>JAQPPZ010016473.1:18247500-19447500 GCA_028583015.1 Wollemia nobilis
AGGACTTGTGAGCTGAGTTTGTTAGTTCTATCAGAGAACTTAAGGACAGAGGTGCACTGGTTCTTTAAGAAGAACCTGAGGATAGATTTGGAAATTCTTTGAGAATGCTTGTGTTCAGAGGATTGATTTGTTTAAGTGTTGTACAGATCTAAAAAATAGAGGAAGACTTGTACTAGACCGACTGACTATGTTTGGTACAAGTTGTTGAGCTGTTGTGGATGTGATCATAGAAGGTAGAGGTCTCTTAAGAATTGAGGATAGGAGGTCTTCGATGGAAAGGAGTTCCACGTGCTGGCAAGAGGTAGAGGTAGTTGATCTTCTGAGGGATCATTTCCAGAGCAGAGGGGAAGGTATCTCCTTTGAGCAGAGGCTCATAAATCCAGATTGAGGGGAAGGTATCTCCTTTGAGTGGAGGCTCATAAATTCAGGTAGAGGGGAAGGTATCTCCTTTGAGCAGAGGCCCATAAATTCTATTTGGGGGAAGGTATCTCCTTTGGGCTGAGGCTCATAAACATTTTAATTGGGAAGGATTCCCAAATAACTTTGAGATAACTTTTAGAGAAAAATTTTGTGGACCTAGCCCAACCATTCTGGGTGAACCATGTTAAAATTGGTGTCACTTTGTGGATGATATTATGCATTGCTTTGATATTGCTTTGGGTATATTGCTTTACTGTTTTGAAGTATAAAGGAAAAAGTAAAAAGAGGTCTTATACTGTTCACCCCCCCCTCTCAAGATAAGCTTGTGTTCTTCAATTGGTATCAGAGCAGTGCCTTCGAAAAGTTTAACAACTTGAAGGAAAAGCTAGTAAAGAACACAATGGATCATTCAAGTGGCAATGCAACATCTATTCTTGATGGGTCAAATTTTGGTCTTTGGAGTGCAAGGATGAAGGTTCATCTAATGGCACTTGGTAATGAGGTATGGGAAGTGGTTGAAGATGAGTACACTATTCCTGTACATGGTCCTAATACTAAAGAAGAAAGGCTCCTACATCACAACAATTCAAAAGCAATGAATGCAATCCCGAAAGGCTTACGGAAGCAGATCTCACCAAAGTGATTCACTGCAAGAAAGCTAGTGAAATGTGGAAACAATTAAATGTGGTTCATACAAGTGATACAAATGTCAGAAAGGCCAAGTTGAGACACTTCAAAGGTATGTTTGAACAAATAAATATGAATGATGATGAAAATATTAGTGACTACATGCTTCGTATGGATGAGGTTGTTAACTCCATGAAAGACTTAGGTCTTGAGCTTGCTGAAAATGATGTTTGTGATAAGATTTTAAGATCTCTTCCTAATAGATTTAGTGAAAATATTTTTGCTATTGAGGAAGCTAAAGATTTGGATAAGTTGAAAAAGGATGAGCTCCATAGTATACTTGCAGCATTTGAGTTGAGAACTCAAGTGAAGGTTGATGTCAAGAAAGAGATAGCTTTCAAGGCTACCAAGAAATCCAAGTGTAAACAGCTTCAAGATAGTGATGAGTCTCCTAGTGATGAAGAGGCATATTACAGCAAGAAAGGCAAGTTCTCTAGAAAGCACAAAAGTATGAAAAATATAAGATGTTTCAATTGTGGAAAGTTTGGTCATTATGCTACTGACTGTATTGTTCCCAAGAATGAAAGTGATGAAGATAAATAGGATTCTAAGAGCAAGGATTCTGAAAAGCACAAGCATCACAGGAAAAACAAAGATGAGCATAGCAATCAAGGAAAGAGGTATTCTCACAAGCACAAGAAGAGTTTCTACCTAGACAAAGCAAGTAAGTGTTCTAGTAGTGATAGTGAAAGTTCTTCAAGTGATGATGAAAATGAGATGTTCATATCAGAAAAGAGGAAGAACCAAAACATAGATTCATTATCATGAAATGTCTTAGATGTGTAAACTTTGGTCACCTTGAGGATGATTGCACAAATAATGATTTGGTTTCTAGTATGTATGAGGATGCTTCAGAAAACTATAAGGAAGATGTATGTATGGTTTTTGAAAAGGGTAGCACCTCTAGTGATAAGAAATCTGAAAAAGGTTTTTATGATTCAAAAAGCAAACAAATAGAGGAAGATATAGAGGAAGGTGAAGTAGATCTTGAAGGTGAACTTATTAGTGCTCTTAGTGCTTTGAAAAATGAAATAAAGAAGAATGCTAGACTCAAGGATAAGTTAGATGAATGTTATATGGAAAGAGATGATCTTATAGAAAGTCTTGACTTCTCTATAGCTAAGACACAAGAACTCAAGGATGAGTTAGAGTCTAAGGTTCTTGAGTATAGTGAGTTAGAACAAAAAATGGCTTCTTTGAAAGAGGAAACTAAAGAGTACAAGGATAAGCTTTACAGGTTTCAAGATAGCTCCAAAAAGGTTAAGTCACTCATCAAAGGTCAAAGAAAGACAACAGATAAAACGAGCCTTGGTTTTGTTAAGCCACACAAGGAACAAATTGGAGAGTCTAGTAAGAGACTCCAAAAGGAAGAGAGTTCTGATGAGGAAAGTATTTCAGAAAAGGAGTCCTTGAATGATAGATGCACAAAAATAGAAAACATAATTCAGAATGAGAAGAAGAAGTTTTCAGAACCTAAGAGGTCAAATAAAGAAAAGTTTCAAGGCAGATGTTTTGCTTGTCACAAGTTTGGTCACATGGCTTCACATTGCATGGCTCAAGTGAAGGAGGTAAATGAAAGTTTTAGAAGTGCTAGTTACTTTCAAAGGTATTGCTACTCTTGTCAATAGTTTGGGCACAAGGCAGTTTATTGCAAGGCAAATAACAAAAATAGGTTTTGCCAGAACAGGTTTGGTCAGAACAGGTTTGGTAAGAACATGTTTGGTCAAAACAAGTTTGGTCAAAACCGGTGGATTCAAAGATCAGGTTTACCTCAGAGAAACAACATCGTCAAGTGTTTCAAGTGCAACAATGAAGGTCACATAATCAGATAGTGTAGAGCTGAAATTATAGAATACAAGAACAGGAACAGTGGCATGATCAGGTCCAAGGATCAAGGCATGGACAAGAACAGGGATGAGAAAAAGAACAAGAACAGTGACAAGAATAGGAATATGGGCAAAGATTTCAAGAGAAGGCCCGGAAAGGAAGTTATATAAACTAATGATGATCAGTGCCTAATGGGAGTTTTACTCCCACCCTAGAATTAATCACCTCATCAGGAGGTGGGGGAGGGACTAAGCTAAGAGGCTCATTCTTAGTCCCGAGCCCCAAAGGTGACCCTTTTCCATTGATGACAAAGGGGGAGAGATATGAGTAAGGGGGAGAGCTTCAAAGTGAAGAGGAGAGCTTCAAGTCAGGGGGAGCAAAACTTCAAAGGAATATTCTCAGTTGTGGGCACAGTTGGTCGCTTGTTAGCACAGATTGGTTTTAGTTTTGGCTCTTGAGAAGTGTTTTCAGTAAAGGTTTGCCATCAATGACAAAGGGGGAGATTGTTGGCAATTTTGGGTACTTTGAGTACATTGCCTTTGCTCAAGTGTATAAGTTGTCATTGATGTCAAGAAGCTCTTGAAGGAATTTGATTTGATGTCAAACAACTTGTTTTGATGAAGGTTACGACATGACAGTTTCAAAGGTCTTTTGTAAACCCCAAGTTGGCAGGTTTAAAGATTATAGGTAGATGCATTAGTTTAATGCATTTGGGTCTAGGAGGAAGTATTTATTTAATAATTAAAAACCTTGTTAAGGTTTCTTTTAATTATTTTTAAATAAATTTATTGTTTGCATTGGGTTCTCCTAACCCATGGTGCAAATGTCTTAACTTTGATGGCGCTATGTTCTAAGATTGTGGGCGCTAGCCAAGACCTCCACCAACGTGTTAAACTCCTCCATTGACGTGTTAAACTCCTCGTCGACATCAAGAGTTTATGGTAAATATGCATATAAATCTCCCATGATGAAAATCAAAGATTATCCCATCCGCATTTTCGAAAAGTGTTGCTCACTGTGATTTCGCGATCTGATGTTCGATTTCTTCTTCGTTGAGATTTCGTCATCCGTTGTTCGGATATCCACCGTTCATGTTTTGTATCCGTCGTATAGATTGGCGTCTGTGAGTTCACGTCAAAAGGAAGGGAGGATTGTGTTTTATTTTCCCTGGCACAGAAGGGACAAGCATAACAGTGTGAGGTTTAAACCTCACTAGGTGCCTTTGGCGCACCGGTAGCGGCTAGGCTGTTGGTGCGCTACCCGAACGGGAGGTTCCGCGTTCGAATCATGCGAAAGGGTTTTTCCTCGTGAAGTGGTCGTAGTAGGTGGTGTTAGATTTCAAGCACAATTTCTCCATAGAGATTTTTGTTGTTGGCTAAGGTATTTTTCAAAATTAATCTTTTGCTAAGTGTATGTTGCGGATGGAGGATGTTTGTTAGAAGAAAAACAGCTTAGGAGTTATAAGGAGTTTAAAGCTTCTTGTTATTTTGATAAAATATTATTTTGAAGGTGTTGTTGAAATATCTTATTGCATTCTTATGAGAGATAACCTTTATTTTTGATGAGACAATAAGGGAGAAATAAGGTGTATAATGGATAAATTTTTCTTGTAATGTTGAGAGTGCTTTTGGTTGATTATGGAAATGAAAGCATGATTTTTTAAGGTTAATTGCTTCTTGTGTGAAGTTGTGAAACCATAAGTGGGAAGCTTTGAGATTGACATTTGCTTTCATTACGTTGGTTATAATCAAGCTATTCTTTACTTGGTTAAAGTGTTGGGCTTACTCCTTTGTTGATGAATTGAAAAGTTGTTTTATGCTATTGTGAGTTGAGTTGGTGGATGCTTTTTGTTCAAACAATATTGGAGAGAAAAGGAGTTCTACTTGTTTCCTTTTCTGATGTTGATTGTGAAATGCTTCAAGGTTGTGTTTTGAGCTGAATGGTGTTGATTGAACCTTGTTTTGATGAGCATTGTTGTTGAAGCCCTTATTGATGGTGAAAAGAACATGAGTATCATTGTTATGTGATTCTTTGCATAGTTGGCAATTGTTGGGGTTTCATGTTCTTGAAAGAAAGTATTCTATCCTATCCATTTCAGATTTTGAGTTGAGTTTTCAGATTTGAGATTGAGGTTGAGTTGAGTTTTCAGATTTGAGATTGAGGTTGAGTTGAGTTTTTAGATTTGAGATTGATTTTGAGCTGAGTTGATTTGAGTTGAGTTTTGAGATTGGGAGTTGAGTATAGAACATATTGAGTCTCTAAAAATTCTCTTTATGCTTCTATGAGTTTGACAAATCACATTAGGTCTCTAACAATTCACCTTGTGATTTCCTACCAAGAAAGTTTTTCTTGGTGAGCTTGCTGAGGTTTTGGACAGGTTCCGATGGGGACTTGTGAGCAGGTTTTGGATAGGTTCCGGTGGGGACTTGTGAGCAGGTTTTGGACAGGTTCCGGTGGGGACTTGTGAGCAGATTTGGACAGGTCCTAGAAGAGGACTTGTGAGTTGAGTTTGTTAGTTCTATCAGAGAACTTGAGGATAGAGGTGCACTGGTTCTTTGAGAAGAACCTGAGGACAGATTTTGCAAGTCTTTGAGAAGGCTTGTGTGCAGAGGATTGATTTTTTCAAGTGTTGGACAAATCTGATAGATAGAGGAAGACTTGTACTAGACCGACTAACTGTGTTTGGTACAGGTTGTTGAGCTACCGTGGACGTGATCATAGAAGGCAGAGGTCTCTTAGGCTAAGCATTAAGGACAGGAGGTCTTCGGTGGAAAGGAGTTCCACGTGCTGGCAAGAGGTAGAGGCAGTTGATCTTCCGAGGGATCATTTCCGGGAGCAGAGGGGAAGGTATCTCCTTTGAGCAGAGGCTCATAAATCCAGATTGAGGGGAAGGTATCTCCTTTGAGCAGAGGCTCATAAATTTAGATAGAGGGGAAGGTATCTCCTTTGAGTAGAGGCTCATAAATTTTGTTTAGGGGAAGGTATCTCCTTTGGGCCGAGGCTCATAAACATTGTAATTGGGAAGGATTCCCAAAGAAATTTGAGATAAATTTTAGAGAAAAGTTTTGTGGATGTAGCCCAACCATTCTGGGTGAACCACGTTAAAATTGGTGTCACTTTGTGGATGATATTATGCATTGCTTTGATATTGCTTTGGGTATATTGCTTTACTATTTTGAAGTATAAAGGAAAAATTAAAAAGAGGTCTTATACTGTTCACCCCCCCTCTCAGTATAAGCTTGTGTTCTTCATTTTCTAGTACATCGATGTGCTCAAGACGTGTCTTTGATTTAACAATCAAATCATCTACATAATCCTCGATGATCTTATGCATATAATCATGAAATATGTACGTCATAGCTCGTTGATATGTTGCTCCTGCATTCTTAAGTCCAAAAGGCATCACTCTATAATAGAATGTCCCCCAGGGTGTTGTAAATACCATCTTGTGTTGGTCTTCGAGATTAATTCAAATTTGGTTGTATCCTGAGAAATTGTCCATTAAGGAAAGCATTTCATGACCAGCACAAGAGTCTACTAGTTGATCGATATTAGGCAAAGGAAAATCATCTTTGGGACACACTTTGTTTAAGTCTCGAAAATTAGTGCATATGCATATCCCTCCATTTGGTTTATGAATGGGCACCATGTTTGAAAGCCATTCTAGGTAATCAATTGGTACTATGACGTGCACATCCAACAACTTTTGTAGCTCTTCTTTCACAATTAATGCGACTATTGGATGAACTTTCCTAAGATTTTGTTTGAAAGGCTTTGCATCATGTGCTAGTGTAAGGTTGTGGACTACCAGGTCCGGATCTAAACCAGGCATGTCTTTGTATGACCATGCGAACACTTCTTTATTTTTCATTAGCATGCTTATTATGCATTATTTTTCTTCTGTGGACAAATATTTTGCAATTTTGACAATTTGGGGATTATCGCATGTCTTGATTAAGGTTCACATCTATAGATTCTTCAATTAGCATGTGAGAACCTTCTTCTAACTGATGTGGAGTTGGGATAAGGTGGATATCATCAGCCACATTTTTAAATGTCTTTGGGGTTTCCCCTCTATCTCAGTTTGAAAAACTGAATTGTTTGATTATGAAGGTTGCTATGGAATATATGTGTTTGAAGCATGCAACAACTCTTCGGATAGGATAAACTCGGTAGTGGATGGTGGGGATGAGATCCTATCCATGGCTATGAGACTAGTGTCGATTTGGATCGGTTTTGTCTCATCATATGGATTGTAGAGTGGGGTGAGAAAATCAACAGAAATCATGTTGACTTGATGTAAATGAGGTGGCTGCAATTTGAGAATTGATGACTCATATTCTCTAGGTTGCAACTGACCTAATGTGTGTGATTGGCTATGTTGTATGCGATGCCAATGTGATGGAGGAGGTTCTGGTTTAGGACCCTCATGCTCTTTGTTTAGCCGAAAAAGAGTGCGACCTATTGGGAATTTCTTTTGATACCAGTCATCTCTTTGTATAGTTTCTCCATATATTATCTCCTCTTGAGGCTCTTCTTCTTCTTGATTAAGCCATTTAGGACGTGCCTCTGCTTGTATCATTCTTCTAGCTTGCATTTCACGCATATGATTCATGAATATCATTTCAGTTTTGTCCTCTTCATCATCGTCACTTATCCAAAAACCATTAGCATTTGTGTGAGGTCCCAATACCAGTGGCGTATCATCTGGCCTAAGGTAGGTCATCTCTATAGGATATTTTGGCTCTTACTGTAAGGCTTGCTCTTGAGGGTAAAAAGTGTAGATTTGGTACCCACCATCTATTTGTTCATCCTCATCATTAGGTTCATCTTCCTCATCGCTCTTTTCTTCCCCTTCTTCGCATTCTATGTCAAGTTCTCGAAAAGCTTGATTAAGCGAAGAGCTTGCGATGGAAGGTTTATAGCCTAGACCGGAGCGGTTACTTGGCTCTCTATATTCTGGTTCAATAATGTGGTGAGGACCTTGTTCATGTCTTCCAAGTCCATATCCTTGCCAATTAACCCTTCGAAAATATCTCACTAGGAAACTTGGGTTCGATAGATAATCAATGTTTTCATTAAACTCTTGTAAAGAGTTGTCATTTTGAGGAGGTGGATCCGATGAAGAATCTACCCCTCCATATATGAAATTGATTGCATTTGTTTGAGAACCCATTCTATATATATCACCTATAGCTAAAGGTGGGTCACGAGGGCGACCATAATCCCTGACTGACTCAATGGGTGGTGTAACTATGACACTTTCAATAATGTACTCACCAATGCCTGGATTGGCGAGATGTACTGCAACTCTAGATGGTTGGGAGGCTAATGGCTTGGTGGATGAAGAGGGTTCTTGTACATTAGCTTGTGGCTCCACTGGCAGTGGTGGATTATCTCTAATAGGTGGCCCTATTTGTGAGACTACGGGTTCTAATGATTGTGATGTAGTGATGGATAGTGTGGGTTGTGCTGTGAATGTGAATGATTGTTGTGGATCTGGAAGTTTACTAGATGGAGTTGGTGATTGGTTAGCAGGATGGGTAGGTGTGACTTGAAAATGAAATGCAGTGTTTGAAGGGTGCATTGAGCTAACACTTTTGGATGCAAAAGTTGGGTCAACTATAGGTAATTCTTCTTGAATGGGTGCTTTTGAGGATGTGCTACTAGATGGAATGGTCCTAATGGCTAGTGGTTGGATAGTTAGGTGCATTGATGGAAGCAAGGGCTCATATGGGTTTGAAATAAAATTGTAGTATTTGAAAGGTTCTATGTCAGCTGGTATGCAATGCACTTTGACTTCATGTACATATTTTAAGTATTGATGCAATGTTGAAGGCACACACTTCATTTCCCTAATCCAAGGTCATCCAAGAAGTATGTTGTATTGCATTTCTCCTTCCAAGATGTGGAAGAGAACATGTATTGTTTTCACCCCCACGATGACGGGAAGAACAACATTCCCCACAGTTGAGCATAAAGCATCATTAAAATCCCTAAGGGTGAATGTGGATGTTGTGATGTGAGATGATGGGATGTTGAGCTTCATCATTGTAGGTGTGGTGATGAGGTTGATTGAAGAACTAGTATCAATAAGCACTCTCTTGAATGGTTTCCTATCAATGTGAGCTACTATGTGCAGTGGTGGATCAGGTGAATCTACCGAGATTTGTTTTTCCTCGAAGTCATAAAATACTATCGAGGGTTCCATACACTTTTGCACACTCCCTACAAAGGAATTGAATGCATTGGGGTCTTCTGACTGAATTTGGATAGACTTTAAAATTTTCATCAATGCTTCCCTATGAGGTGTTGATTGTTGTATTAGCTCATATATTGACAATTTTGTTGAAGCCATTTTCAAGCTTTGTGTCAACCAGTTGTTCAAAGTAACAACTGGGTGATTGTGGAACGGTGGTGGTGGAATGCTTGGTCCAAGTTGTATGGGCACATTTATTGGTTGTGTTGTTGGAGCCTATGTTGTGCGATTAGCTTACCTCTATCCATGGGTAACTATGCTAATAGCTCCTACAAAACCTTGTGGCAGTTGAGACACATAATTAACTTGGTTGGGAGGAACTATAGAATTTGATGCTCCCATAGGTTGTTGATTTACCTCTCGATGTGGCAAAGGTGTCTGATAGATGCCTAGGTTTTGATTGTTTTGGGCTAGTGGATTGTCAACTTTGATTGTACCTACTTCCAATAAATCTTGCACAATTCCTTTAAATCCATGACAACCTTCGATATCATGTCCTCTTTGTCTATGATAGATGCAAAAGAGGTGTTCTTTGTAACCTTTTGTTTTTGGTTTGTTAGGATCTTTAGGTTTCATTTTCGAAAATGTAAAAATTTTTACCGCATACAACTTCTGAAACACTAATGAATATGGCTCTTGTACTGGTGTGTAATTTCTTTTTGGATTAAAATGATGTTGTTGCCTTTCTACAAGTTGTGTCTGATTTTGTGCCTATTGTGGGGGTGGAACCGCTTGATAATTCGATTGTTGCGGTTGTTGTTGTTGTTGGGGTTGTTGGATTTGTGTTTGGGTCGGTTGATTTAACTATGGTTGGCCCAAAACTATCTAGTTAACCTGCACGGTCTTAGATTGATCGTGGTTATTCCCCTTTTGATTATTATTGTGCCACTCTTTCTTCTTAGGCTTTATCTCGCCTTCTTGGATTTTTATTTCTTCAATCAGTTTTTCTTGGGCGAGTGCCTCATCGAATGTTCTATATTGCTGTAGTTGTAGTAATGAAGAGATGGGTCTACCAAAACTCTTCATGAACATTCGTATTATCTATGGCATAGGGAGGGAAAATGGTAATTTGATCATGACTGATCTCCACCTATTTCCAAAGTCATAGACCGATTCATCGTCATATTGTTTTAGATAAATCAAATCAGTCAATGTGGTTTATTTTCTAACATTCAGGGCGAATCTTTCCAAGAACTGGTCCGCTAGTTGTTCAAAGGTAAAGACATTTTGATGTGGTAGGTGGTTGTACCAGTCTTGTGCTTCTCCCCCTAGTGTCTGAGGAAATGTATGTAATAGTAATGCATCATTGCTTTTGATTCTAAAGCATGCATTCACAAATCTAGTTATATGCTCACGGGGGTCCTCTTCCCCTTTAAATTCAAGCTTTGGTATTTAAAAATCTTGTGGATATGGTGGCTCATGTACCAAAGCATGAATAGGGTGATTGAGTAGTTACCTCAAAGTTGGCTTTTGGTATTGCAAACCTGGGGTTTGCATGGCAAGACTATCAATATGACTCTATAAAAACTGGTATCTAGGGTCATCCACAGGATTGACACTTGAATGTACTTGATGTTGCTGGTAATGGGGTGGATTGTATGTAGGTTGCGGGTGATAAGACATAGGTGGCTGAAATGTGTTATGGTATGGATGTTGAGGGATGTTATGGTATGGATGGGGTGATGGTGGTATGATGTTATGTTGACCTGCTACATTAGCATATGGGTGTGGCGATTGATTATGAACCACAGTGGTAGAAGGAGGGCGCATTACCCAAGATGGATCTTGGATAAAGGCATTAGGTTGATGTGATGTAGGTGGAAAATTTTGCTCAATCCCTTGCAAATGTTGGTTGGGGTCAGGGTTCATGCTACGGTTAGCATTATCTAAAATCATTTGTTGCAGCTGTAAGAAAGCTTACTGCATAGCAATTGTATTTGAAGTAGGAACCACTACATGTGATGTGGTAGACTGGGTTGGTTGTGGGACAACCATGGTAGTGGAAGTAGGTGGGGGGTAAGTAGCAAAAGGTATCGCTACTGACTGTGGTATGGTATGAGATGTATGTCCTACGAGTGTGGTGGGAGGAATGGATGTTGGGGCTTGTGAAACAATAGGAATTGTTTCATACAAGGGATTAGTGGAAACGGTCATTTTTTGAGGTAATGTGGGGGGTAATTGGTTGGTTGACGATGGTTGATTGGCCAATGCTATAGCGGCTAACTCAAAAATAGGATTGGTGAAAATATGTTCTAATTGTTGTGGATAGGTGAATGTGGATTCTTGTTGTGATGAGGGTATGACACGAGATGGGATGGAGAGTGGTGGTAATTATGGGAAGACCATTCCAGCTGCATTCAAGTACATTCTAACAGTATCCATATCGAACATGGTGACATGACTATCTACCACTATAGGAGGTTCACTCCTAGGTATCTCAGGTATGGCTGTGTGAGTAGCCCTATGCATAATGTCTATGTTCGTATTAGGGGCATCACTAGAAGGCCCTACATTAAGACTTTGGGACATAGAAAGGGGTATGCCTATTTGTCCTACCACCGAAGTGGGAGGGACGTTACCCGACTGAGAGGCCATAGGGGAAGACCACTGACTTTGGTTTGACACTAGTTTCTTAGCTTGACTACGAGTCACTACCATACGCTATTATGTGGTACAATGCCAAGTGTGACTATCTATATAGATAAAATGACAATATGATGTAATACAACATGCAAAGCAAACAAACACACAAATTTTTTGAAGCTAGATTTTCATATTTCTTTTTTTTTTTGAAAAATGAAAAAGTCGTGTGCTCAATGTTTTGCCCTAAATGAATCTAGGATTTCACCTGTATACTCGTAGCTCGACAACCTAGCTATGAACTCTAGGTCATGTAATCCCGCCTATAATATGTGGTAATGAAGCCCACACATGGCCAGGGAGCATAGGTCCTACCAATTCCTCACCTAGTTCACCCGCAGTCTACGATACACCTCTCCGAGGAGAAATGCGTGCTATAACCCACGGGCTATGACGGATCTTGGAATCGGCCTTGGAAAAGAATGGGGTATGATGTTGGTGGTTCGATGATGAAATCCAAACCCGACGATGATGAAATCCAACCATTTTCCAATGTTTATGTGAGTGTGTGGTGGTTTTGTTTGATTATTGTGGTATGCAAGATTATCATGCAATTTTGTTTCAATGCCTAAATGTAGGAAAACAAAAAAAAAGAGAATGAAAAATAGCAAATCAGGGGCAAAAGTGCCAATTTTAGGTCTAACTTAATCAGAATCTATTTAACAGGGCTAACCGCGGATGCGCGGTTAGTTCTGGTAAACCGTGGGTGCGCGGTTTGCCAACCGCGCTTCTGCATTTGGGATATCCCAACCGTGGATGCGCGGGTCCTTTCTGTCAATAGAAACAGAATAATTTCTTATAGACCCAAACCTGAAATACACACCTGAGCTATTTCTAACCCGGTGAATGCAAAATGATCTATTTTCTACTATGCAAATGCAGACTTTCTTTAATTTTTCCTTGTTATTTTATGTATGAATGCAAAATTTTAAGTATTTTCTCCTATCTCTAAGACCTAAGTGCACACAAAGGCATACAGGACTGAGACTGTTAATCTACTTAAATGCAATCTAAACTTAACTAAAGAAAAAAAATGAAACAAAGAGCATGAAGTACAGACCTGTGTTCTTTTCGTCGCTCCTTCCTGTTGTAAACCGTCGGTCTGCATTTCTGAAACAACAACCATGTTTCTACATTTTCTCAAACCAGGAACTGCACGTCTACATTTTCTCCAATTAGGAACCACATGTTTGCATTTCCTCAGACAGAAACCATTTTTCCACGTTTCCATAGTGAACAATTCGGGCATAAGATTTTCTGAATGTATCGATTCAAAATCGAATTTGTGCGCATCTCGAATTCCCAAAACTTGTAGGTACAGATAGAGATCAGTAAACTTACAAAGAAGCAAGGCAAAATAAAATGGAACCCTTGGGAGGTCCCACCGTGATCGCCATTTCTGTAACCAAAAGAACTGAACACAAATAAACTAGATATAAGAAAGAGGTAAGAATTGCCAAAATGATCCTTTTTGTATTAGATTTGATACAAGGTTACAATTATTTTGGATTTTGCCCCAAATGTGTTTGGGGTAAAGTTACAATGCTTCCTTCTCTCTTGGAGGTACAAATTTTGATAGAAGAGAGGAAATCTTCTAGCTCTTTTGTAGGATGTGGTGTTCTTCGTTCCTCTATTACAACTTCAAAGGGATGAGTGGGCTTTGGTATCCGGTAAGGGACCACTCCAGCTTCAACAGCTCATCCAAGATATCTGTTACCTGCACACACACAAATCAACAAAGGGAGTCAGTAGCACCTGTATATTCAAGCAATAAGTTTGAAGCTACACATGAACCCTGCACTGATGAGAATGAAAAGCAAATAACAGAAAACAATTAATAAATAAAAGCCTTGCCAAATTTAGGATTACTTAATCTCTGTTGATGAAATCGCTCGGGACTGTGGAACCATGAAAGCGCGGTTGTGGACTAGAAACCGTGGACCTGCGGTTGTGAAACCGTGGACCTACGTTTTTGACTATGAAACCATGGGTGGGAAATTCGACTGAAATGATAGGTTACCTCGGGATGCATGCCAACGATCAGGATCGAGCTCGCGCTCTCAGTTTCTCATCGGGTCTGGATATATTTTGGTAGCCTGTCGGTATGCAAATTTAGCTCCCTTTTTTTTGTGGACTAATGATGCTTTTATAGGCTTCCTAGGGCTTTGGAGGGGAATGAGAGGTGGCAAGCCTGACATGCCAAGTGGCAAATCTGAACTTCCAGGTGGAAGGGGCAGTTACAGTGAGTCATTCAGTGTGGCTCACTTAACTGGGGTGATGTGGCTTCAAGTGGAGTGGGATGTGGGATGTTGTTTTATGTGAAGGGACAAGGAGACAACAACAAATGAGTTGTGGCATGGGTGTTGGGAATCTATCTCATGTGCAAGGACAAGGGGGACAGGAGGGTGAGATGTGGTAGAGGTGTTGGGTGAAGTGTCCAGGACACATGTCCAATAGGTAGACAGGGTATCCTAGGGTGATTTTCCTAATTAAATAAATTAGGAAAATAGGATGATGTGTAGGATTTTATATCCCTAAGTTTAGACTTAGGCATATAATTTTATTATGCAGGATTTGATGGTGGGGTGGTGAATGTGACTTAGAGGGTGTCATATTTTGGTGTCTATAGTTCCTTAACTGCATCATGAAATTTTGAAGGAACAATTGGATTCTTTGTGGAAATTACCTTCATGATATAGGAATTGGGTGATTCCTTAATAACATTGTGAACTTATAAGGGGATGGTCGTATTCCTCAATTTTTATAAGAGATTAAAAGGGATCAGTAGATGCCCTTCTTATTTGTAATATTTTACATCTCAAGATTATGAATATGAGGAAAGAATATATTTTGGAGGCTGGGTTTATTCCCCATGAGGGTTCCTAGGATAAATCATTGTGTCACTCTATTTTGTGGTTTGATGTGTTATTTCTTGTTCCTATTTAGGATGATAAATGTGGATGAAATGATTAATGTTTTTATTGCATGCAATGTTTACCTTGAATACTATTTATTTAACATTTCATTTATGATGTTAAAAATGTATGCTTAATTTCTAGTATGTTGATGTTTAATATATGATATGATGTTGATTTAATATTATGCGATTGTGCCATTTACTTTCTGGATTAAATTGGATAATTATGAATGATGCAACTAGTTAGTTTTACTCTTTGTAATCAATGGTTGTGTGGAATTATAAAACTGATTATAATGGGATGTAATTCCTTAAATAGACCTCTCATGTGTTGTTTCAATCTAAGGTTATGATGTAATGAATATTATCATAAAAGGACATCATTGATTTATATTCACCTCCTAAACACTCATGATGGTTTAAATTAGAACACATTGGAATTTGGAATGGGATGAAACCCACAAGAAGACAAGTTGGTTTAGAATTGAAAACCAAAACAAACCTTATATCCTAAAGCTAAGAAGTTGAGTGTGCATGAGGAGGGGTACTTCCATGCTAGGCAAGTATTGTCTTTAAATGACTCTTATGAATAGCAAACTGGATACCTAAATGAAAGAATGGACAAATAAGTTTTAAGAGGTTTAAAGTTACATAATCTTGCTTAAGATGACATTCCATGGATTCTATGAGTTTAATCACGAATAGTGATCTGTTATCCTAAAGATCCCATCAAAGAGATGTGGATCGGATCTAAGATCTATGAATAACCATTGGTGTGGTTATTTCATCTATGATGGTTTTCCATTGGTGTGGTTCTCCATCTTCAAGGCATTCACCTACATATTGGTCTTGGTGGACCAGGGTGATTTCCCTTTTATGTGGGATGAAACCTAATGCTTGGCCAGCATTCTCATACCAGTGGGGTATGAGGGTTTCATAGAAGCTGATCACTTCTACTCAAAGAGACTCTGATCAAGTCTCAATAGCTCTTGATGCTATTTGCCTTGATAAGTTACAATCCAAATGGAATGGTTCTACCTTAAGTCATGATTATGTTCCTTGTCTCATGGAACAATGTATAAATATATAAAAAAATTGAGTGGTTGAGTAGTGACAACTAGGGTTGTTATAGTTGGTATCAGAGCCCAGGCTAACTAATAGATTCTAGTTAGATCTAGGTTAGCAAAATATTTGGGCATGAAACAAAACATGAGAGAAAAACTCAAAATATAAACTCTAAACAATGCACACTTGGTAAGGACAAGGTCAGTGCTTGAGATTATGATGTCTGAGTTCCTATCCCCCATGAGTAGATCCATAGTCGTTCGAAAGTGGAAGAGCTAAGTGAACCCTCCTGCATGGGTTTTAAGTGGTGTACCTTAGACTCTTTTGGGAAATTACTCGACATCTATATCTTTTGACTTACTTACTCCTTATTTTCAAGTGTGTATGAGTCAAAGGTTTAGATTTACTAAGGGTTCACTTGAACTATGATAGTCAAACCAATTTGGACAACTTAAATGACTATAGTCATGAATAGAAGTGAAACCTTAGGATATGCAAACATAAATTCAACCATTTAAGTTAGTCAAAAACTAACTAGTGGAAATTCAAACAAAACAATGTTTTCTTTATTTTTATTTTTGATCAATGTTACAATACACTCTAGAATTTTCCAATTAGAGGTTATGGTGCAATGGCGGAAGAAGTCGCCCAACAACACCAGAACCTAAAACTCCACTATGTTGGAGGAGTACAAGGATGGTGAAACCTCACATCTAAGTCTGTAAATCCTCCAAATCTCACTAGACTCATCTCTGACATGAGAATTAGGGAACTCCACCAAGTAAGCTCTAGAATCCCAAGAATCACCACCACATGTAGCTTCGCCAACATCCCTAAGCATCCCGAATCCTCAGAAAAGTATGCACCCGACCACCCGGGTGGTGGTTGAAAGAAATAATGAGTGTTAAGCTATTTAAATTGGGAACTGACCACTATGCCATGCATGTGGTATTAAAACTTATAAGAAAACTAGAGTGTAGTTTTGCAACAATTGTTTGGAGCACAGAAAACCACGTATATGAAACCGGTGTAAACCAAATACCGAAGATAGAAGTAAGATGATACAAAATTAATTGTAACTCTACCATATGGCAATAAATTCAATAAGGGTACACTTTACAACAATAGTACCATGCGATAGACACATTTTTCCAATAGAGAAATAAGGTACGAAATCATCCATTGGAGTCATCGAAGGGTCGATGATGGGATGTGATACAAATTAAGGGAAGGACACGTGGGTTATGATGATGTGTTCTATGCACATCGAAAGAAGATTACTCCCTTGGGAATTGGAGGAGAACCCAATAACTCAATTTGATGGATCTATAAATCTACAAAAATAAATGGACCTCGAAATACTATCCAACAAATAAAATTGAGGTAAAACTCCAACATCACAGAATGGAGTAAATAGTGTAGAATTTATCTCAGTTTTAGATACAAAAATAACCTAAGCACTATTCATGGTAGTGAATATCATATTGCTCATATTAGGGTTTACCCTATTAGTACTAATGGTCTTAGGAATTAACATCATAGTGTGTCTCGTAATTATCTTACTCCTGCTAGCCGATCTGTTGGTACATACTCTTTGAGTTATGGCTTCTAAAAATGTCAGAATCAGACAGTGGTAATCCTACGGAAACATCAAAAATTTGACCACTAAAGATCATCAGGGCAAGATATCCTTTGAGGAGAATTTTTCAGAATGCCAAGAATAGACTGGATGTGAGTGACTGGCAATGGTTGAAAGAAGTAGGATTTGAGGGAGCGGCTCGATTAGAGCCAATACATGTAGACAGATGTTATCTGTCTGCCCTAGTAGAAATATGGGATCCCAATAGAGGGACATTTTAGTTACCCACTAGAGAAATGATTGTTACGTTGGAAGATGTATACAGGATATACTAGATACCGGTAGAAGGTCGCATAATAACCATTGCTAATGAAGCTGAAATGGGGCATATTCTAGAAAGAGTGTTCGGAGTAGAATGGAGGAGTGTGAACATCGATAGGGGGTGTATAGAGCATGAACTTCACTATGTGCAGGGTAGACTGACACATAAGCATGCGGTTATAATGGAGCTCTTATCGGGTGTCATTTTGCTCGAATCAAGAAGTGCATGATTTCCTTAGAATTTATTGGGAATCATGCAAGATATAGTGGAAGAGTCCATGGTGTATGCATGGGCACCAACATTATTGGCCCAAACCTATAGAGAGTTGTTCGATTTAAGAACAATGATGAAAACCAGATTGAACTGTAGCACTTTGCTACAAGTTTGGGCATGGGAGCACATAGCGGTAGCAAGACCCCAAGGGCTACCTTATGATGCACACCAATTTATGGGGCTAGAGATGCCCTATGCGTTGAGATGGAAATAAAAAAAGGAATGGTCTAACCGTAGACCACTTGAAGGAAATAAAGAGTGATTCCACTCTATTTGGGAGAATCTGCACTCCCGTGATGTTATTTGGAGACCTTGGAGAGAGGGCCCAGTTTGGGTAGAAGATGGTGTTCAACTCGCTTGGGTGAGATGAGCAAGATGGTTGATCGGATGTACTAGTATGCAATACGAGTATTTTCAATATACTCAGGTATTGTGATAGTTTGGTATTACACAATGGATACCGAACCCATCCATGGTTTATATGAGGAAGGGGTGAACAACCATGATACCTCCACCAATAGAACCACTAGCTTTAGAGCCTGATGAGGCTATATGGACACCTAGAGGAGGATGATGCAAGCACAACCCCTGACTACGATATTTGGTGGACCACTCAGCAGCAATGCCAAGAGGAATATTCTAGTGAGGAAAGCAACTGTAGAGAAACAACTAAGGTTGTAGAGGAGGAACACTCATCTAGGAAGAGAAATGAGGAAGAATCTTCCAGAATATGTGTGCACCAATGGTTGGATACAGGAGCTGGACCATCCAACATAAGAGAAGAGGAACCTATGAGAAAAGCGCAACACGAAGTGGAGGCACTGAAGAAAAAAATTCGACTATTAGAAATTCAATAGTTGAAGTTAGTAGACAAATGGGCGCAACAAAGGTTTAAGTTGGAGACTGAGAGAGAAGCTACCATCTCAGAGTGAGAGAGGTTTCGATTAGAGTTAACACAGATGCACTACTGGAGAGATACAGTAGGGATAGCCTTGCAAGCAGAGAATGCACAATTACACGATGGAAGAGATATATATCGAGCTGCATTCTTGAATTCTTGTATGGATGCACTTATAAGCCATGGGTTGCTTCTTCCATCACAACCAGCTATTGAGGGACAGCATGAACAGGGAAACACAACTCAAGCAACTCAAGCAACTGGTCGAAATAGAACCCAAGCTACTTCTCGAGCAGTTTCTCCAATAGACTCTCAAACTAGTAATGTAGGTATAGAACCGACAGGTGAAAGATCCGAGGAAGAACAACCTTGAGATCCGAAGCCACTAATCTAGAAACTATATGTATTAGTATGCCAAGGAATTTGGCCAATTGTAAATAGAAATCATTTGAATATATATATTCCTGGTATAAAAAAAAAATATTGTGTTTTCTATCATGAAACTCAGAGTAGCTTATGAATGTAAAGTAAACTTATTTAATTAAAAGAACACTAAATGAATTTGAATAATGGATTGGTGTCCATTCTTGGAGAAGGTATGGGACTTCTCCATGATGATATAAACTAGGAGACATCTGGGTGGATGCTCTGGTATTAAAATGCATATTAGGATATATGTGAATATCCTAAATTGAGATTCTAAAATTATGATGTGTCTTTGTTAACACTTGATTTTATCAGGTTAATTCATGCTAGGGGTTAACCAAATTATACTGTGATACTCCTTGGTGGGAGTTTTGATAAAATTAATAAGACTTTTTATGTCTAATAAAGTACAAATGCATAATTTCATGATATCTCTGTAACACCATTTTGCAAATTCTATTATTGTAGTGCTTTAAATTCAGTATTTGTGCAATAATAGATGGTTTAAAACTATAATATTTGTGATGAGATTAGGTATTGATGATGTTTTCAATACTTGTTGATATGCAAAATGGATGTTATATTGTTTATAAGGACATGGTACTACTGATATTTTATATTTTTGCAGGTCCAGGTACTCTCATGGATGGAAGATGAAGCTTGCCATCAAGATTGAAGTGTTGGATGAAAGAAGAATCTGATTGTAAAACAACAGGATAAATGCTAGCTTTTTCTAGACAAATGTGTTTTTGTAAGGTAGATGTCCAAACATAGAGGACTGTGTTTAATCTAAGGGGGGTGTATGTCATGACCCGTTACCCTCCTACCTTATTTAAAGGATATTAATTGATCTTGGGGATCAATTAATGCCTGATAAAAAGGGCATAGACCCTAAAGAATCCTACAAAAATTCTAATAAAATAATTTTATGAAGGATAGGAAAATATTAATTATCTTTTGGAGAAGATAATTAATTAGAAACTAATTATGAGGTCTTGTGAAAGATAAAATTGAGGAATTATCTTTTACAAAATTATAACAATATAGTAAATTATGTGTAAACAACCTAGTGGACCCAATTTAGATGGGACTTAAAAGGACTATAGGATTTTTAAATATTATATGATCTATCCTATCCATTGGGAAATACCCATATGGCTTCCCTATATTGGTGGAAATTAAAAGGGAGATCCCTTACCCTATCAATAATAGTTCTAACTTTGTATCCATTCTTTGCCTTAATAGTATTAGTTTTATATTTGTCCCCATGGGAAAGGATACAAAACAAAAATAAGGACACTCTCCTTATCTCTAAGTGGACCCTTTTTCTACTCTTGGTTATACTATACAAGACATGATGAGTCACAATGGGTCCAAGGCATATTTTTAATATTATTATAATGTGGCCACTATTTGGCCCATGAGTGGAGAAGTTTCCTATAAATAGAGGACATTTTGTGAAGAAAGGGTCATCTAGGAAAATCTTGAAGGTCTAGGGAGTATGCTCTCCACCTTGGGTGGATCAGAAACCAAAAAACCATGAAAATATTACTAGATTTTATATTTGATGAAGTGGAGATCAAGAACCCTTCGAGAAGGAAAGGATATCTTGGGAGAGAAGAATAAGAAGCATAAGGGAGCACCTTGCAATATTTTGAGGTTAGAGTCATTTTCCTATAATATGTTCATGAAGATCTTACATTTGAAATCTTTTCTCTTCTCTCTAAGTATGATTAGTAAAAGCATTATAAAGTAATACTAATATCCTAGCACTTGTGGTTCAAACTATTAGGAACCTATTATTACTTATGGTTATATATCCCACAAAGGCTTAGCTTATTGTTTAGGATACTAAGAATCTAACACTCTTATTTAAAGGATCAATAATAGTTGCATTATCCATAAACTATGTTGTGAGGGATTGAAGATAGTTTTGGGTAGGATACAATATAACTACCAAATATGACTTATCCGTGTTGACCTTAAAATATCCGAAGTTGATTCGAGTTACTATAAGCTAATAACTTGATCTCTCCTCGAAGATTCATCTGCACCCTCGAGTAAATGCTAGCACTGCCATTAGGCCTTAACAGTAGTAACATGGGATTACAAAGACTTTCAATCAGTAGAACCTCTATTTTCGAGAACTTCGCACAATGGCTATACTGTGGGGGTCTCTAGTTTTTTTTAGCATCCTGAGCTTCACAAATTTTGCAACCCAACCATGGAAGCGAAGTTTGACCTTTGCTTACCACCTATTTGAAGTATATGCACTTGGAAGATATTTTTTCAATCCCTACTCTTCCAAAGCCTGCCTATGAGGAATTGGGTATTATATTCGTGATGTCTGATTATCAAAATATCTATTAGAATTGAGTCAAGGTCATCAAGATTAACAGAGTAGGAGGAATGACCAATTATAATCTTTGTTACTCAAAGAGAATCAATCACTCTATTTGATATCGAATTCATTGCTAGTTGCTTCTATGACCAAACCTAGAATTTACCCTTTTCAAATTGGGATCCTCTCTCTGATGGTCTCACTACCCCCAATGGGTTTCGTGGCCTCAATTATTTGAACTTTGTAGGGTCAGAGCATTGTAGTATGCACAGCTCATTTGGGGGCGGGTTCCAAGAAGATAATAAAGGATTCAGATAGGAGTTGAAGGTCATGCCATCGGTAGTCGACCATAGCTCATCTTGAAGGGTTAATAGTTTCAGTCCAAAGCTATGACCACAGTGACCAATAGGAGGTCAATTAGGGTACAAATACAGAAGGGAGATTATTAGATTCAACACGATGTAATCTCTTTGAGTTGCCTCTCCATCAAATCTGAATGTCCTCACAATCATCATATATTATTAGGGTTTGGTTTTATGGTTTGGAAACATCTGGAGGTCTCCCTTATAGTCCCTATGCTAGGACTTCACTCTGATTAACCAAATGATGAATTGTGTTGAATTACCCATATGGAATATTCCTGTGTGGAAGCTTGCTAGACACGTAATCGTGTGGTCCGTGTGCAAACACAGATAAACTTAGGACTCGTAGTATGAATGGTAATATCATAATTAATTCGATGCTAGATATAAGTTATAATAGAATTCTATTGGAGACCACTATCCGGTGATAGTGGTATGAGATATTAGAATCATTTGTATTTTCCTACCTATTAATGGATATAGAGTATTTCCAATATACTAATAGAAAGGGAAGAATATTAGTATCTTTAAATATATATATATATATATATATATAACTATCATTACTTATTATAAAGATAAGGTATATTACCTTCCAAATTTACTTTAATTAGTTAGAAAAATTTTAGTGGAGTTTGTCAGAAGAAATAAAGTAGTATAATAATTGTTAGAAGAAAAAAAATTATAGTCGCCATATTATGGAGGGTACTATGATTCATGAATTGAAATATAAGATGATTTTAACTAAGTTGTGAAATTAAATAGAAGGCTTTGGTGTTAAACAAAGGATCTTGAAACTATTTTGGGGAAGGTAGTTCATTTCAATTTGATTGGTAGTCAATCTTGATAAGAAATTTATGTTAGAAACTTAGGGAATTAGCATGAATGCTTCATAAATTAAGGGTATGGTACTTTAATCTATGAATTAAAGGTTGATTGTTTATCAACTCAAAAGAATAAATTTAAGATTTCATTCTAATGGAATCTATAAAGACCCCCTCTAGCACCAATGCAACTACTCCAAAATATAGTCCGATGATTATCATAATTACATATGAGATGTCATAGGTCATTAATATGACTTAGAGAAAGGAGTCAATAGACTTCGTAGCTACATCATGAAATTTTTAAGAACAGTTGAATTCTTTGTGGAAATTACCTTCACGATATAATGATGACTTATAGAAAGGAATTGGGTGATTCCTTAATAGCATCATGAACTTATAAGGGGATGATTGTATCCCTAGATTTGTATAATAGATTAAAAGGGATCAGTAGATGCCCTTATTATTTGTAATGTCTTGCATCTCAAATTTATGAATATGAGGAATGAGCATATATTTTGGAGGTTGGGTTTATTCCCCATGGGGGTTCCTTGGATAAATAATTGTGTCACTCTATTTTGTTGTTTGATGCGTTATTTCTTGTTCAGGATGAAAATGTGAATGAAATGATTAAGTGTTTATTGATGCAATGATTACATTGAATACTATTTATTTAACATTTTAGTTATGATGCTAATAATGTATACTCAATTTCTAGTATGTTGATGTTTAAATATAATGTCATTTCTAGTATGTTGATGTTTAAATATAATACAATTGTGCCATTTACTTTTGGAATATGTTCGATAACAATGAATGATGTAGTTAGGTAGATATACCATTGTATGCATCAATTGTGTTGGTTCATATGGTAGCACATGATTAATGCTCAAATAAATATCTCATGTGGTGTTTCAAATCTAAGGTTATATGTAATGAATATTATCCTAAAAGGACATCATTAAATTATAATCACATCATAAGCACTCATGATAGTTTAAATTAGAACACATTGGAATTTGGAATGGGATGAAACCCACAAGAAGACAAGTTGGTAAAGAATTGAAACCCAAAACAAACCTTATATTCAAAATCCAAGAAGTTGAGTATGCATGAGAAGGGGTACTTCCATTTCGGATAATTACTATCTTTAAATGAATCATAAGAATATAAAAATAAGTGCCTAAATGAAAGAATGGATAAATAAGTTTTGGTAGGTGTAAAGTTACATAATATTCCTTAAGATGACATTCCATGGATTCTATGAGTTTAATCATGAATAGTGATTTTTTATCCTAAAGATCCCATCAAGGAGAAGTGGATCGGATTTAGGATCTATGAATAACCATTGATAAGTGTAGGCCCAAAATGGCCACATACTTAGTAAAATTTTGTATAATTTTGACTAAGTGATAAAATCATCATTCTGTAAACCTTGCAGTACGCTTTGAAGCGGAACCAGGTCAGAAGATATGAATCCGCTCAATAGTTAGTGAAGTTTTCATGTTTGGAGTGATTCTGGGTGATTTCACTTTGGCTTCGGAATGATGGAAAATCTCAAATTCACAAAAGTTCCTAAGAGATGATGGTATCAGCAATGAAAAAGTGTGGATTGGTGATTCAGGGAATGAATAAGTCTTTCCTTTTCAAAATGAAGATAAGACAGGATGACGGAATAACGAAAGTGTAGATTCACAATGGAAGAAGTATGTGACTAACTCTGAATCCAGATTAGTGATTAGCGTTTGCTCTATCTAGAATAAAATTTGCAAAGGCTATAAGAAAGAGGTGACATCATCAATATTCTAATGCAAATTGAAGAATATAATGTTGAATATGATAGATCCTAGAGCGAATTCAATGTTTAGATATCAGAGATCTGGATTAGAGATTCTATTGCTTCTGATTAAAATATGATGTCATCAATTTTAAATTGGAATGGCATTTAGCTTGTGCCGGATTGAATTTGAATCATGTGATGAAGATAATCAATGGTGGAGGTTAAGCTACCAAATCTTGGTGGTTTAAAAGATATTGTTGTGTCAAAATTTATAACATTCTACTGGAAGATGAAGCATCGAGGGTTTTCCAAGAAGATTTAACCAGAGGCAATTACAGATCGATGATGGTAATTCAATCCTAAGAAGGATCGACGGAGATGCATGATTTTTAACGATCTAAACTTTAGTTCCATTGAGCGATGAGCAAGTTACAGAGACCCTGAACTACCATGGAGAACTTTTATTTAGTAGAATTCCTAGAGGACGAACCAATGAGCTAATTCTAGCTAAATATTTTTACTGTGTTATTGTAACAATATATTTGGTATTATTTCTTGTTTATTGTAATGAGAAAACTATAAGTAGAGGTTGAACCCTCATTTTTAAGGGTTGGCTCTAGCGTGTTTTCCTGTACCATTGTAAATATTCTTGAAGAGCTAAATGAAAGGAGCAATACATTGATCTTCACCTCAAGTTCACATTCTCATGCTTGATGTCAAAGGTTCGGATTTATTAGTTGCATTTTTGTAAATACTTTGATGGTTAGTTTGTGTTGAATTTTGTATTACTAGTTGTTATAATTAATTGAAATCTGATTTTGAATTCGTTTTATGTGGTTAGGAAGTAAATTTCTATGAAATCTAGGTGTTTGGTAAATTCTATTATTTGGATTATCATTCCCTAGATATTGAAATTGCTTGCTACAATATTTCTCTATTGTGCTTTAATATATGAAACAATATGTTTTGGGATAAATGTTGATCTAAGTATATGTCCTTAGCATGGTTTTTGGGAGCTTTTTATGGTAGTGCAATTTTGTTAACCTATCCATCCACTATTATCCACATCTCTCTAGCCCTAAACTTCTCTTACCCTAAACTCCAAACCCTAAGTGAGCATAATTGTGTCAACAACTTGCTAAGTTGACAAGGAACCAACCTACTCTGGAGGTTGGATCAGAAACCCCTGTTTTGGTCCATTCAATGTTGAGTGTTGAGTTGTAGCTATCGGTTGCAAGCTTGGACAGAAAGTAGGAAGATAGACATCCATAATATCGAGTGAAAACTTGATGTAATTTAGTGCCCAACAATTTTTGGCATGCTCGGTGGGACCATTCACAAGGAACATGAAACCCATATAAAGAGTTACTGTTATCTCAACCAAAGGAATCAAGATTTGGTGAATTATCTTGACCTTATTAGCAGAGAAAAGAAAGTTCACCTGGTGACTCCCTCATCAGAAGACCCCGAAAAATTATTGTAGATCAATACCCTTTCATGTATACCAGGCCTTTCAAGAGGAACAACCATGATTCTTTATTTCATTGTGAGTTACCTCAAAGAGGGGTTGTTGTTATCAAAAGTTTAGATCAATAATTTATTGAAGAAGAAGAGCTTCTGGAATAAAACCTAATGGTTCCCCCAAGAAGGCATGAAACCAAAAATATGGCATAAAATGTGGTTCCTAATCAGCCACTATAAAAGTATTCTAACTGGGATTCAACTGGGCCCCTTAGATTATCCCAAATGGATGTCATCCCCCACACTATATCTATGGCAACACCTGCATAAGATGGATTTGGAAAAATAGCTTATGAGCACTGCCAATACATCTTGAATCTGGCAGCAATCCATAACATAAAAGAGGAAAATATTATTGTCATAATTCTAGCCCTGTCCTTTCGTGGAAAGATATTGCATTTGTTTAGGAATCTAGAAGATAATTCTATCACTTCATGGAAATCATTGATTGAGCCATTCATAGAATAATTTACTGAATCTATTGATCCATTTTCTCTGGTGAATTAGTTTACAACCATGCAAAAAATCCAACAAGAAATTGTCTCAGATTTTAATTTGAGATTTAGTAGAACATGGAAGAGAATTTCCCCCACTGCTAGACCAGCTGCATGTTTGGCTTAGATGTATTATATTCAAGCCCTGGGATCTAAGCTAGTTTTGCAAACACAACAATATAGAGTAGAAACATTACCCCAAGTTTATAATGCAGTCGTCCATGCTGAAAATATCTTGGTCAATGTGAAAAGAATTCCTCCCAAATCAATGTGAAAATAATTACTCCCAAATAAGTGCAGCAGTAAGCACAATTACTTAAAATATTACAAGAACAGGGTATGGGACCTAATGGATTCATTTGATACCCTGAATCTAAGTTTTGTGCCTAAAGACTTGGCAGATTCATTGGCAAAGAAGGGAGATAATTTCAATCCTCCTATAGATTTTGGAACTAAGAAGACCAAGGGAATTAAAATGGTTTTCAGACCTGTAGTGCCATACAAGCAGATATTTTGGCAGGTTTTTGAAAGTGATGAACAAATTCTAGATTTTATGATAAGAGAAGCATGCCTCTCAACTATCCAAGAGGAAGACTTGGAGGAAATAGATCAGCAAGACTTTATCCAACTAAGAAACAATCATATTCCAATGGGATTGGTCACCCTTGAAATTCTATTTGATAATGAAGATAGAAAGAAGGTTGGAGCCATGAAGGTCGGTAAAAATATCTATAAAGAAGTGGAGGTCAAAATAGGAAAGAAGCTCAATATTGGGATCCAGTGTTCACCTAAGGAAGTAGAAGAGATTAAAACTTTATGCTTAAAATACCAAGACACTATGGCTTGGTCATATGAAGACCTTAAGGTGTATGACAAAAGGATTATCCAACATACTATTGAGTTAGAACCCGATGCTAAACCATTCCGACAAAAATAGAGGCCTGTCAATCCGAGGATAGAAGCCATTATGAGAGAGGAACTCTTAAAGCTACTAAAGGCTAGGATAATATATCCAATAAAACATTCCACTTGGGTAGCCAATTTGGTACCCGTAAGAAAGAAGAATGGGGATATACGCCTATGCGTAGATTTTAGAAATCTGAATCAAGCATCCCTCAAGGATCACTACCCCCTCCCTCATATTGACCAGATCTTACAAGTGGTAGTTGGAGCAGAAATATTCTCACTATTGGATGGTTACTCTGGATATAACCAAATTTGGGTAAAATACGAAGACCAATACAAAATAACATTCACCACAAAATGGGGTACATTTGCCTATCAGAGAATGCCCTTTGGGCTGTCTAATGTTGGAGCTACATTTCAGATGGCCATGGACTATGCCTTTGGTACACTTATAAACAAAGTTATTCTGATTTACCTAGATGACATGACGGTGTTTTCTCATGATAAAAATGATCATCTATCTCATTTGGAACAGGTTTTTCAAAAATGCAGAGAATTTGGTATCTCACTGAATCCTAAGAAGTCATTTTTTGTAGTACATGAGGGAAAACTATTAGGCCATGTGGTCTCAAAGGAAGGTATGGCCATAGATCCAAAAATAATTAGAGCAATTCTAGCTATTCCTTTGCCTACTAATCGAAGACCTTGCAGTCCTTCCTAGGTCAAATCAATTTCGTCAGGAAATTCATTTCTGATTTTGCATAGAAAGTGAGGCCTATATCTGAACTACTCAAGAAAAAGGTAGAGTTCAAGTGGACTGAGGTTAGGAAGCAAGCTTTTGAGGTCATCAAGAAATCCATTGCAACAACCCCAGTCTTGATAAATCTTGATTTCACTAAATATTTTATTCTCTATGCTTATGGAGCTGAAGAGAGTTATGCCTCGGTACTCACCCAGAGAGATAATCAAGGGGATGAACACCCTGTGTTATTTTGGAGTCAAACTTTACATGATTATCAGGTAAAATATAACTTTATTGAAAGACAAGTGTTCGTTGTGATGAAGTCGCTAAAGAAGTTTAGACAATATCTGGTACAGAGCAAAACCCTGGTATATGTGGTTCATCCAGATGTAAGAAGTTTTATTTTACAAGGTGACCTAGGTGATAAAAGGGTTGGTTGGATTACTAAGATCCAGGAATATGATGTAGAAATACGTCCCACCAAGCTGGTAAGAGGTAGAGCCTTGTGCCAAGGATTGATAGATGCTTCAACATTGGCAAAAATGATAGCTTGTCAGATAATAGAAGAGGATCAAATAGAGATTGTACACACTCCAGATTCTGATTGGATCGAGCAAATGACCAGGTATTTCCAAACTAGGATCTACCCACCTGATCTGAATCCTTCTCAAAGAAGGAGATATAGACTTCATGCTCTAAAATATGTATTACTACCTGAAGGGTTGTTCAAAAGAAACTTGGATGGTATTCTCCTGAAATGTTTGAAGGAGGACCAACAAAAAAGAGTCATAGAAGAATTTCATGGAGGGTCAGCAGGTGGTCATAGCTCGGGAAGAGTTATAACTTTGAAGATAATAAGAGCAGGCTATTATTGGCCTTCTGTGTTCAATGATGCTTTTAAAGTTACCCAGGCTTGTGACAAATGTCAGAGGTATGTTGGAAGAACCAGAAATGCTTCATCTCCTCTGAAACCTATTCAAGTTGAGGAGCCTTTTCAACAATGGGGATTAGATTTCATAGGAGTTATAAATCCTAATTCTTCAAAGAGCATAAGTTTATCTTGATAGCTATAGACTATCTTACCATATGGGTGGAGGCCATTCCTACAAAGAGGGTGGACCAGGAAGTTGTGATCAAC
Source organism: Wollemia nobilis (assembly GCA_028583015.1). Lineage (NCBI taxonomy): Eukaryota > Viridiplantae > Streptophyta > Pinopsida > Araucariales > Araucariaceae > Wollemia > Wollemia nobilis. The sequence continues at coordinate 18,276,922 of JAQPPZ010016473.1, forward strand.
TTTATGGAGAATTTGATTTCCATATTTGGAGTCCCAGAAGCTTTGGTGAGTGATAATGGCCCTAATTTCATAGGAGCCAAGTACATTGAGTTTTCCAGCAAGTATGGCATCACTCTTAAAAATACTTCAAATTATTACCCACAAGGTAATGGACTTGTAGAATCTACCAACAAAAACCTATTAAGGATTTTGAGAAAATCTCTGGAAGGTAACAAAAGGAGTTGGCACCTATTGCTCAACCATGCTCTATGGGCAGACATGATTACTATTAAAAAGTCCATCAAAACTTCTCCTTATGCACTGGTATATGGAAAAGAGGTGGTATTGCCAATTCACTTAGAGATCCCAGTGCTTAAGCTTGTCAGTACAGAAGAAGAATTAGAGGATGATCCAGTAAAAACCAGGTTGACACACTTGCTATGATTGGAAGAGAGCAGAACTCAAGCATATGATCATTTTCAAAAGCATTCATCGAACATTAAAGCATGGTTTGATAAAAATGCCAGGTTCAGAAAACTCCAAGTTGGAGACTCAGTTCTCAGATGGAATGTTGATAGGGCAAAACCAGGCAAGCATGAAAAGTTTGATTCCTTTTGGGATGGTCCTTTCGAAATAGTGGAAGCTAAAGAGTCTAATGTATTTCAGTTGAAGGATCCAGAGGGAAACATACAACCAATTTCGGTGAATGGTTTCCACCTCAAGCTCTACTATATGTAAGAAGTGAGCTCATTGTAACATATGTATATACATTGTACAAATATTTCCCCTTCCTTTCTGCACTTTGTATTTGATTTCTTTTTTGCACTTTGTAATTAGTTCTTTTCAAAGAAATTCTAAAAAAAAAAAGAGAAGAAAGTTTGCAAGAAATGACTAAGTGTTGGCCAAATGCATGGTAATGTTCCATTCCACACACGGTGTTGTGTAAAACTCTCTGGAATGGCATTCCATCCTCAAGTCCGCATGGTTAAATCTGGATTTTCATGGAGTGGTCTATCAGTTTCTATCCCGCATAGAGAAGGACAAAGAATGACGCTAATCTGGGAACCTCTCAAAGCTGGAGATAGCCAGAGCAGAATCGAGGTAGAGTGTCATGCATGCAAGCTTCAAGTACCAAAGCGGACTCGAAAGGTTCTTAAGACACCGGAGCAGAATCAGGCCAAAGCCGAACAACAAGTTCCAATCTGACACATGGAGGCTAAAGAGTGCTCCCGCATTCAATTCTAACGAACTCATGCATGGACCAAAGAGTAGTCGAAGAGATATGATGAGCTGGTAGCACAATTTCAAAATTTGACCAATAAGAAGATAGGATGCCACCTTTGAGCCACCAAAGAAATAATGGAAGGATGGTGAAGTGTGCCAACAAAGATATCATGCAATAGCTGCATTTATGGCGGATGATACGCACGTTCCAGGAGATAAAAGTAATGAAGTCATGTGCAGGGTTCATTTAGTAACCACGAGGCTATTAAGAAGCACAACAACATTCTAAAGTTCTCCCCACTTATTACAGCATGCAAAGTCCTACTGCTGCAATATGGCTCCTAAGAAATCACCCATGGAGGCCACAGAAGATGTTTCAGAGTTCGAAACTCTGGACGACAGGACGTCGATGCCTTACCTTGATAAAGTTGAGGCTGTAGCGGACACGATGATGACCATCACTGAAAGGATGAGACTAAGAAAGAGCATGAATGATAAATACAAAAAGAATGTTGCTTTATCAGTAGAAGGTAGATGCTCCATCCTTTCTTATCTATCCTTTTATATTTGTGATTTTGTTCACCCATGTCCTGAGTTAATAGCTGCAATAGTTAAATTCTATGACCCACTGGCCAAGGCAGTAAAAACCCATGAGGGTGAGACCCTTTTTAGCATCACTACCTCTTTCTATCATGAGCTCTTTGCTTTAGGGTCTGACCCATCGGTACCACCAAAACCCTTTAAGGTTGTTGAACAGACTGGGTTTTATTCCACAAAGAAGTGGGCCAATGATGACGAGTCATTTAAGAATTGGGTTTATAAGTAGCTTAATACCAAACCCCAAGAAGAGTTGCCTGAAGTCCCCATATCTATCAACAAGTTCACAAATCCTATTTTGTTCTCTATGTTGGCTTGCATGGAGGGTTTGGACTCTGACGAAAAGGTTCATGGTTGGCAAATTGCCACTGCATATTGTATCTCTAACGAGAGAATGTATGAAAAGGATGCGGCAAAGAAAGGGATAAGGGTGATCTATTTCGACTGGCCAACTTTTCTCACCCAAAGGATACATGAGCAGCTAGTAAGAATGAAGAGGGGCACTGATGCTCCTAGTTTTAGGCATTGCTCAAACTTGGTATGGATGTTTTATGCCATTGTTAAAGATAGAATGTCATGGATTCCGGTCAAAGATAAGACTGATAAGGAAGAACCTATACCAGTTTACTATTGGACAAACCATTTAAGAAGCAGTGAATCTTACTATAGATTCAATTTGGAATTTCTTGGGCCAGCCCTCAAAATTATGTATGATAAGTTCCCCAGACTGCCACCCCTGGCCAAGGAGATTCTGAGGACTAAAGATGTAGAGGAAGGAGACTGGTATTTGTTAATAGAAGGTACGGTCATCAGATTATATGGTTTCATGGGTAAACCTTTTCTTTTGCCCCACTTTGTCATGGAGAGACTCTTCGCCTTGGAATATTTGAGGCAAGCAGAGTACATTGATGCGAAATATGGTTCAGGGAGAAAAAGGAAGTCTTTGCTTACTCATCGCACTTTGAGTGATATCACCATTACCAAGAAGGGGCAGAGTCAGAAAATTGACCGATATCTGGATAGGTTAGGTCTATTTTATATTCCTCAGAGGTGGAGTTATGATCCTGATGATATTTTCACTACAAGAAATAAAACCCTAAATGGAGATAAGGCCTACAAATTTGAGAAAAGGCCCAGGGCTAATTTTGAACAGGGAAGAAACCACGATGAGACTACTCTTTTGGAGTGGAATGTCTCCAAGATGGATCAGTTACCTCCATGGTTGGATTTTTATGAGCAGATTGAAGATTTTGATCCTGACCACAAGCCCAGTCATCAGATTACCAAGGATATGATTGACAAGATTAAAGCAGAAACTACAAAGAAAAACAAGCCCTCCTCCAAAATGAAGTCGACAAAGAAAAAGGAAATGTTGCCTAAAAAGGAAGTTGTAGAAGAAGGAGAAGAAGAATATTATAAGGGGCCATGGGATGATGCCAAGATTATAGATTGGTGGCGTATGAGAGTTGAAATTGGAAAAACTGAATCTAAATTTGGAATGAAAATTGATAAGGAGTTTTCAAAAAGATATAATGAGAATATTGATACTTGGAGACTAAAAGACGTGAGGCACATTGTATTAATAGTTGAAAAGCCCCAGGGCGATTCTGAATCTCTCCAGCCTTCTACAGATCAAAAAGCTTCTTTAAAAACCTTCAGTCCTACTTCTGAGCAGGTGGAGAAATTCCCTAAGGGGGCTAAGATGATGAGCAAAATGAGGTATTCTAAAGAAAAGGCTGTCAGTACCCCTATTATTGAAACAAGATCTAGGCCTTCATGTTTAGCTCTAGGGGGCAGCCTCAGGACAAAGATATTAATTGGAAGAAGAAGGATAAGATTTTTGGGTTCAGGCCACTTTCTTTTGCTCCTACAACATCAACTAAACCGCAATCCATTACTGAACAATCATTACTTCTTGGGGAAGTGCAAGGAGATTTATCAGAGGAATATTCTGAAGATGAGATGGATGCTTTTCGACTAGTTCATAAAAGGACTAAGAGAACCCCAAAAATAGAGGAGAGAGAGGTTTCCAAGAAGTAGAAAATGAGTATGGAAGAAATTGTTGAAGAGGTAGTTATTTTTAATACAGAAGGGTTAGTTGAACAAGAACAACACTTGGAGATAGAAGCTGAACAAGAACACCCTACATCTGTAGGTGAAGGTATGGTTTCTAATCCCTCTTCTCCTTTTCATCTCCATGAATCCCCAAAAGGATTTCCCTCCATTTCTAGTCAAGAAAATATGGTAAATTTACCTCCTCCACCTCACAGTTCTTCCCTCATCTCATCAGTAGCTATGGAGGTACCAGTCAGTTCTATTGTGTCACAACCTCCTCAAGACCCACCTTCCACTTCGGAGATGTCCACTTCAATGTCCACCATTATTGCACCCTCATCTATTTCATTACCACCATCCATGGGACACTGTGTTCCGACTTCATCCACCCCTTCTACTATCAGTTATGTTCCTGTTTCTCTAAATTTACTTGTATCCATAGCAATGGTAATCATAGAGTCTACCATTGTAATAGAGGTTGTTATCAATATATCTTCACCCCCACCAATAGCAAGTCAGTCCGCCCTCATGTTTTTGATGCCATTATCTCCTTTGGCTGCTGATTTTTCAAAGTCTGTTACTGTATCAAAAGAACAGGCAACCACTCAGAGCATAAATGACTATTGGGTAGAGAAGCTTACCCGACCTTCCAACAGGATGGTCGTGACAAGAAAAAGTATGTATGTTAACCCTATCACTAGGCAAAGGGTTTCAAGGTCTATGATTCCGCAAGTGAGCAAACCTAAAAATGAAATGACTGCTCAGGATTATAGAGCGGAGGAAATCATAGAAGATATTGACAAGCTTCCTGCTGAGGATGAGTTAGGGATTGCCAAGGCTCACTTAGATACCTTTTATGTGAAAACTGATATAGCTAAAGAGAAGGTAGATAAGCTGAAACAACAAGTTGAAAAGCTTAAGAGGAGCCTCAATGATAAAAAATAAATAGAGAAAGCTCTGAGAAAAGAGGCTAAGAGTTGGCAGGAAAGGTTTCAAAATGCTAATGAGTGGAAAGACCAGTTAGAAGAACAAAAGAAGTTGAATGAGGATCAGGAAAAAGAAATTCAAAATTTAAAGCATCAGCTTCAGATTGAGAAAGCCAAGTCCTCAAGTTTTTCCAAAGATGATTTGAAAAGGATAAAGCAGGAGTTGCTTTCTGAAGTTCAAGAAAAATGTTTAGGTCTTCAACTCATAATCGACTACCTAAAATATGCCAGCCAGTTGCTCTCTACTATTCAGAAGGATTTAGATCAAATCACTAGAGAGTTACAACCTATGGTGATTCCGATGGAACAAATGTACAGGCTGGTTGGAAGTAGGCTCAGTGATCCTGCTAAACCAATTTCCAATAGGGAATGGAATCTGGTTGGGGTAGCTGCCAAAATAGTGGTGAAGAAGCACAGGGTAGTTCAGAGAGCCTGGCTGTTGTTTGACAGAATGGAAAGAGGAATTAAAGACATCATTGAAATAAATAAGGAAATGATTCATGTTGGTTTCAAAGGACTCTAGAAGGAGGATCACAACTTGTTATCTATGGAAGAAGCCCAACAAAGCATCAAGGATAACTTACAGGATGAGGCTGGAATTGATTCACTGGAAGAGCCACTATCCCAAGAACAAGCTACCAAACTGATTATGGATTACACCCGATTAAGAGATCTCATGGAGGATCTGGTGACTAGAGGGAATGTTGCTAATTATGAGGATGTTGGGGAACTACAATATGTTTATAAGCAGCTTAAAGAAACATCAAATCCCTCTGAGGAAGCATGGAAATAGGCTCTTCAATCTTTGGAATCAATGGTCCAGTTGTTTGGAGACACCTCCGATGAGGATAACCAGAGAGTACATGCTCCAGAAGAACAGGGAGAAGAGGAAAGAGAAGATGAGGATGAAGAGGCTGTAGAAGAATGAGGATAAGATTGAGCAGCTACAGGCCCAAGAGGGGCTCACGCTTAAATCATTTCATTTCTATTTGTACATATACATAAGTTTTGTGTTTCTATACATCAGTTTTGTATTTCTGTTTTTACTCTGACAATTGTCAGAAATAAGCAATAAAGGCATGAAGCCTACAATGCAACATTTTTGTGTGAAGGCATTTTTTGAAATGAAGCCTTATAAAGGAGGTAGAGTTGTGTATAGTTTTTGAAGGCAATAGTAATACTGATATTATGGATACAGTCTCTAGTTGAACAAGTGAGTTCTATGATGTTTTTGGCATGGTTTCTATATGAACCTTTACCCTCTAGGCAGAATTTGAGCTTTCAGAGGGTAGTGTTTGTATGGAAATTATTCCTTAAAACATATCTTCAAAGATAAGTATTGTTTTGACTCCTAAGGCCCAATGGATAAGACTCTGGATTCGATTGGCTTTGCAAGAAAATCCACCCAGGAGGCACCAGAATGTAGGCCCAAAATGGCCACATACTTAGTAAAATTTTGTATAATTTTGACTAAGTGATAAAATCATCATTCCACAAACCTTGCAGTATGCTTTGAAGTGGAACCGGGTCAGAAGATATGAATCCGCTCAACAGTTAGTGAAGTTTTCATGTTTGGAGCGATTTCGGGTGATTTCACTCCAGCTCTAGAATGATGGCAGATCTCAAATCCACAAAAGTTCCTAAGAGACGATGACGTCAGCGGTGGAAAAGTGTGGAATGGCATATTTGTATATTGAATATCCGATTCTGGGAAGGTCCTTTTGTTTTCGGCTCCGGATTAATGCTACCTTCAAATCCACAAAAGTTTCAAGGAGATGATGACGTCACTGGCAGAAAAGTGTGGATTGGTGATTCAAGGAATGAACAAGTCTTTCCTTTTTGGAATGAAGATAATATGGGGCGATGGAATAACGAAAGTGTGGATTCACGATGGAAGAAGTATGTGACTAGCTCCGGACCTGGATTGGTGATTAGCGTTTGCTCTATCCGAAATGAAATCCACAAAGGCTATAAGAAAGAGGTGATGTCATCAATATTCTAATGCGGATTGAAGAATATAATGTTGAATATGATAGATCCTAGAGCGGATTCGATGTTCAGATATCAGAGATCCAGATTGGAGATTCTGTTGCTTTGATTAAAATATGACGTCATCAATTTTAAAGTGGAATGGCATTTAGCTTGTGTCGGATTGAATCTGAATCATGTGATGAAGAGAATCAATGGTGGAGGTTAAGCTACCAAATCTTGGTGGTTTAAAAGATATTGCTGCGTCAGAATTTGTAATAGTCGATTGGAAGATGAAGCATCGAGGGTTTTCCAAGAAGATCGAACCAGAGGTGGTTATAGATCGATGGTGGTAATTCACTCCCAAGAAGGATCGATGGAGACGCATGATCTTTAACGGTCTAAACTTTAGTTCCACTGAGCGATCAACAAGTTGCAGAGACCCCGAGCTGCCATGGCGGACTTTCCTTCAATAGAATTCCTAGAGGATGGACCAATGAGCTAATGCCAGCTAAATATCTTTGTTGTGCTATTGTAACAAGATCTTTGGTATTGTTTCTTATTTATTGTAATGAGAAAACTATAAGTAGAGGTCGAACCCTCATTTTTAAGGGTCGGCTCTAGCGTGTTTTCCTGTACCATTGTAAATATTCCTGAAGAGCTAAATGAAAGGAGCAATACATTGATCTTCGCCTCAAGTTCGCGTTCTCATGCTTGATGTCAGAGGTTCGGATTTCTTAGTTGCATTTCTGTAAATACTTTGATGGTTAGTTTGTGCCAAATTTTGGATTACTAGTTGTTATAAGTAATTGAAATATGCTTTTGAATTCATTCTATGTGGTTAGGAAGTACATTTCTATGAAATCTAGGTGTTTGGTGAATTTTGTTATTTGGATTATCATTCCCTGGATATTGAAATTGCTTGCTACAACATTTCTCTATTGTGCTTTAATATATGAAACAATCTATTTTGGGATAAATGTTGATCTGAGTATATGTCCTTAGCATGGTTTTTTGGGAGCTTTTTATGGTAGTGCAATGTTGTTAACCTATCCATCCACTATTATCCACATCTCTCTAGCCCTAACCTTCTCTTACCCTAAAATCCAAACCCTAAGTGAGCATAATTGTGTCAACAACTTGCTAAGTTGACAAGGAACCAACCTACTCTGGAGGTTGGATCAGAAACCCCTATTTTGGTCCATCCAATGTTGAGTGTTGAGCTGCAGCTATCGGGTGCAAGCCTAGACAAAAAGTAGGAAGATAGACAACCATAGTATCGAGTGAAAACTTGGTGCAATTTAGTGCCCAACAATAAGGTTATTTCATTATGATGGTTTTTCATCATCAAGGCATTCACCTATATACTGGTCTTGGTGGACCAAGGTGATTTCCCTTTTATGTGGGATGAAACCTAATGCTTGGCCAACATATTCATACCAATGGGGTATGAGGGTTTCATAGAAGCTGATCACTTCTACTCAAAGAGACTCTGATCAAGTCTCAATAGATCATGATGTTATATGCCTTGATAAGTTACAATCCAACTGGAATGGTTCTACCTTAAGTCATGATTATGTTCCTTGTCTCATAAACAATGTATGAATATATATATATATATATAAAATGAGTGGTTGAGTAGTGACAACTAGGGTTGTTATAGTTGGTATCAGAGCCCAGGATAACTAATATATTCTAGTTAGATCTAGGTTAGCAAAATATTTGGGCATAAAAAAACATGAGAAAGACTGAAAACATAAACTCCACAACTTTAAACAATGCACACTTAGTAAAGACAAGGTTAGTACTTGTGTCTGAATTTCTTTCCCCCACGAGCAGATCCATAGTCATTCTAAAGTGAAAGAGCTAAGTGAACCCTCCTGCATGGGTTTTAAGCGGTGTACCTTAGACTCTTTTAGAAAATTACTTGACATATATATCTTTTGACTTACTTACTCCTTATTTTCAAGTGTGTATGATTCAAGGATTTCGGCTTACTAAGGGTTCACTTGAACTATGATAGTCAAACCAATTTGGATGACTTAAATAACTATAGTCTTGAATAGAAGTAAAACCTTAGGATATGCAAACATAAATTCAACCATTTAATTTAGTCAAAAACTAACTAGTGGAAGTTTAAACAAAACAATGTTTTCTTTATTTTCATTTTTGATCAATGTTACAGTATACTATGGAATTTTCCAATTAGAGGTTATGGTTTAGTAGCGGAAGAAGTCACCCAAAAAAACCAAAATTTGAAACTTCGTTATGTTGGAGGGGAACAAGGATGGTGAAACCTCGCATATAAGTCCGTAAATACCCCAAATCTCACCAGACTCATCTCTGACATAAGTATTAGGGAACTCCACCAAGTAATTCCTATAATCCCAAGTGTCACTACCACATGTAGCTTTGCCAACATCCCTAAGCAACTCGACTCCTCAAAAAAGTATACACCTAGCCACCCAAGTGGTGGTTGAAAGAAATAATGAGTGTTAAGTTATTTCAATTGGGATCTGACCACTATGCCATGCATGGACTATAGTTTGAAGAAGATAAACTAACATAAAAGTGATATGAATATTTTAAAAATATTACGAAGAGTTGGTTTTCCTAAGAATCAAACCAACAACCTCTGATTACCAAATCAATGATCCAACCACTATGTCATAGCTTTGATTTATTCCTTCAATATAGGGTATTTAATTTTAGATATCAAGGCTAGCATGTACACCAAAAACCTACATCTCCCATGAGAAATACTCTCTTAGAAGACTACATCAAAATATCCCTTCCTGGAAATTGAACTATAACCATTTTCCTACTACCATAATTCCTTACCAGTGTACTCCTCTCTTAGATATGGGTGAAGCTAGTTTAAGGATCAAGAAGATCCACAATGGATCTAAGAATGAAAAAAAGTGCATGGATGACATCAAACTCGCCACATCAAGTAGATAAAGGAGGGCACAAACCATTGCACCCTTATCCATGCACGAATAGGGAGGGGCCTTTGGAGGATAAGGGAGCCATATGTGGATAGAGAACAATGTGTGCATGGATGTGCATGCATGCCAAGAAACCAAAGGGCTTGCATAAATGCAAAAAGAGGAGCAAAGGGGGCTTGGTGTCCTTTTTAAAATTTGAAAATTTCTAGAGACAGCACAATGAAGACTTTTTTTACCTTCTAAAATTTCTTTATTTTTTTTGAGTGAAGTAACTTCATCCTTCGCTCTAATACCATGTTTGAATTTAATGTGTTGAAACATAAATTAACTACCATTAAGTTTAGAAAGGATGAAAGAGTGATTTGAAGATGGCAATAATAAATGAATAAAGGAAGAGAGAGAGAGAGAGATGATAAGAAGTAGAAGATGGGTGCTTGTAGGCACCCCAATATATCATAATTTATTCATACATCATCCAAATGGATCCTCATTGAGGGATATTTATAGTGATACCAATGAGTGGTTAGCCTCAAGCCAACATTGACTTGACCTTGAGATTAACTTTACAAGAAAATAATAGCAAATTACACTTTAAGTAAGTTTATCCATAAAGGTGGATTAACCAATACTACTAACAATGAAACATGAAAAGGGGCCTTTAGGCTTAATGATCATGCCTATAGGCTTACATAAATGATGAATTCTCATAGGATTTCATAGTCAAATTCTGATCATCTACATTAATGGTGCTCATAAGCACTTCTTCACACTTTTGTATTTGGCCTAACAAGATCAAATTACACAATTTCGATAAAAATAAAGGGTAGAAGGCCTACTTGACCAAATTTTCCTACACATTGATATACCATGGTCTCTCATCATGCAAAAGTATCATTAATGTTGCCCTCAAAGTTGAAAAAATATAACTTAGAAAGGGTAAACTCATGCATGAAAATGAAATTCGAAAATAAAAAAAATACCCGCTTTCCATTTATATTATTGAATAATTTATAATAAAATTATAAATTTTTGCATAATTATTATTTGAGTTTTGTAGGAACATGACAAGCACAATGCTTCTAGGGGTTTTGTCCTATTCCAAACTCATCCATGCACTATATTTTTGCATATTTTACATTGGGATAAGGTTTAATTCACTTCTTCTACAGGTAAAATCTATAGTCAACTACATAGGCAACAAGACAACATTTTCATCCATTAAAAGTTTAAAAAATGCACCAAGGTAAGTATCAAGTACATTTTTTCTCATCTTTTGTATCCAAATTTTACTTTCAGCCAATATTTATTTTCTATTGAATTGGTTATGCAACATTACGCTTTTTTCTTTGTTCCAAAGGAACCATGCTTTGTTATCTCATATCATGTCACATGTGGTCCTGGGGAAGGGGAAACATTTAATTGCAAAAAATATTAATAACTAACTTCTAAGTGGTGGGGATCTATGACCTCCTATGATAATGTTGAATCAATGACTCAATTCTTCCCTACCTTACATAGACCTTGTTCTCCATTTCATGATATCATTTATCATTTTTAACCACTACACACCTTAATAATCCCCATCCCTTGAGTTTTAGATATGGGTAAAACATGTATAGCCAATGCCATGTGTCACCCAAAAATCAATAAATAATGTTATCCCCCTTTAAATGAGAATATCATTTGTTGATCAAATTCATTGTTTTGTATAATATTTCTAGAAATCCTATCATGCTTAATTCCTAAGGTTAAAATAACACACAACCTTGGTCAATTGTTGTGATTTTACGACCCTAAAAAGAGTTAAATCTGACCATCAACTTAAAGGGAGAGTTTGTCTTCGTCACAACTATAAAAATACCAAAAAAAAATTATTTTCATCATCAGTCCATCATTGGTTTAACATCAAATTCATAATTTTCTTCTTTCTCTTACTTTCCTCTTTTTCTTTTATCTTTTTTTTTTTTAAGCGAAAAACCCCTTGCGGGCCGCCTTGGTCTGAGAGACCACAAACAGGGGGTTCTACACCGTCAAAGTCACCCGGGAATCGCACCCAACCCTGCCCACACCAACATTATCAATTGGATTTTGGATAGCCAATTTAGCTTTTTGGTAGGGTGGAGATTTGAACCTGGGACCTCTCTTGGAGGATTTCCTTCTCCTCTCCAACTCACCTACAACACCTGGGTGTCTTTTTATTTTATCATAATGCTTTCTCTTTCTAAATTGCAAGCATGCTCCTTTCATATACCTAGCCTTTGTAAGCTCCATCTAGCTTTAGTCTAGTTGATTTGGTATTGTCCAGTGAAGGAGAACAAAATGCTCTACTATAAAATATAACTACCGACTAAGCTTATTATCAATCGAACTCTTTTCTAGACCACTTTATGCCCTCTATTGGACCCTAGGTAGTCTCTCCCTATCTTTGTAGATTTTAAGCAAGTAGGTTTTAGATGTAGGAAGTGTCTATTTGGTTATTATGGAAATAAAAAGATTTTATTTCTTATTTATCTCCTTCTATTGTTATTGCATTATATCTTCTATTATTGCATTTTTGTGCAGAATAAATATGAAAATCTAATATAGTTTAAAAAATTTCATTTACTATCTATAGTAGATTATTTCTTGTTGTTTCTTGTATTTTGATTTATTAGATATCTCATGTAAGACATTGCTTTTATTTTTTACTCACATTAGTTTTTCTTGTTATTTCCTATATTAGCTTAGAGGTCTTGTGTAAGATTTTATTCTTTTAGTAATATAATTACTTCTAAAGATTTTTGGTTTCCAAAAATACCATATCAAATATTTTGTATTTTTTTTTTAAATTCACTTCATTTAAAAGTAAAAAAATAAATAAATCTAAGTGATGTGTTGATTATATTTGTTTTATTCTTTGTTATCAAATTCTTCTCAGTTATAAAATTATTCAATAATATACATGGTTAAATAAATCTTTGACCATGTTGTTAAGACCATATCTTATCCTTAAATTGATAAGGGTTAATTTGATGTTAAGGAAGGAGGATAAAATCCTAGCAATTATGAACTTTTCTAACATAAGAACCTTGCTTTTCCATTATGCCTTAACATCTTGTTCTCACTATCATAAAAATTTATCTAACGTATTATATGATTGATAATTTGTTGTAGAGGTACAATAATAAATTAAGGATAGTGGTGTTTATGCTTAAATTTATTTCCAAATAATTATAGAGTTACTAGGATACTGACTTGTCCTTGTGAAGTATGTAGAATGTGCTCGATGTAACATATTTCAACTTGATAGACTAAACCAAAGTCCATAAAGAACCAAAAATAGAAGAAAATAGTATAACAATGAAAAAATACTAATGCTACATTGGATAAATTTTATCAACATTATGAATGTGCATTATCGCTTCAAGCAATAAAATGATTATGCCATCTATTGTGATGACATTCAAACAAACCTGCATGTTGAGAGATAAAATCTCCTTAGTTTATCATTCTTGCTTAAATTTACCCCTTCTTGAAGGTCATGGGTTTGAAGCTAGTACAAGTTCCTTAGTTTTTACCCTAAAATCCTAGGCTTCAAACTAAAATGCATGTTTCTCTCTATGTATTGTTGGGACACTTGATATATGTAGGCATCAATGAATGAGAGAGAGAGAGAGAAATATTATGACTTGTCATTTGTATCTATTGATGCCTATATATATTAAGTCTCTCCCTTCCCTATTATCATTCTCATCATATTATATGTTTTTTATTTGATTATATATATATATATATATACACTTGTGGTCCAACTTGGTTCGTAACCAATGTTTTTGGGCTAGTGGCCTACCTTTCCTTTGTTGGTAGCCAAATAAATTTTTTAAAGTAATAATAATAACACAAGGTAATTGTTAGCTATGTAAAGATTTTATAGTACAATGAATTTATGATTAAAAATTTTGAGTAGCTAGTAATACATTGTAAATATTTGCATCAATTATCCCATAATAAAAAAATAAAAACTCAAATTTGAACCTCAATTGAATTATCTAAGTGAGGAAATAAGTATTCAAATCTAAAATATGGTTGAGCAACCATCAATTATACATGACAAATTAAGGGAGAACATGAAGCAATTGCTCCTTGTCAAATAATATACAATATTAGAATGATGAATATGCATCCTCGGTTAATCAACATAGAGCCCAACCATCTTTTGGTTTTCTTAAAGCCAAAATGTTTATTGGTAATACAAGTGAACAAAGTGCATCTAGCAACCACATGAGTTAGCATCTACTAAAATCAAGTTTGTATCTATAAATAGAGGAGGTCAAGTATTTGAAGCAAACAATATCGCTTTAACACCTTTAGCATCACAATATTCCACTCTATTAGAATTACCAAGTTTTTTTGCATCATTGAAGTTAGGTACAAAATTTACAAAGTCATCAAATGTTAAGACTTCATACAATGCTTCTGAAGTTACAAGAACATCATCTTCTATGTTGTCATCCGAAAAACATTTTTGACTTTAGCATTCACACAAGTAGTATTATTGTAGCTCAAAGTGCATCATTATCATCATTGAATTATGGGGAAGCAAAGTCCTATTTTAATGCTTCCTCTTGAGATTAAGTTTTTGTCTCAAGTTCCTTTATTATTTGGTTCAAAACCACAAAATATTGTAGTAGTTGAAATCTCTTCTTAGCCAAAGACTTTTTCCCTCATGTCATCTTTAGCAACTTTTAGTAGACAAAATGCGCCAATCACTTCAAGTGATGAATCTAGAACTATTCAAGTTACTTTATTGTTTAATTCAAAGCTTCAAAATACTAAAGCTTCAAATCTTGTTCATTTTCAAACGTAATCAAATGAAATTTTTGGTTATGTTGCATTAAAGTTTTGTGTAACAAAATTTCATGCCACATGAATCCCACCGTTATCAACTCAATTTAAAAATTTCTTATTTCGAATAAAAATCTTTTAAAATACAAAGGAGTGAGACAAGTATCATCAATATTAAAAAGAAAAATTCAATTAAATGTAAAGAAGGCTTTTATAATATTTTTCCAAACTCATTAAATAATAAATAGTTAAAAAAAAAAGTCATAGTGACACTGCAACAGTTTGAACTTTGACTCTTCTTTAGAAAGTTCAAGGTTCAAACCACAACATAAATAAATATATAAAAAAAAATACCTATATATAATTATACATAATATTTTTTTTTATTAAAATATATATGTTTCTTATATATTTTTTATTAAACATATGTTATAAATTAAACAACCTCAAATTTAGTCTTTTGGGCACCCTTATGGATGAATAGAGATGGAACACGGTGGTCTTATATTTAAGTGTGAAATTTATTCGTCTATAAACTAAATGTCGATTATTAAGTTGATACTTTTCCTACCGTAGACAAGAGAAAACATGTTATATACTCGATTTTATATATCATATAAAAGTAAAGGGTATATTTAAAGCTTATGGCTGGTCACTTATATCCGTTGGTGCTTAGAAGCTTGCCTTTATTTTTCTACCTAATTCATATGTTTGTGTTGGGGCATTTTAATGTTATGTTATTAAATTGTTAATCCAACTGTTTAGGTTTGGATTATAGAGACGGAAGTTGTAATTGTATTTTAGAGGGTGTGGCCTGTTACTCATAGTACCTTAAAAGGTGTGGCCCAAATTACGTAACCTGTTCCGTGGTACTTTTTACGTAAAAAATATTATTATCGTAATTGACAACTGAAAATGCCACATAAACAATCAGAAAGAATGCCACGTGGATGGTAGATGTTGTGACGTATTAATATGTGCTGGATCCCAACACTATGTGGTGTGGTCCCAAGATGAATATGACAATCCCATGTGGCGTGTTGTTGGTGGAACCGTTGTCCATGGGATAGGACGCGTGAAGGTCGTGCCATTTGGCCCTCATGGCTTTTATTAAAATTTTACTTTACTATTACTTTGAGAAATATCTTACCGACTTAAATGACTTCATATTTCATATGATAACATTCTTTTAAGCTATAGTCATCGTTTTAATCAATGCTAATTCAAAATGTGAAATTGCCTCTCAGCATTCGAAAACAGTTCAAACAATTAGCACATAAAATTGGTTGGTAAAGGTTGATTGGATATTGATGAGTTGTTTCCACTAGATTTTTTGGAAAGTTTTGGTGATTCATTTTAAGTCATCTAAAAAAACTATAAATATGGGACTATGTTTCAACACTACTACTTTATTATTATAATTCGTAAGGACATCAAAGGGATTTGGACTTTGGATTTTTTTTTTTTTTTTTGGGAGAGTTAAGTTCAAACTTCCATGTATTCAAAAGGAAATAGCTTGGATGATAATGGTGGAATGTTTGTTGTTCAAATCACGACAAATCCAAAAGGGAATACGTTAAATGGTAGCAATTGAATGTTTTACTGAAGGGTCTAAGTTCCAATTGACTTTTTGTTTTTAGCAAAGACTAGGGTTTATAGTGGTGACATCTCACCTAAAGGGGGGTAGGTTGGATAGTAACGACTCCTTGTTATTTAATCACTGGGCTAGGGTTTATAGTGGTGACATTCAATACCTAGAAGTGATAGGCTAGATGTGAGCTAGTCTAGGGTTTATTGTGGCAGCATCTCGCCCCCAAAGGGGATAGGTTGGATGGTAACGACTCCTTAATATTTAACATAGGCTGATGATAGCGGCTAAGTGTTTGGTGAAGGATCTAGGTTCCATTGGCTTTGTTTTTTAACCAATAAGCTAAGGTTTAGTGGAGCCTCCAAGTTTGGTGTCGAACAAAACTAACAAGCTAGAATTTATAGTAGAACCTCCGAGTTGGATTTCAGATAAATGACAACCTTTGAGTTTAATCTAGTGTCGGTGTTAGACAAAAGTGTTGCCCATTGCCCATATTTAAAAAAAAAAAAATTACTGCTATTATAAATTATTTTCTTAAATGCCGCCATGGGCATTGTATTCTTTATTTTTTAAAGGCTTCAAAAACGTCTACTTTTGTTGCAACCTGCCCATTGGTATCGTTTTAATGTAGGTCTGTTACGTGGGGAGCTTACGTACGACCTCACTTCACTTTCATGCTCTTTTGACTTCACACTTTGTGATGGATCTTCAAACGCATGCGCTGACGCGGCATTCATGTGTGGGTGTGATGTTTCGCTAGCTACACAATTTACAGTAGAAAAATGCATCAAATCATGTGTTAGTGGGAACATGGGAAAACGACAGCCTTACCCTCTACCTATTGTCTATAAAACTAAAAAGCTGATTATACATTTTTTCACAACCATAATTTTTTTTTTAATGGCTAGAACGTTTGCAGTTTGTCAGATAATTTTATAAAGATTATTTCAATTTAAAATTATAATAAAGAAGCCAAATCATTAACCTGTGGTCTAAGCCGTCATGGTCTAAGTGTTAAAAAATTAAACTAACGTGCAGTCCCAACACGGTAATGTGTGGCGAGGAAGAGCGCTGTCGGGGTTGCCCTAGGCTAACCGGCGATCAACGGTCATCAACGGTCATCGAATCCACACGTTCGACCACGTACCCGCAGGAGGAGGGCTTGTGCGGTGTGGACCGTGGTAAAATGTGGTCGGATTGATCGCTGTTCAAGGTTTTCGGGTTGGATTTGGTTTGGTTTGTCGTTCGGGGTTTAGGGAAAACAGACGATCCATGAGGATCCGAAAGCGCCCGATTGCAGTGTTATCGTCTTCTTCATGGAAAACCGTCGGCATCCCTTCTTGCCGTGATGAGGAGGAGAAGTTTCTTCGTCCTCTGGTGGAGGCCGTGATGGACGTGCAGGCCAGGGCCGAGACGGAACTTTCTGGAGATTCTGCACCGAAACCAGCGATGGGTCATGAAATTTCTGGGATTGGGACTAAGATTCAAAGGCACCCTTCGCATAACTGGAGGAATGCATTGCTGGGTTGCAACGCAGAGTGCAAGGAGGCCCAGGTAAGCTTCGGATCTCGTTGATTCCAGATTCTGTGTTCTACAATACATCTATGCATGGCAAAGTAGGGAATAAATTACAATCTATAACAATCTACTTCCCTCCTCCGGCCGGCCGCTATGTATAAACTGCGAGGTGCTGGGAACAAATTTATTTAGAAAATTATCGTCGGCAGCCAGGGATAAGGGGATTGGCATGCAGCTGTGGCGGAAACGAGCTCCAAGCTGCATATGGGTTATACCCCCAACACATTATAGCAGCCAGAGATTACAGCCTGCGTCTAGTAATTCGTTCACGGCTTGGAGATTTGAATAATTTTTTTTTTTTTTTTTTTTTTTTGGGCAGTGATTGAGCCCCACATGCACTTAAAAGAGAAGGCGATACTGATAGTGCAACTGGGTGCATGGCCCTAAAAAAACCCTCTAGTCAGATTGAAAACTGCTGCACCACAAAATATATAGATTTGATAGTGTGTTTGTGAACAGTAAGCCGTTCAATCAGATTGGGGTTTTTGTTTAGCATCACAGCTAACAATTCTGAGGGTATTCATTTAGGAACTAGCAAATAGGAAAACTAGTTGGGCGTCGTAGAATAGTAGAAAATAAAAGAAAGGTAATGGTCACAAACTCTGTGATCTGTGATGGAAAACGTAATTGGGTATTGGATTTTTTTTCCAACTGAAGTCGAAAACGTGTTGGGTCTTGTGCAGGTAGGCGGGGAAGGCGAGAAGTCGAATTTGAGATCGAACGGGGTAATCAGGTAGTCCACGGTGCCCACAACAGTTCCTTTTAATTTATTAATTTGTTCAACCAGAGAGGAGTGATGATTCCAATTTCCACCTACTGTTTCTGTTTAGCACTGTATTGGGTAGTCGAATCCAAAGTTACACGGTATTCTGCTTGTGTGGCAGTAAAAATCGAGAGAATAAAAGGAGGTGGAGCATGTCAAGTGAGAATGATTTATGTCCGGGAACTGTCAAGAAGAAAGGAAGCAATCAGTACCGCACTGACATTGGGCATGCTAATGATGGAAGACAGAAAGCTCCCAAGACAAAAAAAGAAAACGAACAACAGGCAAATAAAAATAGTTGGCATGGAGGTTCTCAGTGCAGGAGGAGGAACGGAAGGGGGTGGCGGTGCTCTCAGCAGACTCTTGTAGGGTATTCCTTGTGTGAACATCACCTTGGCAAGGGCAGATTTAAGAGTATTAACGCCAGCAATTGTTCAGGTCCTGCTATAGTCTATAACAACAGTAAGGGTAACAAATTCAAAGAATTGCACCTCATAGAACCTGTTTTTTGTAAAGCCGAACTTCCGTGAGTACTCGGCAAAATCCATAATTAAATTTCTGATCTTTACAAATGATAAGCTGTACACTATGAAACAAACAAATAATTGTTCGGAATTGATAGACGACGTTTTCTATTGCTGATTAACAAAGGTTTTCTGAGCGGTTTCTTCCTTGATTTAATCAATCCTTATGTGTTCAACATTGCACGCAGTTTTTGTTTAGGGTATTTAATTTACGAGTATTTGGTTACCTGGAGTGTACTGTGATGATAATTCTTTATCTTCTCAGCAGCATTATCGTGGTTGTTTTGTATGGTTCCATTCGTCCTTGACAAATACATCTTTCTTTTTTTTATTTTTTAACTTTGCTCCCTTCAGCGTTTTTACAAGGAGCAATATAATGTTCAATTGAATCCGCCAGGGTAAAAAGTTGAAGGAAACTGCGTATTTTTAACCGTGGTAAAATTCCTGCGTTGTGCAGATTTCGTTGCAGATGATTTTTTATGTTATAGAAAATAAAATATATTCTTCAATTGACCACTATTGTTCAAGGAAATCTTTTCGCTTATCTATTAGTTCCATAGATGATTTTATTTTTTATTTTTCTTTAAATAACGATTTTCACTTTGATTAAGCGAAAAATAATTATATAATATATTTTCTTTGTAAAATTTTATCATATTAACTTTAAAAATAAGTAATAAATTAATTTTAAATCTAACATTAGTTAACAGGCAATATAATAGTATCTCCCTTGTTTGTAATATTTATAAAATTATAAATATAGAAAGAGATAATAGTTTGAAGAGATATAAATAGAATATATAAAACTAGGAAGGATGTGTTTTATAGATAGTTTTATGAGGAATAAAAATAGAACATAAATCTAATTTTTAATAGGTTATAGGGGAATGAAACAATTTTAAGTGATTATATATATGGTGGTATTATTTAGATGATTTATTTTGCCAGTTTTTATGGTCACCAAAATATTTTACGTTTATATCAGCTTAACAATTATACATGTATTTCTTTTTGGCAATATTTTTTTTCAAAGTTAATTTGAACCATCAATTATTTTACTTCTCTTTAACAAAAATAAAATATTAAAGTTTACCAATAAAATTTAAACTTAATAGTGTAATTTTTTTTTTCTAACCAATTGATCTAAACCTCATCAGAGTTCACCTATTGAAATGGAACATTGGTGAAACTTATCATTCTCAATCAATTACTTTAAACCATTAGCATATTTTAATAGACATATTATTTAATTAATTATTTTATACTATACTTTATTAAAATATTATCTAATTAATTATTTGAAATGTTATATATACAATTTAAATTGCATATGAGATATTGAAATAGATCCCATGACATTAAACCATGACCACATAGTAGGATTGCAATAACTTGACAATCATGCATATCCAAGTCATTTCAACCACTTGATTAAAATTATATATATAGTCAGATAAATGTGGACCCACTTAGATATATCCATAGGAACTTATTGTAATATATTTTATAATTAATTAATTATAAAACAATATCGATTTGTTTATTTAAGTTATGATGTAAGGCTAATTTTATTTATAGAATATGATAAATGAAAAACAATTAAAGTATATATATTTATTAGAGCTTATACTTATTGCAATAGCATTGAAAGGTGATATGATTTTTTTTTAATAATTTAATTTTTTTTTAATTAATTTTTTAGATATTATAAATATATTTTATAATTTTGAATGTAAAGATTTTATCTATTACATATCCATAATTTATTTTGTAGTGAGAGTTGATCAATTCCATGATTTAATAAAATTATCACACCATCATTGATACATAGATATTTTTGAGTAAGATATAATGATAAATTTATGCCATTATCATTAAAATGATTCTACTATCATTCTTTTTAGAAAATATTTTGGTTTTGCTCTTTGTTTGAAAATTTTTCCAATAAAAATTTCATGATTTACATATATAAAATTTTAATGGAGATTGTTGAACAAGTCATACAAGAATTTGTTATCGCCATCAACATAGAAAATATTCCAAAAAGGATGTTTAACCAAGATCAATTATAGACTCTTTAAAGACTTAATTAAAGTTCAACCTTGTAATGATGAAAACCAACAAAGTAATACTTTGGTAGTTATGAATCAACTTAATTACATTAATATAACGATTGATAACTTAAATGATGATGACAACCTAATAAACATGAATATCTGAAAAGTGAAAAGAATTTTCAAATTTTTATTTTTATTTTTCTTCTGGTGAGTTCAAGAATAGCAAAATCATGCTTTTAAAGGAAGGACTTTAAAGATGTAAGACCTTCATAATATTCATAAAATAATTATTAGATAAATTAAGTGATATGGTTGAAAACTTATTTTATTAGTAAGGTTTTTTCTTTTGTTTCATTCCTCAAGGATAAAATACTTGATAAGAGTGGTCTCCTTTAAAACCTTGATATTGTCACATTGTTCATTGAAATTCCAATTTTGGAGGATATGGATGAATTAGATATTTTATAGGCATAAAAATCATAAGATTTGATCTATATTATATATTTTTGAAGAGTTACTTATGATAAAATTAAGGAAGTAGGTGCTTCTCTCTCTCTCATGAGTATCAATATTTTTTGCTATTGAAAAATGTTAGGGTAAAGCACATGTTCTTATGAGGGGTCTTGGTCCCCTCGTACTGACTCATGAGTATCAATATTATTCTTACTCAAATTACACTAATCCAAGAGATTTATGGATGACACTAAAGTCAATTGAAAAATATTGTCCAAGATAAAATAAAAAAATACTAGAACTTCTAAACAATGACTCTAAGATGATTTAGTTCATAATATAATTTTAACACCATTTCCTTGTTATTTTCTTCATGTCTTTCTTTTAGTAAAAAATAGATAGGACATTTTTAGATGTCTTTATCGAATATCACACATATTGGTCTTTTACTTTTGTTTCACAATATATTTTCACCCTTCACAAAAGGAAAACATTCTCAAATATTGGACTTAAAGGATTTGAAGAGCATACACAAAGATCACTTGGATTAAAATAGAGCTCATTAAATTTATTTTTAAAAATTTAATGGTTACACCAACATCATTAAGATAATAAAGCAATTAAACTATTATGTTTATCTCTTAGAAAGAAGGGATTTCAAACCAAATTATAATTATTTTAAGTAGAAAAATATTAAATTCACATATTTTATTATTGATATGATCAAGAAGAAGTTGAGATTAACAACCATCAATTGGATCCCAAACTAAATTGGAGATGATGCAAGGGCATCCATCCATTCGTTTTTCCTGCCACTTGGAGCACATGAAGCACCTCTTCTTGTAGATTTGTAGCCGTCACACTCAGTGGATATCCCATCAATTCACAATCTTCGACAACTTTTTCTAAGCACTACAATTTAACAGTCCGCTACTTTCCCATGCATGCCCCCGCAAGTAATGGCAAACGATAATGGCGTTGAGGGGAAAAATAAAGGCGGGAGTGATTGAGATACTGGGGTGGTTTTTTTTCTTGTTGTTTTTTTTGGTAACTGCATGGGTTTTATTTGGGGGTTTAAAAACAACAGTTGTTTGGGTTTTTAGGAGGAATTTTTTTTGGTTGGGTTTGGTGGATAAAATCCCCAAGGCAAAATACCAGTGGGAAGCAGGGCAAGTTTGGGATATATATATATATATATATATTAAGCACCGAGTGTATTTGGGGGTTAATTTTTTTTTTCTAAGCACTATGTGTATTTGGGGTTAGTTTTTTTTTTCTGAGCACTGTATGTGTATTTTACCATCAACTGGTGGTTGGAAAAATGCAATAGGATATACCAAGGATTGTTCAAGTTTGCTGAGATTGCTCTCCAGAATAAATTCCTGTGTGATTGTTTAATTATTGGCCAAATCTATCCTTCTGTCATGTGTCATCCCTTGCTTATGAGAGATACTTTAAATTGGATAAATAAATAATAAAAATACATGCATCATTATCATATTACTAATTTAGTGATGTTCAACCATTATTTGAATGATGGACTATCTAGGACTCAATCTAAATGCCTCCTAGAAAGCATTGTAAGTTCTTCATCACTTACCTCTTGTCTATTTATGACATAAGTGTGGATTGACATAATTTTCAACACCCTTTGAATCCATACTAAAGTCTGTTAACATTACCTTAGATCCAATATCATCTATGATAATATATCATTTGAAAGAACATGTAGTATAGGGGAGAGTATTCCCAGAGGGGGAGGTGAATTGAGAGATTTGGAATTGAATGCTAAGGTTTTGTAACTGATTTGGTCCAAATCATATAAGTGTACGAGTTGCTATTGAATGATTTACAAAACTTAAAAATTACTTGTACGGTTCCCAAATTATACAATTGTATGATCCAAATCATACAACACCTTGGAATGTACGATTTGCCACTTGTGCTATCTGTTGAAAGTCATTTTGTAACTCAAATTGAACAATTTTGTAATCATTCACTTCTAAACCTTCATTTTCCACCTTTGACCAAGTCAACTATGCAAATGCAATTCTAAAATAATGTAATTGATCAATGTATGGTTTTGTTGGCTGATTGTACAATTTCACAAAATCCTTGCTACAATTGTATAGTTGATGATTTACCAACTTATACATAGAATCCTCACAAGGCAAGACTTGTCTATCTTTATGATGCAATTGCCAATCCTATATTCCAACATGTAATCCATAATTTACTACATATGATTATTATGATCAAATTATCATTCCCAAAAATTTTATAGTAACCTACAAACATCCAAGTACAGTAATAATAATGCATAAGGCTAACTCTCCATTTCACACCAGGTTGGGGGTTCAACAATAGTGTAATTCCATTATAACATCATCCATTCACCACACCATTCTAGCCATACTTGCATAAAATGTACAAAAAAATTCACAGTAACCCACAATACATAATGTTGCTTTCATATTAATATTGCTCTGTAAAAGATACAAGATCAATTTCAAACATCAATACAAATGAATATCAATACTGAAAAATTGTTAAAAATAATAAAAAGCATTGAACAACAGTGAACATATGTGAACAACATCCTTGAACAATCCCAAAAAATTGAATGGGGGGGCTATATTATGCTTTCCCAGGCCATTCCAAAGCGGTTCTTGAGACAACCAATATTCACAACTGCCACCCTGCAAACCAATAAATTGCATTAAGGTTTACTTAAGTCTAATTTATTTTTTATCAAATTAACCTAAATGCACATTTCAACTTAATTTTATTTAATTTCTAATTGCACATTTATGAAATTGTACAATTACACCCAATTGTATGTTTTACAACCCTACATTGCACAATTAGAAAAAATCCTACATTGTACGTTTTAACAAAACTGTACATTTGACAAAATTGACAAAATTATGCAAATCCAAACTTATTTCTTCTTCTTTTGGAAGGTGGATTTGTTTTTTTTTTTTTGAAAAAATGAAAACTTGTATTAAAACAAGAACCAGATACAAGCGGGAGAGAACACATCCCGAGCCAGAGCCACAAGCAAAACAACAAGGAAGGCGCACCAAGGCAAAGCTAGGTACCGCAAGGCACAGAGAACGGAAGGCACGAAACAGCAACAGGTCACGAAACCGTGACATGTCGCGAAATCGTGATAGGAAAACCCGTCACGGCCACTTTGGCACCAACATGTCGCGAAATCGCGACATGTCGCGAAATCGCGACATGTCGCGAAATCGCGACATGTCGCGAAATCGCAACATGTCGCGGAATCGCGACAGGAATGGCCCTCGACAGCCACCCGCAGAAAGCGTCGCGACAGCGCGACAGAAACAGAAAGCAACATTCAAGCCTCATGAAGGTCGCGATATCACGACGAAAAACCACCCAGTCGCAAAGGAGCCAAACATGCCGCGAAATCGCGCAAGAAAAACGCCAGAGACCAGGAGGGCACAACCTGTCGCGAAATCGTGACAAAAACCAGCTCGAAGTTGCATCATCACTACAGGTCGCGATATCGCGACAGTTATCCACCCAGCCGCCTAATTGCCAAAAGTGTCACGAAATCGCGACAGAAGAACCATGCAGCTTCCAAAACTCAAACTTGTCGTGAAAACACGTCGAAATATTAACATTTCTATTCAACTTCAAGAAGGGAATGAGAGCGCGGTAAAAACACCAATCGAACCTGGAAGGCGGGACCTGTCGCGATATCGCAACGTGTCGAGGAATCGCGAGGCGCGAAAACGCGACATGTCGCGATATCGCGACATGTCGCGATATCGCAACAAGACGCGGGATCGCGTCACGCGATAACGCGACATGTCACGATATCGCAACATGTCACGGAATCGCGACCCGCGATAACGCGACATGTCGCGATATCGCGACAGAAACCAGCCGGAGACTGCAGAGGCTCAACCTGTCGCGATATCGCGACAGTAACCCGCCAACAGCCGCGACAGGGCAACATGTCACGAAATCGCGACAGAAAGGACCCTTAGCAAAAAAAACTTTGCACATTATTTCAGGAATTGTTCAAGGCCTTGTCTGATCTCGACATTCTCCACAGACAAATTGCTATGCAGATGAATCCCAACCTCTCTCTCAGCACCCAACTTAGCAAGGAAATCGATCGCTTTATTGAGAGATCTACTAGCATAAACAGGAATCACATCCTCAATTTCTTTCCAAAGCTCTAAAATTTGGGCGACCAAAATCCGGAGCCTCCAAGCTTTTAAGGAAAAGTTCCGCATGTAATCAAGAGCACCAACCAAGATTTGGGAATCAGACTCAATGGAAGGTGGATTTGTTGCCTACAAAACAAAGCATTAAAAAAAATGACACGTACTAAGAGAATGAACATTTTGCAAAATGAAAATATATAAATAAAATGTTGATGACATGATATATCAAGATCGATAACTATATTAAAATGAGAAAATAAAATGCTTTTACACAGGGGTGGTGGGAGATACAAGCATCAAAATCAATCATATGTTCTTGTGGTGGGTTTTGTAAACATTGATTATTTGAGATTATTATGGCTAATGGTATGAATGTATTTCCAAAAGCTCCATTATAAAATAGGATAATTATAAGAGAAAATGTACATTACATGTTGTAAAATTGTACGTAGTGAAATAACTGAGTTTGAACCATGTTTTTTAAGCATATTAGCATATGAAATATAATTCATGAAGGGTTCTAACATGGAGAAATATCTACTAATAGTTTAGTTACAAGAGATATTATCTAAATATGAGGTGATAGTGGTGTCATAGAGCACTTTGGATTTAGCTCCACATTTTTAGGAAGTGATTTTTCTATATTAGATATTAAGGATAAAATTAAAGAGATATAAGATCCTATTGAAGTTAAAAGAAAAAATATTGATAGATATGAAGTAGAAAATTATGGAAATTAAAAAAAGGAAAATACAATGCTAAAGTTGCAATTTCATTCAAATGGTGAAGGAGATATATTGGAAGTAATTACTACCCATGAAATAAGTGGTATTAGTATTATATACCATGAAAAATAGGGGAAAATGTATCAAACAAAGATTTAATTAGTAACCCTAACATTCAAATAGAAAATAAAGGTTTTGTTCAAGTTCAAAAATCAAGTATCTTGAGAAAATCAACATTGATATATACAAAAAAGATTATCATAAAATGTTGAAAATGTTGATGAAAGAGATATTAGTGTTGGAATTAGGAATTTCATAAGCAAAAACTATAATGATGATTATACAATTGAGGAGGAAAATTGAACATTTATATAGAGTACTAGAGAGGATTTGGATAATTTTGTTGAGAATATTCATAAATCGTTTTTACCAAGGAATCTAGGCATTGTATTTACATAATCAAGCATGAACCTTAAGGCTTACAATACCTAAAGTAGATTGACATACATGGGGTACCTAAGAGTATGAATTGAATAATTATTTATGAGAAGATGCAAGTATGGTATGAAAAAGTAAATAATATGGGGTTGTGTTGGATGAGAATTAATGGGTTTACATTTGGTATGAAATAAATCTATAAATTCATAGCCTAATCAAAGAAATGGAAGATAATAGTCACAATATCGAGATTTTGCTTGATGACAATTTGGATCCCAATAATTTTTGGCATGCTCGGTGGGACCTATTAACAAGAACACTAGTCAATCCATCCTTTTTGTTAAATTTTTTCTTTTCCTGAAGGAATCAAGATTTGGTGAATTTTCTTAACCTCATCAAGTGGCAATCAGTAAATTCACCTGGTGACTCCCTGAATGCAAGAATTTAGAAAAAGCCTTTTGATAACTCATAGTTTTCATGAATACTAGGTCATCTACAAAGAATAACCCAGAGCCTTTTATCTATTATGAGCTCCCTTTGAGAGGATCTACTATCTTAAGAAATTTGAACCCAAATTTCTAGTCAGAAAAAACTCCTCCAAAAATTCCACCTAAGGTGCCTCTAAGACCACCTCCAGCAAGAGCAGCAACTAGAAATATGGTTAACAATGCAACCAATGATGCCAATGTGGCCCCAAATCTATCCCTACAAAAGTATCCTAGTTGGAATACAGTTGGCCCCTTGAGGCTTGCTCATATGCATGATATTCCCCAAGTTGTATCCAAAGCCATCCCTACCTATGATGGATCAGGTAAAACTACTTACGAGCATTACCAAGATATTCTAAATCTAGCAACAACTCATAACATAAATAATGAAGATGCCATTGTTAGAATCCTATCCTTTAGAGGGAAAATCTTACACTAGTTAAGGACCTTAGAGGATAATAGCATTACTTCATGGGTTGAATTAGAAGAGCCCTTTATAGAAGAGTTCAGTGAGTCTGTTGATCCCTTCTCTCTTCTAAATTAGTTTACATCCATGAAAAAACATCAACAAGAACCGATTTCAAACTTTAATCTGAGGTTTAGCAGTACCTAGAAGAGGATTCCACCTGAAGCTAGGCCAACTACAACCCTTGCTTTTATGTACTATATCATAGCCCTTGGATCAGAATTGAGTTTACAAACTCAACAGACAAGGATATATACATTTCCCTAGGTTTACATTGCAATCGTCTAGGATAAGAATATCCTTATCAATGTAGGGAGGTTACCCCCAAAAACTATGATGTCCTACTGCTCTAAAATTCTTAATATCCAAGGTTAGGCAAATACATATTTTTACATGGAACCCCCTCCTTTGTCATCATTAGATCCTAATATGACTCCAATTCCCCTCCCCAAATCATCATCTGCTTTAGTTTCTTTCTCTCCTCTTCCATATCAAGCACCTCAAGAATCTTCTATGCTTCTTGATATCCAAAACACATTAAAAAATCTCAGTAACAAGATGAATTCAATGGAAAAAAGACAGATATAAATGTCATAACAAAGAATATTTCCCTATGTCAATAGAGATCATAAGCTTGGTACCAAAAATAGTGCTGGAATTAGAGTCAATGCAATTCAAGAAGATCTAGAATATTCCTTTGAAACTAATCTTATGAATGTATGGTACCTTGTGTGTAATGATCCACATGATTAAGAGTCATGTGTTATATATTAGAATCATGTGCAGCAAACCATGGAAAAGGCAGAGAGAAATCAGAAAGGTAGAGTCAATATGCTTTGGAAACCAGACAAGATCATGGTTGGGCAAGATCATGATAAAGAGTGACATATTGCTATCATGACAAGATATGGAAAGAAGATATTGCAGGTTGATCCACAAAATATGGGGAAATTTCAAGTCCCTTCTCAAAAGAAGAAAGATCTTCCTCTGCAAAGTAATGATCAATTTTCTATCCCTCAAGCCACTAAAAAAAGGGACATGGTCCCTAAGGGCCAAGAAAATGAGGTCAGTTTCCTAGGAGGTTTGACAAAGAAAATGATAAAGAAAAGATGAGATCAAAAAGTGAAGCACAAGAAAAGCTTATATTCCCCTCCATAACTAAGAGGCAAAGGATTGAAGCCACACAAAAATACAAGAGGAAGTATGGTGAGCCAGAGAGAAAGTCTGAGAATCCTACTTCAACAAAATTAGAATATAACATTGTAGAAGATATGAAAAGAATTCCCTCCAAGGCTAGCCTCTATGATACCCTCTTTATCCCTAGTAAAATAGATATATTGAAAGATTATTTGAGTAAGAATACTCAAGAAAAGCAGACTACTACCATCCTCACTGCGTCTTCTGGAAAAGATATGATGTCTCATGTTGTTTTAAAGAATAAACCCCCATTCTACATTTCTTTGCGAATGGAGGGTTGGATAGTTCACAACTACATGATTGATTTAGGGACCTCCACCATGGTTATGCCCAAGGCAGTATGTGAGGATATGGGTATGGAGTATACCAGATCCTATCCTAGAGTTTTACAATTGGATGGGACACCAATGAAGATAGTTAGGGTAATAAAATATTTACTAATGATATTGCATAGAGCCCCAGAAGTGACCATAATGCAAGAGATTGTGGTGGTAGACCTAGAACTCTATTTTGGTCTATGCATTTCTAGAGAGTTCACTGTAAATTGGGAGGATGTATGTAATTGGATTGCTTTAGTATGGTGATTTCCTTCAAGGGAAAGAGAATAAGGATCATACCTGAGAAGACTGTCTTATCACATTGAGAATAGTGTAGAAGGCATGTTTAACCTCACACCTATAGATGATTCTAAAATAGTGGAAAGTTTTGAAGAACTAGAGTTTGAATATGAGTTGCCATTTAGAGAAGATTACAACCAATTTGGAATGGGAATGGGCACATACAACATCTCCTTATAAGTAGATAAAATATCCCTGCTATATCCTTTCAATCTTTGATAGAAATAGAGACTTGAACCATGCATTTTGATGGTTCAAGATACAAAAAAGGAGCTGGTGCTAGTGTAGTTTTGTAATCTCCATTAGAAGGGGTAAAGAGTTTTGCATACATACTGACATGGTCCTGCACCAACAATGCTATAGAGTATGAAGCTTTACTATTAGGGATAATGCAATATGAGAGCATGGGTATCAAGATACTAAATATATATGGCAACTTTGAGCTAATAATAAATCAGGTAAGAGAGAGATGCAACAGTAAGCACCATTACCTAAAATTATACAAAAATAGGGTGTGGGATTTGATGGAATCCTTTGATGCCCTCAACATCCATTTTTTTCCTAGAAGGCAGAACATGTTGGCTGAATATTTGGAATTTAGGGGATCTAATTTTAACCCTTATGTAGATATAGGATTTGCTAAATAAAAAAGAGTCAAAATGGTTTTTAGACCTGTAGTCCCAGATGGAAAATTTTTTGGTAGGTATTTGAGAGTGATGAACATATCATCGACTTCTTGGTAAGAGAGGCTTGTTTATCCATTGTTCAAGAGGAAATGCCAAATGATATTGACCAACAAGATATTATTGTTAGAAATTTGAGCATGTTTTGTTGTCATTGATGTCAAGAGGTTTGATGTCCTCATTTGATGGAATTAATGTCAAGAGGTTCGATGTCCAAGTTGGTTGATATGGAACATGAGGCATAAGCAACAAGGAAAAAGATAAATCCTTTCCATGGTGTTTGAAAAAATTAATAAATTTATTTGATGAATTTTGGCTAAGGTGATGATGGTAAAAATTTCCCCTTAAAGGCATAAAAGAGTTTTAATATTTTAATTAATGAAAGGCCCAAAATATTTTTTAAATATTTAAATTATAATATTTAATCCATTAGGATTTAAATAATTATAATTAAATATAATTTAAATTTGAAGTACCTAAGTTTGTTCCCCAAGGCACCGAAATTATTTATGTCAATAAGGAGTATATTAATAGTGCAAATACTAAGGTGGAAAGTGTGTTCAATAATCGATATATCATTCGCCTTGTTCGTCGATCGAATCACGGTAGAGAGAGAAGGGAAAAAGTTTTGGTTCATTTTTTGAGGCAAGCAAGGGATAAGGAGCGGAGGCTCCATATTCACTTCCCATCTAAGTGGATAGCTCAGATAACAGATCCCTTGGCACTAGGTTGTAGCAGTAAGGAGGTCTCAGGTTTGAGACGCAGTGACAGCAAAGAGTGAAGTTTTATTTTAAATATTTTTGGCACCAGCGAAAGGGACAAAGGAGAGTGGGTGCAATAATGGTCTCGTGTGAGCACTTAGCTCACATGGTGATTAAGTCATGGCTAAGGCATGATGGTAGAGGCAGCAAGGGTTCGATTCCCATGGGAGGCAATACGCAAGGCATTAATTTTTTTATTTAATTAAATTGATGCCTAAGGTCCTATGTTACAAGGTATGCGCCTAACTTGGGAGGTATAAGGTTTGAAAATTTATTTTTATTTTTACCATCAAAAGGGGTTTGAAATAATTTGGCTTTTGATCTAATGAAGTTGTTAAGTGCCTTGGAATATTATTTTGAATGATGGTTATATTTCTTTTGCAAATGCATTAATGACAAGTAGGAGATATAAGGTGTAAATGAAAAATTATTTGTGTAATTTGTGATCTTGTTGGTTTGATTTAATTTGCAATATTAGGAGTTATAAGGTATAAAATAGGTTTGAATTTTATTGTGCCTTTTGCATTGTGAAGAAGAGTATTTGTGGGATTATGATGCATTTACTTGAGATCAAAAGAAGGGTTCTAGAGTATATTTTTCAGATTTCACTGAGCACATTTTGGAAGGAATATTTTGTGGATATTTTGAAATAGATTGTTGATATCTAACCCTTGGAGTGGAACAAGGAGGATTGGTTTGTTATAAGACAGGTTTTGAAGATATATATCCATCAAAACAAAAGGTATGGGTACATAATATTTGGTTTGAAGTGTTTGTTGGAATGAATGTTGTGAAATATAAGGTGGAGTGAAAAGGATTGTTTGATAAACATTGTTGGAAATATTTGAGTGAGTTTTTATATGCTTCATTTTTTAATGTTGTGAGAACATTTGAGATAGAGATTGAGAATTATTTGAGTTAGGATTTGAGACCCACATTGTGCTCTTTGTTTGAAGAAGTATGAAAACACTTGTTTAGGGTTTGTGAGCAAGTTGTGTTTCATTGGTTGAATGATTGAGTGAAACTTATTGAGCATTGGTTTGAGTGATATTAAAAGTAAATGTGCAAACATTAGAAAATAGATTTGTGAAAGCAAGAGTGTAGTTCAAAAAGATAGGTGTCATGTATTACATTGAATCTATATTTAAAAGAGCAATAAAAGTAAGACATGTGAAAGCGATAAACTTAATGATTGAGTAGAACATATTTATTTTTGATAGAGTACATCATTCTCTATAGGTTCTAGAGGTTAAATGAATTTTGGATAGAATATGTCTAAACTGTTTCAATGTAAAGAAATAACTTTGAAGATTAGACAAAGCATTTGATAACATTGTTTGCAAGATTTGAGATTGATTGAGCATGTTTTGTGAGCTATTTTGAGTATGTGTTAGAGTAGGTTTGAGCATGTGTTAGAGCAGGTTTGAGCATGTGTTTGAGCAAGTATTGGTAAATACTTGAGAGAATATTTAAGCAAGTCTTGGTAAAGACTTGAGAGCAAATTAAGTAAGTTCTTGAGGACTTAAGGGTAAATTTAAGCAGAGTTGATTGATGATTTGTTCAAGCTTTGTGTTAAGGCTTGGGGTAGATATAAGAAAAGTTGATTGATTGATTTTTTCAAGCTTTGTGTTAAGGCTTGGGGTAGATCTAAGCAGAGTTGATTGATTGATTTGTTCAAGCTTTGTGTTAAGGCTTGGGGTATATCTAAGCAGAGTTGATTGATTGATTTGTTCAAGATTTGTGTTAAGTCTTGGGGTAGATCTAAGCAGAGTTGATTGGTGATTTAATCAAGCTTTGTGTTAAGGCTTGAAGATAGATTTGATAGAAAAGCTATGTTGGTAATTTTGGGTACATTGGGTACATTGCCCTTGATCATGTGTATAAGTTGTCATTGATGTTAAGAAGCTCTTGAAGGAATTTTTTTGATGTCAAAAGTTTTGCTTTGATAAAAGGTTTCTTGAAGGTTTCGGCATGGCAGTTTCAAAGGTCTTTTGTAAACCCCAAGTTGGCAGGTTTAAAGACTACAGGTGGATGCATTAGTTTAATGCATTTGGGTCTAGGAGGAAGTATTTATTTGAATAATTAAAAACCTTGTTAAGGTTCCCTTTAATTATTTTTAAATAAATATTAAATTATTGTTTGCAATGGGTTCTCCTAACCCATGGCACAAATGTCTTAAGATTGTGGGCGCTATGTTTTAAGATTGTGGGTGCTAGACAAGACCTCCACCGATGTGTTAAACTCCTTGCCGACGTTAAGATCTTATGATAAAAATGCATATAAATCTCCCTCGATGAAAATCAAGAATGACCTCATCCGATTTTTTGAAAAGAGTTGCTCGCTGTGAATTCGTGATCTGTTGTTCGATTTCTTCCTCACTGTGATTTCGTGATCCGCTGTTCGGATTTCTTCTCCGATTGTGTCTTCATCGTTTTCGTAAACCCATCATTCGATTGTGTCTTCGCCATTTTCGTAAACCCGTCGTTCGACTATGTCTTCGCCATTTTCGTGAATTCGCTGTTCATTTTTTGTACTTACCGTTTGTCGTAAATTCACTGTAAGGTTTTCATCTTTGTGTCCACGTCAAAAGAAATGGAGGCATTGCTGTTTTATTTAATCCCTGGTGTAGAAGGAACAAGGCTAACAGCGTGAGTTTTAAACCTCACCGGGCGCCTTTGGTGCACCGGTAGCGGCTAGGATGTTGGCGTGCTACTCGAACGGGAGGTTCCGCGTTCGAATAATGTGAAAGGGTTTTTCATCGTGAAGTGGACGCAACGGGTGGTGTTAGAATTCATGCACAATTTCTCCATAGCACAATTTTTGATGTTGGCCAAGCTTGCTGAGTTTTGGACAGGTTTCGGTGGGGACTTGTGAGCAGTCTTGGACAGGTTTCGGTGGGGACTTGTGAGCAGTTTTGGATAGGTTTCGGTGGGGACTTGTGAGCAGATTTGGACAAGTCCTAGCAGAGGACTTGTGAGCTGAGTTTGATAGTTCTATCAGAGAACTTGAGGACAGAGGTGCATTGGTTCTTTGAGAAGAACCTGAGGATAGATTTGGCAAGTCTTTGAGAAGGCTTGTGTGTAGAGGATTGATTTGTTCAAGCTTAAGCGTTGGACAGATCTGACAGACAGAGGAAGACTTGTACTAGACCGATTGACTGTGTTTGGTATAGGTTGCTGAGCTGCTATGGACGTGATCATAGAAGGTAGAGGTCTCTTAGGCTAAGCATTAAGGACAGGAGGTCTTCGATGGAAAGGAGTTCCATGTGCTAGCAAGAGGTAGAGGCAGTTGATCTTCTGAGGGATCATTTCCAGAGTAGAGGGGAAGGTATCTCCTTTGAGCAGAGGCTCATAAATTTTGATTAGGGGAAGGTATCTCCTTTGGGCGGAGGCTCATAAATATTGTAATTGGGAAGGATTCCCAAAGAACTTTGAGGAAATTTTTAGAGAAAAGTTTTGTGGACATAGCCCAACTATTTTGGGTGAACCACGTTAAAAATGGGTCTTCAATGTGTGATGCTTTCTGTCTTGATTAATGTTGTGTTGATGCCACTACTATCCAAAGTTAAAATTATTAATTGGTTAAGTCTTATACTGTTCACCCCCCTCTCTCAGTATAAGTCCATGTTCTTCAAGTTAGTGCATATTTGTGAGTAGATCTGTGAGCAGAGGTAGATCAGATTTGTACTAGACTTGGGATAGAGTTTGATATAGATTTGAGAAATATTTGAGAGTAATATTTGGAGGTGATAGAGTAAAGAGGACAACAATCTCTAGTGGATAGAGATCCATTAGCTAGGGTAGTGGTGATAGAGGTCTCTAGTGGATAGAGATCCATTATCCAGAGTAGTGGGGGTAGAAGTATTCTAGAAGATCACCGACCAGAGTAGAGGGGAAAGAGTTCTCATGTGGATAGAGATTCATGAACTAGAGCAAGTGGAAAGAGAAATCATTGGAGTGTGATCCGTGAACAAGTTGGGAAGATAGATTTCTTCTATGGAGAGAGATCCATAAATTAGTTGAGGAGATAGAGTTCTCCTGGATCAAGTTCCATGAACCATAGAAAAGGGGAAAGAGTTCTCCTGTGGAGAGAGATCCACAAATCATAGCATAGGGGATTGATGTCTCCTTTGGATAAAGGTCCATAAATATTGTAATAGGGAATTGATTCCCAAGAATATTTGTTGAGAAAATTTTAGTAGAAAGATTTTCTCCGTGGAGTAGCCCACATTGGGTGAACCATGTTAAATTGTTGTCTCTATTGTGTGTGATGATTTGTGCATTAATTTTATTACTGCTATTGATATTACCATTTATTATATTAAAAAATATTATTTGGGAAAAAAAGTGAAAGTTAATCTTATACTGTTCACCTCCACTCAACATAAGCTTGTGTTCTTCAATTGGTATCAGAGCGAATTTCTTTGGAAGATTTTAACAACTTGAAGGAAGAGTGTACAGGAATATAGATGGCATCTCAGAGTGGATCTTCAGCAAATAAGGCACCATTTTTTGATGGGAATACTCATGCTTTATGGAGCATAATAATGAAGACTTACTTGATGGCACAAGGACATGATATATGGAAAGCAATTGAGGATGTATTTATACCTACATCTAATCCTCCCACAAATAAATATGGTAAGATATTGCATGTAAATAATTTCAAGGCTATGAATGTAATCTTAAGTGGTTTACGTGAAGCAGATTTTATAAAAGTTATGCATTGCAAATCAACAAAGGAAATTTAGGATAAACTGAAGCAAACATATAAGGGAGACAAAAAGGTCAAAATGGAAAAATTGCAAAATCACAAGAAGACATTTGAAGACTTAAAAATGAAAGAATAGGAAGACATTGTTGCATACTTACTCCATGTGGATGAGGTTGTTAACACCATGTGAGGACTTGGATTTAAAATAGAAGAATCTTATGTTGCTCAAAAGGTTTTAAGGTCACTTCCTATGAGATATGATGGAAATGTTTCAGCCATAGAAGAAACAAGAGATATTGAAACTTTGACTATGGATGAGTTACATGGAACTATCACAACTTATGAGATGAGAATAATAAAGGATCCTATTCCCAAGAAAGAGGCAGCCTTCAAAGTAGCAAAGAAGACAAAAGATAAAAATCTAGATTCAAGTGATGAGTCATCTAGTGATGAAGAAGTAAACTATGGCACAAGGAACAAGGACTCAAGAAAGCACAAAGGTACAAAAATAGTTTATTGTTTCAATTATGGTAAATATGGTCACTATGCATCTAACTGTCTAGAAGCTGGAAGTAGTAGCAGTGAAGAGAAACAAGATCATAAGAGAAAGGAAGCAAGAAAATCCAGGTATGAAAGGAAAAATAGGTATCGATAAAGCAAGCATGAAAAGAAGTTTTTCAAAGGCATAAGAAGAGTTTTTATGTGGACAAGACAAGCAAGGTTTCAAGTGATAGTGATTAAAGATCCTCAGATAGTGAAGAAGAAAAAAATATCTTTTTGGAAATAGAAGATGAAGGAAGTTATCTTGTTGAAGATAAATCTAAAAAATATGAAGATGCGCTTGAAGACAAAGAAGTAGAAAAAAATCAAAAAATGAAGAGGAAGGAGTAGTAGATCTAGAATCTGAACTTATTTTTTCTCTAAAAGAATTAAAAAATGTCAAAAAGCATAATTCAAGATTCAAGGCTCAATTTCAAGAATGTGATGAAGAGAAATAAAAGCTTATACAAGATCTTATAAACTCAATAGCTAAGACAAGGAGATTTAAAGAAAATATAGAAGAAAAAGTCTTAGAATGTGAGAGATTAGAACAAGAAGTAATTTCTCTAAGGAAGTAAATGGAAGAGTCTAATGACAAGCTACACAAGTTTTGGAAAATCTCAAAAACTATGGATAAGATTATCAATGCACAAAGACCTTCATCTAACAAAATAGGAATTGGTTTTGAAGAAGGACAAGAGAAACAAGAAGAAGGGTCAAGCTCAAGATCCAAAGAGGAAGAAGTTTTAGAAGAAGAGAGTGAAGGAGAAATTGAGACTTATGAGAATAAGTTGAAAAATAGAAACTTCACCAAGAAAGGAAACAATGCACAAACAAGGAACAAGGATCATCACAAAAAAGAAAGGACTAAAAGACCAGTGGGTTCAAGACAAGACTTCTTCAAAGGCAATTATTTTTCATGTAACAAGTTTGGTCATAGGGCTATGCATTGCAGGACTCATGGAAAGAAGGAGTATGGTATTACTAAAAGGAACTTCAAAGATGGACATTTCTTTTAAGGGTATTGCTACTCTTGTAATCGATTTGGTCATAAAGAAATTCACTACAGGGTTCATGACAGAAATAGGTATGGTTTCACCAGGAGGAACTTCAAGATATTTACACTTTCAATAAACCATAACATTGAGTGTTATAAGTGCAATAATGTTGGGCATAAGGCCAAGTGGTGCAGAACAGAGCTTCTAGAGCTTCCAGAGACAAACAAGAAAAATGATACTCAAAGGGATCAAAAGAGTATGTTGAGAAAGAAAATTGACAAAGGAAAAGAGCATTGTATGCTGGGAGTAATTTTACTCCCACCCCAAAATTAATCACCTCAAGGAGTGGAGGTGGGGAGGGGGCTGAGCTAAGAGTATTATATTTAGCCCCAAAGGTGGCCCTTTGCCATTGATGTAAAAGGGGGAGATATTTGAGTTAGGGGGAGAGCATTCAGTCAAGGGGAGCAGTTTATCAGGGGGAGAAAATTTGGAAAAAGCTAAAAGGAATGCTTAAGGATAAAGGGTTGCTATCAATGACAAAGACGGAGATTATTGGAAATTTGAGCATGTTTTGTTGTCATTGATGTCAAGAGGTTTGATGTCCTAATTTGATGGAATTAATGTCAAGAGGTTTGATGTTCAAGTTGGTTGATATGGCACATGAGGCATAAGGTAGCAAGGAAAATGATAACTCCTTTCCATGGTGTTTGAGAAAAAATAATAAAGTTATTTGATGAATTTTTGCTAAGGTGATGGTGGAAAAATTTTCCCCTTAAAGGCCTAAAAGAGTTTTAATATTTTAATTGATGAAAGGCCCAAAAAGGTTTTTTAAATATTTAAATTATAATATTTAATCCATTAGGATTTAAATAATTATAATTAAATATAATTTAAATTCGAAGCACCTAAGTTTGTTCCCCAAGGTGCCAACATCATTTATGTCATGAAGGAGCATATTAATAGTGCAAAGACTAAGGTGGAAAGTGTGTTCAATAATCGATATATCATTCGCCTTGTTCGTCGATCGAATCATGATAGAGAGAGAAGGAAAAACAATTTGGTTCATTTTTCAAGGCAAGCAAGGGATAAGGAGCGAAGGCTCCGTATTCACTTTCCATTCGAGTGGATAGCTCAGATGATGTATCCCTTGGTGCTAGGTCGTAGCAATAGGGAGGTCTTGGGTTCGAGATGTAGCGATAGCAGAGAGTGAAGTTTTGTTTTAAAGAGTTTTGGCACCAGCGAAAGGGACAAAGGAGAGTGGGTGCAACAATGGTCTCGTGTGACTGCTTAGCTCATGTGGTGGTTAAGCCATGGCTAAGGTGCATCAAAAAAGGTAGCAAGGATTTGATTCCCATAGGAGGCAGCGCGCAAGGCATTAATTTTTTATTTAATTAAATTGATGCCTAAGGTCCTATGTTACAAGGTATGCGCCTAACTTGGGAGGTATAAGGTTTTAAAATTATTTTTATTTTTGCCATCAAAAGGGGTTTGAAATAATTTGGCTTTTGATCTAGTGAAGTTGTTAAGTGCCTTGGAATATTATTTTGAATGGTGGTTATATTTCTTTTGGAAATGCATTAATGACAAGTAGGAGATATAAGGTGTAAATGAAAAATTATTTGTGTAATTTGTGATCTTGTTGGGTTGATTTAATTTGCAATATTAGGAGTTATAAGGTGTAAAATCAGTTTGAATTTTATTGTACCTTTTGCATTATGAAGAAGAGTATTTGTGGGATTATGATGCATTTTCCTTGAGATCAAAAGAAGGGTTCTAGAGTATATTTTTCAGATTTCACTAAGCACATTTTGGAAGGAATATTTTGTGGATGTTTTGAAATATATTATTGCTATCTAACCCTTGGAGTGGCACAAGGAGGATTGGTTGGTTATAAGATAGGTTTTGAAGATATATCTCCATAAAAACAAAAGGTATGGGCACATCATATTTGGTTTGAAGTGTTTGTTGGAATGAATGTTGTGAAATATAAGGTGGAGTGAAAAGGATTGTTTGATAAGCATTTTTGGAAATATTTGAGTGACTTTTTATATGCTTCATTATTGAATGTTGTGAGAACATTTGAGATAGATATTGAGAATTATTTGAGTTAGGGTTTGAGACCCACATTGTGCTCTTTGTTTGAAGGAGTATGAAAATACTTGTTTAGGGTTTGTGAGCAAGTTGTGTTTCATTGGTTGAATGATTGAGTGAAACTTCTTGAGCATTGGTTTTGAGTGATATTAAAAGTGAATGTGCAAACATTAGAAAACAAATTTATGAAAGCAAGAGTGTAGATCAGAAAGATAGGTGTCATGTGCTAGATTGAATCTATCTTTAAAAGATCAATAAAAGTAATACATGTAGAAGAGATAAGCTTAATGATTGAGTAGAACATATTGAGTTTTGATAGAGTACATCATTCTCTATATGTTCCAGAGGTTAAAAGAATTTTGGATAGAATATGTCTAAACTACTTCAAGTTAAAGGAATTACTTTGAATATTAGATAAAGCATTTGATAGCATTGTGTGCAATATTTGAGATTGATTGAGCATATTTTGTGAGCTATTTTGAGCATGTGTTAGAGCAGGTTTGAGCATGTGTTAGAGAAGATTTAAGCAAGTCTTGGTGAAGACTTGAGAGAATATTTGAGCAAGTCTTGGTGAAGACTTGAGAGTAGATTGAGCAAGTTCTTGAGAGGACTTGAGGGTAGATTAGAGCAGAGTTGATTGATGATTTGTTCAAGATTTGTGTTAAGGCTTGGGGTAGATCTAAGCAGAGTTGATTGATTTATTTTTTCAAGATTTATGTTAAGGCTTGGGGTAGATCTAAGTAGAGTTGATTGATTGATTTGTTCAAGCTTTGTGTTAAGGCTTGGGTTAAACATAAGCAGAGTTGATTTATTGATTTTTTCAAGATTTGTGTTAAGGCTTGGGGTATATCTGAGCAGATTTGATTGGTTATTTTATCAAGCTTTGTGTTAAGGCTTTAGGATAGATTTGAGACAAAATTTAGTGTAGATTTATGAGTATATCTATGAGCAGAGATAGAGCAAATTTGTAATACAATTGGGATAGATTTTGGTATATATTTGAGATAGATCCGAGAGCAAGATTTGGAGGTGATAAAGTAAAGAGGACAGTAGTCTCCAGTGGATAGAGATCCATTAGCTAGGGTAGTGGGGATAGAGGTCTCTAGTGGATAGAGATCCATTAGCCAGAGCAGTGGGAGAAAAAGTCTTCTAGAAGATCACCAACCAGAGCAGAGGGGAAAGAGTTCTCCCATGTATAGAGATCCACAAACCAGAGTAAGAGAAAATATTTCTCCTATGGAGTGTGATCCATGAACCAGCTGGGAAGATAGAGTTCTTCTATGGAGAGAGATCCATGAACTATTTGAGGATATAGAGTTCTCCTAGATCAAGTTCCACGAACCAGAGAAAAGAGGAAAGAGTTCTCCTATGGAGAGAGATCCACAAATAACAGCATAGGGGATTGGTGTCTCCTTTGGACAGAGGTCCATAAACATTGTAATAGGGAATTTATTCCCAAGAATATTTTTTGAGAAAATTTTAGTAGAAATATTTTCTCCGTGGAGTAGCCCACATTGGGTGAACCACATTAAGTTGGTGTCTCTATTGTGTGTGATGATTTATGCATTGCTTTTATTAATGCTACTAATATTACCATTGATAATATTGAAAAATATTGTTTGGTAAAGAAAGTAAAAGTTGGTCTTATACTGTTAAACCCCCCTCTCAGTATAAGCTAATGTTATTTAGTTATACAACTAAAAAACAATCATATCCCAAGAGGGTTGGTCACACTTAAAAGCCTCTTTGATAATGAAGATAGGAAAAAATACAAGCTATGGAGATCAATGAAAAATCTATGAGGAGATCGATATTGAGAAAGAAAAGAAGCTCAAAATTGGTATCCACTGTTCTCTAGAAGAAGTAGAGTATATTAAAGCCTTGTGCCTTAAATACCAAGACATTTTATCTTGGTCATATGAATATCTTAAGGTATATGATAAAAGGGTGATCCAACATACAATTGAGCTAGAACCATATGCAAAGCCTTTCAAATAGAAGCAGAGGCAAGTGAATCCCAATATTGAATCCATAATAAGAGAAGAGCTACTCAAACTTCTAAAGGCTAAAATTATATATCCAATTAAGCACTCCACATGGGTATCTAACTTGGTTTCTATGAGGAAGAATAATGGAGACATCTATCTATGTGTATATTTTAGGAATCTCAACCATGCATCATTGAAGTATCACTACCCTCGCCCTCATATTGAACAAATTCTATAGATTGTTGTAGGAGAAGAGAGGTTCTCACTGTTAGATGGCTTCTCTAGTTATAAATGGATCTGGGTGAAATATGATCAATTTAAGACAATATTTACTATCAAATTGGGTA
This sequence comes from Wollemia nobilis, assembly GCA_028583015.1. Taxonomy (NCBI): domain Eukaryota; kingdom Viridiplantae; phylum Streptophyta; class Pinopsida; order Araucariales; family Araucariaceae; genus Wollemia; species Wollemia nobilis. Next base: position 18,318,723 of record JAQPPZ010016473.1, read on the forward strand.
CTTTTGCTTATCAAAGGATACCTTTTGGTTTACCTAATGTAGGTGCTACATTCTAGAGAGCTATAGATTATTCCTTTGGAGAGATGATTAATAAATTCATTTTGATCTACTTGGATGATATGACTGTGTTCTCTCATGAGAAACAAGATCACCTGAAATATTTGAAGCAAGTATTTAAGAAATGCAAAAAAATTGGTATCTCTCTTAACCCAAAGAAGTCCTTATTTGTGGTTCATGAAGGTAAGATATTGGGTCATGTGGTCTCTAAATAAGGGATGTCTAATGACCCATACAAAGTTAAATAAATTCTTGCTCTTATTTTTCCTATGAACAAGAGAGCTTTGTAGTCCTTCTTCAAGCAGATCAATTTTATCAGGAAGTTCATCTTAGATTTTGCTCAAAAGGTGAAACCCATTTCAGAGTTGCTAAAGAAAAATGTAGATTTCAAGTAGACTGAAGTAAGAAAATATTTTTTTAAGATCATTAAACAATCCATTACCATTGCTTCAGTTCTGGTGAATCCTGATTTCAGCAATAATTTTATTCTATATTCTTATGGAGCTGAAGAGAGCTATGCATCTGTGCTTTACTCAAAAGAATGATAATGGAGAAGAACATCCCATATTTTTCTAGAGCCAATATCTCCATGAGTATCAAATCAAATATGACTTCATCGAAAGAAAAGTATTTGTAGTGATGAAATCATTAAAGAAATTTAGGTAATACTTGGCTCAAAGTAATACCCTAGTGTATGTAGTTCATCCAGATGTAAGAAGTATCATTTTACAAGGTGAGTTGAGGGATAAAATAGCTGGTTGGATTACCAAGATCTAGGAGTATGATGTGGAAAACCATCCTACCAAGCTAGTAATAGGTAGAGAATTATGCCAAGGGTTAACAGAAAATATGGTTACATAACAAATGTTAGCTTATCAATCATCAATAGAAGACTAGACTGAAGAACCTCAATCAAGAGATTCAAATTGGGTTTATCAGATGACCAGATATTTCCAGATAGGTATTTGACCTCAGGATCTTAACCCATCACAAATGAGGAGATATAGGCTTCAAGCCTTGAAATATGTCCTATTTCTAGAAGGATTGTATAGAAGGAATCTTGATGGAGTCCTTCTAAGATGCCTGAAATATGATCAAAAGAAAAAGGTCATTACAGAATTCCATGGGGGGTTATCTGGAGGACATTTCTTAGGAAGGGTCACAACTTGAAAAATCACTAGAGAATACTATTATTGGCCTACTATTTTTGCTGATACTTTAAAAGTAAAAAGAGCTTATGATGAATGCCAAAGGTATATGGGAAGAACAAGAAATGCATCGTTCCTCCTCAAGCCCATCTAGGTAGAAGAGCCATTTCAACAATGGGGGTTGGATTTCATTGGGACAATTAACCCAAATTCCTTAGCAGGATATAAATATATTTTTACTACCATATATTACCTTACTAGATGGGTAGAAACCATCCCTACAAAGAAATCATATCAGGAAGTGGTAATTGACTTCATGGAGAGCTTGATTGTAATATTTGGTATCACTAAAGCTATAGTAAGTGATAATGGTCTAGCCTTGATAGGGACTAAATACATTGAATTTGCTAGCAATTATGGCATCACCATAAATAATTACTCCAATTACTATCCTCAAGGGAATGGATTAGTAAAGTCAAATAACAAGAATCTACTAAGAATTCTAAAGATATCATTAGAGGATAACAAAATGAGTTGGCACCTATTGTTAGAGCAGGCTCTATGGGTAGATATGATCACCATAAATAAGTCTATTAAAACTTCTCTCTATGATTTGGTGTATGGAAAAGAAGCAGTCCTACCTATTCACTTGGAAATACCAGCTCTCAGGCTAGTAGACTCAAAAGAAGAATCTGATCATGGTCCAATTGAAACTAGATTGACACATCTACTTCAATTAGAAGAGAAGAGGACTTAAGCATATGAGTATTTCTAGAAGCATTCATCTAATATTAAGGGATGGTTTGATAAGAAAGCCAAATTAAAAAAATTCAAAGTAGATGACTCTATTTTGAAGTGGAATGTAGAAAGAGCTAAGCCAATGCATTATCATAAGTTTAACTCTTTCTTAGATGGTCATTTCAAAGTATCTGAGGTTAAAGAAAACAACACTTTCTAGCTTGAAGAATTAGAGGAAAACATTCAACCGATCCTAGTTAATGGATTCCATATGAAACTCTACTTTGATTAAGAGTATTATTTTCTTGTAATAGGACTGAGGTGTAGACCAATTGGTTCATCCAAAACCCATAAGAGGTGCGGAGGTCCAAGGTTCAAATCTCGAGCCTCGTCGCATTGAATTCTTTTCCCTTTCCTGGTGCTTTCAATGGCGTAAAAGGTTCAAAATTATTGTAGCATGGCGGTTATAGGGGCAGAGTACACGAAGATCTGTGTGGCAGCTTTCGGGGTAGACAATGCAGAATACTATGACAGCCATAAAAGAGTTGGAAAACCTACCCGAATTCATGGTGGCTACCGATTCCACCATTTAAAAAAAAAAAAAAATCTTGTAACATATGTATATATATTTGTATTATATTGTTGTTTTCGGTTCTAAAAAGTTTTTTACAGAAATAAAAGAAATAAAAAATCTACAAGGTAGTTTATGGTTTGCAATAAGCATTTGGCTAAGGCAATATAGTAAAAAAGCTAAGGATGGCAGTGGGCTACAACATGCTACACACCACACTCAATATGCTAAAAGTGGCCACAAGCTACAACATGTTCTCCATGCCACTTTTAAAATGCAAAGAGACCAAAAAGTACCGTGAATTAAAAGCATGCTATAGGCTGTGACCAATCAATGAACAACATGATATCTATCACTACCAAGTCATCCATATTTTGGTTTGAGAAGTGTGGAATGGATAGTTGTACAATATCCAAATTAATGGTGAAAGGCATGCATGCAAAAGTATTTAAAGCTCAAATATTGATTGTCATTCATTTTGCAAGCATCATTCACTTATTAGGGAGAGCATAGGAAAGCGGTAAGGCATAGTTCGTAAGAATATAGGAGAGTGAATACTCAGTAAATTTTCATGGGAAATGACCTCTAAAATAGCTCAAGAGGTTGTACAATAAAAAAAAGTTGAGCTAGAAAGCTATATAAACTAGAGAAGAGCATTAGCAAATATTGTGATGACACAGATAAGAAGGACCAAGCTCAGAAGAAATATCGACTATAGGTACCTCAAAGGGCTATAGATTTCTTTCCAAGGTATGATTATTGTAAATTCCCTTCTATATTTTTACATCTACGATTCAATCCATCATTACCTAGTGTTGAGTGGTGTTTTCACCCAAATGTGAAAGCACACTCTCCGGTAGGATTTGGGTTCCAAAATCCCCTTTTGCAAAGAAGTTAAACAAACAACTTCTCCAAGGTTCTTGTCATATTAGCATTTGCATATGTGCATTAGTAATCTCAAATAAAGATATTCAATTGAAATGCTTGGAACACCCTAGTGGTTGCAAGTAACTGCAAACAAGGGGCACTGTTGGTTTATTTTACCATGAAACTTTAGTGATTGTTCATTGAACCCTGCTAAAGTAAATGTGAGTTGGCCCTCATATGACCATGATGTAATGCTTTAATTCATTTTATCTTGATGATTTTAAGATAGATTTTATTCTTGCATTAAATCTTTAATGATGAATTTGATCTCTAACTGTAGCCTCAAAATGTCACTTTAACTTATCCCTCTTAAATGAAATCAGATTTTCATCAAGATGAACAATTAAGTGCTTTAAGGAAAAGACCTTCAATGTAGTACTCAAATTACCCCTCTTTCGTAAAATTGGAATTTTTATGAAGAAAGGGTAATTTTAGGCCCAAAATGGAAATTTATGAAAATGTCGTAAAACATAACCCCTTCAATGAAATTGGAATTTCCATGAAGGGAATGTCATCATAGGCTCATGAATGCAAAACAAAACTGGAAAATTGAAATTTGACCTTAAAATGGAAAATTTCTATTTTCGGAATTTTAAAATCAGTAGCAAAACAGCAACTTCGGTGAATTTTTAAAAATACTAAACAAGTCCGAAAATGAAATTTCAAAGTGCGTATTTGAAGTCTAAATTATAATCTACACACTGGTGAAATCGTTTTTAGATTTTGAAATTTTTTTAATATTTATTTTAATGCCTCGAAAATAAGAAAAAATTCTGAAATTAAAAATTTTGGAAACAGAAATTTAAAGTTTGCATCAGAATAATTGCTGGAAACACAGCAATGCAAAAGCTCCTTCAGTCTGATAGCACCCCGTCCTGCAAAACCGAATACGTGAGAGTTTCATACATGCAACCTAGCATATTTGACCTGTACTACACACAATGAAAGTAAACTAGGTGCTGGCTCCAAAGATCCTAAATAATTTCCAGATTGCAGACATTCAAATGAAACAACCCAAAATAATGGCATCAATTTCACATACAAGTCTGAAATCTGAAAGGGGAAAAATAAGACAGTTAAAATCAAGCATGCAGAAAATTTCTCATTCTTTTTTGCTAACAAGGCCTGAAATTTCTGAATAAAAACTTTCACATTCCCATGAAAATCCAAGTTTTACATCTCAAAATAATGCCCCCTTTTGGCCATGCCAAAAAGTCTCCAGTCGGCCATGCCCAAAAGGTTCCGTCTCCTTTCTTTCTCTTTTTTTTGCGTTTCAATGGCAGATTTAACATTGCAGCACAAGAATCCCTTGGCCTTTCATTTCTTCCCTGCGTTTGGTTTCATTTTATTTTCTTCACACTCATTTTCAAAACTGTCCCTTTTTCCTTTCTCCACGTGCATCCGTTACATGACCATGCCATCATGATATTCCACGGGTGACTTATTTATTTTTACCAATAATCCCCAATAAATTTTGTCATTAAATCTTAACACCATTTAAACAACCACTTTTCTTCCACTGCATTCTACGGTCGAACCCCTGTTCGTCTTTCAAACGCAGCAGTCTATCATAGTCTAATTTTGCCATGTTGGGTCCACCTGCCAAGTCCTACATCGGATGCCATGTACATAATAGACCCCACCACCGCATTCGAGTGAGCAATCATCCTTGACATTGCTGTTAAACTCCCGGTAAAACCTGCTTTAGATTTCTGATGTCGTTACTCGCCGCAGCTCTGCCCACTGCTGCATTACTTGCGGCTGCGGCCGTCCTTCTTCATTTTTGCTATGCGTTTGATTTCCCCTTACGCCGTTTCACATTCCCTTCCATGTGCAGGGGATAACATTAAAACCTTATAAATCGTGCATGGTGGCCACGCGCGTTCTGAAGTCTATTTTAATCATCACTGCATTGACAAATTTGTAATAGCCAATATATTTCATCCTTTCATTTGGCTTTGTAATGATTTAAGACTCGTTTTTTTTTATCTCTGCAGGCCTCAAAACGCCACGGCTACGGTTAAGTCGAGTAGGTTTTACCATCCAACCATGATGGCGTCGAGTGGCCGAGAGTGCTGTCCCCGCATTCCCTGGAGAAATGCTGCAACCAATGACCATAGCTGCGAACGAACAACCCTTGCCTCTCTCCCGGCTCTGGACGGCGTGTTTTCCAAGTTCTACAATTCTGCTGCTTCATCCAGTGCTGCCACGGACTCTGCTGTCGGTTTACCTGATAAAAACCCCTGTGTGCGTCGCCTTTGCCGAAAGACAAAAACTCGCTCCTGGATGACCATGCTACCTTGCCTACTACACGTTGTTCACTGCGCTCGCAGGATGCTTCTCTGCCATAGCCGTCGCTGCAAGGCTCGGCACGTCCGCGACGTGAACGCCAACACAGCCCCAGGAGCGGGCCCCGCCAAGTCGGACTGCTCCGTCCCAAATGAACTTGCCGTGTCCTCTGGTTGCGCCATCGTCAGTGGGTGCTGTCCCCACACCTACCCTGACATTCGTCGTTGATGCATTCCTTCCTTTCGTTGTACTCGGCTTTGTCGGTCACCGAATGCTGCCACATCGCCGTCTTCATATTGCACCTGCCCAACCTGCAAGACCAAACAAACAAAAAATAACATTGGGTTAAATCAAAAGATAATTTTAACATAACCCTAAATCTAACATTGTATTATATATAAATAATATATATAATGAATAATATATCATAAAGATTATTATATATATTATATTAAATACAATACACCTGCTTATTCTTTTTTATTTATTTATTTTTCTTACATACTTATACATAGAGACCATATATAAGTATGGTAAATTTTATTTTATTTTTCATTTGTCACATGTATTTATATTCAAGACAGAAAACACAAACTTTAACAATTAAAATCGTCAACAAGAACTTGACCAAAAACCGTCGACAATAAAAAATCGTCGACAAGAAAAAGTTGTCGACAATAAAAAATCGTCGACAAGAAAAAGTTGTCGACGATAAAAAATCGTCGACAAGAAAAAGTTGCCGACAATAAAATATCGTCGACAGGAAAATACTGTTAACAAAAACCGACAACAATTGCAAAACCTACGACAAAACGAAGGATTAGACAAAAATGAAAAGTCAACACCCGAATATCAAAACGAAAAAGGTGGGTCCCCAATTTTGGGGTGTGTTGTGGATCACCCACAACACCTAGAATTAGTTTTTGTAATTGTAAGATATTACAAATAGGGGATGAAAACGGTCAAGACAACTATGGTGAAAACCCTATTTTGTATCATAGCTAAAGCTTGTCATGATTTATTCACTATTTTAATAGAACCCTCTATAAATCCTAAATCCTTTGATATAGTAGAGTAAGCCAAATATTATTTCTCGCAAGAACATGCTAGATATGGAGAGCATGAATCTCAATTTAGGAAGTGGATTTTTAGTCAATTCAAAAGGTATAATACTGAGGATCCCTTACCTGAAGCTCTAATTTCCATTGAATAGTTTACCAACCCTAAGCTTTTCTCCATGCTAGGATGCTTAGAGGGTTTAGATTCTAACTGGTATGTGAGAGACTGGAAAATAGCTACTGTGTATTGCATTTTGAATGAGAATATGTATAGACCTAAAGCAGAAGAAGAGGGCATCAAGCCAATTTATTTTTACTGGCCAACATTTCTCTCTAAATGAATGCATGAGCAGATGGTTAGGATGAAGAAATATTTAGAGAACCCTTCCTTCTAACACTATTTAAATTTGGTATGGATGTTTTATGCTATTGTAAGACACATGATGCCCTGGATTCCAGTAAAGGATAAGAATGATAAATGAGACTCTATCCCTATCTATTATTGGACCACCCATCTGAGGAGCACAAAATTATACTATAGGTTAAACTTAGAATTTCTAGGGCCAACCTTGAAAATCATGTATGGGAAATACCCTAGGTTACCATCTTTCACTAAATAATTGTTACAAGTAGAAGATGTTGAAGAAGGAGAATGGTATATCCTTACAGATAGCACTATCATTGGACTCTATGGTTTCATGGGTAAACCTTTTCTGTTGCCTCATTTTCTAACTAGTAGGTTGTTGGCCCTGGAGTACTTAAGGCAAGCATATTTTATCAACGTAAATTTCAGCTCTAGTAAAGGGAGGAAAATTTTGCAGACTTACTCTCAAAATGTAGATGATATAACAGTAACCAGAAAACGGTCAAGATGAACAAATTAGCCAATATTTGGAGAGATTAGGTTTGTTGTACATCCCACAAAGATGGAGATATGACCCTGATGACAAGTTTTCAAAGAGGAATATTTCTCTAAACAAGAAAAACTCTCAAGTTTGAAAAGACTTCAAGGCCTATTTTCGAAGAGGGTGGGAATAATAAATAAAATGCTTCGTTGGAGTGGAATGTCACTAAAATGGAAAAAATGGTCCCATGGAGAGACTTTTATGAATAAATAGTTGATTTTAACCCTGCAAAGAATAAATACCACTATCTGAAGGAGTCTAAAATTAAGGAAGTTGAGAGAAAAAAAGGATGAGATGAAGGTAAAACTATAGATTGGTGGAAGATGAGAGTGGAAATAGGTACAAAAAAGGCTAGAGTGGATCGATAGGTTGACAATGATTTTTTGAGCTATATGAAAAAGAAATTAAGACTTGGAAGGCCAAAGATACAAAGAATTTGGTATTGAGTTACATGAGAACTGAAAAAAAGGGAAAATAGAAAGTTCAAGCAACATCAAATTCTCTTTCCCCACTTTTCTAGGAAAATTTAGGAAGTAGAGACCAATGCTTCATTAACGGCTAAAGAAGCCCCAAAAGCATTCAAACCTTCATAGGAGAAATTAAAGAAGTATTCTGTAGGGACCCAAATTATGAGAAAAATGCATTATTTTGGTGATAAGGCAGTAAATATAAAAATATTATAGATAGCAAAAAGGCCTAAATGCCTAGATTTGTATGGAGAACCTCTTGTGACTAGGATAAATTGGAAAGAGAAAGATGATAGTTTCATGTTCACTCCTGTGAGTTTCACCATTGCAGTTACAACTAAGTCAACTTCGATCACTGAAGTTGCATTGTAGAAAGAACAATCTAAGGAGGATACAAAGAGTGATAAGCTTGTAGAATTTAAAGTTTTCAAGAGAAAGAAAAAATATTTAGTAGAGGAAGCCTAGAAAGAGGTCTGCAAGAAGCTAAAAATGGATTAGGGTTAGAGTGTTGAACAAGTCCCTATTATAGTTGTAAAGCTATCAATACAACAGAAACATTACCAAAGTGTGGATTATATTCCTGAGCATCCTACTTTTGTAGGTGAAGGTATTATTTCTATCCCTTATCCTTATCATTTTTCAAAAGTAATCCCTTTCCCATTCTCAAGAAAATTTGGAACAAAAGGTACCCTCTCCCCCTCATAACTCACCACCTATTTCATCAGCTACCATAGACAGTCAAACCAATCCACCTCCTACACATTCTTAGGAAATCCCAGTCACATCATCCCCTATAATTTCATCTTTGCCCTCAAAGTCATTACCTTTAGTAACATCAGAAGGGCAAAATATTTCATCCCCTCAAATATTTTTCTTGATGGCAATTTGGATCCCAATAGTTTTTGGCATGCTCGATGGGACCTGTTAACAAGAACACTAGTCAACCCACCCTTTCTAATTTTACCTTTTCCTGGAGGAATCAAGATTTGGTGAATTATCTTGACCTTATCAAGCGGTGATCAGTAAATTCACCTAGCGACTCCCTGAATGCAAGAATCCAGAAAAGCCTTTTTGATAGCTCATAGTTTTCATGAATACTAGGTCATCTGCGAAGAATAACCCAAGTCTTTTATCTATTATGAGCTCCCTTTGAGAGGATCTACTATCTTAAGAAATTTGAACCCAGATTTCCAGTCAGATGAAACTCCTCCAAAAATTCAACCTGAGGTGCCTCTAAGACCACCTCCAGCAAGAGCAACGACTAGAAATATGGCTAACAATGCAGCCAATAATGCCAATGTGGCCCCAAATCTACCCCTACAGAAGTATCCTAGTTGGAATACAACTAGCCCCCTGAGGCTTGCTCATATGCATGATATTCCCCAAGTTGTATCCAAAGCCATCCCTACCTATGATGGATCAGGCAAAACCACTTACGAGCATTGCCAAGATATTCTAAATCTAGCAGCAATTCATAACATAAAGAATGAAGATGTCATTGTCAGAATCTTGGCCCTATCCTTTAGAGGGAAAATCTTACACTAGTTCAGGACCTTAGAGGACAATAGCATTACTTCATGGGCTGAATTAGTAGAGCCCTTTGTAGAAGAATTCAATGAGTCTGTTGATCCCTTCTCTCTTCTAAATCAGTTTACATCCATGCAAAAACATCAGCAAGAATTAGTTTTAGACTTTAACCTGAGATTTAGTAGAACCTGGAAGAGGATTCCACCTGAAGCTAGGCCAGCTACAACCCTTGCTTTTATGTACTATATCAGAGCCCTTGGATCAGAATTGGGTTTACAAACTCAATAGTCAAGGATATATACCTTTCCCTAGGTTTATAATGCAACCGTCTAGGCTAAGAATATCCTTATCAATGTAGGGAGGTTACCCCCAAAGACTGTGATGCCTTACTGCTCTGAAATTCCTAATATCCAAGGTCAGGCAAATACATCTTCTTACATGGACCCCCCTCCTCTATCATCACCAACTCCTAAGATGACTCCAATTCCCCTCCCCAAATCATCATCTACTTTAGTTTCTTTCCCTCCTCTTCCATCTCAAGCACCTCAAGAATCTTCTATGCTTCTTGATATTCAAAACACCTTAAAAACTCTCAGTAACAAGATGAATTCAATGGAGAAAAGAGAGATAGAGAGGTCACAACAAAGAATATTTCCCTATGTCAATAGAGATCAGAATCCTGGTACCAACAATAGTGCTAGAATCAGAGTTAATGCCATTCAAGAAGATCCAAAATATTCCTCTAAAACTAGTCTTGTGAATGTATGGTGCCTTGTGTGTAATGATCCACATGACTCAGAGTCATGTGTTATGTATCAACATCATGTGCAGCAAGCCATGGAAAAGGTAGAGAGAAATCAGAAAGGTAGAGTCAATATGCTTTGGCAACCAGACCAGATCATGGTTGGGCAAGATCCTGATGAAGAGGGACCTATTGTTGTCATGACAAGATCTAGAAAGAAGACATTGCAGGTTGATCCATAGAATATGGGGCAATTTCAAGTCCCTTCTCAGAAGAAGAAAGATCCTCCTCTACAAAATAATGACCAATTTCCTATTCCTCAAGCCACTGAAAAGAGGGACATGGTTCCTAAAGGCCAAGAAAAGGAGGTCAGTTTCCCTAGGAGATTTGACAAAGAAAATGATAAAGAAAGGATGAGATCCAAAAGTGAAGCACAAGAAAAGCTTTGATTCCCCTCTATAACTAAGAGGTAAAGGATTGAAGCCACACAACAATACAAGAGGAAGTATGGTGAGCCAGAGAGAAAGTCTAAGAATCCCACTTCAACAAAATCAGAATATAACATTGTAGAAGAGATGAAAAGAATTCCCTCCAAGGCTAGCCTCTATGATACCCTCTTTATCCCTGGTCAAATAGATCTACTGAAAGCTTCTTTGAGTAAGAATCCTCAAGAAAAGTAGGCTACTACCATCCTCAATGTGTCTTCTAGAAAAGATAAGATGTCTCCTACTACTTTAAAGAATAAACCCCCCATTCTACATTTCTTTGTGGATGGAGGGTTGGATAGTTTACAATTGTATGATTGATTCAGGGGCCTCCACCATGGTTATGCCCAAGGTAGTCTATGAGGATATGGGTATGGAGTATACCAGATCCTATCCTAGAGTTTTACAGTTGGATGGGACACTAGTAAAGATAGTTGGAGTAATAAAATATGTACTAATGAGATTGCATAGAGCCCCAGAGGTGACCATTGTGCAAGAGATTGTGGTGGTAGACCTAGAGCCCTATTTTGGTCTATGCCTTTCTAGAGAGTTCACTACCAAATTGGGAGGATGTATGTACTTGGATTACTCTAGTATGGTGATTCCCTTCAAAGGAAAGAGAATAAGGATCACACTCGAGAAGCCTATGTCTTATCACATTGAGAATATTGAAGAAGACATGTGTAACCTCACACCTCTAGATGATTTTGAAATAGTAGAAAGTTTTGAAGAACTAGAGGTTGAAGATGAGTTGCCATTCAGAGAAGATTATAGCTAGTTTGGAATAGGAATGGGCACATACAACATCTCCTTAGAAGTAGAGAAAAATATCCCTGCTATATCCAATCAGTCTTTGAGAGAAATAGAGACTTGGACCATGCACTTTGATGGTGCAAGATGCAAAAATGGAGTTGGTGCTAGTGTAGTTTTATAGTCTCCATCAGAAGGTGTAAAGAGTTTTGCATACAGATTGACATGGTCTTGCACCAATAATGCTATAGAGTATGAAGCTTTATGCTTAGGGCTAATGCAAGTTGAGAGCATGGGTATCAAGATACTGAATATATATGGTGACTCTGAACTAATAGTAAATCAGGTAAGAGAGAGATGCAGTAGTAAGCACCATTACCTAAAGGTATACAGAAATAGGGTGTGGGATTTGATGGAATCCTTTGATGCCCTCAACATCCATTTTATTCCTAGAAGGTAGAACATGTTGGATGACTCTTTGGTAGTTAGGGGATCTAATTTTAACCCTTCTATAGATATAGGAGTTGCTAAAGACAAAAGAATCAAAATGGTTTTTAGGCCTACAGTCCCAGATAAATAAATTTTCTAGTAGGTCTTTGAGAGTGATGAACAGATCATCGACTTCCTAGTAAGAGAGGCTTGTTTATCCACTATTCAAGAGGAAGTTCTAGATGAGATAGACCAACAAGATGTTATCCAACTAAAAAATAATCATATCCCAAGAGGGTTGGTCACACTTGAAAGCCTCTTTGATAATGAAGATAGGAAGAAAATCAAAGCTATGGAGATCAATGAAAAAATCTATAAGGAGATCGAGATTGAGAAGGAAAAGAAGCTCAAAGTTGGTATCCACTATTCTCCAGAAGAGGTAGAGGAGATTAAAGCCTTATGCCTAAAATACCAAGACATTGTGGCCTGGTCATATGAAGATCTTAAGGTATATGACAAAAGGGTGATCCAACATACAATTGAGCTAGAACCAGATGCAAAGCCTTTCAGATAGAAGCAGAGGCCTATGAATCCTAGGATTGAATCCATAATGAGAGAAGAGCTACTCAAACTACTAAAGGCTAAAATTATATATCCAATTAAGCACTCCACATGGGTAGCTAACTTGGTTCCTATGAGGAAGAAGAATGGAGACATCCGCCTATGTGTAGATTTTAGGAATCTCAACCAAGCATCATTGAAGGATCACTACCCTCTCCCTCAGATTGACCAGATTCTATAGATTATTGTAGGAGAAGAGAGGTTCTCACTATTAGATGACTTCTCTGATTATAACCAGATCTAGGTGAAATATGAGGATCAATTCAAGACAACATTTACTACCAAATGGGGTACTTTTGCTTATCAGAGGATGCCTTTTGGTCTATCCAATGCAGGGGCCACATTCTAGAGAGCTATGGATTATGCCTTTGGAGAGCTTATTAATAAATTCATTCTAATCTACTTGGATGATATGACTATGTTCTCTCATGAGAAACAAGATCACCTGACACATTTGAAGCAAGTATTTGAGAAATACAGAGAATTTGGTATCTCTCTTAACCCAAAGAAGTCATTCTTTGTAGTTCATGAAGGGAAGTTATTGGGCCATGTGGTCTCTAAATAAGGGATGTCTATTGACCCAGATAGATTTAAATCAATTCTTACCCTTCCCTTACCCATGAACAAGAAAGATTTGCAATCCTTCTTTGGGTAGATCAATTTTATCAAGAAGTTCATCTCAGATTTTGCTCAAAAGGTGAAACCTATCTCAGAGTTGCTAAAGAAAAATGTAGATTTCAAGTGGACTGAAGTAAGAAAATAAGCTTTTGAGATCATTAAACAATCCATTGCCACTACTCCAATTCTGGTGAATCCTGATTTTAGCAAGAATTTCATTCTATATGCTTATGGAGCTGAAGAGAGCTATGCATCTATGCTTACTCAGAAGAATGATGATGGGGAAGAACATCCCATATTTTTCTGGAGCCAAACTCTCCATGAGTACCAGATCAAATACAACTTCATCGAAAGACAAGTCTTTGCAGTGATGAAGTCATTGAAGAAATTTAGGTAATACTTGGCTCAAAGTAAAACCCTGGTGTATGTAGTTCACCCAGATGTAAGAAGTTTCATTTTACAAGGTGAGTTGGGAGACAAAAGAGTTGGTTGGATTACCAAGATCCAGGAGTATGATATGGAAATTCATCCTACCAAGTTGGTCAGAGGTAGAGCATTGTGCCAAGGGTTAATAGAAAATATGGTTATAGAACAAATGTTAGCTTGTCAATCATCAATAGAAGACCAGACCGAAGAGCCTCAATCAGGAGATTCAGACTGGGTTGATCAGATGACCAGATATTTCTAAATAAGGATTTATCCTCAAGATCTTAACCCATCACAAAGGAGGAGATATAGGCTTCAAGCCTTAAAGTATATCTTATTTCCAGAAGGACTATATAGAAGAAATCTGGATGGAGTCCTCCTAAGATGCTTGAAAGATGATCAGAAGCAAAAGGTCATTAAAGAATTCCATGGAGGATTATCTGGAGGACATTTCTTAGGAAGGGTCATAACTTTAAAAATCATTAGGGTAGGCTATTATTGGCCTACTATTTTTGTTGACACCTTCAAAGTAACAAGATCCTATGATGAATGTCAGTGGTATGTGGGAAGAACAAAAAATGCATCATTCCCCCTCAAGCCCATCCAGGTAGAAGAGTCATTTCAACAATGGGGGTTGGATTTCATTGGGACAATTAACCCAAATTCCTTAGTAGGACATAAATACATTTTGACTACCATAGATTACCTTACCAGATGGGTAGAAGCCATCCCCACAAAGAAATCAGATCAAGAAGTGGTAATTGACTTCATGGAGAGCTTGATTGCAATATTTGGTATCCCCAAAGCTATAGTAAGTGATAATGGTCCAACCTTCATAGGAGCTAAATACATTGAGTTTTCTAGCAAGTATGGTATCACCATAAAGAATTCCTCCAATTACTATCCTCAAGGGAATGGATTAGCAGAGTCAACTAATAAGAATCTACTGAGAATTCTGAAGAGATCATTAGAGGATAACAAAAGGAGTTGGCACCTATTGTTAGAGCAGGCTCTATGGGTAGATAGGATCACCATCAAGAAGTCTATCAAAACCTCTCCCTATGCTTTGGTGTATGGCAAAGAAGTAGTCCTACCTATTCACTTAGAAATACTAGCTCTCAAGCTAGTAGACTTAAAAGAAGAATCTGATCAAGGTCCAGTTGAAACTAGATTGACACATCTACTTCAGTTAGAAGAGAAGAGGACTCAAGCATATGAGTATTTCTAGAAGCATTCATCTAATATTAAGGGATGGTTTGATAAGAAATCCAAATTCAAAAAATTCAAAGTAGGGGACTCTATTTTGAAGTGGAATGTGGAGAGAGCTAAGCCAGGACATCATCAAAAGTTTGACTCTTTCTAGGATGGCCCTTTCAAAGTAGTTGAGGTTAAAGAAAGCAACTCTTTCCAGCTTGAAGACTTAGAGGGAAACATTCAACCGATCCTAGTTAATGGATTCCATATCAAACTCTACTTTGATTAAGAGTAAATATTTTCTTGTAACATATGTATATATTTGTATTATACTATTGTTTTCTATTCTAAAAGTTTTTGTACAGAAATAAAAGAAATAAAAAAATACAAAAATGCTAAGGCAATATTGTAAAAAAGCTAAGGGTGGTAGTGGGCTACAACATATGCTCCATGCCATGCTCAATAAGCTAAAAGTGGTCATGGGCTACAACATGTGCTCCATACCACTCTTAAAAGGCAAAGGGATAGAAAAGCATCATGAATTGAAAACATGCTCTAGGTCATGACCAATCAATGAACAACATGATATCTCCCACCACCAAGTCACCCATATTTTGATTTGAGAAGTGTGCAATGGGTAGTTGTCCAATATCTACATTAATGGTGGAAGGTATGCATGTAGGAGGATTTAAAGCTCAAATATCAATTGCCATCCATTTTACAAGTAGCATTCACCTATCAAGGAGAGCATAGCAAAGTAGTAAGGCATAGTTTGCAAGAACAGAAGAGAGCGAATACTCAGTGAATTTTCATAGAAAATGGCCTCCAAAATAGCTCAAGAAGTTGTACAATCAAAAAAATTGAGCTAGAAAGCTATATAAAACAGAAGAGCATTAGTAGATACTATAATGACATAGATAAGAAGGACCAAGCTCAGAAGAAATATCAACTATAGGTACCTCAAAGGGTTGCCGATTTATTTCCAAGGTATGATTGTTATAAATTCTCTCCTATCATTTTACATCTATGATTCAATTCATCATTGCCTAGAATTAGTTTCCATAATTGTAAGATATTATGACCCTAGGACAAAGTAGTTAAGATAGCTAAGGGGAAAACCCTATTTAGTATCACAACTAAAGCCTGTCATGATTTGTTTGCTATTGGAATAGAACCCTATGTAAAGCCTAAATCCTTTGATATAGCAGAGCAAGCTAGATATTATTCCTTGCAAGTACATGCTCAAGAAGGAGAGCCTTTTAGGAAGTGGGTTTTCAATCAATTCAAAACTATTAAGTCCAAGAAAACACTGCCCAAAACCCCAATTGCTATTGAACAATTTGCCAACCCAGAGATTTTCTCCATGTTGGCCTACTTAGAAGGTTTAGATTCTGATCGATATGTGAGAGACTGGAAAATAGCTACTATGTATTGCATTTCGAATGAGAAGATGTATAGACCCAAAGTAGAAGAAGAGGGCATCAAGCCAATTTATTTTTATTGGCCAACCTTTCTCTCTAAAAGAATGCATGAGCAGCTGGTTAGGATGAAGAAATATTCAAAGAACCCTTCCTTCCGACACTATTCAAATTTGGTATGGATGTTTTATGCTATCGTAAGGCACATGATGCCCTAGATTCTAGTAAAGGACAAGAATGATAAAGGAGATCCTATCCCTATTTATTATTGGACCACTCATCTGAGGAGCACAAAATCCTACTACAGGTTCAACTTGGAATTTCTAGGGCCAGCCTTGAAAATCATGTATGGGAAATGCCCTAGGTTGCCATATTTGGCTAAAGAATTGTTACGAGTAGAAGACATCAAAGAAGGAGACTGGTATATCCTTATAGAGGGCACTATCATCAGACTCTATGGTTTTACTGGTAAACCTTTTCTGCTACCTCATTTTGTAACTAGTAGGTTATTGGCCCTGGAGTACTTAAGGCAAGCAGACTTTATCAATATAAATTTTAGCTCTAGTAAAGGGAGGAAAAGTTTGTTGACTTACTCTCATAATGTGGATGATATAACAATAACCAGAAAGGGTCAAGGTGAGCAAATTACCCAATATTTGGAGAGATTAGGTCTATTGTACATCCCACAAATATGGAGATATGACCCTGATGACAAGTTCTCGAAGAGGAATATTGCCCTAAACAAAGAAAAAGCTCTCAAGTTTGAAAAGACTTCAAGGCCTCATTTCGAAGAGGGTAGGAATAATAAATAAAATGCTCCGTTGGAGTGGAATGTCACTAAAATGGAACAATTACCCCCATGGAGAGACTTTTATGAGCAGATAGTTGATTTTGACCCTGCAAAGAACAAAGACCACTATCTGAAAGAGTCTAAAATTAAGGAAGTTGAGAGGAAAAAAGGATGGGATGAAGGTAAAATTGTAGATTGGTGGAAGATGAGAGTGGAAATAGGTACAGACAAGGCTAGAGTGGGTCGATAGGCTGACAATGATTTTTCTGAGTTATATGAAAAACATATTAAGACCTGGAAGGCCAAAGATACCAAGAATTTGGTATTAAGTTACATGAGAGCTGAAACAAAGGAAAAGGAGAAAGTTCAAGTAACATCAGACTCTCTTTCCCCACCTTCCTAGGAAGAAATTTAGGAAGTAGAGACCAATGCTCCATTAACAGTTGAAGAAGCCCCAAAAGCATTTGAACCTTCATAGGAGCAATTAAAGAAATATTATATAGGGGCCCAGATTATGAGCAAAATGCATTATTCTAGTGATAAGGTAGTAAATACAAAAATCATCCAGATAGAAAATAGGCCTAAATGCCTAGCCCTAGGTGGAGAACCTCCTATGACTGAGATAAATTGGAAAGATAAAGATGATAGTTTTGTATTCACTCCTATGAGTTTCACCATTATAGCTACAACTAAGCCAACTTCGACCACTAAAGTTGCATTGCAGAAAGAACAATATGAGGAGGATACAGAGAGTGATAAGCCTACAATATTTAAATTTTTCAAGAGAAAGGTAAAATATTTAGTAGAGGAAGCCCAGAAAGAGGTCTGCAAGAAGCTAAAAATGGATCAAGGGTAGAGTGTTGAACAAGTCCCTATTATAGTTGTAGAGCTATCAATACAATAGGCACAACACCAAAGTGCGGAGGAGATTCTCGAGCATCCTACTTCTATAGGTGAAGGTATTATTTCTATCCCTTATTCTCCTTATCCTTCCCCAAAGGAATCCCCTTCCCATTCTCAAGAAAATTTGGAACAAAAGGTACCCTCTCCCCCTCATAACTCACCACCTAATTCATCAGCTACCATAGAGGGTCAAACCAATCCACCTCCTCCACATTCATCTAAAATCCTAGTCACATCATCACCTATCATTTCATATTTACCCTCAAAGTTATTACCTTCAGTAACATCAGAAGGGCAAAATCTTTCATCCCCTCCAACCCATTCCATGATTTCAACTTCCATCCCTATGCCTTTCCCAATTGCAACTCCTACAATCAGTACAGATTCAACTATTGTCACCACTACCCCATTCTCATCAGCTTTTGAGTCTATCCTCCCTTATATTATAGCTTCCCCTCCCCTTACAAGTCATTCCACATTAGCTTCTTTACAGAAAGGAAAGGAGGTTTCACAGAAGATTCAATATTTTTGGGCTGAGAAACTTTCTAAGCCTTCAAAGAAGATGGCTACAAAGAGAAAGATAATGATTGTTGATCTAGTGACAAGGAAAAGGACCAACAGATCCATCACCCCTCTAGTGAGAAAACCTGAAGAAGATATGACTATAAAATATTATCATCTAGAAGAGTATACAGAAGATATTGAGAAATTACAGGTGGAGGATGAGTTGGTCATAGCAAAATCTCACCTTGAAACTTTCTATGTCAAGATTAACATCTATAAGGAGCAGGTTGGAAAGCTGGAAGAAAATATAGAAAAGCTAGAGAAGATAGTCAAAAATCAGAAGAAGGTGGAAAAGGTCATAAGAAATGAAGTCAAAAGTTGGCAGAATAGGTATCAGGAGGCTATTAAGCTTAAGGAACAAGTTGAAGAGCAGAAGAAAAAGAATGAAGACCAAGCTAAAGAAATACAAGATTTGAAGCATCAACTTCAGATTGAGAAGGCCAAAGCCTCAAGCTTCTCAAAAGGAGTAAAGAAGGTTAGGAAGGAGCTATGGTCTGAAATCCTTGAGAAGTGTTCAGGAATCCAGCTTGTAATCGACTACATGGATGATGCCAACCATTTATTGCAAAATACCAAGGAAGACTTGGATAAATTCATGGAGGAACTACAACCTATGGTGATACCAGCAGAGTAGATATACAAGCTATCTGAGAGCAGATTTAGTGAAGCTGCAAAGCCTATTCCCAATAAGGCATGGAGCACTTCTAGATTAGCTGCTAGGGTTGTGGTTGAGAAGAACAGATTACTCTAGAAGGGCTGGTTATTATCAGATAAAATTGAAGACACAATTCAAGATATTATGGATATCAATAAGGAAATGACACAGTATGGTTTTGGGGGACTATGGATCGAAAGCAACACCTTGTTGTTAAAAGTAGAGATCAAAAAGAGTATAGCCTCAATCATTCAAGATGAATCTGAGATAGATAACTAGGAGGATCCGATTGATCAAGAGTAGGTCTCTCAAATGATAAAAGACTTAACTAGGCTCAAGGATCTAATGGAAGACCTAGTGAACAAAGGTAACTCTATGACTTATGAGGAGACCTCCAAGTTGGAATATGTCCATAAGTGGCTTAAAGAAACCTCCAACCCTACTAAGACTATTTGGAATCAAGCTTTGTAGACTCTAAAAATGATGGTCCAGCTATTTGGGATAGATCTAGACCCTAAAGATAAGCAGGAGACTTCTCAAGAAGAAGAAGTTGAGGAAGATCAGGCTGAAGAACAATTAGAAAAGGATGTTGAGGATACCAAAGAAGGTACAAGATGAACAACTCAAGGAGCAGAACCAAGAAGAGAATAAAAAATAATAAGCAGCCTTGTGGTGGAAGTAGACTTTAACATTTTTGTATTCATGTATATATTGTGTATTTTGTTTTTGTTCTGATACTATCAGAGAAACAGTAATAAAAGCATGAGGCCTATGGTAGAAAATGAAAAATACATGAAGATATTTTATCCAAACTAATTGAGGTTATAAAAGGGGATATAATTCCATATTTCCAGACTAAGGTTGTGCCCATGGTGAGAGTTTTGAAGTATATTATTTCTAACATGGTTTCCATGTGAACCGTTACTCTCTGAGTATCTTCATAAATGTTCTAGAGAGTAATAGTCACATAGAAGCTATTCTATGAAGCATAGTCTATAGATTTCATCATTTTTGACTCTTGATACCCAATGGATAAGACTCTGAGTTCTCAAGATTTGTGAGCAAAACCCCCCAAGAGGCACCAGAATGTAGGCCCAAAATGGCCACATCCTTAGAAAAATTTTTGAAATATTTTCTAAGGCAAAGAAGGATGTTCTAGCCCATATGAGATCCAATGTATTTTATAGTGATGCAGGATAGGATGTTCTATCCCATGATCAAAATGGTCAAAGTTTACACTTTACCACTTTTAAAATTATGGATCACAACATATTTTTTATTAAGTCTAAAAGCTCAATGGTTTACAACATGTTCTAGTCCATGTGACATCCAACATGGTTCCAGCCCATAGTCAAAGTAGTCAAAGTTTACACTTGGCTACTTTTAAACCATGGCACAATGCATATTATTCTAGCTCATGCAAGCTAAAGGCTATTTCAAGCTTGTTCTACCCTATGAAAGTTCAAGTGTATTTTGTAGTGGAACACATGCTCCAGCCCATGGTCAAAATGGTCAAACATTACAAAAGTGAATAATAAAGTCACGAGCTAGCGCAAGATTTTATATGGTATAAGTTTTATGTTATATCCCACATGGGCCAGAGCAATGCTCTACCCCATAGTCATCCATAGTCAAACTTGGATGCACAAGTTTCAAGGCATGGACTACAACACATTATAGATCATGTTCTACACCATGGATATGAATCAAATCTAAAGTATATTGAAGAATAAGAGTCATGATCTAGCGCAATGTTCCATCCTATGCACCTCAAAGTATATTTTCATGCTAAAGTCTCATGTGCTCTAGCCCATGATCAAAGTGGTCAAAGGATGTGATAAGTTATTAAGAGGAGTGGGCTACGACATGTTCCATCCTGGAGCTATCAAAGACTTTAAAGATTTAATCTTGGTCATTCATAAGTAGATCAATGATTAGATCATTCTAATGATATCTCAAGCACATAAAAGTAGAGCCTTTATGACATGAACTAGTTGAGCAAAGAGAGCTAGCAGATGAAGCATCAATGAGGCCAAGAACCAAGAAAATGCATCAATTGTAGATCTATGATAGATAATATCTACAAGAATGAGAGATGACCTAGATCATAGTTTAGATAGCTTGGAGCTAAACCACCATGAAGAACCAACAAGTTGTAGGAGTCGAGCTGCAAAGGAGTGCAAGATCATATAGTTTCTTCTATTCTCAAATATAAATCAGAGGTTGCCACCTCAACATCTGGCTGATCTAGCATTTCATTTTCCTTGTAATGTTCCATTTCTTTAATTTATTTTCAAGCATGTAAAAACTATAAAAGGAGGTCGAACCCTCATTTTTAAGGGTCGACTCTAGAGTGTTTGCTTGCCCTGCTATGTAATACTTTTTTGCAAATCAATAGAAGGAACATTACTTGGATGTTTGCCTCAAACTGGTGTCTTCTATAATTTTTGAGAGATTCAAGTTATGAATTACTTTTCTGCTACTATTGCTATGGTTAGTCTATTCTACTGATATTGGATTGCTAGCTTAGAGCAATTGAAATATTTTCATAATTGAATCTATGCTTGCAAGAAGTTATTTTCTATTAAATCTTGATATTGATATTATTCTGCTAATTTGGATTATTAGTATCTTGATATTGAAATAGCTTTCTTGAAGTATATCTCTGTTTTATCTATAATGATGAAGATTACTTATTTTGAATGTTGTTAATCTCAAGTGTGGGACACTAGAAATTATTTTGTAATATGGGTTTTTCTTGTAGATGCCTATGTTGTTAGCTCTATCTATCCATTGTTTGATTAATATTTCTTAACCCTAACTCATTTCTATCCCTATATTTTAAACATTTAATTGAGCTTAAATGAGTCAACACCTTATTAGTTGACAAGGAATACTAGCCTACTCTAGAGGTTGGATTAGAGCAATATTTAATCCATCCAATGTTGTGGTCTGAACTGTGATTAGCGGGTGCATGCCTAATCAGAGAATTGGAAGATAATAGTCATAGTATCGAGCTTTTGCTTGATGGCAATTTGGATCCCAACAATGGTGTCATTAATAATAATGTAAACATGAATTGTCCTAATGCAAGTGTAATGGATGAAAATTTGGAATGCAATACAACTAAAAAAAATTATACAATGGAATGCGTGATAACATAGAGTAAAATGTTTTTGTATTTTTATGTTTTATATTATTTTTGTGATTTTTGTGTTTTTGGATTTGTTTGGTATTTTTGATAATTTTTGTTGTTTTTGTATTTTTGATTGTTTATGATTTATGTATAAAATACCCATAGATGAATAATTTTGAGAGGTTCAGGTTATTAAACACCTTCTAGCGAAGTTAGGTAGTAAGTTCCTGGTCCTTTTTTCTCTGTTACAATAAATGGACCTAACCAATTGTCCATAAATTTATCTCGTAGATGAGGTGATAGGTTTGAGTTCTGTTGGTTCTATTTGAGCATAAGATCCCCAACTTTAAATTCTCTTAAATATAATTTTGTATCATAAGCTCATTTAATATGATCTTGATAAATGCACAAATGCTCAAGAGAATTAACTCATCATTTTTCAAGAAGGGTCAATTGATCGAGGTGAGCTTGTTGCAAGGTGTCATCATTGATGAAGCCTTTCAATGACACACACAATGATGGAATTTATAATTCCAATGGAATAATAGCCACAACACCATACACTAGAAAAAATAGGGTTGCCCTAGTGGGTTTTCAAATGCTAGTTTGATAAGCCCATAAAGCTAGAGGTAGTTGAAGGTACCAATCCTTGTGGTTTTCCTTGACGGTTTTCTTCAATATGGCAACTACAATTTTATTTGAGGTCTCTACCTACCAATTTTCTTGTAGATAATAAGGTGTAGCAAAGCTATACTTAATGTTATATTTAGATGTTAAAGGCCACACACATTTGTTCTTAATTGATGTACCATTATCTAATGTTATTTTGGATGAAATACCAAAATGATATATAATGTTATGGAGTATGAACTTTGCAATATGAGCTCTAGTCGTAATGGTTAAAGGGATTTCTTCCACCCATTTGGTAAAATACTCAATGGCCATTAATATGAACATGTGATGGCCTAAAGATGGAGGAGAGATCTTCCCAATTAGTTCAAATCCCCATTGAGAGAAAGGCCATACCGATTGAATTGATTGTAAGGCCTGATATGGCAAGTATGAGATATTGGCATGATGCTGACACTTTGCACATTTTTAGACATATACACAATAATAATTTTCCATTGTGTGTCAGTAATAACCCATTCTAAGGATGTGCTTGATGACAGCCATGCTGCTAAAATGGTCATCGTAGGTACAGTCATGAGCCTACGAGATTGCCTAAGTGGATTCTTGGGGCTCAATATAATAAAGGAGGAGTCCTTCATAGCTTCAATGATAAATAATATCTCATAATAGGACATACTTGGTCACTTTTTGTTTAAATTCTTATTTTGCAACATACGATAATTCCTAAGGGATATTACTAAGTTTTAGATAATATTTTAATGAACGAGATAATCTTGATAAGCTTGTGCTTCAACTGATTGAACAACTTGTTCCCATCATAGTTCATTACACATAAATATAGATTGGAAAACAACCTTTGTGGTGAATGGTCGTTCCATTATCTGAAGGACCCTATGAGATAAAGGATCCTAGGCTAATTGTTTCATAAAGTCTTATGCCTTGGAGAACCACTCTTGATTTGGTTCTATTTAAATCATGTGAACTAATTTTTTAATGTTCGAAGCCTCATGTGACATCATTGATTGTGAAAGATTTTTTACATGGATGGTTGTAATATCATCAGAAGTATTTTGTAGGATTAAGGATCCTAAAGATACCATTGTATTCATGAAGTGATTGGACATATGAGGGACTACCTTGATTTCATACTATTCCAGTTTGGCTAGTAATTTGTCCACAAGTTCTTTGTAAGATTTCAATATAGGACATCTACATTGATAAATGCCTTTGACTTGGTTAACGATGAGAAAGGAGTCACCAAAGATATTAATATTTTTAATCTTCATGGTGATAGTTGTTTGGAGACCCAAGATGAGAGCCTCGTATTCAACATTATTATTGGTGCAAGGGAAGTCAAGTTTGAAATACAAGGGCATAGGAGCTCCTTGTGGTGTGAAAAACATGATCCCTACACCACACCCTTGCTCGTACTTTGAACCATCAAATAACAAAGTCATGTCTTATTTGTTTTCTAATTCTTTGGGTTTGGGTGATACCAATAATGCGAGCACTGCATCATCGGGTAGCTCAATTACAAGAGGCTTGCCATCCTAAAGAGGATCCTCTACTAACTAATCAACTATTACTTGATATTTTATTGATTTTTGACTAATGAATTCAAGATTGAATTATATAAATAACATGATCTATTTTACGGTTTGCGTATTATGATATGTATGATTCATCATATACTACAAAGGATTTTCTTTTGAGATGACATACGTTGTATGAATTAACATGTAGTGGTGAAGCTTTTTGGTGGTGAACACCACTACTAAGTAGATATTCTCGAAGTATGTATATTTAAGCTCATAACTGACCAATGTGTGACTAATATAGTGAATAGTTTGTTCTTTATTTTCTTTGTTCTTCTAGGCCAACATGGTCCCTAGAGCCAAATCTATGACTAAAATATACAACAAGAAAGGAAAAACTAGTTGAGGTGGGGCTAATACTAGAAATGATGCTAGGTACTATTTTATATCATCAAAGGACTTCTAGCATTCCTCATCCCAATTGAATGAGACTCCCTTATGTAGCAATCGATTCATGGGTTGACATTTATCCGACAATTGCACTATAAAGTGTTTTATGGATGCTACCTTTCCTTGCAAGTTATGAAGCTCTTTAAGGTTAGTGGGGGAAAGCATTTCTAAAATTGCTTTGACCTTTACAGGATCTACTTTGATCCCTCACTTGGATACTATAAATCCCAAATTTTTTCCTGATATAACTTTGAAAACACACTTTTTAGAATTTATCCTAACATTATGCTTTATTAGGCGATCGAAGACTCTTCGTAAAATATCAGCATGCTATTCACTCAAGAGATATTTGGTGAGCAATTTATCTATGTAATATTCTAATATCTTGTGCATATAGTCATGAAATATGTATGTCATGGCTCACTTATAGGTTGCACTAGCATTTTTAAGGCCAAATGGCATGGAGTAGTAAAGGTTTTTTTATGTTGATCTTCAGGCTTGAACCAAATTTGATTATAGCCTAAAAATATATCCATAAGGGATAACATCTCATGACCAAAATTTGTGTCTACTAGAGAATCAATATTAGGCAAGGGGAATGCATCCTTGGGTGTTGCTTTATTTAGATCTCTAAAATACGTACAAATACAAATCTTCCCATTAGGTTTTATTATGGGTACCATGTTAGATACCCATTTCAGATAGTCAATTGGTTGGATGAATTCCACATCTAAATTTTTTTGTAGCTCATATTTCACCATTAAGGTGATCGTTGGATGTATTTTTCTAAGCTTATGCTTGATCGACTTCATATTTGGATCTAGTGTAAGATTATGGGTGACCAAATTTGGATCAAGACCTAGCATGTCCTTATACGACCAAGCAAATATGTCACTTTTTTATGTCAAAAGAGATGTGATGATGGCACATTCTTTGAGATACAGACTTTGTCCTAATTTCACTTTCTTATGATTGTTAGGGTCATTACCAATATCTACATCAAAAGTTTCCTCAATTGGCATACGAGACCCTTCCTCACTTTATTTTAGAAAATATTATATTACATCTTTTAGGTCATGTAAATGTACCTTGGTACATACTTAGGACATTATATTACTTTAGGGGGAATTTATCTAGTTACTTCATGCAATGTAATAAATGCACAAGTGTCAATGTGCAAGCTATATATGTGCAAGGTATCCCTTGCACATCTAGATAGAGTGTTGGCCAAGGAACCTATCTTCCTATATAAAGGGCCATAAATAGTAGTGTGTAATGAAGCAGTGTAGTAGAGTGTAGTAGTGTAGTGTAGTGTAGAGAGTGTGTGAGCTATGAGCTTAGAGCTCATTTGTGAGTAGTAGCTTAGATCATGGAGTGTTCATTTCCTCCATAGCTACTTTGTATTCATTTTCATCATTTCTATTTATAGCATATTTTAGTCATCTAGAAGATTTACTTTCTTTCTTATTATTTTGTATCTTGTGATTGTTATCTTCCATTACATGTTGTATCAAAAGCTAATAGTGGTATCAGAGCTATGGTAGATCAAGCTATAGTAGATCAATAGGAAAACCACCATTATCAATGGCCCTAAGTTTTTTTTCAACCTGATGTACCACTGGATAATTCACTATCAAAAACTCTTAGAAGAGTCTAGGTGGTAGAATTAGGGAGAGCCACAAGTGAGGAATGAAATAAATATTAGTTTTAGAAATACTAATATTGTGTATGGCTAGAGTCTTTCCACAGAGTTGTAGAAAATATTGTGAATAATAGGACTTAACATTTGATCCACTAGTTTGATGAATTGACTAGTGAAGCTCATCTAAGAGATTTGGAAAAAAATATCTAAATTTTCTTTTATTGCAGGGAATTAATTCTTAGATGATTGTGACACCTCCTACAACCAAAAGCTAGGATATTTCAAATTCATTTCTCAAATGTCAGAGTGCCTTCATAGTGCAAAGATTAGTTATTGTAAGAGGAGAAGACTTATTAGAAAGAATTATGGTGAAGTTAAGATACAGGAGATATCCATTGCTAGATTGAGAACTTCAAAAAAATAAAAAGTCCATAGAAGCCTTTATCCAAACTAAAAATGCCATAGAAGCCTTGATCCTGAAGAAAAGGCTATATAAGCCTTGATCTAGAAGAAACGACCATAGAAGCCTTGATATTGAAGAAAAGGCCACACAAGCCTTGATATTGAAGAAAAGGCCATATAAGCCTTGATACTGAAAAATGCCATAGCAACCTTGATCCTTAAGAAGACTCTAGAAGAGAGTAAATAATTATATAACACCCTAGGTCTACTCACCTAGTTGTCCAAAACTACAAATAAAAAAATTGAGCAAATCTAGTTTACAATCAATGGTTTAATTGGTACACAAACATGTAGATATTCATTTCAAGGTAATTGAATACTGCAGATAGTCCCTTAAATGTTCGATATTGGCTAAGT
Organism: Wollemia nobilis; assembly: GCA_028583015.1. NCBI lineage: Eukaryota > Viridiplantae > Streptophyta > Pinopsida > Araucariales > Araucariaceae > Wollemia > Wollemia nobilis. Next base: position 18,346,220 of record JAQPPZ010016473.1, read on the forward strand.
TCTACATAAAGTATTATTATGTGAAGATATTCATATCCTTTAATAGAGGTCTATGTTCACGATATGGGGTTGTTCTTTCAGGGCCCATAATACCTGAGAGAATGGATGTGTATTTCCCCACCCATAGCATGATATGGTTTGGGATATTTTCCCCTTTAGTTGCTTGAGGCATATTCTACGGTCTAGCGTATTTACATGCCTAGTGCCTAAATGAATACACATCTACTATAGACTCATCTAGGGTCCACAATTTACCTAGTTCAGGATCAAATATTTTAGTCCATGCTATGAGTGACAAAGTGTTATCTCATTCCAACACTCACTGGATATTTTAGCTTTGAGATTCAACTACTTTTAATCCTACCATGTTTTTGCTAATGATTCCCCAATCGATCTTGGATCATGAGATATCTTCATGTACCACTCACATGTCAATCTAGAGAGTGTCCCATTCCACCTCTCATTACTGTTCATAGTAATAGGACATCCTCATCCCTGGTAGGGTTACCAAAAAGCAATTGAAGTTGAATCACAATGTTTACCTATCTCACAAAATCCAGAGTTGGGTGAGTGAGTCCATCCATCTTGATGGGGTACTCAAGCTTGTTTTGTAGTTTCACCCTACCTCATGATAATTTAATTTAAAGACATGAAATAAAACTTCTTTTGGTTCTAACACCTTTTTTATTCTAGTAGTTTTGAATTCAAAACTTGTTTAAGTTAAGTATATACATATTCTATTATTTATGAAGCTTCACCCAACATTTGAAATAATACTTCAAGGGTAACAGATAAATATGATGTAAACCAATTTTCAAGGTTTATCCTATTTTTAGTTGTAAAATAGGATTAAATAACTTATTTGAATCTTACTATCTAAAATAAAGAAATAAGTGATATTTTATACCTTCAAACAACTAGCAACAATTATTTCTTCATGGCTAAACCTATAAATTCAACTATATATATTCCAAAAAAATTATGTATTTTTAACCTTAAATACTTTTTGGAACTACATATTCCATTCTAATCATAAATAACTTTACATGTTTATTTAAGAGACAAGTTATATATAAATACAAACATCTACTTGTATATATTAATATTCTACCTCTCTTTACCAACTGATCATCTCAATTGGCAATATCCATAAAGCAAATATTACATTTTTTGAAGGATGAACTTCATTGAATGATGTTCCATACATTCTAGGATGAAATAATGTGGAAATTATAAGATAAGGTAGCCATGATGGTTTACTTTCAAAAACCAAGCTCAACTACACTCTCATCTAAGTATGAGCGCACATAACAATCCTCTTAGTTTTAGATGAAAATTTATCCCCTAATCAACATGTCATTTTAATATTTTTGCTATCATTAATCATGGTTCTTGGTACAATTTTTAGATCAAAGCATCATAAGCCTTAATTGTATTTACACAATTGGAAGAAAACTCTATTTATGTATAAAAATGGTTCCAGTTGTTGGAAAGAATGAAAATTTAGAACAAATAATGCTAACATTCTTTTCTACGTTGTACAAGGAGTTTTACTTATTACAACAACCTTTAATGATTTATTAAGCAGTTATTTTTCTTAGATCTAACATAGGGATTACAAATGGTCGTTCTAGAAATTTATCATGAGATGCTGGGTGGTTTGTAGTAATTTTTTAGAATAGAAGGATTATCACACTGCCATATGTAATTTCCTGCATTCAAACTACTTGGTAGATGATAATCCTATTGTTTACACGAGGTTCCAAAAATGAGGTGGCTTCGACAATCTAGAGACTTTTAAAAACTCCTTACTAATATTTTTCTATCTATCAAAATCTGAACGCAGTTTTCTTTATGAAGCTAACAATAGGCTTATATCTTATTTAAGAATAAACTCAAACGTATACCTTCTGTCACAATTGAAACCCATTACAGGTTTAATCTCTAGTTAGGCAATTCCATGACACAAGACTAACTCATGCGATTATGCACTACCACTGCTAAATGTTCATCCAAGTAGGTTTTATTTTGCAAAGTTAAAAAAAATAGATCTCGTGTAAGAAAGAAATGCTAAAGCTTCTATCTGCATTAATATATGTGAAATAATCAAGAGTGTACTTGAAGGAAGCTCAAATGCATTTCATTTTATAACATTGGAGCTTTCAAAAATCTATATTAATTCCTATTTCATTGGATATTTTCATATATGGAATTTTTAGCATACATCAAATAAAATTTTGTATAAGTATCTCCCAATAGATTTTAATATTCATTGAACTTGACTTCCAAAAATTCATACCTCACATCAAAATTGTATATACAACATAGTTATACCTTCCTTTGGAGAACTTCTAAGAGAAAACTCAACATATAGTTGTGTCATAATCCAAAAATTAAAAACATATTCACAAGTTAATAAGGTATTATGGAACTCAACAAACATATAATGCAACCACACATTCATATCTTCACTTAATTATGCTGGTAATGTTATACAAAAAGTTCTTTCCAACTGTATCAAGCTGAGAAAACACAAACGAACAGAGCAAACATCAAATAGTTTATAACTGGTCTCTTAAATCTTCTATTCGGTGCTGGGGATATTTGATGTCATAACCATATATAGACTACAAAGGGTGGGCATTCTGCTAGAACCACAATAGGTAACTAGCTTCTCTTTGGTAGCATAAGAAAAAGGTCCAATGGCTTACTTGTGGGGAGTTAGAGGAACCACCTACATCATGGATGCAATCTATTCTAGAATGCAAAAAAACGATGCAATTCACAACATATCCATTCCAACTTTATTTTATATGATTTCACACTTAAATTCATCATCCATATCATTTATGCATAGAATATTTTCATTCAAAGAGAGACGTAACACTTATTCAAACATATTAATATACATAATTCAACAATATTTCCATAAAAAGAAAACTATTTCAAGACCTGACCTTTGAACATGTGAATCTCCTTTCAATATTTATTCAGCAACATTTTTAAACATCCAAGCAAGATGATCTTCCAGGTTTCACAATTGGTTTTTATAGTTGAAGGATATAAAATTATGTTTAAAACTTGTGGGATTAATGCAAATATCTTGGATTATGTTTTGCCAAGTAACCCACCAAGTGTAGGAACGGATTTTACGTGTTTCTTACCATTTTAGTATTTTCTATTTTTTTTCCATTCATATTTATTTATTTTATTTTTTTTATATTATTTTTTATTTTATATATATTTTTATTTATAATTTATATTTATATTTATATTTTAAAGAAAAAAATTCTTAAAGAATTATTTTTTCATACAAAACACAAATCCCTATATGTAGCTATATGAATGTGTAGACACCAAAACAGCACCAATCCGATTATGTGACTGCAAACACTAATCGCACTAACACACACAGCCCCAGGGCAGCCCCAGAGGTTAAAACAATGGTTCTAACCACTCACATAGCGATTTTACAAGTCATAGATCAATTTGGCACCTTTTAGACACTCTGCTACTTATTCGCTCCACCCAGGGACGAGTGCGGATTGGTACTCATTTCACCCAGAGACGAGTGCAGATTGGTACTCGTTTCACCCAGAGACGATTACCAGCGCTCGCTCCGGGGTGGGACGAACGCCAGGTTTGACCGGCAAAAAGTCAAACCTCGGTGCATGACAACTCAGAACTGCCACTTAGCTCTCCCTTCATGGCATAGGAGGGCGAGTGAGTTCTTTTGACAACTCATATCTGTCAATTAACTCTCCATTCACTGCATGGGAATGAGAGTGAGCTTTTTAGGACAACTCAGATATGCCACTTGACTCTCCCTTCATTGCATGGGAGTGAGAGTGGGCTTTTTCATGACAACTCAAAATAGCTACTTAACTCTCCCTTCATTGCATGGGAGTGTGAGTGAGTTCTTTTGGACATGCAACAACAGTTACAGAAGCAGTTATGAAGCCCTTGATCAGGGAGAAGTCTTCTCTTCCCTAAAAAAGCATTCATGCTAAGTAGCACTTTTGCATGTTATTTCAAAGAGACCCCTTGGGTCTATAAAATGGTGAGCTTCCTCACCCAAAAGATATACAGAGAAGGAGCATTTTGAGCGACGAAGTGCTGCTAATTCACTTACTTGCGATTTGTGCTTTCAACATCCATAATCTCTTAATCGAAAGAGAGGTTATTGGGTGACTTTTGAAGGCACGAATCAAGAACCAAAACCCAATTTTTTTGACCACAATATCCTACCAATTTGTCGACAACACATCACACCAGGTTTCGGACCCATCCCAAGCGGATTGGTGTCGAAACAAAGTTTCACCCGCGGGTGGTTTGCCTTCGGGCACCCCCGCCTTATTGCCTTTGGTGACTATTTCTTTTGTAGTATTTAGCTAGTTACATGATTAAGCTTTTGTCAAGTTTTCAGTTTATTTGGACTCATTTTAACCATCATTACATTTATCTTTCATTTTATTTTTCATACACAGGTGCTACTGATTCTTTGTTTGTTTCTTTGAACGCAGATTTTCAGCATTAGAAGAGCAGCGAGGAATCTACTTTTACCAACACAAGCGGCGGCAACGTTTTGGTTCGCCCATCTTATATGTGGGCACGCGGAAGAAGGAATTCTGAAACAAGTTGTAAAAGACCAACATTTAACGCTCCTATCCCCTAAAAAGGAAGGAGACGCATTGTAACACAAATTTGAAAAGCATATCAATAAAAGGGCCGTATTTTATATTGCTTTGATATCTTGTGTTCATGTTCATTCTTTTTACGCATTTTTCAATAACATAGGGTTTAAGCATTATTTTAGTTTCGTTTACATTGCATTTTTAGTCTATCCTTTTTGTTTCTAGAATCTCGTGTTTTCAATGGCGATCACGGTGGGACCTCTGTCCTCTATTTTTTTTAGGTTAGATTTCTGATCTGAAATTGCTTGTTTTGATTACAGGTACTTATTTTTTAGTCGGCAGATTGTTATTCGTTTCACCCAGGGACGAGTATACCATTCGTCTCACCCTGGAACGAATACTTTCTGATATTCATCTCACCCAGGGACGAATAGCTTTCTGTACATTTTTTAGAGCAGCAAATCAGAAACATCCTGTTGGGCAGAGAAGAGGTAGGGGTTTTTAACAAGCTTCTATCAAATTTCTGTTTTCTATTTTTTGGTTTTTAGTTTTGTATGGCTTAGGGAAAGTTTCCTTTTTGTTTGCCTATTTCAAATTTTTGCAAATTAAAATGAACCCCACACACCACGTGGTATTTTAAACACAAGGAGTTGGTCGTAAAACCCCAACCCTTGAGCAAGACCAAAGGTGGATTCCATTATCACTTTGGCTTGAGATATTGCATCCATTACCCCGATCGTGACTGTTGCTAGACGTAAATCCTGACGAAAGCTGACCGAGTGTAGCTAGGGTGATTCCTAGCGCATGAGGATAAGTCTTCTATGGTAGGTGTCATAAACAGAGCGATTCCCCTTTCGTACCACCTATGTTCCATGTATCATCTGCTCTCACGTACCTATAGTCTCCCTCACGTAAGGGCGGGTATATAGAGAGGTTGGTATATCGGTCCGACAATGGTATATTGAAGGGGCGACCATTTTGGGAGTCATAAGAGCCTTCATAATTGCATTTAAACGGTTTTCATAAAAAGTCTTCAAAAACAAAAAAACAAACAACAAAAACACACTAAACCAGATTTAGGGCACACTATTAATCTTTAAAAGAGATAATCATTGCTTGTGTGTGTATGCTATTTTCTGTTTAGACAAAAAAAAATCATAAAAAGAATTTTTGCATCTTTAGGGTAACATTACCATGGTGTTTACTCGTAGCCAAGCCCAATCACGGGCAGAAGCTATAGAGAATGCACCAAGAGAGACAAGTCGTCTCCGATATAGCCCTAAAGACTTGGCCATCCCGCCTTGGCGGCTAGGTACACAAGTTAGTTCACACCATGCAGAACATGGCTCTAGAGGCACCTCCTTGAGGGGCACTCCAACTCATGCCATCAATAGACAAGACTATAGAGGCACCTCCTTAGGGGGTACTCCTAAGCAACAAAAATATTTTCAAGAAAATAACCAACATGTAGCACTTGGCCTAGATACAAGGCCCCCCTTTGAAGTTCGTTATGGGTGGCCTAGTGATGAAGCGCTATATACTTGCTCTAGAACAACAAAAGGTCCACAAGGAGGAACCATATGATTTTGTTACTCCTAATTTACCCCTGATCAATGTCAAACACACGAGACCATATCCAGAATATCAGGTTCTCCCGACCGGGCAAGGCAACTCTGCCCGCACCTTTTATGAATATAACAGAGAATGTGAGGAAGATCAATACGTTCCTCAAGGATAGTACCTAGCATGGGAACGATGCACGTCTGCACCCGCTTTATATCCAGATCGCTCATTGAGACCAGAGCTTCAAATCAATGCTGCCAACCTCGACAGAGGGAAGCAACATATAGGGGTCTCAAAGCACCATGATCAAGACAAGTATGTAGGGGAGGCATCTAGGCCTCCTAAACAAGAGACGGTGGAACAAAATGACTTGGCATTTGCCCAACTAGCCACCCGCCAAGCGCAAATCATGCGGCTTAGGCAAGACCAACAAAAATTAGAACATTTGTGTCGCCTTAATCAAGAGCGCATTCAGCGTCAGACAGCTGAATTGCTTCACAACAATGCGCTTGAGAAGGCCCCAGTCCCTCGTGCATAGCAATCTGAGATGTATGTGAGGCACAACCCCCTAGTGCGAGACAAGTCTCTGTGACTTCAACAAGCACTACCTCTAAGACCTCCTAGACCTGAGCGGGAGGCCACTCCCCGCAACCGTGATGGGCATCCTCCGCGGGCACCCATCAATGTTTACAAGCCTAGGCCAGACACTCCTCAAGAAGATTATGAGGATTATGACCAAGAAGAAGAGTGGGCTGAAATGCCCTATCAAGGCAGAAGGGATGCTACCCATTTATCCCTCCAAAGGCCTCAAGTTCCCCGCAATCCACAACGGGAGCAAACCAAGGAGGAGGAGATTAAGTCCTTCGATGCATACAAAGTGTTGTTAGAACGCTTGGAGACTATGGAACTCAAGACTACTGGGCCCCAAAAGCCTACCTTACGCCAACTCCGTAGTCATCCGGTGCATCCATCAGTGCCAACACCTCCATACCCCGAACATTTCAAGCTGCCCCAGTTGGCACTCTTTAGAGGGGATGAAGATGCTCAAGAGCATGTGACTCGATTTTTGAGCCAATGCTTCGGTATACAAGACAATGATGCATTGCTATTAAGAACATTCATAACCACATTCGTAGGATCTGCCTCGGATTGGTTTACCCATCTACCGAAGCATAGCATCTACAACTTGGATCAGCTAGTGGACGCATTCCTAGAACGTTTTGCTTTCAACACAAAGAAAAAGGCGTCACTAAGTGATCTAGCTAGCCTCAAGCAGTATGAGGAGGAATCTATGGTGGCATATGGGAATCGATGGAGGACGTTGCTTTCAAAGTTGTCCTACCTCCCTCCTATGTCCGACCTAACTCAAATGTTCGCAAAGAGCTGTTTGCGATCGATCTCTGTGCTATTGCAGCTGCAGCAATACGCCACTTTAGAAGAAGCTCTGGCGCAAGCTAGAGTTATCGAAGAGATCAAGATACAGGATGGCAAAATTGCCAAGCCTAAGAAAAAAGAGTGGAACAAGAGCACCAAAATAGGGAATACGCAACAGAAACCCGCCATGGTCAATCAAGTTGCTATCAATGCCCCTAAGCCTGCCCAAGCAACATAGCCTCCAAAGGCTAATTATCAGGCAGTGCCTCACAATAACTATGAGAAAGATAATAAAAAACAAGATCACAATCAGCAGCATCACCCTAGGTGGCAATTTACACCATACACTGAGTCTAGGGACTCCTTGTTTGACCGTTTGTTAGCGGCAAACTTGATTAATCTGCCAGAGATTCCAACAATCGATCCTAATGCGCCAAAGCCTAAGGGCTACAGAGAGGATCTTTACTATAGATTCCACAGAAGGAAAGGGCATGACCTTAATGTCTATTGGACGTTCAAAGGTTTAGTGCAAGACCTCATTGACAATAACACATTGGTAGTGGATAACCCCATCGCACCCAACAACCAACAAATGGGTGTTTTCAAAGATCCTTTACCCACACATGATGCACAAGCAAAACCTCTTCATGTCAACGAAGTGCAACAGAATTGCCCCATGGAGGGGTATGTTGGGATGATTAGCATTGTGACAAGAAACAAGAGACACCCGGGAGCTGCCCCCGTGACGACCACCGGGGAAGTTCCATCCACGTCACAACCTCAACCGAATCCTACATAGTTGCCCCCGCCTAGACCAGTGGCCACGATTCGAACTAGACTTACTCAAAGTCTACGGACCACATCGGCTAGGCTCTCCATCTATGAGCTTATTCAACAATCGGCACCCCATCGGGAAGCTCTCATGGAGATATTAAAGGCAATTGAGTTGCATCCCCATGAAGCGAATTCGTTCAACAATTTTGTGGGGCATGTCAAACAGTGTACCGAACCAGTCATCACCTTTCGGGAAGATGAGTTAAAAATGGTGACTGGGGATGTAGCGGATCCACCCCTGCACGTTATTGCATGGGTCAACGGGACTCCGTACAAGCGGGTGTTGGTAGACACTGGTTCGTCCAGTAACATTATTACAACCGCTGCACTGAAACATTTGAAGTCGCCAGCCTCTCACATTGTACCTTCCACTTATACTCTTCGAGCATTTAATGATGCGATATGCTCGACGGTTGGCACAATTGTCCTACCCATACAAGTGGGACAAAAGACCATTCATACATTGTGCCACATTTTAGAAGGTGAGATGGCTTACAATATCTTGCTTGGGCGGCCTTGGATCCGGGATATGAAGTGTGTCCCTTCAATTGCTCATCAATGTTTGAAGTATACATTTGAAGGACAAGTGCACGTGGTCCCCGTAGATTTGGAACCTTTTAAATATTGCAACTCAGTGCAAATCATGCCGTAGTCGACCCTCCCTTCAACGCATGTGGATTTCTAGTTAAATCCATCTAAAAGGGGTCCGACTAAGCAAGAATCTCCATTACCAAATCAATCAAATTCCCAGGCGGGTTCATCTTCTTCATCCGGTCCTCCCACAATGATGCCACCTACGGTGGCCACACCAACGGACAAAGGAAAGAAGCCCCCTGGAAGCGGAACCACCTCTAGTCTCCAACATCTCTACAGAAGAGACGCCTAATAGAATGGAAGTTGAGACGCCTAGTTCACCCCACATGGAGTGGACTCAAGGAGAACTCCCATTCGCTTCCTCTCAATCGCCAACGATTACTGTTGAGATGTCTAACACAGGCATGGGGGAGTATATAGTGCGCAATGTTGTTGCAACGCCCACACTTCGGTCTATGCAAGACATGGGAAGACCTCGCCTCCCCATAGGCTCCGTGGTTCCTTTAGGCTACCCACCTAATCAGACAAACTTTATTTTTGGGGGCCTGGATCATGGCGTTGAACCTTCCCGACAAGAAGAGGAAGATGAAGATCCCTTTGTGGAAGATGTCAATTATTTGGCTAACCCAGACTTCGCATTACGATATCTTAGCCAATGCAATTGGCATGGATACGGGTTAGGCAGGTATGAACAAGGAATGCATGTTTTGTGCCAACCAAGATACCAAATGCCTTATGACAAGTCAGGAGTAGGGTTTAATCACCCTTTGCCCCTCGACATCTTGGTCAAAAACATGCAAAGCCTAGGGATAGGCAACAAGGATGGGTTGGCATCAGATCCATATGCCAATCCAAATACAACTTATACATTGGGGGATTATTTCCCATTACAAACAAATAACCTTGTTGACCTCAACAACCCTTTCCCTACGGCCGAACAAGGAGAAACCTCACGGACTCACCCACAAGGGGAAGATGGACAAGACCACGAAGGGTCTTCGAAGATGAGTCGGAGTACGATCATTCGCACGAATATCCAATGAATGATGATCGGGAAAGCTTCCGATGATGTTCCCATTGAATGATCCCAATGAGCATAGGCTACCTCAAGAAAATTAGGTCCCCCCACAACAATATCCTTTGGACATAGATGACATGTTTGAACACTTACACATAGGTCCAAGACATAGGTGGCATCTCAACCCGATGTAGTTATAGCAATTACTGCACCCGCCACTCCAGGTATACAGAGAGCATCTTCCGCTTGGAGACCCTATCAAACCATCAGTGCCTAGGGTAGACCCTATTTGCAGGTCCACGCATAGGGCTGATCCCTTTGTGCCAGTGCCTACAGAGCCAGATCCAACGCACCAAGAACATCCCGAATGTCAGAGTTATCACACCTGTGGTAATGGAGGTTACCATCATCTCATAAACATGATCTCCATTGACTTGACCGCCCCCATCCATGATCCAGCCAATCCAACATGATCATTGCATCTAGACATAGAAGCTATAGATTGGGATCGCGTTGACACACCACCATCTCCATCAGAGTATTGGCCTTGCGGTGGGATGTTTCATTTCACTCCAGGACAGACTCAGGATGTCTTCCATGCTGAAGAGGAACTTGACGTTCCTAATGATGATCTTAATTCAGCAAACGATATCCATCTGATCCCAATTCCACACCAGTTGGAAGACGGATCCCATATGTCGATCGAAGCAACGATTGATGTAGACATCGGCACAGATCCAACGAATCCATGGATTCTCAAGCTGGGGGTAAGTCTTTCCCCCGAAGAGCGAGCCGATTATGTTACCCTTCTTAAGGAAAAGAAGGAGGTTTTTGCATGGTCATACAAGGATATGCCGGGACTAGACCCACAACTAGTCACGCATAATTTAACGCTTGATCCGACAATCAAGCCAATAAAGCAAAAACTACGCAAGATGCACCCAACAGTGGCCTTAATGGTAAAATACGAGTTACAAAAGTTGTTGGATGCCCAGTTTGTCATCTGTGTGGATTATCCTCCATGGTTGTCTAACATGGTTCCCATCAAGAAGCCCGACGGGAGGATTCGCATATGCACCAATTTTTGAGATCTTAACAAAGCGAGTCCTAAGGATGATTTTCCCTTGCCAAGCATCGACGCGTTGGTAGACGCCACAACGGGCCACGAAATGCTTTCCCTTATGGATGGTTTCTCAGGATACAATCAGATTCGTATCAATCCCGAGGACCAACTAAAAATGGCATTCACAACGCCTTGGGGGACATTTTGCTATAAGGTCATGCCTTTTGGCCTTAAAAACGCTGGCGCCACTTACCAACGTGCCATGACGTACATCTTTCATGATTACATGCACAAAACTTTGGAAGATTACATGGATGATTTGTTGGCCAAATCTCTTTTGCGCCCAGATCACCTCGGTGACTTGAGCAAGGTCCTTGATCGCCTCATTGAACATAAAGTCAGATTAAACCCTAAGAAGTGCGTCTTTGGCGTCACCTCTGGAAAGCTTTTGGGTTTCATAGTCTCCAAACGAGGAATCGAGGTCGACCCAAACAAAGTCAAGGCAATCCTTGAAATGCGTCCCCCAACCACCATCAAGCAGCTCAAGAGTCTACAGGGAAAGGTTGCGTCGATCAAGCGCTTCATAGCGCAGTTATCCGACAAATGCCTACCCATGAATAAATTATTGCATAAGGGGGTCACATTTCATTGGGATGACGAGTGCCAGTCTGCCTTTGACGACATTAAATAGTACTTGGCTTCACCGCCAGTATTGGCACCACCTAGACCAGGAGTGCCATTCTATTTATACATCTCAGCCACTGAGGTGGCACTGGGCGCCATGCTATCCCAGAAAAATGAACTTCACAAAGAACAGGCTACATACTATCTTAGCCGCACCCTGGTCAGTTATGAACTTAACTATGCATACGTTGAAAAGCTCTCCTTGGCAGTGGTGTTTGCTACCAAAAAGCTATGCCACTACATGCTCAGTAATAAGACGTATGTTGTGTCTAAGGAGAATCCATTGCGATACATGATGAGTCATACTTATCATAGTAGCCGCACGACGAAATGGATCATGTTGTTGACGGAGTTTGACATAGAGTTCATTGGACAAAAATCCATAAAAGGTCAAGTCATCGCCGATCAACTAGCCGAGGCTCCTCTTGAAGACGATCAGCCTCTGACTTTCGAACTACCTGATGATGGGGTCTTCCATGTTTCGAGAATCGCCAGATTCCGATGAGCCCGAGTCACGAGTCGACATAACCCTATTCTTCGATGGTTCTAAATGTGAGCAAGGGGGTGGCATGGGAATTGTATTCTTCACTCCGCAAGGTGCTCCAATGCCCTTGTCATTTAAATTAGACTTCTCGTGCACCAACAACAATGCAGAATACGAAGCCTTGCTCATAGGTCTTCAGACAACAATCACCATGAACATTAAACGTCTAAACATCTTTGGTGATTCGTTGTTAATTGTCAATCAAGTAAAGGGGATATTCCAATGTAAATGTCCAGTTTTGCAGGCCTATAAAGCCCTTGTGGACAAATTCCTGGCACAACTTGAATGGTATGACATCGAGGCACTCCCTCGATCATCAAATCATTTTGCGGATACTATGGCCTCCTTGGGGTCACTCATCCCGCAAGACCCTTCCGGTGAAATGACAACCATTCAGGTTAAAACATTATCGCAATCTGCGATGGAGCATGCAAGCTCCGATCTAACGCCAGGAATCAACCTAATTCAGATTGAACCATCTCCGGATAAGTTCTCTCGAATCCAAGATTGTTTGACTCAAGCCAATTGGGGGTCCTTGTTCTCCCCGACCCCTCTTAATAGCAACACCATCATGTTTTTACAAGTTCTTTCCCGCTCAGCTTTTGTTAGGGATGGACTTCAAGAGGGATTGGCCGTTCATACTATCGAGGTTTCTGATCAGCAAGATTGGTACACACCCATTCGGGATTACCTCAAGCTAGGTAACCTCCCACTTGGATTGACACAAGCCATGAAAAGATCATTCAAATAGAAAGCGGCAAAGCATGTCTTGTTAGGAGACATTTTGTATCGTCAAAATTATGAAGGAATCCTCCTTCGTTGTTTGGACCAGCAAGAGTCCGCTTGGGCGATCACCCAAGCTCACGATGGTACATGTGGTGGCCACTTCAGCGGTATGGCCATCGCAAAGCGCATTCTTCGCATGGGTTATTATTGGCCATCTTTAGAGCGAGATTGTTGCGCATATGTGAAGAAGTGCGTGAAGTGTCAGCACCATGCTAATTTGACACACGTACCTTCTCAGGCCTTGCAGCCGATTCAATCGGTTTGGCCTTTTTCATAGTGGGGCTTTGATCTAATTGGAAAGATCTCCCCTGCATCGTCTGGTCATCACACATTTATTTTAACGGCCACAGAGTACTTTACCAAGTGGGTGGAAGCAATTTCGCTGACCACTACGACTGGATCCCGCATTGCGGAATTTATTTTGCATAACATCATATGTCATTTTGGTATTCCATCCAAGATCCTGTCAGATAATGGGACACCATTCAAGAATAAATATGTGCATGCTTTGACCACAAAGTACAAAATTTAGCACAACTTTTCAACACCCTATTATCCGTAGGCAAATGGGCAAGCAGAGGCGTCAAACAAAATGCTAGTCGCCATTCTCAAAAAGATAGTTGCAGACAATCATAAGGACTGGCACATTCAGATCCCGCTTGCCCTATGGGCTTATCGCACCAGCATTCGAACGCCCACTGGGGCAACTCCATTTTTGCTGGTGTATGGCTCCGAGGCAGTCATGCCTTTTGAGTTGGAAATCCCTTCCCTACGCATTTCAATGCAAGAGTTCATCGATGATGACACTGTGTGGCAGGCCCGGTTAGATCAACTGACGTTGCTCGACGAACGACGCGTTAATGCTCTCGAGCATTTGCGTATCTATCAAGAGCGACTTAAGAAAGCATACAACATGAAAGTCCACCTTAGGGAATTTTAGGTTGGTGACTTGGTCTTAAAAGAGAACCAACAGAATTCTAATTTGTCATCCCATCTACGGGACAAGTTCACGGCAAACTGGTTAGGTCCTTACATCATTGACAGTAGAATAGGACCCGAAACATACCGGCTTGCCTCTCTTGAAGGAATCAAGGAAACAGAACCCTTGAACATCATTCATTTGAGGCCATTCCACATCTAGAGAGCCATAGTCCAACTAAAAGCTCCAAGGATTATCATAATCGCTTGGTCAACCCTAAACACCCCAAAGGTATCTATAAACCCTTTGGTCAAGACAAAAGCTCCAAGGATTATCATAATCGCTTGGTCAACCCTAAATGCCCCAAAGGTCTCTATAAACCCTTTGGTCAAGACAAAAGCTCCAAGGATTTTCATAATCGCTTGGTCATCCCTAAATGCCCCAAAGGTATCTATAAACCCTTTGGTCAACACCAAAAGCTCCAAGCATTACCATAACTGCTTGGTCAACATAAATATTCAAAAATAAACAAAAACAATATAATCGTCAAAAATCACAAAAACAATTGCATTTCAATTCCATGCATACTCATAAAAAAAAAAATCACAAAAACATTTGCATTCCAATTCCATGCATTCTCATAAAAATAAAAATCACAAAAACAATTGCATTCCAATTCCATGCATTCTCATAAAAATCAAAATACAAAAATATAGGTTGCATTAGGCATCGCATCCATACATTATACATTTGCTAGGTCATACAAGTCAAAAGCACCATAGACGATCATTACTTGGAAATTCCATCCTTTTCCACATCAGATCCATTTTCATAAATGCCTACATCTAGAATAGCACCATCGCCATTTTTTATATGTCAGTTGTCTCCTAATGTATATAGGGTTTTCGTCATTCAGCTATTTTTAAATTTCTAGCCAAAAACTGTACATAGTTAAGCAGATTTTACATGGGAAAGTTTTACTTGGATCATGCCTTGTTACGTAACATCCCAACACAAATTAACACACATAAAATAATTCCTAAGTTGTGTGAATGCAAGAGAAACCTACAAAGCAGTCTAGGGTACCATAGGTGAAAGATTAGCCTGTTCATCCCCCTGTGCGAATGGTTCCAGAATGCTGAGAATTGACAAAAGGACGAGCTCTTCCCTATCCATTCACCATAATAAACAATGGTTTTCACCACTACCACAAATCCAAATCATAGTTGGTCCCCAAAGTTGTAAGGATTCATACTATCCACCCCTAACCAGGATGGGTAGTCATCCCCAAGGCCTAACAAATCAATGCCCTTACTTCATACTCTCCATTCTCTCCTTTGGTCTCCAAGTTGTAAGGTTCGTTACTATCCCCCCCTAACCAGGATGGGTAGTCATCCCCAAGGCCTACAAAGATCAATGCCCTTACTTCATAACTCTCCATTATCCCCTTGGTTCCCAAAGTCGTAAGGATTCATACTACACGTCCCTACCAAGGATGGGTAGTCATCCCCAAGACCTAAATAGGATCAAGGCCATTCACAAGTTCAAACTTACAAAGCTCAAAATACAAAATCAAATAATAGTGGTTATCACCACTATTCAAAATCCTTGCTCAAAAAAAAAAAAAAAATAAAAGAAAAATAAATAAAAGTGATTTTCATCACTATATAGACGGGCAAATCTCCCAAATCATTCCACCAATAAATAACCTGAACTTGAATCCTTGGAAATTCTCAACATTCGAAAACCATCTAGGTGATCCTCATTACAGGTTTGGTTGATAGCCTACCTAGCAATGGTGGTATCCTACCCGCATGACGATATGTCTATCACATTAACTTTGCGTGTGCGCAGACCAATGTTTGCATGTGGATGAGCTAGCTTATGGTACCTTAGATTGTCACATGGATTAATCTTGCTAAATACAACAACGGAGTTAGTGGAGCTAATTAGGTGATCCTCAGTACAGGTTTGGTTGATAGCCTATCTGGCACTGGCGGTATCCTGACAAATACCACATAAACGAACTCAATTGCACACACAGGGGTGTGAAATAACTTGGTTAAATTCAAGTCGGATTTAGACCTTGTTCAAAAGTCTCACGAGATAAATGTACGAGTCTTGGCTAGTTAGTTAAAATATCTGCATCTCAAAAAAGCTTAACTACATTTTCAAACAACCGGTACATTTCATTCCGTACATCACCATCAAAAAATAGACAAAATACAAAAACAAAGTTTTCACATGCACAAGCATTCCACAAAGTTATCCCATTACTATAGCAAGCCAGTCAAATCTTGTACAGTCTATGGTGCATTGACAAATCATCAACAATTCATTTCATTCATTCCATATGCATACATCATACAAATTAGAACCATCGCATTCATAATCGCATATGCATACATCAATATAAAAACATGCACATAAAAATAAATCATGAAAAATGTACAAACACCAAAAAGAGTCATCTATATATATATATATATATCATAACAAAATTGCCCGCAGGCTACAGTGAACCGGTCCTTAGACCTCGCTACCACAATCCAAAAACTCAAAATCCCCAAGTCTAGGGCGTCGTCCACCATGATCACGCAGGATCGGTGCGACGGGAACTACCCCCCATGGTGCGGGTCCTCTGAGACCTCTCAGGGCGGCTACTGCTCGCCCTCGCACCATGCCCACTGGCCTCTCCCTCATCCCGTCGCCTCCGCTACGAGGATGCTATCTGCTCCATGTCACTCCCTCTCGAGCGTCGCGATGATCCACCTCCAGAGAATGCAGGTACTTGCCCACCAAGGTGGATAACCTCATCCTCCAGCTCGTCCCGCTGTCGCTCCAAGTCCCTCGCCCATTGACGATATGTCACAATGTTAGCCTCGCACTGCCATAACTACATCCGCAAGAGATCCCTCTCCCGCAGTGCATCCCCAAGCTCCTGATCTCGCCTCCGTAATAACTCCGTCAACCGTGCCACCTCCGCGCGCAACCCCGCCTCTGTATCCCCCGGCACGGTCGGCTGCGTCGGCCTCTCTGGCGCATCGGCCTACTCTAGAGCATCCTGCATCTCTGGCTGCTCCTCCTCACCAAAGTCCTCTCCCGCATCTGCCACCTCCACCATGTCCACATCAGCAGGAGCTCCCCAACCCTCTCCTGGTGCCTCTGCACCCTCTCCGCCTCCCGCTGCCTCATCCCCTCCCAATGGCCCCTCACCTCGCCATTGTCGGAGCGTCCACCACTCCTGGTACTCGGTAGTAACTCCAACGTCATCCACGTCTGGAGTGTCTAGTACTATATCCGCCTCCTCCCCTAGCGGCTCGAGGATCGATGTAGCTAGAGTCCTCTCATCGCTCCGACGTCGATAGACTACGGGTTCCCCAGGCAACCCCTGGCGTACCCCAAACTGTCGTGTCACTCGGAGATAATGAAAGTATTCCTGCTCCGTCCCGTGTCGTCCAATGACCCATCTCCCCCTCTGGACCCGTCGAAGCCACTCATCAGCCTCTGGCCATGCGGGACAATCCCGATATGGCCTCCACACCACATCTCCTAGAGTCAGTCATGCCAATGCATCTATGTAATGGTCCACGTCTCCCGCAAACCGTCGACTCTACCCTCGCTCCTCAGATCGATACCATAAAGCACCATAACCAATATCTCTATCCACCATGTCAACCCGTGTAGTCCAGGGTAGCCCTCGTGGTCGCTCTACGGCTATATGCTGCCATGCCCAGCACTGCAACAAGTAACTGCAGCCAATCCCCTTCCGCTTTCGATAGCGGACCTCATACAACTCATCATATAGTTGAGCCAACAGCGTCTGGCCCCATCTCATGATCATCGGCTCTGTCACAGGACAATCCACTAACTGCCACACCACCTCCAATAGGTTCCATGGGAACCTCGCCCCGAAGAGTCTGGCAACAGCATGTTGGAAATGAGGCTCATGAGTAGTGCATGCCTCACTCCCAACACTCCCCTCTCATACCACCATCGCACTAGGATCCCACCAATCTGACAATCCTCCTCAGCCTTCTCCACTGAGCTCATCCCATCCACATCCTCCCCATGTCCAAAACATCGGGTCAGTACAGCCGTCCTCTGGCCTCGTGGCGTCGTCCGGATGGGAACCCCGTCTATCGAAATTCGAAGAATCCGATACACGTCCTCTAAGGTGACTGTCATCTCCCTTGTCGAAAGATGGAAGGTGTTCGTCCGAACATCCCATAGGCTGATCAAAGCTGTCAAGTACGCCCGATCCGCAAAAACTGCTTCCAATCGCGTCACATGCTTGAGCCCTAAGGCATCAAGCCACTCCCAGTCCTCCGCACTCAACGCCTCGCGGGCACTAGAAAAAATAGTCGGTACCCGATGCCGACTCTTCACCACCTGCATATCACAAAACATAAACACATCAAAAACATGCATCAAATCACCATCACATATTCAAAAATGCATCAATATACGAGTAACAACATTCATTCACATGTACATCTATTACAATTTACAAACATAAAAAAAAAAAAACAACACAAAATCGACATGGTTTACCTACGGTTTCGACCTAAGTTTACCATTTAAACAACAAAATTCATCAATTTTCATCTTACATTTCATAAAAACAAAAAAATTTGACATGGTTTACCTACGGTTTTTACCTAAGTTTACCATTTCAAAACAAAAAAATTCATCAAGTTTTCATCTTTAATTTCATATAAAAACAACAAAAATTTGACATGGTTTACCTACGGTTTCGACCTAAGTTTACCATTTCAACAAAAAAATTCATCAAGTTTTCATCTTACATTTCATCAAAAAAAAAAACAAAAATTTGACATGGTTTACCTACGGTTTTGACCTAAGTTTACCATTCAAACAAAAAAAAAACAATTCATCCATTTTTTTAATCTAGGGTTTCATTTTAAAAATAGACAAAAATGGACATGGTTTACCTACGGTTTCGACCTAAGTTTTACCATTCACATAAAAAAAAAACATTTTTATAACCGTGGTTACCCTAAAGTGTTACTCTAAGTTTCATTTGGGTTTATCCTACGGTTTTCCATCTAGGTTTCCATCGGTTTGCATCCACGTTTTATTTTGTTTCAGGGTCTTTAAATCAAATTCGTTCACCTTTTAATTGATTAATTAGGGTTCCATGTCTTAAACAAAAGACAAACACAATAAAAACACATTTGCATTTTTCAAATTCAAACTCGAGGAGATAGTTCACTTACTGGTCTCGCCTCGGCTCCGCCGCCTGACGACCCGGTTTGTGCACTCATGGTGGCTGGAAAATCCGGCAGCGTTTCGCGTCAGAAAATCTACCTCCTCCTCCTCAGAGCTCCAAATCGCAATCGATGAACAGTGCAAATGAGCAAAATCCATCATTTTTGCCTATTTATACCTTTTTGCTTGTTGGTAATCGTCCCTGCCTGGAACGAGCACTTTTTCCTCGGAGGCGCGCTCGTCCCACCCCAGGACGAGTACCATCATGGAGTTCGTCCCCCCGAAACGAATACCCAAAAAAAAAAAAAAATCAAAAACAACCAAAATATAAAAATGACAAATGCCAACAAAACCACTAAAAATTGTCGGACAAAAGTGCTCTTGCACTTAACCTCTTGGCATAAGAAAACTGATGTCGGGGTCTACCTTGTCGCTATCCTACTCCCTAAGAAGGCTACCATAGCCGGACCGCTTCACGGGAAGACGGATTTTTGCCAATGTTAACCCCAAATGGCATCCCAAAATGGGTTCACACCCACCAAAAATAGGTCAAAACAATCGAGAAACTGCTCGAGCATGCATCGGATAACATCTGAAGGCACCCTCACTTAAGTCATCTTGGGTCAAGCGACTCGTCGCTTTTCTCATGTCGGTCATTCCCTCATCGATTCGTCGCTTGAGGGGGTAGTCACACTTAGTTGCCAATCAACAACAATATACCCAATCTTGGAAATGACACGCATTCAAAGGATCATTGCAAAAGACAATCGCGCCCTCGCTTGGGGCAGCAAACAAGCAATTATCACAAACCGATCATATACTTGGCATTCGTGAATCATGAACTCAAGGTTCCCACAGACAAAAGGTTGCGCCCTTTGCCTATTCATGACTGATCAATGTCTAAGTTCAAGTAATACCTCACCGAACCAGGTTAATGCTTGATTTAAGTTCCTTAGCTCGTCAGAAGCAAGGATTCAAGAATGCGCCCCCTTTTCCATACTTGGGGCATCAAGAGTTGGTTAGGTTACTGAGAAACCCTAATCATTAGTGCTTTGGTTATCTATTTTTGCTCAGCACTGCACCATGTGCAGCGCTTTCCAAAAAGGGGCATCTGTAGACACCAAAACAGCACCAATCCGATTATGTGACTGCAAACACTAATCGCACTAACACACACAGCCCCAGGGCAGCCCCAGAGGTTAAAACAGTGGTTCTAACCACTCACACAGTAGTTTTACAAGTCAGAGATCAATTTGGCACCTTTTAGACACTCTGCTACTTATTCGCTCCACCCAGGGACGAGTGCGGATTGGTACTCGTTTCACCCAGAGACGAGTGCAGATTGGTACTCGTTTCACCCAGAGACGATTACCAGCGCTCGCTCCGGGGTGGGACGAACGCCAGGTTTGACCGAAAAAAAGTCAAACCTCGGCGCATGACAACTCAGAACTGCCACTTAGCTCTCCCTTCATGGCATAGGAGGGCGAGTGAGTTCTTTTGACAACTCATATCTGTCAATTAACTCTCCATTCACTGCATGGGAATGAGAGTGAGCTTTTTAGGACAACTCAGATATGCCACTTGACTCTCCCTTCATTGCATGGGAGTGAGAGTGGGCTTTTTCATGACAACTCAAAATAGCTACTTAACTCTCCCTTCATTGCATGGGAGTGTGAGTGAGTTCTTTTGGACATGCAAAGTTACAGAAGCAGTTATGGAGCCCTTGATCAGGGAGAAGTCTTCTCTTCCCTGAAAAAGCATTCATGCTAAGTAGCACTTTTGCATGTTATTTCAAAGAGACCCCTTGGGTCTATAAAATGGTGAGCTTCCTCACCCAAAAGATATACAGAGAAGGAGCATTTTGAGCGACGAAGTGCTGCTAATTCACTTACTTGCGATTTGTGCTTTCAACATCCATAATCTCTTAATCGAAAGAGAGGTTATTGGGTGACTTTTGAAGGCACGAATCAAGAACCAAAACCCAATTTTTCTGACCACAATATCCTACCAATTTGCCGACAACACATCACACCAGGTTTCGGACCCATCCCAAGCGGATTGGTGTCGAAACAAAGTTTCACCCGCGGGTGGTTTGCCTTCGGGCACCCCCCGCCTTATTGCCTTTGGTGACTATTTCTTTTGTAGTATTTAGCTAGTTACATGATTATGCTTTTGTCAAGTTTTCAGTTTATTTGGACTCATTTTAACCATTATTATATTTATCTTTCGTTTTCATACACAGGTGCTACTGATTCTTTGTTTGTTTCTTTGAACGCAGATTTTCAGCATTAGAAGAGCAGCGAGGAATCTACTTTTACCAACACAAGCGGCGGCAACGTTTTGGTTCGCCCATCTTATATGTGGGCACGCGGAAGAAGGAATTCTGAAACAAGTTGTAAAAGACCAACATTTAACGCTCCTATCCCCTAAAAAGGAAGGAGACGCATTGTAACACAAATTTGAAAAGCATATCAATAAAAGGGCCGTATTTTATATTGCTTTGATATCTTGTGTTCATGTTCTTTCTTTTTACGCATTTTTCAATAACATAGGGTTTAAGCGTTATTTTAGTTTCGTTTACATTGCATTTTTAGTCTATCCTTTTTGTTTTCGAAATCTCGTGTTTTCAGAATGCACCTATATGGACCGTTGGACAAGTGTATTGCTAATAGGGTCTTTTGCCCTATAACTGCAAATACCCTATAGCTCATCATATTTCCTCATCTTACCTTTTTCTTCTACCCTTCATTTGCCATCAGAAGTAGGTGTCCAATTCTCTCAATCAGTCCTTCAACAGGGTTTACCTATTCTTGCATCCACCGATAAATCAATAGTACCTCATTCATGTAAATAAATTAATCAAACTAGTAGGTAGATTTGGGAGGGATATTACATTATTCCCCTATAGAATTAAACACGGTCCTTGTGTTTAAGTTAGTAATTATACATAATCTCAATATTATTTAAATATTTATGCAGTATGATATCAAAACATTTACTCTTTTATAAATGAGTAAAATCATAGTATGCATTACCAAATCAATACATGTATATATAAAATCCAGAAAACTTGTTTTCATAGCATACATTCATAAGAAATATCAAACATACATATGAGTTCCAAAATCAAATGCATACATATATCTATATTTTAATGTTTATCCACATAATAGTTTTCAAACAAGTAAGGAAATTGTTTTTCCATAGTAGCCACATCTTCCCATGTGGCATTCCTATCAGAGTAGTGGTCCCATTGGACCTTGCATTGCTCTATATTTCTATTTCTCAGATGTTTCATTCTAAATCCAAGGATTTGGATGGGGTGGAATTTATTTCCTTGTAGGTCTGACATATGCAAATAAGATACATTCCAGTCATGTGAAGGGTTAGCCACATATTTATGAAGAAGAGACACATGGAAAGTATCATGGATTTTTGATAAATTGTGTTGTAGGGCCAATTTATAGACAACAAGACTAATTTTACCAATAATTTCGAATGGTCCTACAAATCTAGGGCTTATTTTAGTGAACTTAATTGAAATTTTGGATGGTTTAACGTGCAAGAATACCCTATCTCCCACAGAATTCTCTTGGTGTTCTTTTTAGATCAACATAGCTCTTTTACCTATTTGAGGTCTCTTTGAGCCTTTGGTGAATTTCTTTTAATTGCTCCTCCATTTATTTCATAAAGTTTGAACTGATCATAACTCAATCCTTTGAATTATCCCATGACAAAGGTATTCGAAACCTTCACCCATATAGGGTATCAAATGGAGCCATGCCTAGAGTGGTATGATATTTGTTGTCATAAGCAAAATCAACCAATAAAAGATAGTCCTCCCATTTTCTTTGGTGATCCATACAATACATCCTTAACATGTCTTAAAGAACTTTATTAACCCTTTCAGTTTACCCATCAATTTTAGGGTGATAGGCAGTACTAATATTGAGCTCTGTTCCCCAAGCATGATGTAAGGCTTACCAAAATTTAGACATGAATCTAGAATCTTTGTCAAATATAATTACTTCAGGAAAACCATGTAATCGTACCACTTATCTAGAAAATTTGTGAGTAATAGTAGGTGCATCATCTTACACATTAGCTAGTATAAAATGAGATACCTTAGTCAATTTATCAACCACAACCAATATAGCACCGTGTCTGAATCAATTTTTAGGTAAGCCAACTATGAAGTCCATGGAATAACTTACCACTTCTACGTAGGAATTTCATAAGGATATATTTGGCCAACTGGGTGTTGATATTCGACCTTAACGTTTTTGGCATTCTAGGCATATATCAATCAAATTTGTTATATCTTTCTTCATACCTAGGCAGTAGTATTCCTTAGATTTTCTTGCATTTTCACCTCTCCCATGTTTGTATAATATGGAGCATAATTAGCTTCCTAAATAATCACTTTTCTCATATCCTCACTATTAGGAATAACTACTCAATCCTTAAAATATAGCAAACCATACTTAATGTTGAAATCTTTATCTTTATTAGGTCCTTGATTGACCTATGCTCGATGTTGAAGATAAAACTCATCTATTTTCTACAAGCCCTTAATCTGACTACTTAGTCCAAACTAACACCGAGTCATGGTAGTTATATGCTTCCTTCTACTTAATGCATCTGCTAACTTATTTTATTTACCTTTGATATACTCAATCCCAAAATCATATTCAATAAGAAATTTCATCCACCTTCATTGTCTAGTGTTTAGAAAGGGTTGAGTAAAAATATATAGGAGGCTTTGATGATCAATTTTAAGTTCAAAAGGCTTACCAAGTAAATAATATCTCTAAATTTTAAGTGCATGTACCATGGCAACTAATTCCAAGTCATGATTTGCATAATTTACTTCATGCTTTTTGAGTTTTTTGGACTCATAAGCAATAAATGCTTCTCCTTGCATTAATACTCCTCCCAATCCTTCCATAGATGCATTAGTATAAACTGTACACAGTTTAGTTAGATCAGGTATATTAAGAACAAGTGTTTAGGTTAATTTATCCTTAAGTACCCTAAACGCTTCCTCATATTGGGTAATCCATTTTTAAACCTTTCCTTTTATTTGAATGTTGGTGATAGGATGGGTGATTTTTGAGAATCCTTTTACAAATCATCTATAATATCCAGCCAAACCCATAAAACTCCTTACTTCAGTTACATTAGTTGGTGCGGGCCAATTATAAAGACTTCAATCTTCTTAGGAATCCTCCACAACTCCTTTGGTAGAAATTACATGTCCTAAATATTGAACCTAATGAGTATAAAATTCACATTTGGACAACTTTCCATATAGCCTATTTTTCTGAGAACTTGTAGTACAATCCTCATGTGTTGATCATGCTCTTCTTTATTCTTAGAATAGATCAGTGTGTCATCAAGAAATATAAAAAAAAACCAATCTAAATACTCTCTGAACACACTATTCATTAAGTTCATGAATTTGGTAGGAGCATTTGTTAGGCCAAAATATAGAATAGTAAACTCATAGTACTTGTATCTCGTCCTGAAAGCAATTTTCTATGTATATTCTTCTTTTATCCTTAACTAGTGATACTTCAACCTAAGATCTATTTTGGAAAATATTGTAGCTCATTTTAACTGATCAAAGAGGTCGTCAATCCTTGGAAGTTAATATTTATTCTTAATCATCACTTTTTTTAGCACTCTATATTTGATGCACAACCTTAATGATCCATATTTTTTATTTATAGAAATAACTAGTGCACCCCATGGAGAAACACTTGGTTTAATATGTCATTTTCAAGCAAATATTGCAGTTGAATTTTCAGTTCTTACAGTTCTATGGGGATCATGCAATTGGTGCTACTACTAGTAGTAATTCTATTGAAAATTCAAATTCTCTTCGAGGTGGAAATCCTAGTAAATATTCTAGAATAACATCCCTTTTTTCATTCAACACTCGATGTTGTTGAAATAATCCAAAACCAGATTTAGTTTCTTCTTTTTTATTCAATTTGAAAAAATAGAGATGAATTCCTTTCCTTAAATATCTCTTCATTTGCATAGCAGTTAGTGTAGACACCTAAATCATGTCATGGTTAGGGGAGATACTCACATAGACACACTCATAAGATCATAAGACATAATATTGGACTTTCCAAACATCAACAATGGTTCTCACCACTCATTTGGGGCCTTTTCAAGCCATCCAAGCTTGGTCGCTCAAACTAAGAGCAGCTAGATCCTAGCCACTCAAGCCTAGAGTGACCAGACCTTAGTCTCTATAGATGATAGCGGCCAGATATTAGCTGCAGTAGATGATAGTGGCTAAGCCATAAGAAGGAGTTTACCGATAAACAGGCCCAATCTCAGGTGAAAGTGGTAGTTTGCATGTAATAAAGGTGAGCAGGAGTGACTTTGTATTCCTTTTCAAGACCAGTTCACATGGGAGGTTTGAGTTTACATTTAGACTTAAGTTAACTAATCTCCAAGCATAAACAAAGGATAAAAGATTCTCAGGATAATGACCAGTTTGCATAGAAGACTCAAGTGGGTAGTTATATTTCAGTTAATTGGCCTTTGAATATAGACAATGGATAAAAGCTTCTCATGCTAACTTGCACTATGTATGAGAAATTCATTCCTAGGGCTTGGACATAGACCTAGGGTTTCATGCTATAAAAGGTTCAAGCCTAAGAGCACCAAAGTGGGATATTTTATCACATCAGGGAGAGAGACATTCTTTTAAGATATTTTGAGACTTGGAGAGTTCTCTTTGAGATCACTTGTACGATGAAGCTCTGACGGATTGGAGAGCATAACATCTACTATTTCAACATCATATTATAGTCTTTGATCCATAGCTTTGGTGCAAAGAGGGCAAGGTTTAATTTAGTAGCCGCTAACTTGGACAGTGGCCCGCAGGTTTAGCTTAGATAGACATAGCTTCTTTTATTTTGTTTCTTCATGTTTTCATGTCATTAGCATAGATTTACATGATATTATGGCATAGTTTTATCATATTTTTGTTACACTCTTTTATTACTAACAACCTCATCCGATGAGGCAATCTTAGACACCTAAATGTGCATTGTCGTTTCATTTATTATAGGACCACAAGTACATCAGATGAAGATTGCAACATATGAGAGCAAAAAGGGATCCCTCTAGGAAATAGACTTGGAGAAGGAGGCATCTATAAGCCCTCATAAATTTCTGTGTGCAAAACTGGAAAGCTTTTATAAGTGTACCACCTCTTCGCATAAGGGGCACTCTTTGCCTATTTGTAATTTATAGTATCAAAATGGGTATCCCTAAGAGGGACCGACATGTAACCGAGCTTCAATATCAATAAAGAGATCTATCTTTTGTTATTTTGTGTTGTATGTTTTTTCCTCCTGTCTTTCCATTTTATCTTTGGTATTTTAAATAGCATTGTAAGTAGGATTTAGAAAAGGGACCAGTGCATGCATTCCTGGGGTCTCTACAGATGGCGATCATGGTGGGACCACCACTAATTTTTTATTTTTTGTTGAAATACAGACTTAATTTTGTGTGTAGGTCTAGCCGATTCAAGCTACAACAGCCAAAAACTAGCTACTCTGAGATACAACAGCCAATAGAGCTTAGCCGCTCTGAGCTACAACGACTAAGAATCAGCCACTCTGGTCAATAGCAGCCAGGACTAGAGTGCAGCATAGGTCAAAACACAGACTCTTTGAGCTGGATCAAAGGTTGGTATAGCTTCTCTGATATTTTATAGCTTTCTGTCTGCTTCTGTGTGTTTAAAACAAAGAACTTAAAGCACATTTATGTTTGGAAATTGAAGAAATAAAAGAATAAAGAATTAAGCGTTGTGCATATCTTAGATCTCCTTTTAAATTTTCCACTAGGCGTTGCTAGGAACAATGACTTATACCTAAAAATTTTACCCTAGAATTTAGTGTTAGACATTATATGTTGTTTTCTTGCTTTGAGGCCCTACTAGAGGCCATAGTTGCACGAGATAAAGTATGCTCATACAAATCATAGTAGTTCATGTATCTTTCTTAATATTGAAACATATTTTTGTACTTAGGCATATAGGAAAGATTCATTACTGCTATATGCCGCACTTTATGATACGTAAGATTATAATTAAAACCACAAATACACGTCTCATTTAAAACATTGGAGAGTTGGATTTCATCACCAACCTTCAATTCAGTCTAGTGACATTGGAATTCATCTCCTTCCACTGGTTTACCCCCTAGAGCTTCGTAGAAATGGATTGAGAAACTTACTTATAGTGACACTAAGTTACTTGTATTCAAACTATCTCCCACTGTTGGAACAATCATTGGTTTAGAGTGGAAGAGCTAGGCGAACCCTCCATTGGGTCTTCAGTGGTGTACCCTAGCTTCTTTTGAGAAAATCATGTTTGGCATGAGTGTACTTGATTGTCACTATGGATGAGTCTTCTCATTCTTAATCCAAGAACAAGAGCAAAGAAATCGAAAGAGCAACACATCAAACAGTCTAGGGCACACTCAAATCGGTAATCAAGATAAATATTTGTTTGGTATTGTGTGGTCATTCCTAATTTGCAACTCAAAAGATCAAGTCATAAAACAACATGGTCAAAACAAGAAGTAAGCACCCTTGGTCTGATACCGAGGGAGAGATAGAAGCAATTCATGCCCATAGGCGAAGTCATAGTAACATTGAACGACCTACCCGTAAGACCGTGAGACATAGCTCTACGAGCCTAAGGGGTGATAACTCAACCCTTAGGGATATCCTCAAGAAATCTCAAGTAAGGAGCCACATCATGAAACAAAGTCACATAAACAAAAAGAGGCTTCATAGCCATCCTCATCAAGGAGACCTGAGGAGACCTCAAGGGCCTCATCTAAACACATAGAAACATATCAAAGATGTGAGGAAGATTCAAGGGCTTCCTCCTCACATGGACATAAAGAAGGTTCTAAAACCATTCTCCACATGGGGATGACGAGACTGCTACATCTCCATCCACATGGAGGAAACATGTTACCACCAAGCCCTCTTCATCATGAAGGAAAACAAGAATTGCAACAACTCAAGACTCACAAGAAACATATGAAATAGGTCTACCCATTGAAGGACAAGAAACTAGAGCTACATCTAGTCATGGGAATAGTATAGAAGAAACTCTTCACACAAAAGGAAAGATTCCCGTAGACTATGACCTCATAGGAGTAAATGGCATCCCATGGGACTAGCCATGGAAAACAAGACAACTAGATGGGTTGGATCAATTTCCTACTCAACCAACTCAAAGAACTGTAGCTACTGAGAACTATGCATCTGGAATATCATTAACTATGACTTCTAAACATACCTCCTAGTCTGGGGGTACCTTAGAGTGACCCCACAGAAGACGTGTGGAGTCTGATCATAGGGATATTCAACAGTACACTAAACAAGTCACATTAACTAGCAAGAATACAAATACAACAGAAACCCCCTCAAGGAATCTATGAGTCAAGACAACAAGAATAGAGTCAGATAAACATGAGTCTTCTATGATAGCACAAACTGACCGAATGAGGTGGTTAGAAAATGCATTACACAAAGAGTGAGAGCTAGTGGAATCTCTCGAACAAGAGAAACAAAGAGAAAGACTCTTGCACCAACATGAGTAGCATTTAAGAGAGCAAGCTGAGCGATTAGCTCTTAATAATTTACAAATAAATGGTGGTGACCACCAAAGAACAAGATATGTTGACTCACTGTTGAGTGGTATTTTCACACACTTGTGAAAGTGCACTCTTCTTTAAGATTTGGACTCCAAATCCTCTCTTGCAAAGAAGTCAAACAAAAAACTTCTCCAAGGTCTCCGTTGTATTAGCATTTGCAACTGTGTATTAGTAATCTCAAATAAAAATAATCAATTTAAATACTTGGAACACCTTAGTGATTGCAAGTAACTGTAAACAAGGGGCAATGTTGGTTTATTTCACCATGAAACTTTAGTGATTGTTCATTGTTTTTTTTTTCTTAGATTTTGTAATTTTTAAATGTTCATTTTAAATAAATTAAACCTTCGGGAAAAATAAAATAAAATAAAAAAAGAAATGCATAAAATAAAAAAAATAGAACACATTCAGTCTGATGCTATCCTATTCTGACAAAATCGAATATATGAGGTTTTCATGCATGCAACCTAACCTATTGGACCTGCAAAACAAGCACAATCCGGATAAGCTAAGTGCTGGCTCCTAAGGATTTGAATGAGGTTTTCAAATTTAAGCATTCGCATGTAGTAACCAAGAAAATACTTGCATTAACTACATTTACAAGCCTAAAATCTAAAAAGGGAAAATAGACATTTAATCTTGCATGTAGAAAATGACTCCTTTCTTGCCCATAAAATGCAAATTTTTGAAGAATTCTGCATTAAAAATATCTCATTTTATAATAGCAGAATCTCTGTTTTTTCTCAAAACTAGCAAAATGTGGAAGAAAAACACTCCACAACATGCCCAGAATGGCTAATCATCATCAACTCTGCAACCCCGCTCACAGCGATTTTTGACCCCTGTACCTATCTGTGCCTCTGCATTTTATACTTGCTGGCAAATTGCTTCTCCTTCCATGATGGTTCGTTTCATTTCCCAGATTGCATCGTTTCGTATTCCCCGTCTCATCGTTATCTTTGACTTTCTGTTCGATGTCTTAAACGTTTAATCTTCTCCGTGAACTGTAACGCCTCTGTCGCCCTTACACTTTTATGCCATGTGTTCCGTGCTTCTCTGCATGTTTCGTAACTGCCCCCTGTAAATCGTGACCAAAAATAGCATGTTGTGATATCGCGACGCTTTTTTGCATGCAGCTTTGCTCTTCTACCTGCATCGCGAAAATGAGACATGTGAAATCGTGATGTTTTTCGGCCAACAGCTTTGTCTGCCACCATGCATAGCGAAAATGAAACATGTCGCGAAATCATGACATTTTCCTGTTATCAGGCCATGCAAATGCAACCTATCACGAAATCATGACGTTTTTTCTCTATCACTGGGTTTTGTTGCACTTAGCCACGAAAACGCGACATGTCGCGATATCGCGACAACTTTTCATTTCGTACACTTTGGCTGCTTTCTGTCACGAAATCGCGATGCCTTTCTCTTCCATTCCATCTGGCTATTTTTTGTCGCAAAATCATGACGCATTTCTCTTTCGGGATGTCTCGCTGCTTTCTATCGCAAAATCGTGACGCTTTTCTATTTTGGGCTGTCCAGCTGCTTTCTATCGCGAAATCGTGACACTTTTTCATTTTGGATTGTCCAGCTGTATTTGGCAGTGAAAACGCGACATGTCACGAAATCGTGACATATTTTCCTTCTGTACCATTTCGTTGGTTGGAGTCGTGAAATCATGACAACTTTAGTGCCTTGCCCTATTTGACTGGTTTGACCACAATTTTGTGACATGTCGCGATTTCGCGACAATTTTCCATTCTATCTTTCTCTCTCCTCTCTGGACCACGAAAGCTTGACATGTCGCGATATCGTGACGTCTTTTCATTTTTGGCCGCGATGGAGCAACATGTCACGAAATCACGACACTTTTTTATTTTTGGCCGCGACGGAGCAACATGTCACGATATCGCGACACTTTTTCATTTTTGTGCAATTTTGCTTTTTCCTTGATTTTTAGCATCTGGGCAACTGTAGTTTTCTTTGAAAGCATGCAAAAAATGTGGGTCCCCAATTTTGGGGTGTGTTGTGGATCAGCCACAACAAATGGTGACTCTGCTGTCAAATGCTTCTGAGCATTTTGGTGAGAACCCAACCTAAAATATACAAGCTTAGATATAGGCATCAGCACATAAATATAAACAAATACCGACAGATCAAAAATACATGAAACACCAGAATCATAAGTATTAGCTTAGTGTGTGCAATGTGTTTCATTCCCTATCATTTGAACTTGATCAACATTCCATTGTCAGTTTTACTTATGATTTGTATGCAAGGCTATGAATGATTTGTGCAGGATTTGATGTATGATGAAGATGCTAGAGATATGACAACCTGCTTTACAAAGGCTCAAATCTTCTAATGTCATGAAAAAACATATTAAAGCTGTCAAACCCTCTCAGGATCAAATATATGTGTACTAAATTAATTTATTAGATCCCAAAGTTGGTTATGTGTCACTACCATCTTGAACCCATGTGCAAGTGTAAGTGAAATCAGAACTTTGGGAAATAGGATTCCCAACCTAAGCGATATGGGAATTTAACCCTATCCTTACTATTCTAATTTGGAGTTCATTACCTCATCTTGAACAAAATGATTTAACCTGTTATGGATGAAATGATCAAGCTAGTCTATCCTTTTGAGCAATCAGTGGTCTTGCTTTTAGACAAGACATGTTGCCACGCATGAGCATACTTAACCCCATAATCCATGACTTGGCTTTCATTCATTCTTTTCTCTCTTTTTTCTTTGGACCTTTGGGATGACTACCCATCCTTGCTAGGGACATGTAGTACGATCCCTCCAATCCAATATTAACATGAAATGGAAAATATTATCTTTTATCTCTTGGACCTTGGGGATGACTACCCATCCTTTGTAGAGGACACGTAGTACAATCCTTTCAATCCAAGATTGAGATGAAATGGAAAAATTAGTTTTACTTTTATTGCTTGGACCTTTGGGATGTGTTGAGTGGTATTTTCACCCGGTTGTGAAAACACACTCTCCGATAGGATTTGGGTTCTAAATCCTCTGCTTGCAAAGAAATTAAACAAGTAACTTCTCCAAGGTTCCTGTTATGTTAGCATTTTGCATCCGTGTATTAATGATCTCAAATAAAGATATTCAATTAAAATGCTTGGAACACCTTAGTGGTTGCAAGTAACTGAAAACAAGGGGCACTGTGGTTTATTTTACTGTGAAAATTTAATGATTGTTCATTGAACCCTGATAAAGCAAATGTGATTTGATCTCTATATGACCATGCTGTAACTTCAAAATAAAATTTAATGAAATGCCATAACATGATGGAATTATTTATGGATTTTGAAGTTTTTTTAATTTTTTTATTTTATTTTAATGCTGAAAAAATAAAATTGGAACTTCTGAAAAATAAAGTGCAGCAAAAAGAAAATAAAATGCAAAAGAAAAAAGAATTAAAATTGCATTCAGTTTGATGCTATCCCGTCCTGGAAAAACCGAAGATGTGAGGTTTCCATGCATGCAACCTAACCTATTGGACCTGCAAACACGCACAATCCCGATAAGCTAAGTGCTGATTCAAAGGGTTTTGAAATAAAATTCAAATTTCGAACATTCGCCTAATGCAACCCACAAAAGTGGCATTTAACATTATCTATAAATCCAAAATCTGAAAAATGAAAGAATAAACATTAAATCTTTAGCATGCACAGAAAATCTCCTTCTTTCTTGCCCACAAGATGCAAATTTTTGAACACTCCTGCATTAAAAATAAATCATGTTACAATAGCAGCATCTCTGGTTTTCTCAAAACCAAAAAAAGGGGAAGAAAAACACTCCCAAGCAGGCCCAGAATGGCATCTCGCCTTAGGCACTGCAACTCTGCCTACAGTGGTTTTCGACCCTCATACCAATTAGTGCTTCTGCTTTTATACCATCTGATACGGCTCTCTGTTTTGCCCTGCGTCGCTTCGTTTCACCTCCCAGAATGCATCGCTTCGTATTCCCACCTTTTCATTGCTTTTGAATTTATGTTCGATGCCGAAACGTTCGATATTTTCTGTTGACATGTAACGCTTCTGTAACCCTGACACCTGTATGCCACGTGTTTCACGCTTCCTCTGCATGTTCTGTAATGGCCCCATGTAAATCATGACATTTTTATGCATGCAGCTTTGCTCCTTTACTTTCACCACAAAAACGTGACATGTCATGATATCGCGACATTTTCCTACCAACAGCCTTGCCAATGCAACCTATCACGAAATCATGACGTTTTTCATCTTCGTACGCCTCGACTGCTTCTTGTCGCGAAATCGTGACGCTTTTTCATTCGGAGCTATCTTACGGCTTTCTGTCACGAAATCGTGACACTTTTTCACTTGGTACGCCTTGGCTGCAACCTATCACTAAATCATGACATTTTTCACTCGGTATGCCTTCGGTCGCAACCTGTAGCGAAATCGCGACGCTTTTCCATTTTGTACCACTTTGCTAGCTTTTCATCGTGAAATCGTGATGCTTTTCTATTTCAGGCCCTTTTGCTGCTTCCTGTCACGAAATCGTGACGCTTTTTTGCTTCATGCCCCTTTGCTGCTTTTTGTCACGAAATCGCGACGTTTTTCACTTCATGCCCCTTTGCTGCTTTTGTGTCGCAAAATTGTGACGTTTTTCACTTCATGCCCCTTTGTTGCTTTTTGTCGCAAAATCACTACGCTTTCAGTGCCTTGCCCTGTTTGACTGGTTTGACCATGATTTTGTGACATGTCATGATTTCGCGACAATTTTCCATTCTGCATTTCTCTCTCCTCTCTGGACCGCGACGGAGCAACATGTCGCGATTTCGTGACACTTTTTCATTTTCGGCCGCGACGGAGCAACATGTCGCGATTTCGCGACACTTTTTCATTTTCGGCGACGGAGCAACATGTCACGATTTCGTGACACTTTTTCATTTTCGGCCGCGACGGAGCAACATGTCGCGATTTCGTGACACTTTTTCATTTTCGGCAGCGACGGAGCAACATGTCGTGATATCGTGACACTTTTTCATTCTTGTGCAATTTTGCCTTTTTCTTGATTTTTAGCATCTGGGTCACTTAGATCTTCTTTGAAAGCATGCAAAAAAGGTGGGTCCCCAATTTTGGGGTGTGTTGTGGATCAGCCACAACAAATGGCGACTCTATTGTCAAATGCTCTTGAGCATTTTAGTGAGAACCCAACCTGGAAGTATACAAACTCGAAAACCAGCATTAGCACATAAGAAATATAAACAAATGCCCATAGATCAAAAATACATGAATCATCAGAATCATTAAGTATCAGCTCGGTGTGTGCAATGTGTTTTCATTCCCTATCGTTTGAAATTGATCAACATTCCATCGTCAGTTTTACATGAATGCATATGTGAGATTGTGAATGATTTGTGTAACCTAATAAATATGCTAAGAGATTTTGCTTTTATAAAAGGCATAGTCTTTCTTCTAGTATCATACACAAACATTCAAGATTATCAAACCCTCTTAGGATCAACTAATGAATTGCTTTATTAGATCCCAAAGTTGGTTATGAGTCCCTACTATCTTGAACCCATGTGCAAGTGAAAGTGAAATCAGAGCTTTGGGGAATCAGACTCCCAACCTAATCGAGATGGGAGTTTAACCCTATCCTTACTACTCCGATTTGGAATTCATTACCTCACTTTGAGCAAAATAATTTAACCAATTATGGAAGAAATGGTCATGCTAGTCTAACCCTTTGAACAATCAGTGGTCTTGTTTTTTAGACAAGACATGTTGCCATGCATGGGCATACCTAACCCCATAATCCAAGACTTACCTTCATTTCTTTGGACCTTGGGGATG
This sequence comes from Wollemia nobilis, assembly GCA_028583015.1. Taxonomy (NCBI): domain Eukaryota; kingdom Viridiplantae; phylum Streptophyta; class Pinopsida; order Araucariales; family Araucariaceae; genus Wollemia; species Wollemia nobilis. Next base: position 18,381,018 of record JAQPPZ010016473.1, read on the forward strand.
ACTACCCATCCTTTGCAGAGGACAAGTAGTACGATCCTTCCAATCCAATATAAATATGAGATGGGAAAAATTAATTTTTTACTTCTTGGACCTTGGGGATGACTACCCATCCTTGCTAGGGACATGTAGTACGATCCTTCCAATCCAAGCTTTAGATGAAAATGGAGAATATTAATTTTATTGCTTGGACCTTGGGGATGACTACCCATCCTTTGCAGAGGACAAGTAGTACGATCCTTCCAATCCAAGATTTATCATGAAATGAGACATAGGAGCTTTGGGGAATCGGATTCTCAACCTAAGCGAGATGAGAATTTATGCCCTATCCTTACTACTCCATGTAGGTCAAATCAAAGCTTTGGGGAGTTGGATCCTCAACCTAAGTTCGATGAGGATTTAGCCCTATCCTTACTACTATGATTTTAGGCTTTAAGCTTTATGGAAGTGGTCAAAACCACTGTTTTAAGGATCATGTTGCATAATAGGATAGACATGAAATACTTCTTTCGCCCAACCTTTTCTTCCAAGCAAGGTTTTGATCATTTTGCTCAAGATCCTTTTTAATGTGTATAAAATGTGCTTGGTTCTAGATATCTCAAGACTCAGCTCCCAACCTTAGGATTTTCTTCTTATTTATGTGATAGCATAACCTTAAGAGGATTTGACACACTTTAATGATTTGTATTTGAAATGCATTTGCAACTAAGATGGCATGTATGTGCAAAGTGAGATGTAATATGAATGCATTGTCTTTTGAATTGCAGATGAAATATTGCCATATAAAACTGACTACTTCATGCATCACAAGTTTCAAACGATATTATTAAATTGTTTGTATTTCTTGCGGAGCTTTCTACCACATAATTCCAATGTTCCATATTTCCCCGATCTAGAACATAAGTTAGCATCTCAAGGCAACTTTTTCATCATTATTTTTTTTTTTATAGACAAACAAAACATGTCAAATAAACACACAACTTTAAATTAAAACTTATTCAATCCAAAACCAAACTGCAATCCCAAAAATGAAAATTTGAAAACACAAACCAAAACCAAAATCTATATACAAATGTACAATATAATACAAGATGATGCAAAGCTTGGATTATCACTTTCCTGGATCCCAAACATGATTAGAACATTTCAACAAAAATATAACATGATATGCATGCCAAATGTTGTGGGAATCCAACAAAAACAAGACTAGACCAAACAATGCAACAAATTTCCACTTGCCATGCTCACCATACCAATTTGATTTAGTTCCAATAATACTCCCATAGGTGAGCATCAAATTACTAAAATGATTAGACAATAAATGATTTTCAATTTTATCATGTCTATTCTTTAAAATGTAAACTTCATAATTCCCTCCTTGATTTAGAATTAGGCTATCTTTTTCAAATATGCAATTTTGTAAGTAGGAGCCTATTTCTACAAATTTCAAAGCCAAATCATTTTCCAAATTTGTAGGCCAATCAAATTTGTGTAACAATTTACAAGCATCTAGGATATTTACTAAATTAGGATCATTAAAAGTTTTTATCCTAGATTCAATTAGTAATTGTTGATGAATTTGGTTTAACAATTCAAGTGCATCAACTTCTTTTCCATTCATTAAAACAATGTTATTAAAGGTGTGATTAAAAATTATACCTTGTTTTTCATTTACCTTTAATGACATTTCACCATAAACATTATTTAAATTCAAAATATGGTCATCCTTTTCAATCCTCAAACATTCTTGGTCAAAGTGTATGTCCCATGACTCATCTTGATGATCCTTCATTTGAGTTGCTTCCAATTGATCAATCTCTTTGTCATTTGGTTCCAATTCTTTGTTCACTATCCATGGTATCTCTTCATTTGAATCCTCAAAATCATCATGCAAACTTGCATCCACACCTTCAATGAATTTATATTCAACATGATCAAATTTTGTCACCTTTTCAAATCTTGTGAATATGAGATCTTCGTATGATGTAGAAGGTTCAACATCCTGCATATCAAGTGAAATATGAGTTTCATTTATAGGGATGTGAGAAAAGAATGCATTATCATATCTTCCCCAACCATTATAAAAATTATCTTCCAAACCCATGGGATGAAACTCCATGGCATTTGTGACATGATCTTTTGATTCATTCATAAATTCATTTTCTTTCTTTGTCCTTGGTAATAGGATCATTATAATCTTCCAAAATTTGATGAGATTTGAAACCCTCTTCCAAAACATCCTCAAATTGTACAGGAGTTGTAATATCTTCCTTCGAGTAGGCGATTATGTTGTCCTGTATATCAATTGGCACACAAGTTTCATTAGTAGTTTTGGATTGAGTGTAGTCTTCCCACTTCTTCCAAGCATCATAATAATCATCTTTCAAAATCAAGTGGTGACGTTCAACTACTTCTTCAACATCTTCCAATTCATCAATGTGTTTCTCATCAAATTCATCTTCACCTTCCTTAGATGGTTCAATTATTTCCAAAAGTGGGTTATTTCTTGAATTCAAATTTATAAGGCTATCATCGTCCAAATTAGTAACCCATGATTCAATTTTATCATAATTTGGAGGGTGAAGAATTTCTTGATCCTTAATTTTACACATCTCATCAATAGTATCTTCCAAGAACAAGTGGTGAAACTCTATCATATCTTCAAATTTATTTATTGATTTTCTTTCCATTTCACTTTCAACCACTTCATTCAATTCTATGGTGGGTTCCATCCTATCACATATATCAAACATTGTTGAATTTAGAACCCCTTCATCCAGATAATCGTGTATCTCTATGAATGAGATCATTTCTGCATAATCCTCACTAGTGGATGTTGGCTTATCAATTTGCACCTCCTCGTGGACTACATCTAAGGTGGTTGTAAGATTTGGATATTCAAATTCATCCCCTTGATCATTTACCTTAGATATCATTGGAGTGGAGGGTGCTATGTTTGATGGTTGGTGTAGGTTGGCATCAAAAGAACAATCTCTCATGTGAACATGTTGTGCCTTTTCTTCTTCAAGACCTTGTCGTTCTATCTCTTCTAAGACCTCATGGATTTTCTCTAGGGACAAACCACTCAGCTTTTCCTCAATGAGTGAAGCAAGTGTGGGGTGTATGGCTCCTAGGTATACTTCCATGGCTTCCTCTTCTAATGTGTTAAAATTTTCCCACATTTGGGAGTGCAACTCACGAAATCTTCCATTGAATTGACTCAAGGATTCATTAGGCTCTTTACATATGGAGGTAAACTGATTTTTCAAGATTTCTAAGTCAACCTGATTACCAAAATGATAAAGATAGGCTGCTTCTAGTTGTATCCAAGAAGTCCTAACCTCCATGGGTAGTTGGCTGTACCAAAAGAATGGTTTATCATCCAAAATGTATGCAAATAACTTACAAGCCACCTCCTCATAGAAAATCTGGAATTTACATAATGTATCCTTGTAGACATGCAGTTTTTGCAAGTATCCTAGTGGCACCTCTTGATTAAAACACCGTAAAAAATCCAATAACATTTTAGGAATTTGATAGGGTACTACGGGTATAGACAAACCCTTATAATGATCCTCTATCATTGATACCATTCTCTCTCTTAGAGATATCATTTCTTTTCTTAGGGATACCATTTGCTCCTCAAGTGTTGCCATTAGTGAAGCTTAAAATGTAACTTTAGAACCAAATCGTTGAATATTCAACGTGCAATGTATAAAAAAAATCAAGTTAGCATCAACTAAGAGATGTATTCATTAAAATCAAATGAAAAATAATTGTATGAAACAACACTTTTTAGTCAAGACCAAAATTTTCAAAATTAAATCAAATCACATTGTTTCTGTATGAACAATCGAGAAAAATATTACAGCATACCTGAATTGCTTAAAATAGAATAAAGTAAACCAATTCAGGCCGTCCTTTTAACAATCTGCTGAGTGTTAGAGGACTAAAGCATAAAAAATTTAAATTTAAATAACACTAAAATAAACCCGTTCGGCCCTCCTAGCACCAATCTGTTGAGTGGTGTTAGAGGAGGCCGAAGATGCTAATCAAATGGACTTGAAATATTTAGCAATGTAAAGCTCTTAAACAATTATAAACCTATAGCATCTAAAATCATGATAAAATAAACCCTTTTCAGGCCCTCCTTCTAGCGCCAATCTGTTGAGTGGTATTTTCACCCAGTTGTGAAAACACACTCTCCGATAGGATTTGGGTTCTAAATCCTCTGCTTGCAAAGAAATTAAACAAGTAACTTCTCCAAGGTTCTTGTTATGTTAGCATTTTGCATCTATGTATTAATAATCTCAAATAAAGATATTCAATTAAAATGCTTGGAACACCTTAGTGGTTGCAAGTAATGTGAAAACAAGGGGCACTGTGGTTTATTTTACTGTGAAAATTTAATGATTGTTCATTGAACCCGAATAAAGCAAATATGATTTGATCTTTATATGACCATGCTGTAACTTCAAAATAACATTTAATGAAATGCCATAACATGAAGGAATTATTTATGGATTTTGAAGTTTTTTAATTTTTTTATTTTATTTTAATGCTTGAAAAAATAAAATTGGAACTTCGAAAAATAAAGTGCAGCAAAAAGAAAATAAAATGCAAAAGAAAAAGAAATTAAAATTGCATTCAGTTTGATGCTATCCCGTCCCGGCAAAACCGAAGATGTGAGGTTTCCATGCATGCAACCTAACCTATTGGACCCGCAAACACGCACAATCCTGATAAGCTAAGTGCTGATTCAAAGGGTTTTGAAATAAAATTCAAATTTCGAACATTCGCCTAATGCAACCCACAAAAGTGGCATTTAACATTATCTATAAATCCGAAATCTGAAAAATGAAAGAATAAACATTAAATCTATAGCATGCACAGAAGATCTCCTTCTTTCTTGCCCACAAGATGCAAATTTTTGAACACTCCTGCATTAAAAATAAATCATGTTACAATAGCAGAATCTCTGGTTTTCTCAAAACCAGAAAAAGGGGAAGAAAAACACTCCCAAGCAGGCCCAGAATGGCATCTCGCCTTCGGCACTGCAACTCTGCTCGCAACGGTTTTCGACCCCTCGTACCAATCTGTGCTTTCACTTTTATACCATCTGATACGGCTCTCTGTTTTTCCCTGCGTCGCTTCGTTTCACCTCCCAGAATGCATCGCTTCGTATTCCCGCCTTTTCGTTGCTTTTGAATTTATGTTCGATACCGAAACGTTCGATATTTTCTATTGACATGTAATGCTTCTGTAACCCTGACACCTGTATGCCACGTGTTTCATGCTTCCTCTGCATGTTCTGTAATGGCCCCATGTAAATCGTGACATTTTATGCATGCAGCTTTGCTCCTTTACTTTCATCGCGAAAACGTGACATGTCGTGATATCGTGACATTTTCCTGCCAGCAGCCTTGCCAATGCAACCTGTCACGAAATCGTGACGTTTTTCATCTCCGTACGCCTCGATCGCTTCTTGTCGCGAAATCGTGACGCTTTTTCATTCAAAGCTATCTTACGACTTTCTATCGCGAAATCGCGATGCTTTTTCACTTGGTACGCCTTCGGCTACAACCTGTCACGAAATCACGACGTTTTTCACTCGGTACGCCTTCGGCCACAACCTGTCGCGAAATCGCGACGCTTTTCTATTTCGTACCACTTTGCTAGCTTTTCGTCACGAAATCGTGACGCTTTTCTATTTCGGGCCCTTTTGCTGCTTCCTATCGCGAAATCATGACGCTTTTCTGCTTCATGCCCCTTTGCTTTTTTTCGTGATATCGTGACGTTTTTCACTTCATGCCCCTTTGCTACTTTTGTGTCACGAAATCATGATGTTTTTCTACTTCATGCCCCTTTGCTGCTTTTGTGTCACGAAATCGCGATGCTTTTCGTGCCTTGCCCTGTTTGACTGTTTTGACCGTGATTTTGTGACATGTCGTGATTTTGTGACAATTTTCCATTCTATCTTTCTCTCTCCTCTCTGGACCGCGACGGAGCAACATGTCGCGATTTCGTGACACTTTTTCGTTTTCGGTCGCGACGGAGCAACATGTCGCGATTTCGCGACACTTTTTCATTTTCGGCCGCGACGGAGCAACATGTCGCGATTTCGTGACACTTTTTCATTTTCGGCCGCGATGGGGCAACATGTCGTGATTTCGTGACACTTTTTCATTTTTCGGCCGCGACGGAGCAACATGTCGCGATATCGCGACACTTTTTCATTCTTGTGCAATTTTGCCTTTTTCTTGATTTTTAGCATCTGGGTCACTGAGATCTTCTTTGAAAGCATGCAAAAAAGGTGGGTCCCCAATTTTGGGGTGTGTTGTGGATCAGCCACAACAGGATGACTACCCATCCTTTGCAGAGGACATGTAGTACGATCCTTCCAATCCAAGCTTTATGATGAAATGGGAAAAATGGAAGCTTTGGGGAATCAAATTCTCAACCTAGGTAAGATGAGAATTATGCCCTATCCTTACTACTCCATGAGGGTCAAATCAGAGCTTTGGGGAATTGGATCCTCAACCTAAGCGATATGAGGATTTAACCCTATCCTTACTACTTTTATTTTAGGATTTAAGCATTATGGAAGTGGTAAAAACCACCGTTTTAAGGATTACGTTGCATGATAGGATAGACATGAAATATTCTTTTCACCTCACCTTTTCATCCAAGTATGGTTTTGACCATTTTGCTCAAGATTCTTTTAATGTGCATGGAATGTGCTTGGTTCAAAATAGTTTGGGCAGCAGTTCCCAACCTTAGGATTTTTTAATATATGTTATGTAATAATCCTAAGAGGATTCAACACCTTCTCAATGATTGCACATGAAACAAAAATGTACCTGAGATGACATGTATATGCAATGAGGAATGAGATATGAATGCACTGCTTCTTTTGAAATGTGGATGGAATATATCATCTACTTTATCATAATGTGTAAAACTGACAACTTCATGCATTACAAGATTCAAACGATATTATTTAAAATGTTTGTGTTACTTGTGGAGCTTTCTACAACACAATTCCAATGTTTCATATTCTCCTGATTTTAGGCATAAGTTGACATCTTAATTTTTCTTTTTATTTTTATAACAACAAACTAAACATGTCAAATGAAATCAAACACACAACTTAAATCATGATTAAACTAACAATCCCAAAAAATTAAAATTGAAAAACAAAAACCAAAACCAAAACCAAAAACTATATACAATATAGTACAAGATGATGCCAAGCTTGGAATATTACTTTCCTAGATCCCAAACATGATTAGAACATTTCAAAAAACATATGTCACAATACACATGCCAAATGTTGTAGGAATCCAACCACCATAAGATCAAACCAAGCAATGCAACAAATTTCAACTTGCCATGCTCACCATACCAATTTGATTTAGTTCTATTTGCAACATCATAGGTGAGATTCAAATCAAATTGATTATACAATGGTTGGTATTCAATTTTATTTTGTCTATTCTTTAAAGTGCAAGTTTCATCATTCCATTCATGATTTAGAAGTGGGCTTTCCTTTTCAAATGTGAGATATTGCAAACAAGAGCCTATTTCTAAAAGTCTTGAATTCAAATTATTTTTCGAGATTTTGAAGCAATCAAAATCAATCAAAACTTGACAAACATCACCAAAATTTGACATTTCATCATTAATGACATTAGCATCCAAAGGGACATCATGTAACCCATCACTTAAAATTTTTGTGGCTACTACCAAAGGTAAAGATTTCACCTTGTCACCCATACTCAACCCATCATGATTAGAATTTATCACAACTTGATGAGTGTTAGTAGCTTTTTATTTTTCTTCATTTTCTTCTTCATCATCCCACACCTGTTCAAAAACACCAAAGTTAGGCACCCAATCAAACATGCATCCATATTTTTGAAAACAAGAGCCTAATTTTTCAAGATATGTGTCACATGACACCTTTTCATGATCAATGGCTTGAGTTGCCTCAAAATCCATATTTTCATTAGGATCATCAATAGTATCCAACCCACACCACTTAGGTTTTGTAATTTCATCATTTTGAGATGGAATAGACATTGTAGAAACAATAGGTGGATCAAGATTTTTGATTTCTTGCCCTCCAAGGGGAACAAAAACAATTGATTCTCCTTCTTCATCCATGGTAGTAGAATCATTATCCTTCTCCAACCTTTGATGAGATTCCAACCCTTCTTCCAAAACATTCTCAGATTGCATAGGACTTGTAATATCCTCATGTGAAAAGGCAATTGTATTATCCTGTATATCAATAGGCACACAAAATTCATCAGAAGGCTTGGAGTGAGCATGCTCTTCCCAAGAATCATAATGATCATCTTTCAAAATCAAATTGTGATGCTCAACTATTTCTTCATCATATTTTAATTCATCAACATGTTTCTCATCAAATTTATCTTCTCCTTCCTTAGATGGTTCAATTACTTCCAAAATTGGGTTATTGCTTGTATTCAAATTGATAAGGTTATCATAATCCACATGTGTAACCCATGATTCACATTTAACATAATTTGGAAGGTGTGAATTTTCTAGGCCATTACTTTCAACAATGTCATCCAATGTGTCATCCGAAACAAATTCATCCTCATAAAATTCATCTTTTGGTGAGTCAAGGGTTTCCAATCTGTCACATGTTTCAATACTAGTTGGATCTAGTACTCCTCCCTTGCCTAAAATCATACTCTTATGAAAATCATTAAAATTGATTTTAGAAACATATTTTGAATCAAGATGAGTATTTTGAAGTTGATTCATACTTAAGAAAGATGGTTGATCTTGCATAGTAGGTTGAGGATTTTGAAATTGATTGAAGCTTGGGAATGATTGTTGATTCTGAAATTGATTCACACTTGAACTTGGTTGAGGTGGATAAATCATTGGGTGGGTAAAGGAGGTATTAAATGATTGAAGATTACCTGATCCAAAATCCACACCATAATTTTGACAACTCAATTGTTGCTCAATTGCCATTGCTTGAGTATAGGCTTGTGACAAAGATGTGATTTGAGGCATCCCTCGCAAATATGTGGAAATGAGTGGGTCAAGAGCATTTACATATGTTTGGAGAGCCATTTCTTCTTGAAGAGCATAAAATGTCACTAATTGAGCATATAATCCAAAGAACCTTTCAAAAAATGACTTCACATTTTCACTTGGTCCTTTTTTAATAGTGAAAAACTGCTGATACATGCGGATTGGGTCAACTTGCTCTTTTTTGAATTGATTAAGAAATGTTGCCTCTAGCTGAGCCCAAGAAGTGATAGACCCTAAAGGCAGACTTGTAAACCAATCATATGCCACTTTTTCCAAGGTGTAAGGGAACATTTTACAAACCACATCATCATACCAAATTGTTAAGCGATTCATAACAAATTTGAATGCTTGAATGTGTTCTCCTGCAGTATTTGTCCCATTAGACAAAAATCGAGGAAGACACCTCTCAAAACCAACGGGCAAATAATGTTGAACTCCTGGTATGTTCAATGGGCTACCTGTCATCCATGGTGAAAACATAGCCATTAGTGAATCTTAAAGAATATAACTTTAATACCCAAAAAACAATTCTTTTTATTTATTTATTTATTATTTATTATTATTTTTTTTTAAACAAATCAAATCACATTATTCCTGCATGAACAATAAAAGTGTTAGAACAGTGCATAGCAATTCATGTCCTCCTTTTAACAGTACAAAGTTGTACTGTTAAAAGAGGGCTAAAGATAATAATCAATAGGGCATGAAATATTCAAAATTTAAATCCCCATAGCATTTAAATCAATCTGAAATAAACCGGTTCAGGCCCTCCTTCTAGCGCCAAAATGTTGAGTGGTATTTTCACACACTTGTGAAAGTGCACTCTTCTTTAAGATTTGGACTCCAAATCCTCTCTTGCAAAGAATTCAAACAAACAACTTCTCCAAGGTCTCCGTTGTATTAGCATTTGCAACTGTGTATTAGTAATCTCGAATAAAGATAATCAATTTAAATGCTTGGAACACCTTAGTGATTGCAAGTAACTATAAACAAGGGGCAATGTTGGTTTATTTCACCATGAAACTTTAGTGATTGTTCATTGTTTTTTTTTTTTTTAGATTTTGTAATTTTTAAATGTTCATTTTAAATAAATTAAACCTTCGAGAAAAATAAAATAAAATAAAAAAAGAAATGCAGAAAATAAAAAAAATAGAACACATTCAGTCTGATGCTATCCTATTCCAACAAAACCGAAGATATGAGGTTTTCATGCATGCAACCTAACCTATTGGACCTACAAAACAAGCACAATCCGGATAAGCTAAGTGTTGGCTCCTAAGGATTTGAATGAGGTTTTCAGATTTAAGCATTCACATGCAGTAACCAAGAAAATACTTGCATTAACTACATTTACAAGCCTAAAATTTGAAAAGGGAAAGTAGACATTTAATATTGCATGTAGAAAATGACTCCTTCTTTCTTGCCCATAAAATGCAAATTTCTAAACAATTCTGCATTAAAAATATCTCATTTTACAATAGCAGAATCTCTGGTTTTTCTCAAAACTAGCAAAAAGTGGAAGAAAAACACTCCATAGCAGGCCCAGAATGGCTAATCACCATCAACTCTGCAACCCCACTCATAGCAATTTTTTACCCCCATACCTGTCTGTGCCTCTACGTTTTATACTTGTTGGCAAATTGCTTCTCCTTCCACGATGGTTCATTTTGTTTCGTTTCGTAGATTGCATCGTTTCGTATTCCCTGTCTCATCATTATGTTTGACTTTTTGTTCGATGTCTTAAACATTTAATCTTCTCTGTGAACTATAACACCTATGTCGCCCTTACACTTTTATGCCATGTTTTTTGCGCTTCTCTACATGTTTCGTAACTGCTCCCTGTAAATCGTGACCAAAAATAGCATGTCGCGGTATCGCGACGCTTTCCTACATACAACTTTGCTCTTCTACCTGCATCACAAAAATGAGACATGTCACGAAATCGCGACGTTTTTCGGCCAATAGCCTTGTCCGCCACCATGCACAGCGAAAATGAGACATGTCACAAAATCATGACATTTTCTTGTTATCGGGCCATGCAAATGCAACCTGTCGTGAAATCACGACGTTTTTTCTCTATCGCTGGGTTTTGTTGCACTTAGCCACGAAAACACAACATGTCGCAATATCATGATAACTTTTCATTCCATACACTTTGGCTGCTTTCTATCACAAAATCGTGACGCCTTTCTCTTCCGTTCCATCTGGCTGTTTTCTATCGCGAAATCACGATGCCTTTCTCTTTCGGGCTATCTCGCTGCTTTCTATCGTGAAATCACGATGCTTTTCTATTTTGGGCTGTCTAGCTACTTTCTGTCGCAAAATTGTGACACTTTTTCATTTCGGACTGTCCAGCTGCATTTGGCAACGAAAATGTGACATGTTGCAAAATCGTGACATATTTTCCTTTCGTACCATTTCGCTGCTTGGAGTCACGAAATCGCGACAACTTTAGTGCCTTGCCCTATTTGACTGGTTTGACCGTAATTTTGTGACATGTCACAATTTCGCGACAATTTTCCATTCTATATTTCTCTCTCCTCTCTGGACCGCGAAAGCTTGAAATGTCGCGATATCGCGACATCTTTTCATTTCTGGCCACGACAGAGAAACATGTCGCGAAATCGTGACACTTTTTTATTTTTGGCCGCGACGGAGCAACATGTCACGATATCACGACACTTTTTCATTTTTGTGCAATTTTGCTTTTTCCTTGATTTTTAGCATCTGGGCTACTGCAGTTTTCTTTGAAAGCATGCAAAAAATGTGGGTCCCCAATTTTGGGGTGTGTTGTGGATCAGCCACAACACTCACCTAAGGAGAGGCGCACTAGACAAGATAGCCCACAATGAAATCCTCCACCAAATCATGAATGTAATCCAACTAATGGGAGAAGGGCAAACATAACAAAAAAGGATCATAATCCTGGGTCCCCTCATAGGAGGAAGGAAAATGGAACAAATAAAATGGATAGGGAGTTTCCTCCATTGCCAATGTGAATAGGCTTACAAGAGAAGGAAATATGTGCATCAAAAGCATTTCAAGAGCTTGCTGAAAAGATGAAAACCTTTGAGAAACAAGATGCAACTGGGAACTCACCAAAATTGAGCAAGATACACAATCAACCATTGTGCCCATTAATCCCTATCCCTCCATATCCTAAGCACTTTGAAATGCCTAGGTTAGAAAATTTTAAAGGTGAAGAGGATGCACAAGAGCATGTCACCAATTTTATCAACACCTATTTTCATATTAAAGATAATGATGCTCTCATGCTAAGAACATTCATAATGATATTTTTAGGTGTTGCCACTCAATGGTTCAACCAACTACCTAAGCATAGCATAACCAACTTTGAACAACTAGCAAATGCATTCTTGAAGCATTTATCCTTTGGTGCTAAGAAGAAGGTGAACCTTTCAGACCTGGCTAACTTAAAATAGTATGATGACAAGCTAGTAATTGATTATAGAAATAGATGGAGAAAAGTCATGGCAAAATTATCATTCTCCATTCCCATAGAAGATATCATTCGCATGTTCACCATAAGTTGTTCTAAAGATATCTCCCTCTTGCTACAACTCCAATAGTATCCTTCATTTGAAGAAGCTCTGAAATAGGCCAAGCTCATCGAAGAGATAAAAGTAGATGACGACACCATTAAGCTCCAAAACAAAAAGGAGTGGAACAAGAATGGAAAGAGTGACAAGTACAAGCAGAAGTAGGGCAATATTGCTCCAATCAATCAAGTTGTATTGGATACACCCAAGGATGGGGGTGTGCAAAAACCATAGAACTATCAAGCACATCCTCTGCCAGCCAACTACAACCAAAATAACAATCAAGGAAGAAATCGAGAACGTAAGCCACCTAGTTATTTCATGCCTCTGATAGAATCAATGCAATCAATATTTAATAAGTTGAGTGAGGCTAGGAGGATCATATTTCCTAATAAACCTCTTATAGATCCCAACCATCCTAAGCCAAAAGGATATAGGGAAGATCAATTTTGCCCTTATCACATGATACCAGGGAATGACATTGAGGCTTGCATCGAGTTTAAGTATCAAGTGCAAAACATGATTGAGGTGGGGGAACTCAAAGTTGACAACCCACTAGCTCTTGATAATAGATACATGGGCATATATAGAAACCCATTGCCCAATCATGAGGCCCCTCGAGAGCAAGGGGCCCAAGTCAATCAAGTTTGAGCTAACATACCTACCCACAAATGTGTTGGGATGGTTGATATTGTTAACATAGCAACAAGGACTAGGAAGTATGGTCAACCACAACAGCCTGTAGCTCCCATGAACATCCTATCTGCCCCTATGCAAAGGCAAGACAACCTTCTAGGTCCACCACCATGACCTGTGGTAACTATTCGAAGTATATTGTAACAAAACCTATAGATGACTCTAGCTAAGTTATCCATCTATGAGCTCATACAACAATCTCCAATGTATAAGGAGACTCTAATGGAGATTTTAAGAACAACTGAGCTTCAACCACAGTATGCGAATGCATTCACTCACTTTGTGGGATAATTGCAAGAATTCTAGGAACCTATAATCTGATTCTATGATCATGAGATTAAGACAGTTTTTGCTACCTTATCAGACCCTCCGCTAAACATTGTAGTGACCATCAATGACTTACCTTTCAAGAGGATTTTGGTCAATACAGGTTCATCGATTAACATCATTACAACAATTGCAATAGAGCACCTCAATATACCCAAGACCAATATCATTCCAGGAGCTTACACATTGAGAGCTTTTAATGATGCTTTATGTAATACTATGGGAATGATAGTCCTACCCATCAAGGTGGGGCACAAGACCATCCTCGTGATGTGTCATGTATTGGAAGGAACTATGCAATATAATATCCTCTTAGGGCATCCTTGGATAAGGGCCATGAAGTGTGTGCCTTCGATCTTGCACCAGTGTGTCAAGTATGTGCACTAAAACAAAGTCTATGTGGTTTTGGCTGATGAAGAGCCTTTTAAATACGTTAATCAGGTGGACATTCTGGGAGAATTCATGATCCCTTCTACTCACCTATACGTGGCACCTTCATACCCAACCACAAAAGGGGATAACAAAGACAAAGGGGTAAGAAAAGACCCATGCACATCAACACCTCCTAATGGAATCAAGATAGTCAATGCTTCTATAGTACCATCAACGTCAAAACCAAAAGACAATCAGAAGCTAAAGGCACCCTTAGTTCAGGAAGAAAGACCCAAATAAGTGCCAATTGTAGCCATTGTTGAAATACCAAGTCCTATAGAAGAGGAATATCCTCAAGATCAAAATGAAGATAGTGATTATCACCTTGCTTTGCCAGTATCATCCGTGGGGTCATCCAAATCGTATGCATCAATACACTTGGCAAGTACAAGCATAGGATAGTACCTTGTGCAGAACATTACCTTTACACCTATAATTGAGTTTGCATAAGATAAAGGGAGTCCTAAAGACTTGAGGCCACTAGTAGGAATAGTGGTTCCACTTGGAATCCCTCCCAACCAAACCAATTTTATCTATGTCGGCCTGGACTACGCTCATAAGTCTTCAGATATAGAAGAGGATGGTGACGAATTATTCATAGTCAATGTTTGTTACCTCTATAATCTTGAGTTTGCTCTAAGCTACTTTGAGCATTGCCATTGGCATGGATATGGCCTTGGCATATATGAGCAGGGGCATATGCGGCCCTATGAGCCACTATATCAGCTTCCCTCCGATAGATTTGGCTTAGGTTATTATAGCGAAGGTCGAGATGACTCTCTTGCAGTAGCATTGGAAAGATTAAGCATAGGGTTGGGAGAAGAAATTGATTTCATTCCTTATCACCCCTTAATAATAGCAAATTTGGGCAACAGACAAGTGGCCATGGTAAACATACTGCCTCCAAAAACTTATCATCCAAACACCTCAATTGATTTCACCCCAATAGGGTACAACTCGTGGGATGAGGAGAATGGATATGAGGCAAGTGATGATGAGGTGCAACTTGTCTTAGCCTTTCAGGGGCCTCGCTATTTGCAAAGATATACATGGTCCATCCACGATAAGAGTGTATATACATAAGATGAAAGTGACTATGAATTAGAAGACTCAATAGAAAGAGCTTACTTAGGCCTAAGCCATTAACCCCTAACTTTGGTGCAAGAGACAAATGTAAATGGATTCTTCATAAGTTACGAAGAATATGAAGATGAAATAGAGATGGCCTACTTGGGGCCAAGACATGAGCCCCTTGTATTAGGGACGCATACCAATGTTAACGGTTTTTGGATAAGTGATGATGACTTTGAGGATGATACCAATATGGCTTATCTTGGACCTCACCACTTACAAAAATTCAACAAGCTAGTAGAGAGAGAGGTAGCACTTCATGCCATAGACCCTCATATCCAATTTTTTGGGAGACCTATTGAACTAGTTATCATTCATAGGATGGTCAACCCCCCTCTACCTACTTTTAGAGAGCAATTAGAGCCTAATGATCCTATTGTCCACCCTGATCATGGGTCAGATCCAAAAATTTCCATTCCTTTGAAACCTCATCGTGAGTATGGAAGGGAAAACCCAGAGACAAGATCACACCCATGTGGTCCTGGAGATTTCATCCCATCCATCAACATGATCTCCATTGATTTGACAACTCCACTTCATAATCCAGAAGATCCTACCAAATAATTTCATCTTGATTTAGAGGCTATTAATTGGGATCATACTAATTCACCCATAAAGCTAGAAGACCTCTTCACCAACGAAGAGATGTTACAACCATTCCATTTTGCATCAGGCCGTATCTATGATGTCTTCCATGTTGGTTTAGAACCTAAGTCACTAGGTCCTATAAATCCTATCAATGACATTAATTTGATACCCATGCCTCATCAGCTAGAGGATGGGTCACATATGGATATAGAAGTGACTTTCGAGGTGGACATCAACGATGATCCTACCCAACCAAGGAGAGTCAAGTTCGGAGAAAGTCTATCTCTAGAGGAACAAGCCATCCTAATTCCTCTCCTCAAAGAGAGGCCAAATATTTTTGCTTGGACTTACAAAGATATGCTAGGGATAGATCCAAAGTTAGTTGTTCACAACCTTTCATTGGATCCCATGAAGAATCCAATCAAGAAAAAATTAAGGAAAATGCATCAACCGTCCTTGTGATTTTCTTGCACTGTCTTCCTTAAAATGGAGACTATTATTTTGTTTGAGGCTTCTACTTGCCCGTTTGCTTGGGGACTATTGTTTTGTAAAAATATTGTTGTGATTATGTCAATAACTATAGCAAGTTCCAGCATCATGCAAACATAACACACTTGCCATCGCAAGCTTTGCAGCCCATCCAGGAAGCATGGCCATTCTTCCAATGGGAACTAGACTTGATTGGGAAAATATCACCCCCATCCTCAGGCCAACACACATTCATCATAACGGCCACAAAATAATTCACTAAATGGGTAGAATCCATCCCATTAACATCAACAACTGGACCAAGGATTGTGGAGTTTATACTGCATAATATCATAAGTCATTTTGGGGTCCCTTCTAAGATAATATCGGATAATGGGCCATATTTAAAGAACAAAAATATGTGTGCTTTAATTAACAAATACCATATTCAGCACAATTTTTCAATACCTTATTATCCACAAGCAAACGGGTAAGCAGAAGCCTCAAACAAAATAATAGTCTCCATTTTAAGGAAGATAGTGCAAGAAAATCACAAGGATTGGCACATGCAGTTGCCTCTTGCACTATGGGCATACAGGACTAGTATACGAATGCCCACTAGGGAAACATCGTTTTCACTAGTATATGGCACTAAAGACACCATGTCTCTAGAGTTGGAAATCCTGACTCTACGCGTAGCATTAACGAAATTCATCGATAATGAAGTTGTGCAGCAAGGTCACCTTGATCAGTTGATGCTTCTTGATGAACATCGAGTCAATGCTTTAGAGCATCTCCGTGTTTACCAAGATCGCCTTGCATGAGTTTACAATAGTAAAGTACACCTAAGAGAATTCAAGGTTGGAGATCTAGTGCTCAAAGAAAACCAGTAGAATTCAAATATTTCGTCGCATTTGCAAGATAAGTTTATAGCAAACTGGATAGGTCCATATATTATTTCAATGAGAGTTGGGCCTGGAGCATATCACCTTATATCATTAGATGGTGTTGAAGATCCTGAACCTCTCAATATCATTCACTTAAAGGTATTTTATACATAAACACAAAAACATTCAAATATGTCATAAAACACAAAAAAATTCAAATATGTCATAAAACACAAAAACATTCAAATATGTCATAAAATACAAAAACATTCAAATATGTCAAAAGCATAAACAAATCATAAAAACATAAAATTCCAAAAATACAAATCAAAGGCTCCAAGGGTAATTCATACCGCTTGGTCAAAATCAAATCAAAGGCTCCAAGGGTAATTCATACTACTTGGTCAAACATCAATTCAAAAGGCTCCAAGGATAATTCATACCACTTGGTAAAAATTAATTCAAAACGCTCCAAGGGCATTCAAGCCGCTTGGTCAAAAATCAATTCAAAGGCTCCAAGGGTAATTCAAACCACTTGGTCAAATCCAATCAATCAAAGGCTCCAAGGGTAATTCATATCGCTTGGTCAAACATCAATTCAAAAGCCCCAAGGGTATTCAAACTACTTGGTCAGAATCAATACCAAAATCCCCAAAGGCATAATAAGCCCTTTGGTCAAATTAATCAAAAAATACAAAAACAATGTAAAATCAAAAATACAAAAACAATTACAATTCACATTTTGCATCCACATCATTGCATTACATTTTCACATACATTACAATTGTATATGTCATGAGATCCTTAAAAGTGATACCACAGTTTTTTGCACAAGTCATTCATATCCATACCTCCATCCACATGTGTGTAATTGTGTTTTTCAACACAACCATTATTTGTTGCTATACATAATAATATAAGGCTTTTTGGTTAGTCAACCACACCTAATAATCTTATCAACTTTTGAGGAAAACAACTTTGATTAGTAGAAGGTAAGGCCTAGCTATGATAAAGCCTTGGATATTCAAGATCCCATCACTAATTGAAACACTAAAATCCTAGTTGGTACAAGGAAAATATGAAAGCTACAAAGTGGTCTAGGTTACCTTAGGTGAAAAGGATCTTCCTTGCTTATCCCCCTGTGCAACCGGTTTAAAGGTGCTGAGAATTGGCAAAAGGACAAGCAAAATCTCTATCAAAATCCCTTGCTTAAATAAAAATAAGCAAAATCCCAAAGAAAAGTACATATTCAAAAGGCCAAGCAACAGTCCAGATTGCAAAGCAAAAATCCGATACACAAATCAAAATCCAAAAAAAAAATCAAGCTCAAAAAAATTAATAAAAAATAAACAATGATTTTCATCACTACGTATGAGCAAAATAACCAGTGATTATCATCACTACAAAAAATCCCTGCTCAATGAAAAAATCAAATCAAAATAAATAGTGATTTTCATCACTACATATGAGCAAAAATCCAAAGCCAAAAATAAGCCAAAAAGAAGGGAATAAAGCTTGAATCCCTGGAATTCTCAGCATTGTACAAAACTGGAAGGAGAAATCCTTATGCATGACAATATGTCTACCACAACTGCTTCATGCATTTGTGTAGACCAATGTTTGAATGTAGATGAGCTAGCTTGGGTAACCCAATATTGCCTAGTGGTATAGTCCAACTAAGTCCAACATAAGGATGAGATGAACACTTGATGATCCCTAATCTTAGCAATGGGCTAAAATAATCCCGCCTGACATTGGAGGAAATGCTTGAGTTCTACCTCAAAATATACAATATCATGCACACATAAAGATCATGAAAAACTAGGTCCATGGCAAAAGCCTTACTTTTCAAAAGTCTAAGTGGTAAGTAGACAACTATTGATATAGGAACTAGAGTGATTGAATCTCCGAAAGCCCCAAAAATTTTTACATAGCAACAAATCATAACATCATTCACACCATCATATTATATATAAGATCCTATAAATTAGGGGGTATCAACATAGTAGGACAGATACCACATATATATTAGAAATACTATATAGACGACCACTAACTACTTTATATCTTTTAATTTACAGAAAATTATTAAGAAAATACATTACACACAATTACATCTCATATATGAATACTTAATCAATTATTATGATAGGAGTGATTATTTAAATTTATGATTATTTTTTTAGTTTCTGTGGTATCACCCATTAATATTGTCAATGTCATATGCATTCCGTATGTTTTGAGTGATTAGAGAATACAGGTTCATTTATACCATTACATCACATAAGTTAGATGCATATAATTAAAGCGAAAATTAAACATGCATTTAACAATAACATTTGCATCCACAAAAACAAGTCATTAATCATCCATAAACCACATCATAAAACATATAGGCAATATCCATTTGCATACCAAATCAAAAATTCATAATTCATCAACAAATTACATCGCATCATATCATCAAAACATATAAGAATCTACACATCCATATAAACATCTTAAAATATCATCTATCATCTAGCATATTCATCAAATCATCATAATACCATCATCGCATCATATCATAAAATAAAATAATAACAAAAACATAAAGCAATAAATGATAACATAATGAGTCATAAAAAGTAAATCTATCATAAAAGTATGTGTGTCAATTCCAATGGATATACAAAAATACCCGTGGACTACAGTCATCTAGGTTAGTCAACCTCAAAAATGAATCAAGGACCAAGTAGAGCATCAGTCAAGTACCAGGCCTGAGCCCCCTGCATCACCTCCTCTAGTGCTACCTCCCCCTGTGGTGGTATCGTGAGTCAAGTGATGTGAGAATGTAGGTCTCTCTGTTTGAGTTCGGGTCTGTTGGCTAGGATGGGCAGAAGACTACCCCGAGGTGGAGCGCCCAATGACCTGTGAACCACCAGTACCTACTAGATCCTTAGGGACAATCCCATGCCTCCTAAGCTACATCTGAAGAAGGGTAACATGATCCACAAGTCCCTGAATCTGCTCCTCATGCTCATCCAATAGAGACTAGAGATGTCCCACATCTACCCCTAAACCTGTCGTTGGAGCCTCCTATGGTGTAGGAGGAACAACAAACTGCATCCTGACATCACCACCCCCAATAGTAGCCTACAGATCCTGTATCTATGCTGAGAGCTGCTCAATGGTAGCATCTCACCACTATACTTGGATATTAGTGGCCTGAAGCTCAGCCTTGATCTCATACAATTGTGCTCTCAGAGGAGAGTCTCTCTCCTCAGGATCTAACTCCTCAGGAACTTTAGGATCATCTACTACCACCTGCTCTATCATCTAGCCCATACCTCAGTTTTGTCTTGAATCGTGTGTCCTACCAGATCTATGCCATCACTCCCACCATCATCCTCGCACCCTAGGTTATCGATGCCATGCTACATACGATCACCCCACCATTGAGAGTAGGCCTATGTAACTCCCCAACCACTATAGGATCTATGGATAGGGCATCCTCCTCATTTGAAAGCTCTATGATCTATCATGGAGGTAGGTCCTTCTCTACTATGAGGTGCATGTACAAGAACGGTATCAAGAGCACATCTTGCTACAATCTGTACTGAAAAATAACCTGAGAGTAGATGAAATACTCCCAAATAGAAATCTTGTGACCAACAAGCCATCGCTCGCACCATGTCCTAAAAGTAAAACTAGCTGGATCATCCTAAGAAGGAAACTCATAGTAAGGCCACCAAATGACATCTTCGACCATCAGTCTGGTGAAAGCATTAGTATAGTGGGATAGCTCCCCTGTAAAAGTGTGGCTCTTACACTCCTTGTGCTCTCGAGTCCATCTGGTAGCATAGAACTATGTCTAAGCATCGACCATTGTGATCACAACCAGGAGCCCCTTAAGGTGATCTACTATAATGTGCTCCAAAATTTTTTGCAAACTATCAAAATAATTCAAAAAAGAATAACAGAGGAAGGGAAAACAAATAGAATGTAAAGCAAATTTCCCACCCAAGCATCAAAACTAGGCTAAGTTCAAAATTCCCAAAATGGCGACAGCAGGTAAATAACTAAAAAAATTCAAAAAACCCTAGGCTAAAGCCACTAATAGAAAGCAAAATTGGGGACTAACCCACCGTAGCAAAAGGGAACCTAAGGCTAATTATGGATTTTGCTCATTACCAGCAGGTTTAGTGAGGTTCATTTTGCTCATTACTTAGTTAGGTTCAATTTTACCTAGACAAATAAAAGAGAGCTAGGATTTTGAAGAGAGAAATACCCAAGAAGCTTCGGCTCCTCCAGTAGCTGATGTCTCACCCTATGCAACCATATCCTCAGCACCAACAAGTTTCAAAGTCGCAACCGTCATCGCTGCACTAGAGCCCCCAAAATGATTCTTCAACAGTGAAAATGATAGGTCAAACCTTAGAAATGCAAATTTTTATATTTCCTTAATTATGCCTTGGCTGCTGCTGACATCAGTGACCCAAACTTCTTGGCCGCTTAAGGCAATAGCGGCCACAGGTAGGAACTCATAGGCTACTAGACCTGATAGCGGCCAGATCCACAGAGAAAAATAAGGGATTTTCTCCTTGAGGGATCCCACAAAAATAGTAAATAAACACACTTTGATGGTTTAGGATCATCATAATGTTCAAAATAACAAAAAAAAATCACATAAAATCACAATATCAAACAGGCCTCGTATCCAATTACCTACTCTATCCACTCGGTTATTGTAGTGATTTACACTCCATATATTTCAGTGAGATGAGTAGATAACCATAAGGCCACTTGGGGCAAAAACAACTCATTTTGGAATTACGATATGTCACCCTTCAAACCCGAAGAAGATCAATATGGTCGGACTGCTCCACGGGTGCGAAGGGGTCATTCTAATTCCCCTATGACATCAAAAATATTAAGTCAAAGTGATACAATCTAGGCATAAATAGAATCACTCATCCTAACTTCCTAAGAAGGCTATTGATAGTCGGACCACTCCTCGAGATAGGGATGGATGATTATCATAAGCAATTGGAATCACACTTGGATGTGGGATTGCCCATTAAAAGCAAAAAATGCTATAAAGGAACCAGATTAGTTATATTGGTCAAGTGACTTGTCGCTTCATTCATTGTCATTTCTTCACCAACTCATTGTGTGAAGAGGTAGTTCAAAATTTCAACATAATCATAATCAAAATCAACAAAATATCACTCGATCATAACAAAATCGTGCTCGTCCTATGAATCATTGTATACAACAATCATAAATTTCCCTTGTTTGTTGGGAATGTAAGCATACATGACATCTTCAATTGCAGCTCTCCTACCAATCAAAACTATTGTAGTAGTTGAAGCTTCCCGATTGATTTTGAGGAACGAGTGCAATTTAACATGCAAAAGTCGCTGAGCTAAGTCCTCTAAACGTTGAGGCAATAATTCAAGGGATGCGCTCCATCTTGCATGATTGGGCCATCTAGTGTTGATCAGACCATTGATCAACATACACCCTATAAATAGATCAATCTATGTTTTTGCTCAACATTGTGTTCTCCACACAACGCATCGCAAAAAGAGGCATCTATAGAGACCTAAATTGTATCATGTTTAGGGGAGCTTCTCACATAGACACACTCATAAGATCATAAGACATAATATTGGACTTTGCAAAACTTCAACAGTGGTTCTCACCACTCATTTTGGGCCTTTTCAAGTCATCCAAGCTTGGTCGCTCAAACCAAGAGCAACAATATCCTAGCCGCTCAAGCCTAGAGTGGCCAGACCTTAGCCACTATAGTCGACAGTGGCCATATCTTAGCCATTGCAGATGATAATGGCTAAGCTATAAGAAGAAGCTTGCTGACAAATAGGCCCAATTTTAGGAAGAAGTGGTAGTTTGCATACAATAAAGGTGAGCAGGAGTGAATTTGCATTTATTTTCATGACCAGTTCACATGGGAGGTTTGAGTTTGCATTTAGACATAAGTTAACTGACCTCCAAGCATAAAAAAAGGACAAAATCTTCTCATGCTAACGACCAGTTCACATAGAAGACTCAAGTGGAAAATTAGATTTTAGTTAACTAGCCTTCGAATATAGACAATGGACAAAAGCTTCTCATGCTAACTTGCACTACGCATGAGAAATTCATTCCTAGGTCTTGGACATAGACCTAGGGTTTCATGCTATAAAAGGTGTAAGCCTAAGAGCACCAAAAGGGAATCTTTTATCACATCAAGGAGAGAGACATTCTTTTAAGAGCTTTCGAGACTTGGAGAGTTCTCTTTGAGATCATGTGTATGGCAAAGCTCTGATGTATTGGAGATCATAACATATACTATTTCAAAATCATATTACAGTCTTTGACCCATAGCTTTGGGGAAAAGAGGGTAAGGTTTAGTTTAGCAACTGCTATCTTGGATAGTGGCCCGTAGGCTTAGCTTAGATAGACATAACTTATTTTATTTCGTTTCTTCATGTTTTCACATCATTAGCATATATTTACATGATCTTATGACATAGTTTTATCATATTTACATTACACTTTTTGATTACTAACAACCTCATCCTGGGAGGCAATCTTAGACACATAAATGTGCATTGTCATTTCGTTGCTTGCAGGGCCACAGGTACATCGGACGAAGATTGCAACATATGAGAGTAAAAAGGGATCCCTCTAGGAAATAGACCTAGAGAAGGAGGCATCTGTAAGCCCTCATACATTTCCATGTGTGGAACTAGGAAGCTTTTATAAGTGCACCACCTCTTCACGGAAGGGGCACTCCTTTCCTATTTGTAATTTATAGTATCAAAATGGGTATCCCTAAGAGGTACCGACATGTAACCGAGCTTCAATATCAATAAAGAGATCTGTATTTTTTTATTTCATGTTGTATGATTTTTCCTCCTATATTTCCATTTTATCTTTGGTATTTTAAATAGCATTGCAAGTAGGGTTTAGAAAAGGGACCGGTGCATGCATTCTAGGGGTCGCTATAGTTAGATAATGCATCCTAAGTGAATCTTGACTGCAGTGAATTCTAACGCATTACATAGTATCATCCGTAAAATCTGCCTCTCTCTCCTCAAAATTCAATAAAGCCTTATGTGCCCTAAGCCAATATACCCCTAAAAAAAAATCAAAGGCATATAGGGGAGCTACATATAAATGTCATCTAGTCTTTCCTTGAGGCAAAATAATTTGTAGATCAAATAGATACTGATTGATAATGTAGGTCTGCCCTGACCCATATTCAACCTTCCACCCATTTGCCATGTATATAGGAATTTTTGGTATATATTTTATTATACTAATAGAAATAAAACTATCAGTAGCTCCACTATCAATTGAAACATGAAAATACTTATTAAATATTTTTCCTTGTATTAAAAATGGTGTAGCTTGACAAGTGAGTGTAGAATTACCTGTTGGAGCATATATCTTATGTGTGGTCTCCTCAACGGATTTTTACTTCTCTACCATAAGTGGACACTGATTAGTATAGTGATATCCAGTACAAACATAACATTTTAGAGGAGTTTTATCCTTTCTACCTGAAGAAGCACAAAAAATGGCATGCCTTGAGGGTTCTTTATTGAAATGTAAAAGCAGATTTAAACAAGCATTCAAAGGGAAATGTGCATAAAGATGTAAATGTCTAATCTATTGCAAAACATGGATTATTTGAGATAAAAAGGGGGGTTTCTCCTTGTATTTTATTAATCCATAGTATTCAATAAGATTACAATACATCCCCTTGAGGGCTTCATAATTTGATACATCTCAATTTACAATTTTCCAAAGGGATCAAATCCCTCCATGAGCTTGATGGCATGTTCCAGTGTTCTTCTCACAACCCACAATTGAGAGCTAATATTGGGCCTATCCTTATGTGCCTCTTAGCTCCTCCCTCATGTCTAGAATACCTGCACCTACACACAAGATATTGAAATAGATTAAAAGCATATGCGTTTATTGATTTATAACTAGGAAAACATAGAAAGCATGCATCTAGAAATACCAAAACTTATTTGTAATAAATCAAAACACTTCCAAATGACTTGAAATTATAATATGAAATTATTAATATGGTTTTGGAAATATCTGAGCATGAATTGAAAGGAAATTGTTAGCAAAAATAGTGACCATCCCTGATAGGGACAACTAGACCTGCAATCACCAAACTCCTAATTGACCCATCAAAACTACTCCAAACTTGACCAAAATTGAATGCAAGGCTAATATAAACATTTATAAATGATCTATGGTGGAATTGAACCAAAATTCCTAACTATTTTGTAACCATCCCTAGCAGGTGCAACTACCACTATTAACCATCCCAGGGTGGGACGGTTTCCAAACTGAGTGGAATTTACCACCAATTCCAAGGGGATTTGGTTTGGAACTCTCCTAAATGTTGTGTCGGAAAATGTGGTCAAATTACTCTCCAATTTGATAGGTTTTGGAATGGAATTGGTGTATTTTGGAATGCCCCTAAAAGCGCCTTCGAATGAAGAGGGTTTCAAGGAAAATACTAGGGCAAATGTGATAGCAAAAGCGAGGGTAGAATTGGGCAGCACTTCGTGGTCTATGCTTCAACTCTTATCTCTTTGAAATTGGGTGAGCACACCTCAATTTATAGCCCAAATAGGGCATAGGAGGCAAAGGGGCAAGTTTTGGCATGCAAGGCAAGTGCCGCCACTTGTCAAATCCTTTGCCATGCACTGGTGGAAGAGGTTGCCCATTTGGGGCCTCTAATTTGGAGTCTCTAATCTCTATGATAGCCTCCAAATCAATTTTGGATGATTGGGCATGGAATATGGTAGGAATTTATTACCATTTCATGTGCCCTTTGAATTTTTCAAGGTCTATTTGGGGACCATCCCACCCAGGGATGATTTTGGGTGACCATCCCTGGGTGGGATGATCACTATCTATGATCATCCCAAGGTGGGATGGTCATAAAGATATGACCCAAAACTTCCCAAAACTAATGGAAACCTTCCCAAAAGTGCTATGGAGCCTTATGTTACCCTAGAGGGTTTCCCAATGGGGCCATATGATGTCGATAAGAGTGGCACAAGTGGTGCATTAGTAGTCTTATCCGATTTACATGATTTTAGTGTCTACAGATGCCCCTTTTTGGGATGCGCTATGTGCAACAAAGCGCTGAGCAAAAATAGATGACTAAATCATTAAATTATTGAGTTTATTCATTAACCTAACCAAATTTAGATGCCTCCATTATGGAAAGAGCATACATTCTTGGAATCCTTGCTTTTGACATAGTCGAAGGATTAATTTTGAGTATACCTTTCAACCACATTGTAATGACAGTTTTAGGGGCTTAGGGTATACTAGGTCTTGGTGCCTTGTGTTCTTGTAAGCCTTTACATGGGTCAATTACTGAGGCTTCAAGGAGGTCAAGCCTTTTTTTTTTGCTTATGCTGATTGTTTGCCCTAGCATGGGCTTGAAATTTTATCTTTAGCAAAGATTCTTTTGAATGTATGAAAATTACACTTTTGAGTGTTTTAGTGTTGATTTGATTTATGAAATCATTATTATGACTACCCCATCAAGAGATGAGTCTATGAGGGCATGACAAATGATAAAGTGATGAGTCGCTTGACACATATGACTAAATTGGGATAACTCTCTACTTTACCCATTGTAATATATACCTGTTTTGCTAGGATTTTTGATTATTTTGATGAGCATTCCTGGAAGCAAAAGGCTAAAAAATTCATTCCCATGGAGTGGTCCAGCCATAGAGGCCTTCTTGGGGAGTGAAATAAATACTTTTAAAGCATCCATAAATACTTTTGATTCAATCTTGATCCCTGCTAATTTTTGACCATTTTTACCTTATTTTTGGTGGGTTTTTGACCCTATTTTTGATGTTTTTAAGTTGTTTTAGTGAAATGTTTTGGTGACCATCCTAGGGGGGATGAGTACACATTTTATGACCATCCTAGGGTGGGATAGCCAGCCAATTATGTGATCATCCCACCTAGGGGCGATCAAACTATTTTGGTGGCTATTTAAGCCCAAAATGGGGCAAATGAGCTCATTTTTGCATTTTGCTTTCAGGAATTGGAGAGGTGAGAGGTAGGAGGGTGATTTATTGAAGTGAAGCACTACAAAAATATCTACCCAAAAACATGATCCAGCCATAGGATGCGATAGGTGGTGGAGCCGGTGCAAAACGGGTATGGGACACATTTCCTCCTCTTCTCTATTTTATTGTGAAATCGTAATTTCTGTTGCATTTTTCATAACACACACTAAATCATGGTTAAGGAACCCTAATAATAGTGTAATGTATGAATTTTAGCTTTTATTTGTAATTTAAATGCTTTAAATTTCCATTTTATGCTATTTTTTATGCTTTTTAGGGTTGTTTTAGGGCTATTTTAGGGGTCAAATTGACCCTATTTTAGCTATTTTTGGGGACCGTCCCTGGGTGGGATGGTCATTGGTGGCCATCCTTGGGTGGGATGGTTACAAAATTGGGGGCCGTCCCTAGGTGGGATGGCCAAAAAATGGGGCAAAAAGGGCCCTTTGTTAGTCATTTTTTTGGTATTTTTAGACTCTTTTTATGCATTTTTAGTGCATTATTGACAAGTTGGTTCACTCTATCAGATAGTGAAGAGTCGGTATAGGGTTCTGAATCTATTTTAGGTCACTAGAGACATTTTTAATGATGTGTATTGGTGATGGCTTGATGCCATTGGCCTAAAGCATGTTACATGGTTGGAGCCCGTGGTGAGTGACCGTGCCTATCTGACTGCATTGATAGATTTATGGGACCCTCGTACTAATACTTTCCACCTAGCTATGGGGGAAATGATAGTGACTTTAGAGGATGTATATTAGATACTACATATTCTGATAGAGGGGCATCCTATCGTATCTACTCCTATAGAGTGATGAGAGGTCATGCTACGGAGGTACTTTGGGGTGCATTGGGAGGATGCAACGATTGATCTTCTCAATAGAGGGATACTAGTGGTATCATGGTTTGAGGCTGATGTGCTTAATATTAGGTATGCTTTGTTGATGAATTTGATCAGAAACATGCTACTTCTAGACTCTTCAGGTGCCAGGTTCCCTTGGAACCTTATAGAGTTGGTGTTCACTCTTGTGGAGTGTATAGAGGAGGAGCCTGTAGTGATGGCTTGGGGTCCTACATTGTTAGCTCAGCTATATGAGGAGTTATATGAGATCCACTCTCATGGGTGGAAGGGATTGGGTTGTAGCTTCCTACTATAGGTTTGGGGGTGGTAGCATATTGTAGTAGATCGACCATGGGGACTACCATGGACTACCCGAGCAGAGCTACCTAATAGGGAGATTGGTTATGGGATGCTATGGTAGAGGGCACGTGAGATAGGCCAAGGCCATCGACATGTTAGGTAGGTTGAGCACTATGTAGAGTCTTTTGCATGGCTTAGGGTAGTAGATATTTCATGGAGACCCTATAGGGATTGTCCCACATGGAGTGATGCTGAGACACAACTACATCGAGTGCGATGAGGTAGGTGGTTGATAGGGTGACATGGGATGGAGCGAGAGTACTTCCCTTATGCTCACATCCTACGATAGTTTAGGCTATGCTAGGGGTTGCCTAGGGAGCCGATTATCTATCATCATTGAGGGGATGAGAAGACTCTTGTCTGGCCTATTATGGAGGCATTAGGAGAGGAGTCAGATCCTATGGTAGAGGTTTCTGAGTTGGATGATATTGATACGATAGAGGAGTATGACTCTTGGTGGGTTACATGGTAGTGGTGAGGAGAGGGGCCACTAGGAGGAGATGTAGCTATGATAGTAGAGGAGGCAGCTAGGGGTGCTCCAGAGGAGGAGGGTCAGGATGAGTCCTTAGATGATGAGGAGGTAGACACAGGTGAGCGATATGTGCATCATCATGTAGTAGAGGATAGGGTGGAGCTTATTGATGTACATGATCCACTAGACTTTGATGGGGAGGACCTTGGGGATCAGGGTATGTAGGTATAGTTAGAAGCATGAGATGCCATGATTATAGAGCTATGGGGTGATATTAGTAGGGTGCGATAGGATTTTATAGAGGAGAGAGCTCTACTATAGGCATAGGTGTAGAGTGCACAGGTTGAGATGGAGAGGTAGGTAGCTTTGATAGCTACTCTTTAGGCACAGGTTGGAGTATAGAGCCCTAGACATGGGGAGTCCAATAGTGGTGAGGTATCTAGGATGTGGGAGGAGATGGCACATCTCTAGGGTTTAGTGTTGACCTACCAGACTCGATGTCGAGAGGATCAAACCTATACTGACATGCTAGAGGATGAGATAGTGCACCTTAAGGGGTGCATACTAGATCGAGCATTGGCCATTGGATCACAGCAGAGTCAGAGGAGTGAGACAGGATAGTCATCTACATGGATGAGACCTCCTAGTTCTACATGGAGGTTGGATAGGTCTAGGGGGAGCAGATATGGGAGCTCATGATGGACTCCTACTGAGGGTAGAGGAGAGAGTCATGGTGCCGGTCCTACATGACCATGGCTTGGAGACTCTGATATCTCTTTTTGGATTTTTGGTTTTTTGGAGTGTGAGGTCTGAGGACCCACATTTATTGTAGCCTATAGGTAGCTTTATGGACTATGATGTAGCTTTTGACTTCTTACATATGGATATATATATATGAGTTTTCTTTGATCATCATGTAACCTTTTACTACTTTATGATATGTATGCTATGTTATGCTTTATGATGCTTTTGATGAATGCCTATCATGTATGCATGTATTTATTTTATGATGTGATAATGCAATGATATGAGATGTAATGTAAATGCATAATGAAATGGATGATTTGATTTAATTTTGTATGATGGATTTATGATGACTATTTGACACATTATATGCTAGCACCATAGATTATACAAAAATGTATCTTTATTATTTTATATGTTATTATGACACTATGTAATGGATTTTGTAATTTTGACAAACATGTGATAACATGATGTAAAATGGAATGAATAATGTAATGTGATATGATATGTTTGGGAGTTTTTAGGAGACTCAAACACTCTAGTTACCTAATCAAAATTTGTATAATAACTATGCAAGACTTTTTAACAAAGTATACATCTACTAAGATAACCAAGATAATCAACATCCCTGTGTGTGCATGTGAGTTCATTACTATGATAACGCATAAAGTTACCCTAGTGCCAAACAATATTGATTCAACCCATCTGTACTAGAGATCACCCTATGAGTCTCATTATCCTGAGTTTTGTACTTAGTTAGATTAGACCACTAGGTAATATAGGCTACAAAAAGCTAGCTCATCCACATGCAAACATTGGTCTGGACATAAGCAAGTTGCTTATGTGATAGACATATCATCATGCGTAAGGATACCACCATTGCCAGGTAGGCTATCCACCAAACCTGTAATGAGGATCACCTTATGGTTCTCTAATGCTGAGAATTCTAGGGATTCAAGTTCAAGACTCCCTTATTTTCTTTTAAATTTGAATTTTTCAAGGGAGTTGCTCATTTTTATTTGTTGAGCAAGGGATTTTGGTAGTGGTGAGAACCACTATTTATTTTGCTTTTTCTAATGGTAAGAACCACTATTTCTTTTTGCATATTTTGAAGTGATAATAATCACTATTTATTTTTCTCTTTTGGATACTTGCCCCAATGTGAGGCAAGGGATTTGGGTAAGGAGGAACTTGTCCTTTTGTCAATTCTCAGCATCTTTGAACCATTCACATAGGGGGATGAGCGAGATAACCTTTTTCGCTTAAAGTAACCTAGACCACTTTATAGTTTCATATTTCCTTGTGCTAGAATTGGATTTATTAATGTGAAAATGTGTTGGGATTTTGATGTATACAAGGTATAATCTAAGTAGGATTCTACCTTCTAAAAATCATGATAGCTTTCTACAAAATCTGAAAAGAAAACTAGATATGGTTGAGTGACCAAAAAACCTTAACTATGTCTTACAAACAATGGCTAAGTGATGGGAAACAGACATATAATATGGAGTGTAAATGTAAATGGTAAATGTAATGTAAATAGGTGGTACAATTGACTTTTAACAACCTTGATTTTGATAGATGCCTAATGTACAGACCTGGTGCTAGACATGTATGATCAACTTCTAATAATGCAAAATGCAATGATGAGTATGCCTAATGCACATTGATGTTTAAATGCAAATGATGAGAAATGCAATGCAATGCAATATTTTTGTGTTTTTGATGATTATAATGATGTTTTTGTATTTTTGATATATATATGTATATACAGGTTGACCAATGGGCTTAATGAATGCCATTGGGGATTTTTGGGTGACCAAAGGGCTTATAGATACCTTTGGGACATTTTGGTTGACCTAATTTAACCACCTAGATTTTAGGGTGACCAAAGGCTTATAGATCCTCTGGTCCAACACACAATTTATACAAATTAAACCTAGTATTTTGACCAACATATCAAACACCTAAGAATATTTTAGTTGACCTAGATGATCATAGACCACCTAAGGGATTTTATGGTGACCAAAGGGCTTATAGATACCTTTGGAATTTTGGGTTGACCTAAACAGACTACCTAGGAGCATTTTAGTTTGACCTAGATGGTCATAGACCACCTAGGGGTATTTTATGGTGACCAAAGAGCTTATAGACACCTTTGGGGCTTTTTAGGTTGACCTAGATAAAGACTACCTAGGAATTTTAGGTTGACCAAAGGATACCTTTGGGGTTTTGGTTGACCTAGACAATCATAGACTACCTAGGAGCATTTTAGACTATTCATAGATGCCTGGGGCAGTACCTAGATGGTCACCTAGACCAGCCTAGGGTTTTTACCTAGATGGTCATAGTTTTAGGTTGACCTAGATGGTCATAGACTACCTAGGGGTATTTTATGGTGACCAAAGGGCTTATAGATACCTTTGGGGTTTTGACCTAGACAAAAAGACTACCTAGACAACCTAGGAGCATTGTTGACCTAGATGGTCATAGACCAAGATAGACCACCTAGGGATTTTAGTTAGGGATTTTAGGTTGACCTAGATGGTCATAGACCACCTAGGGGTATTTTATGGTGCTCTAAGCATGGAAAGGCCATAGATGACTAATATTCATTGGTTCAGGCTCTTCACTTCCTTCGATGGATGCTAAGAGATAAGTTCTAGGTCCAATATGACTTGTAATGATGAATGGACCTAACTAGTTTATCATAAATTTATCCCATAGATGGGGTGGTAAATTTGAATTTTGTTGGTTCTCTTTTAGAACTAAATCACCAACCTAAAAGTCTCTCTAGTGTACTTTCATGTTGTAAGCTCTCTTAAGGCATTCCTGATAAACACGTAGATGCTCAAGAGCATTGACATATCATTCATAAAGCAATATTAATTGATCTAAATGAGCTTGCCTAGTGGTATCATCATCGATGAATTCCTGCATGGAAATGCGCAATGATAGAATCTCTAACTCTAAAGGCATGATAGCCTCAGCACCATACACTAGTGAAAATGGAGTTGCCCTAGTGGGCGTCCGAATGCTAGTGCGATAGGCCCAAAGGGCAAGAGGTAATTGATTGTGCCAATATTTATGATTTTCCTTAATGATTTTCTTCAATATGGCTACTACTATCTTATTTGATGCCTCTGCTTGCCCATTGGCTTATGGATAATAGGGCATGGAAAAATTATGCTTTATGTTATACTTTGTTGTTAATGCACGCACATCCTTATTTTTGAAGGATGTCCCATTATCCGATATTATTTTGGATGGAATACCAAAATGACATATGATGTTATGTAGCATGAACTCCATGATGCGAGGTCCAGTCATAGTGGTAAGGGGAATTGCTTCCACCCATTTTGTGAAGTACTCAATAATCATTATGATAAACATGTGATGGCCTGAGGAGGCAGGTGAGATTTTCCCAATTAAATCAAACCCCCATTGTGCAAATGACCAAACCGATTGAATCGGTTGTAAGGCCTATGAAGGTACATGTGTCAAATTTACATGATGTTGACACTTCATGCACTTCTTTACATAAGCATAACAATCTTGCTCTAAAGTTGGCCAATAATAGCCCATGCAAAGAATGCACTTAGCGATGGCCATGCCGCTAAAGTGGCCACCACATGTACCATCGTGTGCTTGGGCAATGGCCCAAGCTGACTCCTATGAGTCTAAGCAATGAAGGAGGATACCCTCATAGCTCTGATGATACATTATGTCTCCTAATAAGACATACTTTGCCACATTTTTCTTAAATGCTCACTTTGTGGCATGCGACAATCCAGGAGGAATATTTCCCAGTTTTAAATAATATTTAATTTGTATGGCCCAATCTTGTTTTGAAGAAGCCTCAATTGTATGAATCATGTAATCCTTTTGATATTCATCTCATGCAAATGTTGATTGAGAATGAACTTGGAGATATAGCGTTGTGCTAGTATCAAAAGAATTATGAGGGAACAGAGTCCCCCATCTAATGTTATTCAAATAATTGTGTAGTTGAGAGAACCATTCATGTGAAGGTTCAATCTGAATCATGTGGACATCTGGTGTGGCGTTATGCTCATCACACTTAGTCATAGATTGCGCTAGCATTTTTACCTGAATAGTCATGATATCATCTGAAGGGTTTTATGGGATTAGCGACCCTAAGGAGGCCATCATGTCTGCAAAATGATTAGATGAATGAGGGAGTGCCTCAATATCATACCACTCAAAATTTACCAGAATTTTGTCCACTAGGGCTTTATAGGCTTGCAAGACTAGGCACCTACACTAGAATATCCCTTTAACCTGATTAACTATGAGCAAGGAATCACCAAAAATGTTTAGCTTAGTTATTTTCATGGTGATTGTCATTTGAAGGCCTATGATGAGGGCTTCATACTCGACATTGTTATTGGTGCATGGGAAATCAAGTTTAAATGAAAGAGGTATGGGAGCCCCTTGTGGTGTGAAAAACATGATACCTATGCCACCCCCTTGCTCGCATTTAGAACCATCAAAAAATAGAGTTATGTCAGCCTTTGACTCAGGCTCTTCAGAATCAGGTGATTCTGAGACATGAAACACTCCATCATCAAGAAGTTCTATATTGAGAGGTTGGTCATCCTAGAGAGGAGCCTCTACTAGTTGATCGGCTATGACCTATCCTTTGATTGATTTCTATCCAATGAACTCTAGGTCAAATTCCATCAACAACATTATCCATTTTATCATGTGACTATTGTGATATGTTCGACTCATCATGTATCACAATGGATTTTCCTTAGATATTACATACGTGGTATGATTGAGCATGTAATGGCATAGATTTTTGGTGGAAAAGACCATTGCTAAGCATAGCTTCTCAATGTATGCATATTTTATTTCATAGCTAACCAGTGTGCGGCTAATATAATATGTAGCCTATTCTTTATGAAATTCATTCTTTTGGGACAACATGGTGCCCAATGCCAACTCAATAGCTGAGATGTAAAGATAGAATGACACTCCTGGTCATGGAGGAGCCAATATGGGTGGTGAAGCTAGGTATTGCTTGATCTCATCAAAGGCATCTTGACATTCCTCATCCCAATGAAATGAGACCCCCTTGTGTAGCAACCTATTCATGGGTCGACACTTATCCGATAATTGCGCTATGAAGCATTTTATGGATGCGACCTTTCCTTGCAAGCTACGTAGCTGCTTAATGGTTGTGGGGGGAGGCATTTCTAAGATTACCTTGACCTTATTTGGGTCTACTTCTATGCCTCACTTAGAGACTATGAATCCCAAGAGTTTACCAGATGTGACACCGAATACACACTTCTTGGGATTAAGCCTAACATTATGCTCAATGAGGTGATCTAGAACCTTGCACAATACATTGACATGCTCATGGTGCAATAGAGATTTTACCAATAAGTCATCCATGTAATCTTCCAAAATCTTATGTATATAGTCATGGAAGATATATGTCATGGCTCGTTGGTAGGTGGTACCAGTGTTCTTAAGGCCAAAAGGCATGACCTTATAACAGAATGTCCCCCAAGGTGTTGTGAATACCATTTTTAATTGGTCTTCTAGATTAATATAAATTTGATTATATCCAGAGAAACCATCCATAAGGGATAACATTTCATGTCCTATTGTGGCATCTACCAATGCATCAATGTTTGGTAAGGGAAACTCATCCTTAGGACTCGCTTTGTTGAGATCTCTAAAGTCAGTGCAAATGTGAATCCTCCCATCAAGTTTTTTGATGGGTACCATGTTTGAAACCCATGGTGGATAGTCTACTGAGATGATGAAGTCAGCATCCAACAACTTTTGCAATTCATATTTCACCATTAAGGCTACTATTGGGTGCATCTTACGCAACTTTTGCTTAACTGGTTTGATCTTTGGGTCTAGTGTAAGATTATGCATGACTAGATTTGGGTCTAGTCCTGGCATATCTTTATAAGACCAAGAAAAATCTTTTATCCTTTATTTCAAGGCTTTTGTGAACTCATCTTGTTCAGCTAGAGATAGACCTTCCCCTAGCTTGATAATATGGGGATTATCAAGATCTGTACCGATATCCCTATCAATTGTTGGCTCAATTGACATATGAGACCCATCTTCCAACTGATGTGGAGTAGGAATCAAGTGAATGTCATCATC
Source organism: Wollemia nobilis (assembly GCA_028583015.1). NCBI lineage: Eukaryota > Viridiplantae > Streptophyta > Pinopsida > Araucariales > Araucariaceae > Wollemia > Wollemia nobilis. The sequence continues at coordinate 18,416,867 of JAQPPZ010016473.1, forward strand.
TGGGTTTGCTTCATCCATAGGAAATTCATGGTCAACCTCAGCTTGAAAAACATCCTGAGTAGTTCTTGGAGAAAATTGAAATGGTTGTAACATTTCCTCGCAAGGCCAATACTCTGATGGTGATGGGGGAGAATCTCCTCGATCAAATTCAATTACCTCAAGGTTGAGGTGCAATGACTTTGATGGGTTATTCAGATTTCTCAATGGTGTAGTTAAATCTATGGAAATCATGTTGATGGATACATGATCTCCCATCCAAGGGTGAGTGGGTCTAGAGACCTGATGTAGTCTCGTAACTCATGGGGGTGGTTCTGGTGGAAGTGGAATGAATGGTGGTGGTCGATGGAAGAGGGTGAGCTTGCTCTTCATGCAGTAAAAGCTGGCATCAGATAGGGTCTTGGATGGGGAATAACATGTGAAGATAATACTCATCTTCATCATCCAAGGGGAACACTCGCTCATGTTCATCATCTGAGCTTGGATAGTTTATGGGTGCTATGCCATAGTCTTCTTCATCATCACTCATCCATTCATGAGGAGGACCTTGATCCTCTTCCTCACTATCATATTGCAAGGTATGCGAGCTCTCCCCCACTTCATGAGGTTGGGAAACATCACTGGATAACCCTTGATCTATCATGTCTATGGGAAAATAATCTCCCAATGAATGAACATGATTCGGATTGGCATATGGATCACGTGCAAGCTTATCCTTATAACCTAGACATAGGTGTTCTAGACTATCTATGAGAACATCCAATGGTACTGGCTTATTGTGTCCCAACCTAGATTTATCATAAGGTAGCTGATATTGGGGCTGACATGGGACACGAGTACCCTACTCATATAAGCCTAAACCAAAACCATACCAATTACAATGATGTAAATACCACAATGCATAATCAAGGTTTGACATATAGTTTATGTCCTCAGAAAAAGGTTCATCATCTTCTTCTTTCTAAGGAGTTGGCAAGGTTCCATACTCTATACCCCCATATATAAAATTAGTTTGATAGGGTGGTAGGCCAAGAGGCACGATGCTACCTATGGGAAGATGAGGTCACCCCATATCTTGCACCATCTCTATAGATGGAACCATTGTGACATTTCTCACTAGATATTCTCCTATCCCTATACTAGACATATGCACTATGACCTAGGATGGCGAAGGTGGATGAGATGGAAGTGAGGCTTGAGGTGACTCAATGTGAACCTCTTGAGATGATTCCTCATTTACTAAACAAGGAATCTCTTCCATGGATATGGTGGAAACGAGAGGTGGGCTCTCATCAATTGGCCTCTTCGACATGTTCCTCGATGGAGGATCTGACGATGTCGAAGGCATCTCTGAAGCTGCCAATGATGAGGATGGCATGGATGAAGATGTAGATGGTGAAATGGAAGGTAATGGTGAAGTAGGTAGACCCTGAATAGGTGCATTCAATTAGAAGTCTACATGAGTCAAAGGTAATGTTGACTCTGGCATCTGCTGCACCATATTGCAGTACTTAAAGGGCTCTAGATCTATAGAGACTACGTGCACCTACCCTTCATGAGTGTATTTGAGACATTGATGCACAATGGATGGGACACACTTCATATCCTAGATCCAAGGTCTACCTAGCAATATGTTATAGGCCATCTCACCCTCCAACACATGACACAATGTCGATATGGTTTTGCACCCCACCTGAATGGGTAGGACTATAGTATCGATGATAGAGCATATTGTGTCATTGAATGCTCGAAGGGTGTAAGTGGATGCAACAACATGAGATGCTAGAAATCCTAGGTGTTTTAATGCTTTAGTTGTTATGATATTACTCGATGAACCAGTGTCTATGAGCACTCTCTTGTATGGTACATCATTTACACATGCAATGATGTGCAAAGGAGGATCTACCACATCACTTGCTATTTCCTTAAGCTCATGCTCATGAAATGTTATTACTGGTTCCTTGCACTATTGCACATGACCCACAAAATCAATGAAGGAGTTAGACTCCTATGGTTGCAACTCTATTGACTTTAGAATATCCATCAAAGCTTCCCTATGCGGAGGGGATTGTTGAATTAGCTCATAGATGGACAATCTCATTGATGTTGTCCTCAAGCTCTGTGCAAGCTTGTTCTTTATTGTTAATGTTGGCCTAGGTGGAAGGCCTTGTACTATAGGTGGTGTAGGTTATGACGTAGCTGGAACATCACTCAAAGCTGTAGGTGGTGCAACTTGGCTTGGATATCATCTATTCCTGGTCACAATACTCACCATCCCAACATACCCTTGCAAAGGGGGTGTTGTCTTCACCTCATTCATCGGTTTAGTAGGCATTGCTTGTACCTCATGAGTTGGTAATGGGTCCTTGAATATACCCATCTACTGATTGTTAGGGGCTAGTGGAGCATCCACTTGAAGCTCATGCCTCTCAATCATGTCCTGTACTAGGTGTTTAAAACCATAGCACGTTGGTAAATCATGGCCACTTTGCTGATGATATTTACAATATTGATCCTCTCGACATCCCATAGGCTTTGGTTTACCTATATCCGGATCGATGGGCTTGATATCTAGAAGATTAATCATTTTTGCAACCCACAATCGATCGAATAGGGAATCCATGGATTCAGCGAAGGGAGTAAATTGTCGCTTAGAGCGACATTGTTGATTCTATCCCTGATTCGCTTGACCATTACTATTATAGCTCATAGGAGGAGGTTGGGCCTGATAGTTCACCTTTTGAGGAGGCATCGCTTGTGTAGGCCTAGGGATATTTATGGCCACTTGATTGACCATTGTCAGCTTTGTAGGTGCCGAGCTACTTTTAGGGTTCTTTGTCCACTCCTTTTTGTGAGGCTTGGCTATTTCTCCCTCTTGGATTTTTTTTAGTGCACACAATTGAGTCCACAATTCGATAGGTCATCACTGCTCTAATATCCAATGCTTGCTTCATTCACTATTTCAACAGCGCTTCGCTATAAAAATGCACTATATGCTCTATCTCTTTTGCCCTATTTTGGAAGGGGTACTTATAGGACTACCCAAGGGCTAGGGGTGGCTTCATGGAGAAGCCAAGAACAAGAAGGGGTGGTTAGGATAGTTGGATTGGAAGCTTTCATCCTTTAACCACCTTCTTCTAGAACAAAAGGCCATTCCAAATGATTTGGCTCGGATGAAGGCCAACTGAAATTCATTTTAGATCGTAGGTGATAGTTATGGTTCAGACTATAGACCGCAAATCTCAGTAATGGTTTAGACTATAGACCATAGGTCTCAGTTGTGGTTCAGAATGATTAGGCCAAGGAGCCCAAAATGAGTGGTTAGAACTACTTATCTATCTTGGAGTCTATCCAAGATCTTCCATATGGCCTTGTAGCATGTCCATATGAGTAGTCACCTTTGACATGACATATTTTAGGTGTCTATAGATACCCCTTTTGAGATGCATTGTGATATTGAACAACGCTAAGAAAAAATAGACCTCCTAAAATGATGTCGAAGGTCCTATGATGATCATTAGCCGGATCAACATTAGATGCCCCAGGTCCAGCAAAAGAACGTGCATTCTAGAATCATTGCTTCCAACTAGGTGAAAGGCTTTAATTTGAAAAGCTTATGCCCTTCTCATCTCATTTAGTGCAGCTATGCATTCCATAGGTATCTTCTGACCTATAGATCCGAAAGGTAGAGAACAACAAGCAAAATTATCATATTTTATATTTACCCTAAGCAAAGGGGTAAGCTTATCATAGCTGTTGACAATGATTCGTATGACGAACACAATTTGACAAGATCAAGGGATCTACGATCTCAGGGATCTTCTATTGACTTTGATCATGGTTATGATATTATGACTACCCCCTCAAGCAATGAGTCGATGATGGTAATGACAATGTATGAAATGACGAGGTTGCTTGACCATAATGAATGATTTGAACAAATTTAGAATTGAGAATTTGATTACTTAGCTAATCCTAGTTCAGCGTATGATTGCAACTATTAATAGTAATTGCACAATTCTATCCCATGGAGTAGTCGAGCTATAATAGCCTTCTTAGAGAATCAAAATGATACAATGCCAATTATATTTATGTTGAATCAATTTGTTAATGATTTGCTGAAGAAAGGTGTCATAAGATAAATGACATGAAACACCTCATTTTCGTGGAGCAGTCCAGCCTTGAAGGCCTTCTTTGGGATTGAAAAGAAGCATATCAAATCAACGATGATATTTTTTCCCCAAATGTCCTTATGGTTATTTACTCATCTCATCGGATTGCATGGAGCGTCAGTCACTGCAATCGCCAAGTGTATAGGGTAAATGACTAAATATGAGGTGCATTTGGTTTTTTAATTATTTGATTTTTTTAATTTTGATTGATCACTTTTGACATATTTTTGTCATTTTTAGAAATTTTTATATTTGTTTGACATTTTTAAGATCATTTTTGAGTTGTTTTTATTTTATTTTAGTTATATTTTTTCTTATGCCATGTTTATTTGTAGAGGCTGACCTCTAGAGACAGGGATCCAGAACTCCTAAACACTCTCTGTCGGTTGTTGACTACCCTAGAGCGGCAATGGTTTAGAGCCATTAGATTTGGCTACATTTTGGATCTACCCACTATCAGGGTAGATCAAGCCTACCTGACTGTGTTGGCCCAATGCTAGAATGCATGGACCAACACATTTCACCTATTGATAAGTGAGATGACCATTACACTAGAGTATGTCTACAAAATATTTAGGATCCCTATTGATGGTGAGGCCATCACCTCCTCCTCCTTTCAAGGTAAGGAGCATGTTTTCAATTCTATCTTCAGTGATCAGAGCTAGGAGACCCAGTGTAAGATCGACCATGGAGGTTTTCATATCGAGTATTGGCAGTAGGAGGGCATCTTCTCTGTTAGAGAGGTAGTTTTCATGCACTTGATCGTGCAGATTGTCCTTCTAGACTTCTCAGGCATGAAGATCCCCTAGAACCTTTTGGCTATTGTCAGGAGGGTTACCCAGAGTTCCATCCATTAGCCACTACTCCTATCCTAGGGGAGCACATTATTATGCCAACTATACCATGAGTTGTACCAGATCACTAGTCAGAGCTGGGTTGGGATTAGTTGCAGTCTTTTTCTTTAGATCTGGGGCTAGTAGCATATCAAGATAGAGCATCCTACGGAGCTTCCCCTTCCTATTACTTCTATTGATGACATGCACCAGTGTTGTGCTACATTCTAGCATCATGAGGAGGGATTCCAGAGCAGGTCCCATTCTAGGGACATAGAGCACTACATTGGTAGATTTGTAGTGCTCTGGCCAGATGACATTGAGTGGCACCCCTATATGGACTACCCTGTATGGGAGGAGGATAGCAAGTGGCTACGCCAGGATCATCAAGATAGGTGGCTACTTGGTCGCAAGGATGATATTAAGGAGTATTAGATTTACTCTCATGTCTTGCAGTAGTTTGGCCTAGTCTAGGACATCCCGAAGCTACCTTTGATCTATAAGCATCTATTACTAGAGACAAATTTGTAGTGGGTATAGCCTACACCGCTTGGGGATGTTGCTGATGACTTTCAAGAGATAGGTGTCACTAGGGCTGGGACCACTCCTGCCTATTACACTTGGTGGTCCCACCTATAGTGGTAGGGATTTGGACCCCTCAATCAGGTAGATGATGGGGAAGATGCTGATCCATAGGGACATAATGTGCACTAGTGAATAGAGGATGTATGGGGTGTATAGGCCACCGCAAAGGAGGCTTCATAGGTAGAGGCATATAAGATGGATCAAAGGAGAGCGATGTGTCTCCTAACATTGAGGTGGGGCATCTACTGGCTTAGATTGCTAATCTAGAGAGTCAGGTTAGGAGGTTGTAGACCCAACAGTTGCAATAGGATACTTCTATCGCCACTCTGAAGGTGAAGCTAGCTAACAGGGGGAGGCAGCTACATCAGGCCCAGGAGGAGATCACATATGTGACAACGCATGCTACAACGATAGAGGGGTGAGTCCAGGAGCTCACTAGTGCACTTTATTTGGCAAAGGTATGATGGGTCATAGCTATAGCAGAGAGAGATTTATCCTTGGCTCAGAGGGGAGATCCTTCATATTCCCATATTTTCATGGCACCACCCACAATACCATCATCCACACTGCCAAGAGGTCGTGACCCCATGACAGAGATTAGGTGGCTCACTTCTCTCGTAGAGACGAGGAATGATCTATGTGATGCGAGGGTAGCTTGCATATCCCATATATAGGGATATATCATATTGATAGGTGGGTAGGTTCTCGAGGATCCTCATGCTTCAGGCAGTCGCTAGAGTAGATCCAGGACCAGGACTACAGGGCAGTCATCCATGAGCTCAAGCCACAAGACTCGGGACTGAGAGGACATATAGGTCCTCTAGCACTCATGGAGCTAGCTCACATAGGAGCCACAGGGATGGTAGAGGTGATGGTGGTGACTCTCAGGCTGGGCGTGCAGGCCCTCCATAGTACATACTTGTTGAGATATTTATTGTACCAATTTTGAGTGTAAGGTTGAGGACCTACACAATTGTAGCCTACGGGCATTTTTGATGTACCCCATGTACTATTTTGACACACACACACACACACACACACACACACACACACACACACACACACACATATATATATATATATATATATATATATATATATATATATATATATGAGATTGATAATTTTGGCTCATTATGTGTACTTGTATATTTTTAATTTTATGTTTATGTTATGCACATGGATGCAAATGTTTATATTGATGCTATGCTTATGTAATGTGATGTATGGATGACATGCACTAGATAGATTTTTAATTTTATGATGATTATGGTATGCAGTGATCTAGATGCTTAGATATGCTTTCTATGATGGATGCATATGGATGCGATGTTTTACTTTTAAATGCATATTTAATTTTTCTTTATTGTATGCATTTAATTTATGATGATATCGCGATATGCTGATGCAATGTATTATTTACATGATGGTAATCTAATGTAAATGAACCTGTATGCTTTAATCACTTAAAAAATAAGTAATGAATGTGATATATAAGTTTAAAAATCTAATGGATGACACCACAAAATGTGTAAAAATCATGAATGTAATTAAAAATCCTCATTACAAGAATTTAATCAATTAATCACCCATATATGAAATGCAATGGTATGAAGCGGTATGTTGCGAATGATATAATGTGTCATTCTATTTTATTCTGCAAGTTTGAAAAATATGCACAATATAGTCAATGGCCATATAGATATCATTTCTGATATCCATTCGGTATCTATCCTATATCTTGATTGTGCCTTATGTAATGATGTATCATGGATTCGATACTTTGTAGTTTGATGATTTGAATTACTTGGTATTGTGTTGCTATTAGAGAAATTTTTGAGGTTTTCCATGAGACTCAAACACCCTAGTAGACTTCTCAAATGTCACATACTAACTATACAAGGCTTTTGTTGGACAAGGCTTTCATCACGAATGACCCAACTATTCATTACCCCTATGTGTGCATGTGAGTATTTTTAGATAGACCATAGACATACCCCAGATGTCAGTTGGGACTCTTCCAACCCATATGTGAGATTGTGTTACTCCTATGTTCATATCATCCTTGTTTCAAATTTGATTGGACTATATTGCTAGACAACCCTAGGAAACTAGAGCTAGCTCATATCACAAATTGGTTAGGACTACCCCTCCAAAAATAATCGGGACTCTTTCAACCCATTGCTGCAATTGGGGATCACCCAATAAAACTACTACTCCAAAAGCAGGTGGGACTCTTTCAACCCATTGTTTTACTTGGGGTTCATTCTATGGCTTTGAAATGGTGAACAATCCAGGGATTCAAGTTCTCACCCCATTTTGATTTTTTTGCTCATATATAGTGATAAAAATCATGATTTTTCATATTTTACTTTGAGTGATAAAAATCACTGTTTATTCCCTTTTTTTTAGCAAGGGATTAGTGTTGTTGATTCACTATATCATTTTATATTTGAACTTTGAACTTTGGGTTTGAAATATAAACTATGTATCTATGTATGAGTAGGGTAAATTCTTGTCCTTTTTCCAAGGTTCACCACTCTAGACCGAACTATTTACAAGATAAGCAAGTAATAAAACCCATCTCTATAGATACCCAACACCACTTTCACATCTTTCATCCTCCATTATATTAGCAGGATTTTAAATTTTTCAATTAGTGACAGGATCCTAATATGCCAAGCACTATCACAACTAATGACCTCATCTAAAAAAACAAAAATAACTTTCTATGACATCTGAGAAACCCACTAAGTATGGCTGAGTGACTAGAAAACTTTGGTATACACACATATCTCATAGCAATAGGTGTTGTGTATGAATGCAATGGATTATGATAGATACAAAGTGATGTGTAGTCATTATACCATCATTAATTCTCAATGAATCTGTCAATCCAGGGCAGTGTACAAGGCTATCTGCGGGAGAAGAAGTGAAACAGCTATAACTTAGGTCAATCTAGGGCAACAAGTCTTTTTTGTGGAACTGGTTGTGTGGGGGGTTTTGGAATATTCCTATCTCTAAATTGCATAAATTAAATCTTAATCTAAGTTGCAAAATTGGAAACTAATCATTAACTGCAAAAATGAAGTCCTAATTACATTTGCAGAATGAGACCTAATTATATTGCAGTATTAACAGTTGCAGAATTGAAAATTTGATCCTAATTGCAGAAAGGAAATCTAATTATTTTTGCAGTAATGAAATTTTAGATCTAATGTGGAAATAAAAACTATCAAATTTCTGTAAGAGAAGGTTGTCAATCTTCTGTTCAGATTTTGACAGCAAAACATAAAATGCAAAAAATTGCTGAAAAACAGTAAATTCTGAAAATAACAATCTGAAAATGGAATGGAAACTTTGCTGAAAGTAAGATTGCAAATAAAACTTTAAGCATAAGATTAATATAAGAATAAATAAACTAATACTACAAATATTTTCAACTATTTACAAGCAATTGAAATAACAAGTTCTACAACTCATTCTGCTGTAGCAAAATCAGAATAAAAACCTGCTTTGTTAGTCCTCCTCCTAAGTCTGGAAGTGGCCAGCCTCTTTGTCCAGAAGAAGGTGTAAGTCTCTCTATTTTTATAAATCTTAATCACACTCATTTACAAGTAATTTGAAATAGAACTGGTGCACTTTATTGATCAAAAGACATGATTACAAGAATTCTGCTAAAAAACTGTTACAGGACTATAACAGTCAATTTCTAGTTATACTCTGTATTTTCTGCTAGCTTCCTTACTCTATTTTCTACCTCCTTTTCTACCTACTAGGCTCAACCTAAATGGGAGCAATATTTATAGCTATTCTATGATCTGATTACAAACAAAGAATATCTCAAAAGATCTAATCCTACAATGCTACAACAAATTCTGGTTTTATCCTAGAAGAGGACTAAAACCTGATCTTTCCCTTAATGATGGCTTTGGTCGGCAATGACGGCAAAGACAGATGGAAGATATTTCTCTTTATTTTTTCCAACCTTTATTTCCCTTTTTCTAGCTTCAAAAATCGATCAAAATGTCAAAAACACATTCTGTTCTTCATTCCGAAGATAAGTGGCTTCATTTCGAAGACAACGCAGTTTTCATTCCGAAGATCGCTCATTCCGAAGATACTGCATTATCATTCCGAAGATCGCTCATTCCGAAGATACTGCATGTTTCTTTTCGAAGATCCGCTCATTCCGAAGATGTGTTCCTTCATTTCGAAGATATCTGTTCATTTCGAAGATACTTTGGAATGAACAAATGTATGCTTTTCCAGTGATTTCTTCTGCATCTCTCAGGTGGGTTATCTCCTAAGATCAAATTCTAATGGTCTTCATCCCTTTCCTCATGTGAATTCCATGCCTTGCTATTTATGGACAGCTGGCTGGAATTTATATGGGAAAGACCAGTTTTTGCTGCACAGCAACAGTTTGCTTGCACTATTGCCAGATTAGGTGAAGTAAATGCTTTGTCAAATCAAAACAAGATTAGTGAAATGCTGCTATTATTCTAAGCATATCCCATTGTAGCAAATCATAGCAAAAAGAACACAAAACTATGCAAAAAGCCATAAAATCAGCATATAATATTTCAAATACATTGATCATGCAAAATGGTTAATATACAGCATATTGAATCAACTTAACTAACATATCAGATAAAACATAAGAGTTTATAGGCATTTTTAGTGTACAAAACATGTTATGATTGAGACATTTCCAGGCCTCATCATTTTCCCCCAATTTATATTAATGCATGCCCTCATGCATTCACGTTGAGCTATGGAATCACATATGTCCATGTTTAGATTCCATGACCTGTAGAATAACTTATTGCCTATGTAATACCCCCTATTTTCCTGAATGTTTCCGAGCCAATCTTCAAATTGTTCATCAGGTTGGGCATCTTCCTCAAAGTAGAATGGAACTAGAGTAATGATGGTTGGAGGCCTGAACCTGAGACCTATCCAATTATGTTGCATGATCTGAATCAGTTGGACTAAACCTTCTACTCTTCTTCTGGACCATTCTAAATTGATGGGGGAGATAGGTTCTCTTTTTCTCAAAGACATGGAAAGTTTATTCCATCTGTCTCTGCATACTGACAATGCTGGGAAGAAATTGTGATCATAGAAATTGTTAAATTTGGCCACACAGTCCCTCAAATTGTTCAAGTACATTCTCTTAATATCATCCTTGTTCATCATTGAAAAGTGATGCTGGGTGATATTTAGGTGATTTTGCTGGATTGCTCTGACTAACAACTCAGCCCTTGTTTCAATCACTTTATTCCACCTTTTCTCTTGATCCCAATAAAGATAATTTTGCAAAGTAGACATAAATGCTCTCAACTGAACATCTCCAATGTAGATTTGAGGATGAGAGTCAACTTCCTCTAGAATAAAGAAACTGTGTAAAAATAGTTCACACAGGAGATTTTTTTGCTCAAAGGGACTGTTAAAATATGCTTCCAAAAAATCTTCAATAGTGTCCAATTTATATGGAAGATTTGAAGTAATCCTCATGACCTGCCATCTGAGGTATTTTTCCTTCAAAATAAGGCTGTAAAACCTGGCTGGTCGTCTAAATTGGACTAAAAATTTAGCAATTTGGCATAAGTCAGACACCTTTTCTTTCAATGCCTGAATTTTTGTGTCCTTGGCTTCTAGTTGTTTTGCTTCCAATTTGAATTTTTTAGTTTTATTGGCAAGCTATTCATATCTAAGCATCCAGCTAGCTATATCTACATTGTACTGCTCTAGAGACATAGTATTAGGTGGTCTTACTACAAGGGGGATCCTAGGCAACAAATTTATCTGAACTCCTTTTTCTGCCATTTCCACTGGCTGTTCATCTATCAATAACTCTAATTGCACCCCTTTATTTGCTATTTCTATGGGGTTGTCATCAAATAGTATTTCTACTTGAACCCCCTTATCTGTTGTTTCTACTGGAAGTGTAGCAAGTTGAAATGCAGGGACCTCAGTAGGAGTACTTACTTGAACATTTTCTTGCTATTAGGACTATTTCTGTGTTGGTGGCTCATTTTCAACATCCTTTGCAATATTCCTCACCATTTCTGAGGCATCTTCAGAACAAGAAGGCAATGCTTCAGAATAAGATGGTGCTGCTTTAGAATGAACAGGAACTTCTTCAGAATGAAGGAGTGTTGTTTCAGGATGGACTCCCATGTCTACTTCAACAGAATCATCTGCTCTTGATAAACCAAGAAGCAATTGAGCCAAATTATCTTCATCATGGGATATAGCTGGCTGTTTTTTAGATTGTGACAATAATTTTTTTAGTTCTGCCACTTCCTGCTGAAGTTCTGTAATTTTTCTTTCTTGCATCTCAATGATGCTTTCTTTCTCTGTGATCCATCTGGTCTGTGTTTTGACAACACTTCTTGCTGCCCTCAGCTGCTCTGTGATGTCTTCCACTTCTATTTTTGCTTCAGAAGCTAATGTAGACAAATCAATTGCAATTGGTTGCTCAACCAATATTTCCTCTTCTTCTGCAATAGTTTGTTCTTGTTCAGGAGGCTCTATGAGACTGTCTATAAGGATATATACCATATCTATAGCCTCTTCCAAACCAAACTGCTCAGTTTCTGCCTTAGCTATCTGTTCAAGGAATTTTGGAAAGTTGTCAGATGCTGGTTGTATCTCTGTGACATCTGGGCTGCTTGGTCTATCTTCTTCCTCCATGACCTGTTCTGTAGTTTCTTTCAAATGGATTCTTGTAGACCTCCTAGTTCCAGATGCAAACTTCTTCTTTTTGCTCTATTTTTTGGTGACAGTAGGGGTCATGGGGTCAGTTTTAGATGCCTCTGTTTCCCTTGTTTCACTTCTCTGTTTTGATAAGTCAGTTGCAGCTTCAGCAAACCAAACTTTCTTTTGTTTTTCTGCTCTGCTGCTAGTTCCAGATCCTCTTCTCTTTTGTCTCTTAGCCTGTGAAGTTGAGGGTTCATGAGCAAGGTTTTCTACTGCTGTTGTGGGGTGTAGTTCTGTAACAGCTTCAGGGGCACCTTCTGCAGTTTCTTCTGTAGCATCTTTTGCAACTTTTTCTGCAGCATCTTCTACAACATTTTTTGTAGCAGCTGTTTCCTCTTCTGCAGCAACATCAGCAGTAATTGGTTCTTCTTCTTCCTCACTTTCATCCCCAAAAATGACATCATTTAGGTTAGAGTAAAACCTATCAAAACTCCTAGGGTTTCCTCTAAAATGGTGTTGGCAAACTAATTTGATGAGGCCATGATGGCGAAGGCTTCCTTTACCCTCCTGATATCTTTTTGCCATGTTCTTTAACTCTTGATACAGATACAGGGGAAGATTTACCCTAACTTCTGGTTGTTGTCCACCATGTCTGAGATGGTTCAAAATTTGTAGATGATGCCCTAACAACAACACATACTGCCCTTCATAGGTTAAAAACTTAATTACCCAGGTGGCTACTTCATCCCAGGGTTCCTGTAGGCTGGACCTTTTTAACCCTTTGCATGTGTTGTTATGGGTTAAGTATTCAGGTTCTCTATCATTTTCTTCTACAAATTGATTAACTATATTTGCCAATGTGTTCTTGCCAGATCTAGTAATTGAAATCCCTTTTAATGGCAGCTCTGTAATCTGACTTAAAATTTCAGGGCTTACCTCAATAGACATGTCGTTAACATGTGCTCGGTTGTTTATGAACGTATGGGCGAACATGCCAGCTAAATCTTCGAAGACCCATTGAATTTATCCAAAAATGTCATAAACCCTCTGTCTTCAAAAATCTGCACAACTGCTAGATTTTCTCGAAGGTAAGTGGTATCTGCAGGCTCTGTTCTGATCTTTCGCCCCATTTTTCTCTGTTTAAAAATCGTACACTACGGCTGCTATTCTACTGTAGGATTTCTGGCTGTTTTCTATTGCAAATTTGCAGAGTTTTAAGTTGAAACCTTCGTTGCCCTGTTTCTCGTCTTCTTCTTCAGAATGAATCGTATTTTGTGGATTGTACCTCATAACACGTCTTCGAAAAGAAAGATGACACACATTTCTACTTTTGCACTATACACCTGTTTGTTGATAATTGCAAAGATGTCCTTGTCGTCAGATCCACCTCATTAGTTTTGTAGATTCTCACGTGCATGTTAATTGACATTAAAAACTGGTGGCATATGGTTGGTCATGTTCTCCATATTTCCAATGAGTGCAAAAACAAACCATGTGTTGATTGACACGTGTCCCTTCCTCGCATGCAACTAAAAAAAATCTTGATATTGTCATACCTTATCTTCTTGGATGCCACGTGGAAATGCTCTTTTCGAAGATTATAACTTATTGCGCAAACAAAATTTCATTCCAAAGATTATGACCTCATTTCGAAGACAAGTCTTCATTCCGAAGACAAATCCTCATTTCGAAGATTATGACCTCATTCCGAAGACAGGTCTTCATTCCAAAGACAAATCTTCTTTGCAAAATTTTTATTTCGAAGACAGATCTTCATTCCAAAGATCAATCCTCATTCCCAAGATTAATCCTCATTCTGAAGATCAGGCTGTATTGTGAAAGTAAATTGTCATTTCGAAGACAGACCCTCATTCCAAAGACAAATCTAAATTCTGAAGACAGATCTTCATTTCGAAGACATATCTTCATTCTGAATGATGCATCAAGTCATCATTCTGAAGACCAAGTTTCATTCTGAAGACAAATTGTCATTCCAAAGACAAAGTTTCTTTCTGAAGACAAAGTGCAACATTCATTTCTTTGTCATTACGAAGACAATTTCATTCTGAAGATAATACAACAGCCATTGTTTTTGGCATTCTTGTTTCGAAGATTAGGCAAAAATCAATATTTTCATTCTCAAAACATGTTTTTAAGTATGCCAACTCTTATGAATACCTTTTATGCTAATGGTTAATTGTCACATACTATATACCAATCATTTTACAATGAAGAAATGTAAGAAATATATACCTGATAAAACAGTTAATGCCAGTTTTTGAAGAATGACCGCTTTTGTTGATATTCTGCTAAGATTTTCTGCAACATTTCAAAACAAGTGCACTAGGTGAATTTGTACAATGATGGTTCAGAAATTTTTCAAGGTTATGCATGCCAGAAAACTGGTTTTCATGCACACCAACTCAGTAGTGCATTAAGAAAAGGTTTTCACTGTTGGGTTATGTTGAGAAGCAACACACCCCCACTGAAAAATGAATTTCCACCCTTTGAAAACTTTGAGCTTTCATTTTTGCAGTAAGGACCCTCTTGATGTTTTTCAGGTTTTAATTCCAAATTTGCTTGCCTCTTTTTTTTTTAAGTTGTGCTTTTACTTGCATCTGGCTTTATTTTATTTTAGAATTCATTTTGCAAATGTTAGAATCATTGCTGATTAAAGAAAATCTTTCACCGGTATGAAAAAATGTAGATTCCAGATAGAAAAATTCATTCGAGGCCAAAACTTTCCATTTTTGGCAAAGTAGCGAAATCGTGACACTTCCATTTTTGGAAATGTCGTGAAATCACGACAGGTTTCGAAAAATTTGGCCAAGTCGCAAAAACGTAGCGATATCGCGACACTTCCATTTTTGGAAATGTCGCGATATCGCGACACTTTCCATTTTTGGAAATGTCGCGATATCGCGACACTTTCCATTTTTGGAAATGTCGTGATATCGCGACACTTTCCATTTTTTGAAATGTCACGAAATCGCGATGGGTCTGGAGAGAGAAAGCAAATGCGTACGGAACGACGTGATTTTGTGACATGTCGCAAAATCGTGACATGTCGCATTTTCGCTGCTGTAAGAGGCAAAAGGAAGACAAGGCATGAAAGACGTCGCGATTTTGTGACATGTCTCATTTTCGCGGTGTCGAAAGAAGAAAAGCGCGCAAGTCAGGAAAATGTCACGAAATCGCGACATGTCGCATTTTCACGACTGCAAGAAGAGAAAAATGAACAAGTCGCAAAAACGTAGCGAAATCGCGACACTTCCATTTTTGGAAATATCGCGATATCGTGACACTTTTCATTTTTGGAAATGTTGCGATATCGCGACAGGTTTGAGTCGAAGGTCAAACTTGATGAAATTTTCGCAAAATTGTGACATGTCTCGTTTTCGCTGCATGAAAGGAAGAATGCAAGTTTTGAAGAAAAGGGCACGATTTCACATTTTTGCTGCGACAGAAGCAAAAATTGGCTAAGGCACAAACGTGTCGCGAAATCGCGACATTTTTTAGGAGAAGGGCCCAGGGCGTACGGACTATCGCGATTTCACGACATGTCGCGAAATCGCGACAGGTCCAAGTCAAAGCACAGTAAGCAGTAAGTTGCCAAAATAATGGAAGAGGAAAATGGCTAAGGCACGAACATGTCGCGAAATAGCTACAATTTTCAGAAGGAAGGCCAAAGGCGTATGGACCATCACGATTTCGCGACATGTCGCAAAATCGTGACATGTCGCGGTTTCACGGTGGGTCCGAAGGGAACAAAGTGAGCAAGAGGAATTAAATGAGAAAGCGCCTAAGGCATGAAAGTGTCGCGAAATCGTGACACAGTTAAGAGAAAAATGAAAAGGCCATAAGGTGTCGTGAAATTGCGACGTCGCGATTTCGCGACGTTGCGATTTCGCAACGTCGCAAAATCACGACACAACGTAGATAGGAAGCCAAGGGTCCCAAAGGAAGCTAAGGCAAAAACGTGTTGCAAAATCATGACATCGCGATTTCATGACATCACGAAATCGTGACACATTTGAGGCAGTGAGCATACGGTGCAGTGCAGGTAGCGATTTCGTGACATGTCGCGTTTTCGCTGTGATAAAGCTGAAAGCGCAAGGGCACAGAACAGGTCGTGATTTCGTGACATGTCACGAAATTGCGACATGTCGCATTTTTGCGGCCATGGCAGCAAAGAGCCCAAGCATGAAAAGACAGCTGCAACATGTGTCAGAAAAGAACAAAGCACCAAGCTGCGTATACTGAACTTTAGGGTTTCATTTTAATATTTAAGGTTTTGATTTAATAATTTTAAAATGCTAATCCTTGTTTGTCTTTCATGCAAGAAGCCATCTGGCACTTGCATGATAACGGAGAAATGGCCATAAAGACAAAGTTAAGTGCAAATTAATCGAAGACCGCCATATTGAAAGGAAAGATGCCGAGAATTGTTGTTTCATCCAAATTTTATAGATCTGGCCGCAAAGAGACTTTACGGTGACTAAGCAACTGCCCATTTAATGGAGTGTGTCGAGAATTGGCCGAAAAATGAAAATATCTACACTCAGTTACTGAAATTTGCCGATGGATGCATTTAATGAAAATTTATGGCAGAATTAATGGCTTGCAAACATTTTCAACTCAGGGATGGCTCTGCGGAGATGAAATGTCAGAGAAGTGGTGACTCATCCAAATTACCCGAGGGCATTAATGAAGACATTTATTCACAGTTGCGGGTGAATGCAAGTGGCATTCGATTTCTGCCTTCTCCATTTATGGCAAGTGACTGCACTGATTTGCAGAATGGTTAAGTTTTATCCGAACTTTATTTTAAAAGGGCTTATATTGTAAAACCCGGGTACTAGGGTTTAAGATGATAAGATTTACGGTTGGAGAAGAAGATATTTCTGAAAAGATCAGGGTCTGTCTTGAGTCTATAAATACTTCTTCTCAATGTAATCGCAAGAGGCGGAGACTTAGAAATAAAAGGCTATTGAAGCAATTTCTTGCAAATCTTGTTAAATACTTTATTTTTGGACTTGGAGTTGATGTGCTTTTGTTTTCTATGATAGCATGGCCAGGAGCCTAATCTTTTGCAGATTGTGATAAGTTCATCTTCTTTTGTTATCCATTTCTTTAAAGTTTATTAAATATATGCTGTAAATCTGTGTTATCAAGATTAAATATGTTGTTGGGCTTCATTTGTTCTATTGTATGCTAGGGAAAATCATGGATTTAAGGTTCAAGTTTGTTCTAATTGCTCTGTCCTCACTGTGTGAGCTATGTTGTTGGTGAGAAATACCAATTTTAACGGACTTCCCTTCTGTTTATGATTTTCTTTCAGATCTGTTCCATCTCTACCTTATGCTCTTAGTAGAAAGTGATCTTAGAAAGCTGGACACTTTCTTCTTTGATTTGTTCTATTGTGAAGCTGATAGTATAAATAAAATTGGTAGTTTAGGTTTTACAGCTAAGTTTGATAGACTTCTCTTTCTGCCCTACCCTACTCTCTTTGTTTTATCGTGAAATGATCCATTTTTATTTTCTTTTAAATTTGTCTTTTATTTAAATTTGTTGACCCATAAGAGCTAGATCAAAGAACTAATTTTAAATCTGATTGTCAACAAGTGACAACTTCTAAACATTACTGAACAAGTTCAAGAACCCATTGTAAGGTAACATACAGTCCATATTGAAAACTATTCCAGAAGCGGAAAAGAGTGAATAGACATTCGACCCAACTCTGTAACTCACACCTTGGATAACCAGCAAGATCCTAAAGTGAGTGGGATTTATCCCGTATAAGTGTTATCAGAGTTTCATGCTCATTCTTCACAGGGTGTGTATAAAAGTCGGACCAACATTTAAAAATGGCGCTAGAAGGAGGGCTGAACTTACGTTCTTAGTGCGCTTGAGTTGAGAAATCTGACTGTATGTGGTACTTGACAAATGTTGTATTTTATCCAAAGTCTGGTAGCCAATTTTCCTTCCTCCTCTGCCTTTAAAATTTTGTTGTTTGAGTTTTTTTCCTGAACAACGGAACTTAACACCAACATTTAAAAGGCCCACTGAACTCCGGTCAGTATTGTAAGTTGTCAGTACAATATTTAGAATTGCCAGAAAAAGGGGCCAAGTTCAGTAGTTTGTTAAGAATAGTTTTATCACCACTAGTAGTTACTCCAACTACAACTCAGAATATCACCGTCAATCAAGTAGTAATGGCAAATTGGTTGGGTTCCACTGCCTTAAATATCCCGGGTATAGCCCATGATCTGCCCAGACATCTTGAGAGATATCTCCCTAGATATAAGCATGATGGGACTAAAACAACAGAAGAACACCTGATGGCATATAAGAATGCTCTAAAATTGTTAAATATACAACATGAAGATGTTGCTTGCAGATTGTTCCCGTTCACTCTCCAGGAGGGAGCTTATGACTGGTTTCTAAACCTCACTAGCAATTCTATTACCAGTTGGAATGACCTAGAGAAAGTTTTTATATCACAATTTGGGGAAGTGATAGACCCCAGTGTGTTATACCAACAGTTTTCCAGCATCAAGAGAGAGTCGGGAGAAGCTATCAGGTCTTTCAATATGAGGTTCCAAAGAGCTTACGGTAGAATGACTAGTCATTACATCCCAAATGCAAATCTGGCCTTAGAAATCTATAAGAATGCATTGGATTCGGTGACCTCTATTTTCCTCAAGAGAGACATCAATATCACAACCCTGGCAGGAGCTTATAAAGAAGCTTTAATTCTTGAAAGACGGTTAGGACCTCAAATTTTGAGCAGTCCTTTGATATCCTATGTTACACAGAACATGCCTATTTTGGATCCCATTCCACATCATGAGTTAGTGCCAACATGTCATGCTCTACCCAAGGAAACTCCGTTAACTGTGACATCCACTCAGCATGTGCAAAATATAGAGAAAGGTTCTGACAAGTTCAAAGTGGAAGTGCTTGAAGTAAACACTTGTGATCTAGCATTACCCAAATTTGAAGTTTTTCCTGGTGAGTTAAATTTCCCTAGAAATCAAAGAAATATTGATATTTCTGGTTCATCCAAAAATAGTACAACCAGGGTTTCAGATTCTTTTCCCGAAGAGTCAAAAAATCTTGTAGAGATTCCTATGGATGAAGTACAAGATTTTCAACAGTTCAAAAGGGACAGTTATAATTTGAGATGTGAAAATCCGGAACCTAATAATGATCCTTCCTCACCAGAGGATGATGAAAATGAGATTCAATATCACTATGCGAAAGTAACTAGGAAGGAGGATAACATCATTGAGGATATGAAGGAAAGTAAAGCTGACATCACCCTCCATGAGCTGGCCCAGATTGTTGAACAAAAAGATAACTTGATTGAAGCTTACTCTGGACCACCTATTGAATTTCAAGAAAAGGAGAAAAAGATAGTAAATGTGAATGTGGTCAACCAACTCGGAATAGATAAAGAGTCTCAGTATAAGCCTTTGATTACTGAACATAATATCAAAGAAAAGGTTGTAAACCATGTTGATGCAGATATTGGATTTTATAATTTGGCAACTGAGAAGGTGAGACCGGTTACAGCTCTGACTAATTACAACAATGATGTTTGGACATTACACATTGATGGGGTTAAATCTAAGCAAGGCTCAGGTGAAAAAGCAAATTATGAAAATTTTGCTAGAGGGATAAAAATTGAAGTCTTGGATATTGAAGCAGTATAGCAACCACAAAATGTTCAAGTTGTTAAGAACCAGGACATACGGATAAACTATGATCTCTTTGAGTTGTCACATAAATCTGAAGATGTGATGGTCTGGGTCTATAAAGGCTTTAAGGTATTTGATCCTGGGGGTTTTTACATTCCATCCTTTTGAAAGAATTCTGCAAACCCTTCAAGTAGAAGCATAAACATGTTATCATATGATTTGTTATTATATGATTTGTTTAATTTGAAAGAGTTGCAGATTTGTTTTTCAGTGGGACAAGATCCATAAAAAAATAATAAAATAAAATAAAAAGAGGGAGGGAAGACGGTAAACACAAGTTTTCCCAGGTAGCAAAATTTTTTTTGGAAGCATAGTCTGGAGTGCATTTCGTCAACAGGACCTGAAAGGTAATTTTTCTAAATTTACTTGCAAATGGTCAAAAATTTTTAAGGCACTATTTCTCTGCTTTTCCATCTGCTACATTTTTTGAGTGATCAAAGAAGTTGTAACATGTGTATACATTGTAAATAAGCTTTAATGTCTGTACAGTTTATTTTATTTTGTTTGTGAGGTCTGTGTTTCTCCTTCAGGTCTGTACAGTTCTAGTTTATTTTAAAGATTCTGTATTTTATTTTTTTAAGGTCTGTGCAGTTTATTTCCTTTGTAAATAACTCTGCAGTTATTTTATTTCCTTTGGTGCCTGTACAGTTTTATTTTAAAGTCTGTGCAGTTTTATTTTATTTTGTTTTTAAAGGTCTGTGTTTATCCTTGGAAGTCTGTACAGTTTATTTTATTTTAAGAATTCTGTTCTTTAACCTTTGCCTGAGCATCAATGAAAAAGTCAGCCTTCTAAAAATTGTTTTATTCTGAGTTCAGAATCCAGTGTTCATTATCATAATTGTGAGATAGTCTTTTTAAATTGAGCAGTGGAACTATTTTGTTATTCAGAACAACAGTGGAAGGATGATTGGATTTTGTGTCTTGCTTGCCATAGTTGTTTTAATTATAAAGAAACTGCTATGTTGTTTGGCTGGAGAAACTCCTAGGGAATCCAAGAAAAGTTGGTCATAAGAGGGGACTATGATTCATGTAATTATTTGAGTATCCATAGAGGCTATCAGTGCCCAGGCTGAAGCAGTTCCAGATTGATGAAATATTAAAAGAAAATTGTTGTTCTTTCTAAGGCTTTTCAGATGTTGATATATTTCAAAAGAGAGAGAGAGAGAAGGTGAGAGTTGAGCAAGACAACATAGAATTGGCACTCTGTTATTTCCAATATATACAAAAAAAAAAAGAGATAAAAAAAAAAAGAGTAATGTAATCAAAGAGGCAGCCAAGACTTCAAAAGATGTTTTTCTTCTACCAAGTTGTAGATTCTACCTTACAATTGTAAATCTGGGTCATGTAAATCTAAAGGGTAACTCTTTCGAGGCTGTAAAAGGCTAAACTAGTAAATAGAGCTCTACTCGGTTTCCCATTTTACAATCTAGAAAAGCTGATCAATCCAGAGTTCAACATTCGAAGGCCCAGTCATTCTTGAAGAAAGTTTTATACGCTTGTAATTGCACATCAGAAATCTTCCTTAAATGATTCAGCCTAGTATGTCCTTGGGAAATTTTGACAACTATCAGCTAGTAGTTAAATTATTTTGAAGAATATCTGTGGCAAGGCAAGATACATGGTCTATGTTGTTTTGAAACTAGAGTCCTGGGTTCTAAAATAATGCTACTATTTTACCCGCAGATATCGCCATTTGTTGAGAAGCAACACACCCCCACTGAAAAATGAATTTCCACCCTTTGAAAACTTTGAGCTTTCATTTTTGCAGTAAGGACCCTCTTGATGTTTTCCAGGTTTTAATTCCAAATTTGCTTGCCTCCTTTTTTTTAAGTTGTGCTTTTACTTGCATCTGGCTTTGTTTTATTTTAGAATTCATTTTGCAAATGTTAGAATCATTGCTGATTAAAGAAAATCTTTCACCGGTATGAAAAAATGCAGATTCCAGATAGAAAAATTCATTGGAGGCCAAAACTTTCCATTTTTGGCAAAGTAGCGAAATCGCGACACTTCCATTTTTGGAAATGTCGCGAAATCGCGACAGGTTTCGGAAAAGTCGGCCAAGTCGCAAAAACGTAGCGAAATCGCGACACTTCCATTTTTGGAAATGTCGCGATATCGCGACACTTTCCATTTTTGGAAATGTCGCGAAATCGCGACGAGTCTGGAGAGAGAAAGCAAATGCGTACGGAACGACGCGATTTCGTGACATGTCGCGAAATCGTGACATGTCGCATTTTCGCTGCTACAGGAGGCAAAAGGAAGCCAAGGCATGAAAGACGTCGTGATTTTGCGACATGTCGCGAAATCGCGACATGTCTCATTTTCGCGGTGTCGAAAGAAGAAAAGCGCGCAAGTCAGGAAAATGTCGCGAAATCGCGACATGTCACATTTTCGCGGCTGCAAAATGAGAAAAACGAACAAGTCACAAAAACGTCGTGAAATCGTGACACTTCCATTTTTGGAAATGTCACGATATCGCGAAACTTTCCATTTTTGAAAATGTTGCGATATCACGACAGGTTTGATTCGAAGGCCAAACTTGATGAAATTGTCGTGAAATCGCGACATGTCTCGTTTTCGCTGCATGAAAGGAAGAATGCAAGTTTTGAAGAAAAGGGCACGATTTCGCGACATGTCACGAAATCACGACATGTCGCATTTTCGCTGTGATAGAAGCAAAAATTGGCTAAGGCACAAACGTGTCGTGAAATCGTGACGTTTTTCGAAGAGGAGCCCAGGGCGTACGGACCGTCACGATTTCGTGACATGTCGCGAAATCGCGACAGGTCCAAGTCAAAGCACAACAAGCAGCAAGTTGCCAAAAGAATGGAAGAGGAAAATGGCTAAGGCACGGACATGTCGCGAAATCGTGACGTCGCGAAATCATGACGATTTTTGAAAGGAAGGCCCAAGGCATACGGACCGTTGCGATTTCGTGACATGTCACGAAATCGTGACATGTCGCGGTTTCGCGGCGGGTCCGAAGGGAACAAAGCGAGCAAGAGGAATTAAATGAGAAAGCGCCTAAGGCATGAAAGTGTCGTGAAATCATGACATAGTTAAGAGAAAAGTGAAAAGGCCAAAAGGTGTCGCGAAATCGCGACGTCGCGATTTCGTGACGTCGTGAAATCGCGACACAACGCAGAGAGGAAGCCAAGGGTCCCAAAGGAAGCTAAGGCAGAAACGTGTCGCGAAATCACGATGTCACGATTTCACGATGTCGCAAAATCACGACAGTTGAGGCAGTGAGCATACGACATAGTGAGGTAGCGATTTCGTGACATGTCGTGAAATCATGACATGTCGCGTTTTCGCTGCGATAAAGCTGAAGAAGTGCAAGGGCACAGAACGAGTCACGATTTCGCGACATGTCGTGAAATCGCGACATGTCACATTTTCGCGGCCATGGCAGCAAAAAGCCCAAACATGAAAAGATAGCTGCGACACATGTCAGAACAGAACAAAGCACCAAGCCGCGTATACTGAACTTTAGGGTTTCATTTTAATATTTAAGGTTTTGATTTAATAATTTTAAAATGCTAATCCTTGTTTGTCTTTCATGCAGGAAGCCATCTGGCACTTGCATGATAACGAAGAAATGGCCATAAAGACAAAGTTAAGTGCAAATTAATCGAAGACCGCCATATTGAAAGGAAAGATGTCGAGAATTGCTGTTTCATCCAAATTTTACAGATCTGGCCGCAAAGAGACTTTACGGTGACTAAGCAGTTGCCCATTTAATGGAGTGTGTCGAGAATTGGCCGAAAAATGAAAATATCTACACTCAGTTACCAAAATTTGTCGATGGATGCATTTAATGAAAATTTATGGCAAAATTAATGGCTTGCAGACATTTTCAACTCAGGGATGGCTCTGCGGAGATGAAATGTCAGAGAAGTGGTGACTCATCCAAATTACCCGAGGGCATTAATGAAGACATTTATTCATAGTTGCGGGTGAATGCAAGTGGCATTCGAATTCTGCCTTCTCCATTTATGGCAAGTGACTGCACTGATTTGCAGAATGGTTAAGTTTTATCCGAACTTTATTTTAAAAGGGCTTATATTGTAAAACCCGGATACTAGGGTTTAAGATGATAAGATTTAGGGTTTGAGAAGAAGATATTTCTGAAAAGATCAGGGTCTTTCCTGAGTCTATAAATACTTCTTCTCAATGTAATCGCAGGAGGCGGAGACTTAGAAATAAAAGGCTATTGAAGCAATTTCTTGCAAATCTTGTTAAATACTTTATTTCTGGACTTGGAGTTGATGTGCTTTTGTTTTCTGTGATAGCATGGCCAGGAGCCTAATATTTTGCAGATTGTGATAAGTTCATCTTCTTTTGTTATCCATTTCTTTAAAGTTTATTAAATATATGCTGTAAATCTGTGTTATCAAGATTAAATATGTTGTTGGGCTTCATTTGTTCTATTGTATGCTAGGGAAAATCATGGATTTAAGGTTCAAGTTTGTTCTAATTGCTCTGTCCTCACTGTGTGAGCTATGCTGCTGGTGAGAAATACCAATTTTAACGGACTTCCCTTCTGTTTATGATTTTCTTTCAGATCTGTTCCATCTCTGCCTTATGCTCTTAGTAGAAAGTGATCTTAGAAAGCTGGACACTTTCTTCTTTGATTTGTTCTGTTGTGAAGCTGATAGTATAAATAAAATTGGTAGTTTAGGTTTTACAGCTAAGTTTGATAGACTTCTCTTTCTGCCCTACCCTACTCTCTTTGTTTTACCGTGAAATGATCCATTTTTATTTTCTTTTAAATTTGTCATTTATTTAAATCTGCTGACCCATAAGAGCTAGATCAAAGAACTAATTTTAAATTTGATTGTCAACAAGTGACAACTTCTAAACATTATTGAACAAGTTCAAGAACCCGTTGTAAGGTAACAGACAGTCCATATTGAAAACTATTCCAGAAGCAAAAAAGAGTGAATAGACATTCGACCCAACTCTGTAACTCACACCTTGGATAACCAGAAAGATCCTAAAGTGAGTGGGATTTATCCCGTATAAGTGTTATCAGAGTTTCATGCTCATTCTTCGCAGGGTGTGTATAAAAGTTGGACCAACAGGTTATTCATTTTTCTCTCTTTTTTTTTCTTGATTTTCCCCTTTTTTTTTTACCTCTCCTTTTCTCTTTTTTTTTTTTTTCTTTTTTCTTGATCCTGACTATGCCCATGAAGGAATTTCATGATTTCCCCTGAAACCATGCCCATGAAGGAATTCATACTTAGAATTTATTCATCTTTTTGTTTTCTATTTTTCTAATTTTTTTGTATTTTCTATTTTTTTCTTGAAATCCACTGATCATGTTGATTGTTTTGAAGTGGAAGAAGGAATCTCTTCCACCTGCTGTGTATCCAAACTATCAAGTTGCTGCAAGAATTCTTCTTTAGTCAGAGGTTTATGGTATACCTTGAGGTGATGTCCATTAACTACCAACTTTCTTTGTGACCCATCAATAGGGGATAAATGAGTTGCTCCGTTGTTAAATACCTCTTCAATCCAGTAAGGTCCTAACCATCTAGTTCTCAGTTTTCCAGGGAAGTCTTCATATTGAGAATCAAACAGTAAAGCCCAATCTCCTTGTTGAAGTTTCCTCTGCTGCATGTGACTGTCATGCCAAAGCTTCCTCTGCTCCTGAATTACCTCAGTTTGGTGTAGAGCATCCAATCTAAGTTCATCCAATGCATTCAGCTGTAGAATCATGTCTATTTGTGCCTTCGACAATTCAATTTCAATTTCCAGTGCTGTGCGCAATGTTAGTAGCTCAAATTCAATAGGTAAGAGAGGATTTTTACCAAAGACTAGTTCATAAGGTGTGAATCCAATAGTGGACTTCCAAGTAGTATTGTAGGCCCAAACTGCTTCAGGTAATTTGTCTAGCCAATTTCTCGTATGAAAAGCTATTGTTTTTGTCAAGATGCGTTCTAGTTCCCTATTTGTTACTTCAACCTGGCCATTTGCTTGTGGGTGGTAAGGTGATGATTTCCTATGTTTGATTTCATACAATTCTGTAAATGCTTTTATGAATTTGGATGCAAATTGGGGTCCTTGGTCTGTGGTGATAGACCGTGGAGCTCCAAATCTCTAAAAAATCTGAGTATACAAGAAATCAACGACCTTATCTTCATGAGCATGTTTGAAAGCACGCACCTCTACCCACTTTGTCAGGTAATCAGTGCATACTAGAATATGCACCTTTCCTTGAGAAGGTGGATCACTAGGTCCTACAAAATCAAGCCCCCACCTCTCAAATGGTTCTAAAACCATTTGAGGCTACAATGGCATCTCATTTGTATGAGTGGGTTTCCCCATTCTTTGGCATGCATCACAATGCCTGATGTACTTTTTCACATCCTTGTGAAGATATGGCCAATAATATCCTATCCCCAAGATTTTTCTAACTGTGCTTTTTGCGAAATAGTGTCCACCTGAGGGTTCATCATGACAAGCTCTAAGGATATCATACACTTCATCCTTTTGGATGCACCTACGTAACACATGGTCAGGACTGCACTTAAAAGCATACCCTTAATCCATTCGAAAGAAGAACTTTGTTTGATCAATTGTTTTTTTTGTTTTGAAGTAAAATGTGGAGGAACTTTCCCTGTGACCAAATAATTGGCTATATCTGCAAACCAAGGTGATTGAACTGATATAGCAAATAGTTTTTCATCAAGAAAAGTGTCATCAACTAATTCCCCTTCATCTGTGTTCTGCAACCTAGACAAAAAATCTGCCACAACATTAGCTTTTCCTGGTTTGTTGATTATGGTGATATCAAATTCTTGTAGCAATAGCAACCAAAAAATAATTCTTGCACTTACCATAGGTTTATTCATAAAATACTTAATGGTTGTATGATCTGTGTGAATAAATATTTGATAACCTGTGATATAATGCTTGAATTTGTTGATGGCATAAATTACTGCTAGGAATTCTTTCTCAGTTGTATAATTTTTCTCTGCTCCTGTCAAGTTCTTGCTAATGTTGTAGATGGTATAATGTTCACCATTATCAATTTGTCCTAATGCTGCATCAATTGCTATATTGGAGGCATCAGTCTGAATGTGAAATGGTAATGTCCAATTAGGTCCTCTGAGCATAGGTGGAGTTATCAATTTCTCTTTCAGAGCTTCAAATGCTTCTTGACACTTTACAGTCCAATAGAATTCAGAATCTTTAGTCAATAAGGCAAACATAGGACTGGCTATTATACTAAATTTGGGAATAAACCTGCGGTAAAAACCAATGTGTCCTAGGAAGCTTATGACATTAGTCTGAGTTTTAGGAGGAAGGAGATTCTTGATAATTTCAACTTTCTTTGGATCAACTTGGATCCCTTCAGGAGAGATGTGATGACCAAGAACTATCCCTTCCTTCATCATCATGAAGCATTTATCTGGATTTAAGGATAAGTGGTATGTTTCACAGTGAGTTAAGACTTTGTCAAGATTTTCCAATGTAAAATCAAAAGTTTGTCCACATACTATGAAATCATCCATGTAAATTTCAACACTTTTGGTGGTCAGATCAGTAAAAATTGCTAGGACTGCTCGTTAAAAAGTTGCTGGGGCATTACACAAACCAAAATGTAAAACCCTATAGGCAAATGTTCCCCATGGACATGTAAAAGTTGTCTTTTCTTGATCTTCAAGTGCAATTTGAATTTGATTATATCCACTAAATCCATCAAGAAAACAAAAGTATTTTTTTCCAGTAAGAGTATCTAACACTTGATCTATGAAAGGTAATGGAAAATGGTCTTTGTATGTCACTTTATTCAATTCTCTATAGTCTACACATACTCTCATTTTTCCATTTTTCTTAGGAACTATTACCAATGGAGAAACGCATTGGCTATCAGAAATTGGGTAAATGAATCCTACTTCTAGGATTTTTTCAATTTCTTCTTTCACAATAGCTCTTAAGGTAGGATTCAATCTTCTTTGAGGTTGTCTGATTGGCTTGACTTCTTCAGTATAGATTCTATGGGTACATATATCAGGATGAACTCCTGACATATCTTTGTAGTTCCAAGCAAAAACATGAACATGCTTCTGCAAAACAACTATCAATTTTTCTTCCTCTTCCCTAGTAAGCTAGCTATAGATGTTCAAAAATTTGCCTGGCTGGACTTCTATTTGTTTTGTATTTAGAAGGACTGAATTCACTCCTTCATACTTGGTGTTTAAGGGATTAAAAGGACATTGCTGAGATGGGAGAAAAGAAGCAGTTTTTGTTTTATTGTTGCTTGAGGGAAGCATATCTTGTATGGAACAGTGAGAAGGAAAAATCAGATGATGGTGCCATCCATGTGGTAGTGAAACAGAGTTTCCCTGTGATAACACAGATGATTCATCTTTAGATTTTTGATTCTCCTCATTACTTATCAAGTGTTGGATATTTGTTGCTTCCCCTTCTAAACCTTGTTCATGCAGAACATTCATCAGGATTGTTTCATTTTCTAAGTTTTCTATGTCACTGAGGTCTTATGTGTGTTCTCTTACTACTAAGGTAGCTAGTGTATAAATGACCTCTTCTGGTTCCTCATCTGAGTCAAAAAACCATAACTAACCTAAAAATTTTCTAGATGGTTTTGCAGGAGGATATAAAGAAATTTGTTTCAGCTCAATACCATTTGAAATAGTCATATTTCTAGATCTGCAGTCTATGAAGGCTGCTGCAGTTGCAAGCCAAGGTCTTCCCAAAATAATGGGATATCCATGTGCTGAATTCCTTGGCTATAAAATCAAAAAATCTACAGGGAATTCCCAAGAAGAAACTTCTATAGGGACATCTTCAATGATTCCTTCAGGTTTTGCAACTGACCTATCAGCCATTTCTAAAACTCTAAATGTGGGGCTGAGATGTTTGAGTTGTAATTGTTCCATTGTATCTTTAGTCATGAAATTTATTACAGCTCCTAGATCCGCTAAAACATTTGATATTGGTACTGAACCTATGGTGACTGTGATAACTGGGCTTCCTAGATCACTATACTTTGGAGGTAGTAGTTTTCCAGATAAGAGATCAGCTATCTTCCCTTCAACCTGCACAGTCTCAGGGAATGCTTTCTTCTTTCTTTCTGCTCTTTTAATGCACAAATTTTGGATAGTACTGTTAATTTATAGTATTTCCTTAATGGCTTGCAATAAGGGCAATGAGATAGTCAACTTTTTGAGTTATTTGACCAATTATGACTCAGAAATTTTTGATATTGCATTAAGTCTTTCAGGATATGGAACTATCCCTGGTAATTGTTTTGCTTGTGTCTCTTTTTCTATTTTTGGATCCATTTTTTATGTTTCTATTGTTGGTTGGATTCTCTCTGGTTTTGATGATTCTTACTTTTCATTATCTTTGATTTCCATTAAAACTAGTTCAGGTACAACTTTCCCTGAACGGAGTTGGATGTCACTACAATCAAGAACATTAATTTCAATATTTTCTTCAGCTTTAGCCACATAGACAGGAGGTGTTTGTCTTACACTGTTTGGATTAGTGACTGGATGAGCTGGCAATTGAGGTTGTTTCACTTACTGTGTTTGCTATTTTTTTTCTTGAAAATTTTGATTAGGTGTAGGCAACAAATGCTGAGTTTGACCTTGATTCCTTTGCTGCCTTGGATAGGACTGGTATTACTGATTCCACTATGGTTGGTTTTGTACCTAATGTGGATTAGTCTGATTTTGATTCCAAGGTGGATTTTTTTGATTCCATGAGGGGTTGTTTTGATTCTGATTCTAGGTTGGGTTACTCCAATTTGATTATGGCCATTCTTGGGAATTTGTCCATTGAGGATAATTCCAAGGACGTTGGGGTGGTTTTGATTGTCCCAAAGGCATAGTACCAGGATTATGCCCCCAATTTGTAGGAAAACGAGGAGGATTTTGATATTGAGAGAAATTTCCCCCTTGTTTTGGTCTAATATAGTTGAGTTGCTTAGTCTGGTTTCCTAACACAGATTTGAGTTGTGGTAGCAGGTGGCATTGATCAATTGAATGCCTTTTTGAACAGATACCACAAATGGATGAGATAGATGTTTTATTCAAAGGACATTCTTGCAAAGCATGTTTATTTCTACATCTTGGGCAATAAATTACCAAAGGTTCTGTGTTTTTAGCCTTTGCAGAGATTTCCCCTAAAGTAGTGTTTAGATGCACTAGGATATCTGTTTTGAAATTTGCAAGTTCCTCTATCAGGTCCTTTACATCAGTACCATTTGTGCGGCTTTTTCTTCTTCTTTGCTTAGTGCGAGAGTAATTCCTGTAGAGATCCATAATTTCCTCATTACTGAGAGTGGTTACATCCCCTTTTCCCATCAAATCCAGAACTTCTCCGGATTCATCTTGCAATCCTCTCAAAAATATGGTTTTACATAATTCTGGTTCTACTAGTCCACATCTCCTTTGAACAAAGGAGAACCTATCAAGATAATCTTCCAAGGTCTCATCATATTCCTGCTTGATTCTAAATAACTCATCTTTTCTATTCCTTACATGGCAGTATTCTTGATATTTGTCTAAAAAGATAGTCTCCATTTGATCCCAGGTTCTTATGGAATTTGGCTCTAAGCTCATGAACCAGCGTAATGCTAAATCCTTGAGAGTTGAGGGAAAAACCTTAAGTTTTTGATTGTCATTTATATAATCATAGGTCTGACACACTACCTTGAATTCAAACAAAAACTGGTCAGGATCTTCAGATACAACACCTCGAAAGGTTGGAAGTACCGAAGGTGAAATGGTCTTCATAGGAGAGTTTTGTGTTGGATTCAGATGAATAGGATATTCAAATGTTCTGGACGGTTGGAGTATATCCTGATCATCCCATTCATTATGAACATAGCCATGCTGGCCATCTACATTGCCTCCTTCTGCCATAGTTTCTTATCTCCTAGGAGAAGTTAAAGCTTTCCAAATTGTTCTCTCAAGAGGTCCAAGCTTCTCTGTTGATGAGTCTGATGAATTATCTTCCTTAAGATATTCTGTTGATAAATTTGGTGATTTTCCTTTCTCAAAATGTTCTACTGATGGTGAGACTGGTGATTTTTCTTTCAATATTTTAGGTAGTTCAAACACAGGTGATTCACCCCTTAGGCATGAATATGTCCTTAATGGGACAAGCCAGGGATCCTTTGGGGTCTCCCTAGACTTACTCATTCATGTTTACTCCTAAATGACATAAATTAAGTCAATAGTTGTTATCTTACTCTGTTGTTATATTCAGATTTTAACCTGAATGTTCATAGTTTAGTCTGATTACAGCTATTGGACTATTTGTTTTCTTCTAACAACACTATTCCCCAAAAACAGTGCCAAAATGATGCATAGTCGTTATACCATCATTAATTCTCAATGAATCTGTCAATCCAGGGCAGTGTACAAGGCTATCTGTGGGAGAAGAAGTGAAACAGCTATAACTTAGGTCAATCTAGGGCAACAAGTCTTATTGGTGGAACCGGTTGTGTGGGGGGTTTTGGAACATTCATATCTATAAATTGCATAAATTAAATCTTAATCTAAGTTGTAGAATTGAAAACTAATCATTAACTGTAGAAATGAAGTCCAAATTACAATTGCAAAATGAGACCTAATTATATTGTAGAATTAACAGTTACAGAATTGAAAATATGATCCTAATTGCAGAAAGAAAATCTAATTATCTTTGCAGTAATGAAAGTTTAGATCTAATGTGGAAATAAAAACTATCAAAGTTCTGTAACAGAAGGTTGTCAATCTTCTGTTCAAATTTTGACAGCAAAACATAAAATGCAGGAAATTGTTGAAAAACAGTAAATTATGGAAATAACAATCTGAAAATGAAGTGGAAACTTTGCTGAAAGTAAGATTACAAATAAAAATTTAAGCACAAGATTAATCTAAGCATAAATAAACTAATACTACAAATATTGTCAACTATTTACAAGCAATTGAAATAACAAGTTCTATAACTCATTCTGCTGCAGCAAAATCAGAATAAAAACCCGCTTTGTTAGTCCTCCTACTCAGTCCGGAAGTGGCCAACCTCTTTGTCCGAAGAAGGTGTAAGTCTCTCTCTTTTTCTAAATCTTAATCACACTCATTTACAAGTAATTTGAAATAGAACTGGTGCACTTTATTGATCAAAAGACATGATTACAAGAATTCTCATTGAAAAATCATTACAGACTCGTAACAGTCAATTTCTAGTTAT
This sequence comes from Wollemia nobilis, assembly GCA_028583015.1. Lineage (NCBI taxonomy): Eukaryota > Viridiplantae > Streptophyta > Pinopsida > Araucariales > Araucariaceae > Wollemia > Wollemia nobilis. The sequence continues at coordinate 18,449,138 of JAQPPZ010016473.1, forward strand.
ACTCTGTATTTTTTGCTAGCTTCCTTACTCTATTTTCTACCTCCTTTTCTACCTACTAGGCTCAACCTAAATGGGAGCAATATTTATAGCTATTCTATGATCTGATTACAAACAAAGAATATCTCAAAAGATCTAATCCTACAATGCTGCAACAAATTCTGGTTTTATCTTAGAAAAGGACTAAAACCTGATCTTTCCCTTAATGATGGCTTTGGTGAGCAATGATGGCAAAGACAGATGGAATATATTTCTCTTTACTTTTTCCAACCTTTATTTCCCTTTTTCCAGCTTCAAAAATCAGTCAAAAGGTCAAAAACACATTCTGTTCTTCATTCCGAAGATAAGTGGCTTCATTTCGAAGACAATGCAGTTTTCATTTCGAAGATCGCTCATTCCGAAGATACTACATTCTCATTTCGAAGATCGCTCATTCCGAAGATACTGCATGTTTCTTTTCGAAGATCTATTCATTTTGAAGATGCTGTGTTCCTTCATTTCGAAGATATCTGTTCATTCCGAAGATACTTTGGAATTAACAAATGTATGCTTTTCTAGTGATTTCTTTTGCATATCTCAGGTGGGTTATCTCCTAAGATCAAATTCTAATGGTCTTCATCCCTTTCCTCATGTGAATTCCATGCCTTGCTATTTATGGATAGCTGGCTGGAATTTATATGGGAAAGACCAGTTTTTGCTGCACAGCAACAGTTTGCTTGCACTGTTGCCAGATTAGGTGAAGTAAATGCTTTGTCAAATCAAAACAAGATTAGTGAAATGCTGCTCTTATTTTAAGCATATCCCATTGTAGCAAATCATAGCAAAAAGAACACAACTATGCAAAAAGCTGTAAAATCAACATATAATATTTCAAATACATTGATCATGCAAAATGGTTAATATACAACATATTGAATCAACTTAACTAACATATCAGATAAAACATAAGAGTTTATAGGCATTTTTAGTGTACAAAACATGTTATGATTGAGGCATTTCCAGGCCTCATCACAAAGGTGCATGATTAAAACACAAACGTGGTGTCATTTGTAAGACTGACAAACACGATCCATCCTACTACAGAATGCAACAGATGACAAATGCCTATATGCAATGAAATAATGAAATGAATGCATGTTGAAATGAAAATGCATAATGCAAATACAAATGTTTTTGGATTTTATGTTTTATCAATTTTTATTGATTTTATTTATTTTATAATTTTTATTGATTTTGAGCCTTTTTATCTGACCAAACGATGATTACATGCCTTTGGAGCCTTTAAATTGACCAAGCAATTTTTTAGAAAATCTTTAGAGCTTTTTAGGATGACCGAGGGGTTTTAAGTAAACACTCAGAGCATTTTGGGGTTGACCAAAGGTTTGAAATACCCTTGGGGATTTTTGATGAACCAAACTACTCACAAGAGAGCTTGGAGTCTTTTAGGATGATCGAGTGGTTTTGAGAAAACCCTCAAAGCCTTTAACTAACATGACCAAGTGGTTTTTGGATCCCTTGGAGCCTTTTTGGGATGACCAAGAGGTTATAAGCAAACCCTCAAGGCCTTTGACCGACATGACCAAGTAGTTTTAGGGAACCCTTGGAGACTTTTGGGGAGGGCATGCTACCCTATGTACCCCAAGAGTTCATGCTATCCACTAAAATGTAATCAATTTGTTTAGGAAGAGTGACAGAAATCAACTCTCCCAACTAAGTAACGAACCTTAGCGGACTACCTATATTTTGGCAGGGTTGAACGAGTGAACCATCCTCATGGATCACATCTCATTCTACTAGGTCTTGGACGACTCTCTTAAATGATTGGCAACCCCAAATGTCATGTCCACGTGCTTGATGATACACACAAAAGGGACCCTCATCAAGTGATCTAGTATTGGATGCCCTTTGCTTGACTTTAGGTAATATGAATGCCTTTGCCTTGTGTAAATTTTAGAAGAAATTTAGAGTATTCATTTGAAATGAAACTGCTCGTTGCACTGGCTTATTAGGACTACGAGGCAACTAACGACCTCAAGGTCACTCCTGAGGAGGTGTGCCTTTTGTTTCAACATGTTGGGGCACCATACAAGAACCATCTTCATGATAAACCCCATTATCTATAAGTTTTTTCACCTTATACTTGAATTCATAGCAATCGTGAATGCTATGACCCTCCATTCAATGATAGATACAATAATGATCCTCTATGTAACCCTCAAGTTTGACTCGATTTGGGTCTTCAGGTTTAATGCCAGGTAAGGTGATGACCTTAAACTCTTGCATATTCTAAAAAATATCAGACATAGACTCACTTAAAGGAGTCCAAATGCACTGTGACTGTCTTGGGTGCCTAACCCACATTGGCTTGCTTTGAGGACCCACTGGTTGGGTTGGCCACATTGGCACTCACTTTTGCTGAGGTTTTTCTTGCACTTGCATAGGAAGCGACTCAGTCTCAGAGAAGGGATGTTTTTGCGATCCTATTTTTTCAAACTAGTTCATGATAAAATGCAATGCTTCATCTTGATCATCCATTCGATGTTCCATTTGTTCTAGATGATTTAGAATGGCTCGCAATACTAACAAAGATTTCATATGTATTTCCAAAAACTGATTTGAAATACCTTTGTCTATTAAAGGAAATAGAAAAGTGGATGCTATGGATCCATTAGGTAATTGCAAATCACCTATTTCCTTCACTTGGGTTGATGTGAATGATTCTTGATGATACACTTTGTTAGTGCTATCCTTATGCTCATGCACCTGACTCAGTTCATGCTGATTTTTAGCTTGAAATAATTGAACTATGTCAAATTTAGTACCCCTAACGTAACATGGGATACACACTTGCTCTTGTCCTTGAGAAGGTGGCACAAGAAATGAGTCAAGAGTGACTGGACCCCTTTGATGTTGAAGCAATATCTAATTGCCCCATATATTTCTCTATTAGCTCTAGAGTCACTCGATCCTCTGACCCAATGCCAACCATTCCAAAAAACTTGTGAGAAAATGATTCTACCATTGCATGAATCATAGGTGACTCATTAACCTATTGGGGTTGTAGCATTTTAGTTGTAACAACTGAATCTTCCTCATGCTCACTCGGTGCATCTAGGATAGGCTCAACGGGTAGAGACTTGACAAGAAGCTGACCTAAATCCTCAATGGTCTCTATAATGGGTAACACTATAATGCTAGCCTCTACAAGCTCTTCATATTCAACATCATCCTTATGAGGACTATCTGGTGACATGATGGATGATGAGGGTATGATACACTCAGGTGCATCCATGACCAAGCTGGGTATCTCCCCCTCGATAGGAGTATGAGGATCCTCTAATGACACATCCAAGGTATCTATGAGCATACCTCCTCCAATTGGTCTTGGAGTAGTCATCTCTTATGGGATGGATGAGACTCAAGTTCCCTATACGACTAACTCATGGAGTAGGATCCACAACTCTCTATCTCTCTAAGAGGAGACCTAACAATGTGAGTTCTTTTCGTGTGTGGAGAAACCTCATGACCTATATGGGTGAACCCCTTGCGTGACAAAGGAAGCTCATGATGACTATCAAAGTGTCGCACTGGGAGGATTAGAGCCTCAGGTGAATGATGAGTGTGATGCCTAGAAAGGAGGCATGCGAGGTCTAAAAGATCCTCATGGGAATACCAAAGACATTAAGTGCCTCTCCCTGCATATTCTGAGTCATTATCTCCTAAGTGAGCTCAACTATGCCTAGTTGTCATGACATGCCAACTACACAAATCTAGAGAGGAAACCTATCTTACTAAAAAATTTGGCCTCAAGGAAGGACTTATCTTGATGAATTAATAAATAAAGAAGCATACAAAGTAAATAATGTGATTATCTCCTTTACATTTTAAAAGTGAGCCCTAAACTGTTCGATGTTGTTTCAATGTTTTGTTGTATCAGTAAAGAAACTCCTTATCATGTTTTGTAAAACTTTTTGCATGATAATCTTAGTTTAAATTAGCTTTCACCGGTATGCTCGCAACTCGACAACCTGGGTGTGAATCCAGGCCGCATAAATCCCCATGTGTGGCAATGAAACTCCACACCCAAAAAAGGAGCACCAGTCCTACCAGTCCCTCACCCATTTTCCCCCAGTCAATGTTATACCCTTCTAAGAGAATACATGTAAATTTTCTAGGGTAAAAAAGGTTCTTGGGCCCGACCTTGGTCTAGAACAATAGGTACATGGGAGTTGGGCCAATGGATGGAAATAACTACCACCGTCGTTGGACCCTACTAGTGGTTGTATGTCACTCCCAACTCACTAGCGTTTAATTACAACGTGGTGTGTGTGGTTCGTTTTATTCTTTTGCATAAAAGGAAAATGCATAATATAGCATAAATGATTGTTTCCTACATGATATGAAAAAATAAATATTTCATTTCATAGAATGCATGCTATATCCTAAATGATTTTTGACAATGCAATTATGATGATATAGCCTCTAATTAGGCTTTAAGCATGCAAACCAACACACAATTTTTATCAAGCATGTTGTATTCTAGGGCAGACTACACTTATATGTACACTGTTCCTAGCATCCATAATGGGTGGTTAGGAAATTTGGATTGGAAGCTTCCATCCTTTAACCACATTCTTATGGAACAAAAAGTCATTCCAACTGATTTGGCTCAAATGAAGGCCAACTAAACTTTAGTTTAGACTACAGGTGATAACTATGATTCATACTATAGACTGCAGGTCTCAACTGTGGTTCAAACTATAGACCACATGTATCAGCTATGATTCAAACTGATTAGGCCAAGGAGCCCAAAATGTGTGGTTAGAACCATTGCTCTATCTTGGAGTCTATCCAAGATCTTCCATATGGCCTTGTAGTATGTCCATATGAGTAGTCACCTTCGACATGACATATTTTAGGTGTCTACACTAAGTGTTCAAGTAAATATTGATACACATCTGAGGATTTAATCTCCTCTTATTTATTTTTAACCTGTGGAGAGGGATGAGGAATATTAATCATAGGTTGGGGTGGTTGATTGACAACATCCACACCTCCAAAATGTGCTTCTACATAATCTTCATTTTGTTCCAAGTCCTCATAATCCCCATAAGGTGTTTCAGGCATGGGCCTACAAGGAGGAACGAAAGCCTCTTGAAGGCGATCTATGTTAGGCCTATTATATATATATATATATATATATATATTTAGGCCTAGGATGTCTAGGAGGAAACATTGGATTAGGTCTAGGAGACCTATCTTGTTGGAAATTTGGTTGCCTCGGGTGAGCCTCCTATCTACATGTATTTGGAGTATGAACTCCATTATGCAAAGTCTCTTGAATTTTTCATTCAAAATTTTCTCTCTCTAATTGTTGCCACTACTCTAAGAGATCTAAGTGATGCTTATCAGACCTAAGTTGATTGAACTTGACCTAGACGTCAGCATATCTCTTTACTAACTGATTTATTAAATCAGTTGTATTATGTCTAAGTGCCTTAACACTGTTACCTTGATATCTATCTTGTTCAAGGAGGTTCATGAGATCTATTACAACTTTCCCTTGATTGAGGGAAGCTGCATTTACTTGAGGATAACCCCTAAATAGATGTTCTTGATAAGCTACTAGTGTAAAGGCACATCGTTCTTGCATGGACACATTTGAGTAAGGATAATCTAGATCCTCCTTAGGTCTTCCCTCATAAATAAGGAAAGGTAAGGCAAAATTAGCTCACCTATGGCGATGGGTATCATACTCATAATGATTTTGGCACCTTGGGGAAGTGTGGTTTGAAAGCATAAGATGATCATTCAACTCTACCCTAAGTGAAAATTCATGATTCTATGCACCAATGTGAGGAGTAGACCGAGCAGGCAGATAAATGCATAGTATTGCTCTATTGGGAAGTGTCTCATTGCACAATGAATCTTCTCAAAAGAAGGCATTAGAAACATCTATATTAGGGAAATAATTCCTCATATTGGTACTATTTCTTATAGGGGTACCCTATGTAGGAGTCCCTTTTTGCTAGGTCCCTGTCTTGCTACTCTAGGACTAACCATCCATTCATCTTCCACTCGATGATTAAGGATATGATTTCCTAAGTTGAGATTGTCGCTTGTGGAGATGCCTCGTATAGGAGTCCCTTGTTGGATAGATCTCCTTTTAGCCCCTATAGGGCTAGGAAGAGTAGGTGGTCACCAAAGAGGTATGACCATGTCCTTGGGATCAAGGCAAAGATGCTCTATGTCCTATCCCCGCAACGTCCACCCTTAAATGGGCTTGGCTATAGGTATATACCATATCTATGTAATCTAGACTGCTATATGATTATCTAATTTACAATTTTTATGAATTTTTATATCATGATCACCACTAAAGAAGCACAAAAAATGACATGCCTTGAGGGTTCTTTATTTAAATGTAAAACAAATTTAAACAAGCATTCAAAGGGAAATGTGCATAAAGATGTAAAATTTTTAATCTATTACAAAACATGGATTGTTTAAGATAAATATAGGGGGTTTCTCATCATATTTTATTAATCCATAGCATTCAATAAGATTACAATACATCCCCTTGAGGGCTTGATAATTTGATACATCTCAATTTAAAATTTTCCAAAGGGATAAAATCCCTCCATGAGCTTGATGACGTGTTCCAATGTTCTTCTTGCAACCCATAATTGAGAGCTAATATTGGGCCTATCTTGATGTGCCTTTTAGCTACTACCTCATGCCTAGAATACCTGCACCTACACACAAGATATTGAAAAAAATTAAAAGCATACCCGTTTATTGATTTATATCTAGGAAAACATAGAAAGCATGCATCTAGAAATACCAAAACTTATTTGTAATAAATTAAAACACTCCAAATGACTTACAATTATGATATTATATTATTAATATGGTTTTGTAAATATATGAGCTTGAATTGAAAGTAAATTGTTATAAAAAATAGTGATTGTCCCTGACAGGGACAACTAGACCTGCAAACACCAAACTCCTAATTGACCTATCAAAACTACTCCAAACATAACCAAAATTGAATGCAAGGCTAATATAAACATTTATAAATTATCTATGGTGGAATTGCACCAAAATTCCTAACTATTTTGTAACCATCTCTAGTAGGTGCAACTATCACTGTTAACATTCCCTAGGTGGGATAACTTCAAATAGAGTGGAATTTGCCACCAATTCCAAGGGGATTTGGTTTAGAACTCTCCTAAATGTTGTGTTGGAAAATATGGTCAAATTCCTCTCCAATTTGACAGGTTTTGGAATGGGATTTGTGTATTTGGAATACCCATGAAAGTGCCTTTGAATGAAGAGGGTTTCAAGGAAATACTAGGGCAAATGTGATAGCAAAAGTGAGGGTAGAATTGGGCAGCACTTCGTGGTCTATGCTTCAAATATTTTCTCTCTAAAATTGGGTGAGCACACATCAATTTATAGCCCAAATAGGGCATAGGAGGCAAAGGGGCAAGTTTTGGCATGCAAGGCATGTGTTGCAACTTGTCAAATACTTTGCCATGAATTGGTGGAAGAGGTTACCCATTTGGAACCTTCAATTTGGAGTCTCTGATTTCAATGATAGCCTCCAAATCAATTTTGGATTATTGGGAATGGAAATGGTAGGAATTTATTACCATTTCATGTGCCCCTTTAACTTTTGTAAGGTATTTTTGGGGACCATCCCACCCAAGGATGGTTTTGGATGGCTGTCCTTGGGTGGGATGGTCACCATCTATGACCATCCTAGGGTGGGATGGTCATAAATATATGATCCAAAAATTCCCAAAACTAGTGGAAACCTTTCCAAAAGTGCTATGGAGCCTTATTTTACCCTATAGGGTTGCCCAATGGGGCCATATGATGTCGATAAGAGTAGCGCAAGTGGAACATTAGTAGTATTATATTATTTAAATGATTTTAGTGTCTACACTACCTTCCTCATTCCTAACTTGAGGTGTTGTTTCTTTTATCTATGCATTATATTCATTTTTGTAGTTTCTCTTGTCAGTATGACCCTTGTTTAGATACCCATTCCTATTATCATCTTGTCTGTAATGTTCTCTATCTTTAAACTTCTTACTCTGGTCCTTTATCCCTTTTGTAAGTCCAAAGTCTCTTCTCTTCCTTGAATCATCCTTATCCCTTTCTATTTTATTATAATAAGCCTTTTTTTTTCTTTCTTAGCTCCTCAAATAAAGTGGTATCATATGATTCAGATAAATCTTTTGGTTTCACTAGACCCACAAGTGACCTAATTCTCGGATGTAGGTCCATAAGAAATTTTTGCACCTTTAGTTCTTATTTTTGATCATATTTAGGTATATACTTCAGTAGTTGAATAAATATCTTATGATATTCAATGATTGCCATATTCTCCTGGTTTAGATTGGTGAATTCCCTAAAATTTTCCACATTAAATTTCTGAATCAGGAATCGATCTCTAAACTCTTTTAGAAATGTGTCCCAAACAACATCTACTACCTCAAAATTCTTTATTTTCTTATAATTCATCCACCAATCCATGGTTGGTACTAATAAATGGTCCACTACCCATGCTATATTGGATTCAGATGAGAGGGTATTGATAGCATAATACCCCTTGAAATTCTTTAACCAATTTTCGATTGCTTCATCGATTGCTTCACCGTCACTTTTGCCATCAAATTTATTGATGTCATTTTTTCTTAAATATTTCTTAATTCACTACCTACTCATCTTCAAGTGGATCCTTCAAGCATTTCACCCTGCTCCCTTTTTGGATCCTTCTTCTTGGAAAATTTTTCAATTATTTTCTATTATTGAGTCAGTAATTCCTACTATTAAGCCATTTGTGCTCTCTATTTATCCATTTGGTCAGTAAACTAAACCCTTTGCATCTCCATGTTCTCCCTCTATTGATTCAATTATTCTTATGATTGGATTATTTGTAGCTCCATATGCTCATGCTATTGATTCATCTGCTCTTGCAGTATTTGGACCATCTTAGCCAAATTATCCTCACTTGGAGGGTTTTATTAGCCATTGGTTCCTTATCCTTTTAGATAATTCTTCATGGTGCTTATAATCTAGCCACCCTTTCAGACTCTCTTATGAGCCTTCTGAGTCCTTTTCTTGGGCCTTTAGTAACTATCTCTTGTCGAGCCATCATTAACTTTTTGAAAGAGCATACCATCACCTAGATGCAATAAGAGCTAAGTCAGTTATAAGTACTCAAATTTTTGCAACCTAGGCTCTGATACCAATTGTAACACCCCATGTATACTCACTTGGTTGTCTAAAACTACAAATAATTTTTTTTTGAGAAAATCTATTTTACACCCAATGGTTTAATTAGTCACAAGCATGTGAATATTTATTTTAAGGTAATTGACTGCAATAGACAATCCCTTAAATATTCAAGACTGGCCAAGTCCCACATAAAATATCATTATGTGAACATTTCCATCTTCTTTACTAGAGGTCTATGTTCACGATATGAGGTTGTCCTTTTAGGGCCCATAATACTTGAGAGGATGGATGTGTATTTCCCTACCCATAGCATGATATGGCTTAGGATATTTTACCATTTAGTTGCTCAAGGAAAATGCTATGGGCTAGCATATTTTTATGCCTAATACCTAGCTGAATGTGCATCTACTCTAGAATCCACTAGGGCACACAATTTCCATGGTTTGAGACTAGATATTTTACTCCATGCTATGAGTGATGAAGTGTTATCCCATTCCAACACTCGTTGGACCTTTTAGCTTTTGGATTCAACTACTCTTGATCCTAATAGGTTTTTGCTAATGATTCCCCACTCGATCCTAGATTGTGAAATATCTTCACGTACCACTCACATATCAATCTAGAATATTTTCCAATTCCACCTCTCGTTACTTATTCATAGTAAGAAGACCTCCTCCTCCCTATCAAAGTTACTAAAAATTGATTGAAATGGAACAACAACGTTTGGCTCTATCACAAAATCCAAGGTTAGGTGAGTGATTCCATCCATATTGATGGGGTACTCAAGATTATTTTGTAGTTTCACCCTACCTAGTGATAGTTTAATTTGAAGCTTCACCCAAAATTTGAAATAATACTTCAAGGGTAACAGATAAATATGATATAAACAAATTTTCAAATATTATGCTATTTTTAGTTGTAAAATAGGATTAAATAGCTTATTTGAATCTTACTATCTAAAATAAAGAACTAAGTGATATTTTCTACCTTCGAGAAACTAGCAACAGTTATTTCTTCATTGCTAAACCTATAAATTCGACTATATACATTCCAAACAAATTATGTATTTATTAACCTTAAATACTTTTTGGAACTACATCTTCCATTCTAATCATAAATAACTTTATATGTTTATTTAAGAGACAAGCTATATATCAATACAAACATCTACGTGTATATATTAATATTCTACCCCTCTTTACCAACCGATCCTCTCAATTTGTAATATCCATAAAGAAAATATTATGTTTTTCGAAGGATGGACTTCATTGAACAACGTTCCATACATTCTGAGAAGAAATAATGTGGAAATTATAAGAAAAGGCAACCGTGATGGTTTACTTTCAAAAACCAAGCTCAACTGCACTCTCAAACGAGTTTGAGCACACATAGCAATCCTCTCTATTTTAGATGAAAACTTATCCCCTAATAAACATGTCATTTTTATATTTTTGCTATAATTAATCATGGCGTTTGGTACAAATTTTCATATCGAAGCATCATAATCCTTAATATTATTTACAAAATCAAAAGAAAACTCTATTTATGTATAAAAATGGTTCTAGTTGTTGGAAAGAATAAAACTTTACGAAAAATAAAGTTGACACTTTAGAAAAAATAAATTTGACATTCTTTTCTATGTTTTTCAAGGAGGTTTACTTATCACAACAACCTTTAATGATTTATTAATAAGTTATTTGGGTTAGATTTGACATAGGGATATACAAATGGATGTTCTAGAAATTTATCATGAGATGCTAGGTGGTTTGTAGTAATTTTATAGAATAGAAGGATTATCACACTGTCATATGCACTTTCATGCATTTGCACTACTTTGTAGAGTACACTCCTATAATTTACATGAGGTTCCAAAAATGAGGTGGCTTTGACAATCTAGATACTTTTTAAAGCTCCTTACTAATATTTTTCTATTTATCAAAATTTGAATGCGTTTTTCTTTACAAAGCTAACAATAGGCTGATATATTATTTAAAAATAAACTCAAATGTATACCTTCTATCACAATTGGAACTCATTATGGGTTTAACCTCTAGTCAGGTGCTTCTACGACAAAAGACTAACTCAAGCGATTATGCACTACCATTGCTAACTGTTCATCCAAGTAGGTTTTATTTTCCAAAGTAAAAAAAAACAAATATCATGTGTAAGACAAAGATGCTAAAGCTTCTATCTGCATTTATATATGTGAAAGCATCAAGAATGTACTTGAAGGAAGTTCAAATACATTTTGTTTTATAACATTAGAGCTTCCAAAAATCTATATTAATGCCTATTTAATTGGACATTTTCATATTTGGAATTTTTAGCATACATCAAATAAAATTCTATATAAGTATCTCCCAATAGAGTTTAATATTCATTGAACTTGACTTTTGAAAATGCATATATCACATCAAAATTATATATACAACACAATTATAAATTCCTTTGGAGAACTTCTAAAAGAAAACTCAACATACAATTGTGTCGTCGTCCAAAAATTAAAAGCATATTCACAAGTTAATAGGGTATTATGGAACTCAACATACATATAATGCAGGAACACATTCATCTCTTCACTTAATTATACTGGTAATTCTATACAAAAAGTTATTTCCAACTATATCAAGCTAAGAAAATACAAACAGACAAACATAGCACATATCAAACAACTTATAACCAGTCTCTTAAATCTTCTATTCAGTTTTGGGGATATTTGATGTCATAACCATACACAGACTACAATGGGTGGGCCTTTTCACCACAACCATAGTAGGTAACTAGCTTCTCTTTGATAGCATAAGAAAAATATCCAATGGCTTACTTGTGGGGAGTCAAAGCAGCCAACTACATGATGGATGCAATCTATTCTAGCATGCAAACAATTGATGCAATTCACAACATATCCATTTTAACTTTCTTTTTTATGCTTTCACACTTTAATTCATCATCCATATCAGTTATGCATAGAATATTTTTAATGATATGAAATATTAAGCATTCATTCAAAGAGAGATATAACACTTATTCAAACATATTAATATCCATACTTCAACAATATTTCCATAAAAAGAAAATTGTTTCAAGACCTAACCTTTGAACATGCAAATATCCTTTAAATATTTCTTCAACAACACTTTTAAACATCCAAGCAAGATGATCTTCTAGGTTTCACGATTGGTTTTTATAGTTGAAGGAGATAAAATTATGTTTAACACTTGTGGGATTCATGCAAATATCTTGGCTTATGTTTTTCCAAGTAACCCACCAAATGTAGGAATGGATTTTATGTGTTTCTTATAATTTTAGTATTTTCTATTTTTTTTCATTCATATTTATTATTATTATTTTTAATATTATTTATTATTTTATATATATTTTTCTTTATAATTTATATTTATATTTATATTTTAAAGAAATAAATACTTAAAGAATTATTTCTGTATACAAAACACAAATCCCTATATGCATCTATATGAATGCACCTATATGGACCATTGGACAGGTGTATTGTTAATAGGGTATTTCACCCTATAACTACAAATACTCTATCACTCATGATGTTTCCACATCTTACCTTTTAATTTTACCTTTCATTTACCATCAGGAGGAGGTGTCCAATTCTCTAGATCAGTCCTTCAAAAGGGTTTATCTATTCCTGCATCCACTGATCGATCAACAATACCTCATTCATGAAAATAAATTAAGCAAACTAGTAGGTAGATTTTGGAGGGATGTTAAAAATTTAGAAGCATATTTTAGTACTAATAATTTTTTGAAGTAAAAGGAGATTCAGTGAGTTAGGAAAGCTTCCTACAAGAAATTTAGGAAGAGTATCTTCTTCATAATCAATCCAACACCTGAAGAAAAAGAGATCAGGAGGACATCTCATTAAATAACTTACAAACTTGGAAGAATAAGAAGGACTAGGAGAGTCTTGCTTGAATCTAGAAGTAGAAAAATCAAATATCTAAGAGAAGATATCACCACCAACACTTCTACAAGTAGAAGGTTGAAGATATGGTGTAAAGAAAGACCAAAAGAAGCTACAAGATCAAAGGCCTTGGTGAGGTCTCGATGAGCATCCAGTAAAAGGCTAGGAGAGCCTTATTGAAGAAATCATTAAAGGAGAACTCACTGGAGAAATATACTACCAAGGAGAAGCCCTTGATAGTGAAGGACTCAAGACAATTATCACCATCTGGCAACAATCCCAAGATAAGGAGAATTTAGCAAGGAGTGCCAAATTTGAGTAGAAGAAAAATTCAGTGAAGACCTCAAGATATTCAGAATCTTGAGAAGAAGATCTTTCTTGAAGTCAAAATTTGATAAGAAGACTTGAAGATAGAAGAATCTCACCAAATATAGGAGATTTGAATATTACCTCTCATAATAAGTGGGCATCGCTTCAGATACACAAACTTCTCCAAATATACAACAAAAGGAGGAGACCATAAGAGGAGAACAAGACACCAAATCTTAGGCTCATGAAAGAAAGTTTGAGACCATTTTTTGGTGGAGTTATTTAGAATAACCTACAAAGAGCTGCAAAATATTACTCAAGGTAGAAACTTGGTGATCTTAGACACCAACATCTACATCCTCTACAGAAGTGGAAAAAGAGCTACAAAATCTTTCAAAAAAAAGGTAAGCATCTATTGATGCAAGTAGATTCATTAATTGGATTACTTATCAAAATGATGGAATTCATAAATATTGGTTATATTTTCACCAGAAGAATACCTGATGGTGTATCTATTACTAATTATGTTTGTACCTACTCAACACAAGGAACAAGATAGCAATAAAGAAGAATATTATTGTGATGATAGACTAACTTGTCATGAAGCAAAAACTCCACCAACACCAATGTAGAATCACAAGAGAAGAAGGAAAATGAATAAAATGCGTGATAAAAATAAACATGACATCATCAATATAGAACCAATGGAATACATACGAAAGGTAGAACCTTCAGCTACAACTTACTTCACATCATATGAAGACATAGTTTACCTGTTGAGCCTGATCACACTAAGCAATGAAAGAGAATACAAATTCCACTATCCATTGGAGAAAGATCCACGTTGATGACTAAATTCTTCAATACCTAAATATTATAATACAAGGGGGTGTTAGAAATATATTATATTACATAATTTAGGTCATGTAAATGTACCTTCCTTGGTACATACTTAGGACATTAGATTAATTTAGGTGGAAGTTATCTAGTTACTTCATGTAATGTAATAAATGCACAAGTGTCAATGTGCAAGTTGTATATGTGCAAGGTGTCCCTTGCACAACTAGGTAGAGTGTTGGCCAAGGAACCTATCTTCCTATATAAAGGACCATAGATAGTAGTATGTAATGTAGCAATGTAGTAGAGTGTAGTAGTGTAGTGTAGTATAGAGAGTGTGTGAGCTATGAGCTTAGAGCTTATTTGTGAGTAGTAGCTTAGATCATGGAGTGTTCATTTACTCCATTAATTTCTATCATTTCTATTTATAACATACTTTGATCATCTCATAGATTTAATTTCTTTCTTATTATTTAGCATCTTATGATTTATATCTTCCATTACATGCTATATAAAAATCTAAAAAGTTGATGATGTGTAGGGATTAGGTAGATGCCATCCATTGGATTTGGATATCTATCATGTCAAATTCAACCTTAACATGACATACATCTTGAGATGGACCTGGAGAGAAGTGGAATGGTTATAGCATCTCTTCACATGGGAAGAACTCCTCAAGCAATGATGGAAATGTAGCACAATAAAAGTCAATTACCTTATGATTGAGGTGCAACAATTTTAAAGGGTTTCTAGGGTTGCAGAGAGGTGTGGTTAGGTCAATGGAAATCATGTTTATGGATGGCTAATAATTTCCATTATTGCACAAGGAGGACCTATCAATTATATATGGCTTTGCATTTGCTAGATGTGTCTTAAGGGAAAATGGGATTTCTAGATCCACTCTAGGAGTAGATAAAATTATTGGGTCCTCTGGTTGTAGCATGGTGTAAACTCAGCTACAAGAGACCAACAAAATGGACTCAAATCACATAACACAAATGCAATAATGGAATAAAATAGACAATTGATATTCTTATCATTCCTAAATTCACACCCCTTCTACAAAAGATTACAATCCATCATATAGCAACCGAAAACTAAAGAAACCCTAAAAATGTCTTTTTTCTAAAACTACTAAAAATATATCTTTTTCCTAAAATTGCTAAAAATAGAAATGAGTTAGATTGCACCCAAATTTGGTGCACACATCCCTCTTACAATAATGAACCTTAATTTAAAATATTAGGTCTCAAATTAAGGTATAACAAAATATAATAAACTTTTAACACCAAAAAAAACCCAAAAAACCCGGGAACTTATTCTAAAAGCTAATTTTAGGGCACTATATGTCAGAGTTAGGTCCTAAAAACATGATATTTGGAGGATTAGTAGGATCATAGATCATCCTAATGCATAACATGCATGTGGAACCACCTGTTAAATTTCAAGGCAAACGGGCGTACGGTTCACAAGTTATGGCTCCGGCAAGGTGCATCATAACAGCTACCTCTAGTTAGGTAGGGGAGGAAACACCCTATGATAGATATCATCTATGTTAATAGGGGGTCTAACAGGCTTGAAATATCCTCTATAGTTGTTAAGGTGATGAATGTAGTGAGGACCTAGGTATGCTACTTTTATTTCATCCTCGTATTCATCATCTTCTTCAATCCAATAATTCTTAGGATTATCATGAAGTTCAAAATTTTCTTGTTGGTTGGTCTCATCAGATAATTCACTAATAGAATCAAGAGGCTTGATAGAAACCATTATTATTGAAATATGATCTTCCAATAGATGAGAATGGCTAGGATCAACATACTCATTATCATCAATGTCCTCCCTGAAACCTAATCTTAGGCATGTTAGGGAGTCAACCAAGATCTCATTAGGAACCCATTTGGAGTATCCTAAACTAAATTTATCTATGGGAAATTGGTATTGTAGTAAATAGGGTGTTCTGATACCCTACTCATAAAGACCCAAGCCATTTCCATGCCAATGGCAATGGTAAAAATATCATAGAGAAAAATTTAGTTTCAACATATAATATATGTTTCTTTCAAATGGTTTATTGTCATGGCTAATCATAGGAAACTGATCTATGGATTGATCAAAAACCCCATATATGAAGTTTTTTTTATTTTGTGGTATACCTAGGGGTACAAAAATTCTAATTGGCAAAGATGGAACATGAGGTCTTCCCATGTCCTATGCAGACTCAATAATTGGTGTAAATGTAACATTTTGTACCAAATATTTTGTGAGCCCTGGGTTGGCTAAGTGAATTGTCACTTGCAGTGCAGATGATGCCAATGATGATACAAGGGATGTGTGGGATGAGGTAAGTCATCCATTATGGTAGGAAATGTTTCCTCTTCCATAGGAATAAGAATTTCTACCATGGAAATATTGGGGATGACTACCAAAATATCTTCCATAGGCACCTTCAACTTTTGTTTGATCGGGGGACCTAATGATGAAGAAGGGATATGTAGAGAAGCCAATGGTTTAGGTGGATGTGATGGTAATAAATTGGGTGGATCAGTAGGTGTTTTTTTTTGTGGGTGCTCTGGATGCTTGATGAGGGAACTCGTTTGAATATAAAAATGCATGGAGGTTAGAAAAAACTCCCTCAGATTACTGATATGATTTACATACTTAAATGGCTTGTCATCCAAAGGGACCACATGAACTTTTCCTTTGTGTACATACTTTATACATTGATGTAATATCGAAGGAACACATTTCATGTCCCAGATCCAAGGATGACCAAGCAATATATTATATTACATTGCTCCTTCTAGAATATGGTATAATACAAAAATTGTTTTTTGTACCACCTAGATAGGCAGGACTATAGTGCCTATTGTTGAACATAAAACATCATTGAATTCTTGTAGCATGAAAGTAGATGCTATGATATGCAATTTTGGAAGGCTAAAATGCTCTAGAGAAATCATTGTTATTATATTAATTAATAAACATGTATCAATAAATACTCGCTTGTATGGGATCCGATTGATATAAGTAATAATATGTAATGGGAGATCCACTATGTTTGTAGGTACTTATTTTATTTTATGATCATAAAAGGTTACCACATGCTCTTTACACTTTTGCACATGCCCTACAAAATTTGTGAATACGTTAGGGTCTCGAGGCTAAAGCTCAATGAATTTTAAGATTTCCATAAGCACTTCCTTATGTCTAGGTGATTGTTGGATAAGCTTGTATATGGAAATATTTGTCGATGCCATTTGTAGGCTTTGTGTAAGCCTATTTTTTATTGTTATCATCAATAGAGGTGGAGGACCTGGAAGAGGGTTTTGAGCTGACAAGGGCTAGGATGCAAAAGGGATTCAAATAGGAACTGTAAGTGGTGTAACTTGATCATACCTTATATTTCTTGTTACAATGTTAATCATACCTATGAATTCATGAGTGGGTGGATCCATATGAATTTCATTGACATGCCTAGTTTGATTGTCCTTGACCTCGTGAGTGGGCAATTAATCTTTGAAAATACCCATTTGTTGATTATCAAGGGCAAGAGGGTTGTCGATTTGCAATTGGTTCTTGTCTAACATGTCTTGTATCAAGTTTTTAAATCCATAGCATGCCTGGATTTCATGATCCTTTTATCAATGACAAACACAATACAAGTCCTCTTTAAACTCCTTAGACTTTGGATGGGGAGGATATATTAAGCAGATCTTGGGCAAGGTAATGGCCTTTTCCTCACATAATCAATTAAACAAGGATGCCAGAGACTCAGGAAATGGCATATAAGTGTGAGGAGGGCAGTGTAGCCAATATTGCACTTGGTTCCATTGGTGTTGATTATTATATTACACTAGAGGAGGTTGAGCCTAATAGTTAGGATACTAGGGTTCTTTCTACATTTTAGAAGCATTCAAAATAATTTGATTAATTGAAGCCAATTTCTACTGAGTGTAGTTGTTTCGAGGATTTTTATTCCACTCCTTTTTTTGGAGTTGTATATCTTCCTCCTAGACATTTATGTCCTTGATAAATTTAGATTGCACCAAATCCTCCTCAAATGTTTGATATTGTTACAACTGAAGAAGAAGTGATATTTGTTTCAAGAAATTTTTTGTAAACATTTGAGTAAGTTCTAAAATAGGTACAGTGAAAGACAATTTAGACATTCAATTTCTCCACCTATTTTTGTAATCCATAACTAGCTCATCATCAAATTAATGAAGGCTTGATAAGTCAGTTAGGTTGGCCTTCTTTTTGATGTCGAAGGAGAAGCATTCTAAAAAGGTATTAGCTAGTTGTTCGAAGCTAGAAATGCTATGTCTTGGTAGTTGATTATACCACTCTAAAGTTGTGCCAAATATTTTAGTCCATGCTATGAGTGATAAAGTGTTATCCCATTCAAACACTCGCTAGACCTTTTAGCTTTGAGATTCAACTACTTTTGATCCCACCATATTTTTTCTAATGATTCCCCACTCGATCCTAGATCGTGAGATATCTTCATGTACCACTCGCATGTCAATCTAGAGAGAGTGTCCCATTCCACCTCTTGTTACTTGTTCATAGTAAAAATACCTCCTCATCCTTGGAAGGGTTATTGAAAAACGATTGAAGTTGAATCATAATGTTTAACTATCTCACAAAAGCTGAGGTTGGGTGAGTGATACCATCCATATTTATGGGGTACTAAAGCTTATTTTTTAGTTTCACCCTACCTAGTGATAGTTTAATTTGAATACATAAAATAAAACTTCTTTTGGTTCTAACACCTCTTTTGGTTCTAGTATTTTTGAAGTTTAAAACTTGTAAGTTAAGTATATACATATTCTATTTTTTGTGAAGCTTCACCCAAAATTTGAAATAATACTTCAAGGGTAACAAATAAATATGATGTAAACCAATTTTCAAGGATTATGCTATTTTTAGTTGTAAAATAGGATTAAATAACTTATTTGAATCTTACTATCTAAAATAAATAACTAAGTGATATTTTTTACCTTAAAGCAACTAGCAACAATTATTTCTTCATGGCTAAACCTATAAATTCAACTATATACATTCCATAAAAATTATGTGCTTATTAACCTTAAATACTTTCTAGAACTACATATTCCATTCTAATAATAAATATTTTTACATGTTTATTTAAGAGGCAAGGTATATATAAATACAAACATATACTTGTATATATTAATATTCTACCTCTATTTACCAATCGGTCATCTCAATTGGAAATATCCATAAAGCAAATATTATATTTTTGAAGTATGGACTTTATTGAACGATGTTCCATACATTCTAGGATGAAATAATATGGAAATTATAAGACAAGGCAGCCATGATGGTTTTATTTCAAAACCCAAGATCAACTACACTCTCATCTGAGTATGAGTGCACATAGCAATCCTCTCAGTTATTTAGATGAAAACTTATACCCTAATCAACATAAAATTTTCATATTTTTGCTATCATTAATCATGGTGCTTGGTATAATTTTTTATATCGAAGCATCATAAGTCTCAATCTTATTTACACAATCGAAATAAAACTCTATTTATGTATAAGAATGGTTCCGGTTGTTGGAAAGAATGAAAATTTAGAACAAATAAAGTTGACATTCTTTTCTACAATTTTTGAGGAGGTTTACTTATCACAAAAACCTTTAATGATTTATTAAGCAATTATTTTGCTCAGATCTAACATAGGGATATACAAATGGATATTCTAGAAATTTATCATGAGATGTTGGGTGGTTTGTAGTAATTTTCCAAAATAGAAGGATTATCACACTGCCATATGCACTTTCCTACATTCACACTACTTTGTAGAGGACACTCCTATCGTTTACACGAGATTCCAAATATGAGGTGGCTTCGACAATCTAGAGACTTTTAAAATATCCTTACTAAGATTTTTCTATTTATCAAAATCTGAACATGATTTTATTTATGATAATAACAATAGGATTATATATTATTTAATAATAAACTCAAATTTATACCTTCTATCACAATTGGAACTCATTACGGGTTTAACCTCTAGTCAGGCGATTCCACGACACAACACTAACTCAAGCAACTATGCACTACCATTGCTAAATGTTCATTCAAGCAGGTTTTATTTTCTAAAGTTAAAAAAAAATCTCATGTGTAAGAAAGAAATGCTAAAGCTTCTATCTACATTTATATATGTGAAATAATCAAGAGTGTATTTGAAGGAAGTTTAAATGTATTTCATTTTATAACATTGGAGCTTTCAAACATCTATATTAATGCCTATTTCATCAGACATTTTCATATTTGGAATTTTTAGCATACATCAAATAAAATTTTGTATAAGTATTTCCCAATAGATTTTAATATTCATTGAACTTGACTTTCGAAAATCCATACATCACATCAAACTTGTATATACAACACAGTTATAACTTCCTTTGGATAAATTCCAAGAGAAAACTCAACATACAGTTGTGTCATCGTCCAAATTTTTAAAAGCATATTCACAAGTTAATAAGGTATTATAGAACTCAACATACATATAATGCAACCATACATTCATCTCTTCACTTAATTGTACTGGAAATGTTATACAAAAATTTATTTCCAACTGTATCAAGCTGAGAAAAAACAAACATATGAACATAGCACACATCAAACAACTTATAACCGGTCTCTTAAATCTTATATTCGGTGCTGGGAAATTTTGATGTCATAACCATACATAGACTACATCATATGGATCTTCTTGCCACAACCACAGTAGGTAACTAGATTCTATTTGGAAACATAAGAAAAATATCTAATGGCTTACTTGTGGGGAGTCAGAGTGGCCACCTACATCATGGATGCAATCTATTCTAGTATGAAAACATTCAATGCAATTCACAACATATCCATTTTAACTTTCTTTTATATGCTTTCACACTTAAATTCATCATCCATATCAATTATGCATAGAATATTTTTAACGACATGAAATATTAAGCTTTTTTTCAGAGAGATGTAACATTTATTCAAACATATTAGTACACATACTTCAATAATATTTCCATAAAAAGAAAACTATTTCAATAACTAAACTTTGAAAACGTGAATCTCCTTTCAATATTTCTTCAACAACATTTTTAAACATCCAAGCAAGATGATCTTCCAAGTTTCACAATTGGTTTTTATAGTTGAAGGAGATAAAATTATGTTTAACACCTGTGGGATTCATGCAAATATCTTGGCTTATGTTTTGCCATGTAACCCACCAAGTGTAGGAATGTATTTTATGCATTTCTTACAAGTTTAGTATTTTCTATTTTTTCCATTCATATATGTTTTTTAATTTTTTAAATTTTTTTATATTATTTATTATTATAAATATATATATTTATTTATCATTTATATATATATATATATATATTTGTATTTACATGGTGGAATCGGTAGCTCCCACAAATCCATGCAGGCTGTCCAGTTTTTATGGCCGCCACAGTATTCTGCGTTGTTCGCCCCGAAAGCCGCCACACAGATCTTTGCGTAGTCCGCACCTATAACCACCATGCCACAATAATTTTAAACCTTTTACGCCACTGAAAGCACCACGAAAGGGAAAAGCGTTCAGTTCGGTGAAGCCCAATATTTGAACCTTGGACCTCCGCCCCCTTATGGGGTTTGGATGAAATTTATATTTATATTTTAAAGAAATAAATACTTAAAGAATTATTTCTTCATACAAAACACAAATCCCTATATGCATCTATATGAATGCATCTATATGGACCACTGGATAGGTGTATTGCTAATAGGGTCTTTCACCCTATAACTGCAAATACCCTATCGTTCATCATATTTCCCCATCTTACCTTTTTTCTTCTGCCCTTCATTTGCCATTAGGAGGAGGTGTCCAATTCCTTTCAATCAGTCCTTCAATAGGGTTTACATGTTCCTGCATCCACTGATCAATCAATAGTACCTCATTCATGCAAATAAATTAAGAAAACTAGTAGGTAGATTTTGGAGGGATGTTACATTCTCCCCCTCTAGACTTAAACATAGTCCCTATGTTTGAGTTAGTAATTATACATAATCTCAATATTATTTAAATATTTATGCAATATGATATCAAAACATTTACTCTTTCATAAATGAGTAAAATCATGCTATACATTACCAAATAAATACATTATATATAAAATCCAGAAACCTATTTTCATGGCATACATTCATAAGTAATATCACACATACATATTGAAGAAGTGAAATTCACGATATCGCCTTAAGGGCATTTACTTGCAATGTATATCAGTTATAAAGCATTCAAAAGGAAAGATGGCATAAGCATGTAATCTACTGAAATGAGACAACATAGACAATAAAGATAATGAAATTCTCTATCTATTCATTCATCCATAGCTTCAAAACCAGATTACAAGACATCCCCTTGAGGGCTTTACAAATTTGATACATTTCCATTACAATTTTCCAAGGGATCTAGTCCCTTGGAAGGAGGCCTTTAAGGCGATAAATAATAGTGGTGTGAACTCTTGCTTCCCACACTCGAGAGCTATTGTTGGGCTGATAATATTATGCCTCCTTAGCTCCTCCTCTTGCCTAGCATTCCTATTCCTGAAGACAAGGGATTGAAAGGGGGTTAGTAGCACCTGCGTTATAGAAGAAACCCATAAAACCATGAAAAGGGAGCATATTCTACAACAATAAAAAGTGATCTACATGCATGAAAACTGATCTACATTAAGCATAAACATATTATTAACTAATATAAATGCAAATAAGGAGATTTGGAAGCAAGATCAAAGGTGAAACAATGCAGAAATGGTGACCATTCCTGGGTGAGCCAGATAAACCTGCAACATTGGGGACCTCAAATCCTGCATCAAAACTCCTCCAAATTACCTCAAATTTGGACCAGAGGTTCCTCTAGACATTCCCAAGGGGTCTATGGAGGAATTTATCTGAAATTCCAACCTATTTGGTGGCCATCCCTAGGTGTGCCATGCATAGACTACTGACCGTCCCTAGGTGGGACGGTTACAAAACTGCCTTAGTTTTGTCACCTATGCCTATGGGAATTGGTCCAAAACTTGGGTAAGGGTGTTGTCGACAGATGGGGCCAAAGAATTCTTCAATTTGGCTAGTTTGGAATTGGTGGATCGAGCCTATTGCCCCTAAAATCACCTTCGAATGAAGAGGGTTTCAAGGCCAAGGAAAGGGCGAGTTTTGGTTTGCAAAAGGTGAGGGTTGATTTGTGCAGCACTTCATTGCATAAATCATCAAATTCTCCTCTTTTGAAATGGGGGTTTGGACCTCCTTTTATAGCCCAAAAGGGCATCTAGGGCAAAATGGCATATTTTGCCATGTGAGGCAGGTGACGCCATGTGTCCTAATCGTGTCATTGATTGATGAGGAGAAGGTTGCCCCTTTGGGGCTCCCAATATACTATCTCACTATCCATTTGTAGGTCCCCAATCAATTTGGGGTGATTGGATGCATTAATGGTAGTATTTGATTACCATTTAGTGCATCCTTTGAATTTTTCAAGGGTCTAGTTAGGGGTCATCCCACCCAGGGATGGTTATGGATGGTCATCCCTAGGTGGGACGGTCACCAACTATGACCATCCCTTGGTGGGACGGTCACCAGTAGGAGCCCCAAAACTGCCCTAAACTACTAGGAACCCTCCAAAATAAGTTTTGGAGCCTTTTGGAAGCCTTTTTCTAGCCTAGAGGGGTGCCCAATAGGGCCATATGTTGTCGATAAGAGGGCATATGTGATGCACTGATAGTCTTATCCGATTTACATGATTTAGGTGTCTACAGATGCCCCATTTTTGGGATGCACGATGTGAAACAAAGCGTTGAGAAAAAATAGATCACTAAATCATCAAATGATCAAGGTTTTTCATTAACCTAATCAACTTTGGATGCCTCCATTATGGAAAGAGCATACATTCTTAGAATCCTTTCTATTGACATAGTCGAAGGATCGATTGCAGGTATACCTTTCAATCATGTTGTAATGACAGTCTTATGGGGCTTAGGGCATACTAGGTCTTGGTGCCTTGTATTATTGTAAACCTTTACATGGGTCAATTCCTAAGGTTTCAAGGAGGTCAAGCCTATTTAATTTGCTTCTTATGCTGATTCTTTGCCCCAACATGGGCTTGAAAATTTATCTTTAGCCAAGATTCTTTTGAATGCATGGAATTTACACTTCTGAGTGTTTTAATGTTGATTCAATTTTTGAATTCATTATTATGACTACCCCCTCAAGTGATGAGTCAATGAGGGCATGAAAAATGCTAAAGTGATGAGTCACTTGACACATATGACTTAATTGGGGTAACTCTTTATTTTGCCCATGGTACTAAATACCTATTTGGAGGTGATTTTTGACTATTTTGATGAATAGTTTTGGAAGCAAAAGGCCAAATATATCATTCCTGTGGAGTGGTCCAGCCATGGAGGCCTTCTTGGGGACTAAAATAGAGTCTTATTATGCATCCAAAATTATTATAGGTTCAGTCTTGATCCCTCCAATTTTCTTGCCCATTCTGCCTTGTTTTTGGTGGGTTTTTGGCCCATTTTTTGAGATTTTTGATGTTTTTTAGTGCAATTTTCTTGTGACCATCCTAGGGGGATGAGGACAGAATTTATGACCATCCTAGGGTGGGAAATCCAGCCAAAAGTGTGCTCATACCACCCAAGGTGGTCGACTTCTTTTAGAGCTATAAAAGGCCAAAAAGGGCCATTTTAGCTCATTTGTGCATGCTACTTGGAGAAGTTGGAGAGGAGAGGAGTAGGAGAGGGAGTTATGAAGTAGGATTCTATCAAAATATCAACCTACAACATGATCCAACCAGTAGATGCATCAGGCGATGGAGCCGATGCGAAACGGGTATGGATTACATGCTTTTCTCTACCCTATTTTATTATATTTTTGCAATTTTTGCTATAATTTCATGACTACAGCCATAAAAAAGGTTAATAAACCCTAGGAGGACTAAAATTTATGAAATTTAACTTTTATTTATGTTTTATTTGCAAAAAATTAGGAGTAAATACCAATTTTTTTATGTTTTTTAGGGTTTTTAGGGCATTTTTAGGGGTCAAATTGACCCTATTTTACCCATATTTGGGGACCATCCCTATAAGGGACGGTCACTAGTGGCCATCCCTAGGTGGGATGGCTACCAAATTAGGGGCCATCCCTAGGTGGGACGGCAAAAAATAGGCCAAAAGGGCCCATTTCTATGCATTTTTTAGTGTTTTTAGAGCAAAATTTTGTATTTTTAGGGCATTTTTGACACCCTAATTTGCATGAGCAGATAGTTAGGAGTCGGTACAAGGTACCGAGTCTCTTTCAGGTCACTAGAGACCATTTTAATACTACATACTAGCATTGGCTCGATGCCATCGATCTGAAGCAAGTTACACGGTTAGATCCCATGGTGGGAGACCACGCCTATCTGACTACATTGATAGACCTATGGGACCCTCATACTAATACTTTCCATTTAGATATGGGGGAGATGATAGTGACACTAGAGGATGTATATTAGATACTATATATTCTGATAGAGGGGTACCAGATAGTATCTTCTTCGATAGAGCGATGAGAGGTCATAGTGCGGAGGTACTTCAGAGCGTGCTGGGAGGATGTATTGATTGATCTTCTCAATGGAGGGATTCTAGTGGCTACATGGTACCGAGATGGTGTGCTTGGAATTAGGCACACTTTTTTGATGACCTTGATCAACAACATGTTGCTACCTAACTCTTCAGGAGCTAGGTTCCCATGGAACCTAATAGAGCTAGTTTTTACTCTAGTGGATTGCATAGAGGATGAGCCCATAGTTATGGCTTGGGGTCCTACTTTATTGGCATAGCTATATGATGAGCTGTATGATATCCACTCTCATGGGTGGAAGGGTTTGGGTTATAGCTTCCTACTACAGGCTTGGGCTTGGTAGCATATTACAGTGGAGAGACCATGGGGACTACCATGGACCACTCGAGTAGAGCTACCAGATAGGGATATTGGCTATGGGGAGCTATGGAAGAGGTCCATGTGAGTCGGGAGTAGCCGATGATATGTTAGGGAGGTAGAGCACTATGTAGAGGATTTTGCATGGCTCAGGGTAGTAGATATCGAGTGGAGACCCTACAAGGATTGTCCTAACTGGAGGGAGGCTGAGACACATCTACGCCGAGTTCGGTGAGGTAGATGGTTGATAGGATGACATGGCATAGAGTGAGAGTACTTCCCTTATGATCATGTGCTATGATAGTTTAGGCTATGCCAAGGGTTACCTAGGGAGCCGATGGTCTATCATCATCATGAGGATGAGAGGACTCTAGCATGGCCTATGGTAGAGGACTTGGGAGATGAGTCAGATCCTGAGGTGGCAATTTCTGATTTAGATGATGTAGGCACTACAGAGGAGTATGATGCATGGTGGGTCATATGGTAGTGGTGAGGGGAGGGACCACTAGGAGGGGATGTAGCTACCAGGGTAGTGGATGTAGCTAGGGGTGCTCTAGATGAGGAGGGTTTTGGTGAGTCTCCAGATGATGAGGAGATAGACATAGGTGAGTGAGTTATGCATCAACATGTGTTAATGGATAGGGTGGAGCTGATAGATGTATAGGATCTAATGGGATTTGATGAGGGAGACTTGGGGGATCAGGGTATGTAGGCACAGCTAGCAGCATGAGATGCTATGATTATGGAGCTATAGAGTGATCGAGAATTACTATAGGCATAGGTGTAGAGTGCATAGGTTGAGATGGAGAGGTAGGTAGTAGTGATAGCTACACTTTAGGCATAGGTCGATGGATAGGGCCCTAGCCATGGGGAGTCCAATAGTGGTGATCTAGCTAGGATGCAGGAGGAGATAGCACATCTCCAAGGTTTGGTGGTGACCTATCAGACTAGGTGTCGAGAGGAGTGCACCTATATGGATATGATGGAGGATGAGATAATGCACTATAAGGGGTGCATACCAGATCGAGCATTAGCCATTGGATCACAGCGTAGCCAGGGGAGTGGGATGGGACAGTCATCTACTCGAATGAGGGCTCCGAGATCTTCTCGAAGGATGGAGGTATCTGGAGGTAGCAGATCAGGGGGTAGCAGGTCTGGGAGCTCATGATGGACTCATACTAAGAGCAGAGGAGAGAGTCGAGGTACCGGTCCTACGTGACCATGGTCAACAGACTCTGATGGTTCTTTTTGGACTTTTTGGGTTGCGAAGTCGGATGACTCACTTTTATTGTAGCCTACAGGTATTTTATGGACTATGATGTAGCTTTTTGACTTTTACATATAGATATATATGTATGACTTTGCTTTTATCATTATGTCATATTTTACTACTTTATGATATGAATGCAATGCTTATATTTGCTTTATGATGTTATGATGGATATCTAACATGGATGCATGTATTTATCCGATGATGTGATTTGATGATATGTAGATGTGGATGCTTTATTTATATGCTTTTGTAAATTAAAATATATGCATAAAATAGTCAGTGGTCATCTAAATATTATTGCTAATATTTAACTGGTATCTATCCTAGCTCATGAACATCACTTAATGAACAAAAGTTTAAATGTGTATGATTGGAAGTAATGATTGATTAGATTTAATTTTGTATGATGGATTTATGATGACTATTTTGATGCATTATATGCTAGCACCATAGACTATACAAAATGTATCTTTATTATTTTCATGTTATTATAACACTTTATTTAATGGAATTTTGTAATTTTGACAAACATGTGACAACATGATGTAAAATGAAATGGATAATGTAATGTGATATGATATTATTTGATAGTTTTGAAGAGACTCAAACACTCTAGTTACCTAATCAAAAGTCATATACTAACTATACAAGATCTTTTGACAAAGTATGCACCTACTAAGATAACCAAGATAATCAATATCCCTGTGTGTGCACGTGAGTTCATTACCATGATAACACATAAGATTACCCTAGTGCAAATGGGATTCATTCAGCCCATCGACACTAGAGATCATTCTATGAGTCTCATTATCCTGAGTTTTGTACTTAGTTGGATTAGACCACTATATAACCTAGGTTACAACAAGCTAGCTCATCCACATTCAAACATTGGTCTATACCTAAACAAGTTGCTTAAGTGATAGACATATCGTCATGCGGGAGGCTACCACCATTGACAAGTAGGCTATCCACCAAACCTGTAATGAGGATCACCTTATGGTTCTCTAATGCTGAGAATTCCAAGGATTCAAGTTCAAGACTCCCTTATTTTATTTTAACTTTGAATTTCTCAAGGGAGTTGCTCATTTTGATTTGATGAGCAAGGGATTTTAGTAGTGGTGAGAACCACTATTTCTTTTTGCTTTTCCTAGTGATAATAATCACTATTTATTTTTGCATATTTTGAAGTGATAATAATCACTATTTCTTTTGAGTATTTTTAAGGGATAATAATCACTATTGATTTTTCTCTTTGGGATACTTGCCCTAGTGTAGGGCAAGGGATTTTTGGGTAAGGAGGAACTTGTCCTTTTGTCAATTCTTAGCATATTTGAACCATTCACACAGGGGGATGAGCAAGATAACCTTTTCACTTGAAAGTAACCTAGACCACTTTATAGTTTTCATCTTTCCTTGTGCTAGACTTGGATTTATTAATGTGAAAATGTGTTGGGATTTTGATGTATACCAAGAATTATCCAAGTAGGATTCTACCTTCTAAAGATCATGATAGCTTTCTACAAAATTTGAGAAGACAACTAGATATGGTTGAGTGACCAAAAACTTTAACTATGTTTTACTAACAATGGCTAAGTGATGGGAAACAGACATATAATGTAAATGTAAATGGTATATGTAATGTAATGTAAATAGGTGGTAATATTGACTCATAATAACAATGATTTTAATAGATGCCTAGTGTACAGACCTGGTGCTAGACATGTATGATCAATTTGGAATGATGCATAATGCAATGATGAGTATGCCTAATGCAATTTATATGAAGTGCAATGAAGCAATATTTTTGTATTTTGATGATTTTAATGATGTTTTTGTAATTTTTATATATATGTATATACATGTTGACCAATGGGCTTAATTAATGCCATTGGGGCTTTTGGGTGACCAAAGGGCTTATAGATGCCTTTGGAGCATTTTGGGATGACCTAGACAATCATAGACTGCCTAGGAACATTTTAGTTTGACCTAGATGGTTATAGACCACCTAGGGATATTTTATGGGGACCAAAGGGCTTATAGATGCCTTTGGGGATTTTTGGATTGACCTAGATGATCATAGATAGTCTAGGAGCATTTTTATTTGACCTAGATGGTCATAGACCTACTAGGAGCATTTTGGGTGACCTAGATGGTCAATGACACTAAAATCTATAACTACCTAGGGGTATTTTATTGTGACCAAAGGGCTTATAGATGCCTTTGGAGCTTTTAAGGTTGACCTAGATGATCATAGATAGTCTAGGGGATTTTTATTTGACCTAGATGGTCAAAGACCACTAGGAGCATTTTAGGTGACCTAGATGGTCAATGACACTTAGAAAGTGTCATACGACTACCTAGGGGTATTTTATTGTGACCAAAGGGCTTATAGATGCCTTTGGAGCATTTAAGGTTGACCTAGATGATCGTAGATAGTCTAGGGATTTTTTATTTGACCTAGATGGTCAAAGACCACTAGGAGCTTTTAGGTGACCTAGATGGTCAATGACACTTAGAAAGTGTCTACGACTACCTAGGGGCATTTTATTGTGACCAAAGGGCTTATAGATGCCTTTGGAGCTTTTAAGGTTGACCTAGATGATCGTAGATAGTCTAGGAGATTTTTTATTTGACCTAGATGGTCAAAGACCGCTAGGAGCATTTTAGGTGACCTAGACGGTCAATGACACTTAGAAAGTGTCTACGACTACCTAGGGATATTTGATTGTGACCAAAGGGCTTATAGATGCCTTTGGAGCTTTTAAGGTTGACCTAGATGATCATAGATAGTCTAGGAGCTTTTTATTTGACCTAGATGATCAGACCTAGGAGCATTTTGGGTGACCTAGACGGTTATTGGCATTAAGAAAATTCTATAGACTACCTAGGGGTATTTATTGTGACCAAAGGGCTTATAGATGCCTTTGGAGCATTTAAGGTTGACCTAGATGATCATAGATAGTCTAGGAGATTTTTTATTTGACCTAGATGGTCAAAGACCACTAGGAGCATTTTAGGTGACCTAGATGGTCAATGACACTTAGAAAGTGTCTACGACTACCTAGGGGTATTTGATTGTGACCAAAGGGCTTATAGATGCCTTTGGAGCTTTTAAGGTTGACCTAGATGATCGTAGATAGTCTAGGGATTTTTTATTTGACCTAGATGGTCAAAGACCGCTAGGAGCATTTTAGGTGACCTAGATGGTCAATGACACTTAGAAAGTGTCTACGACTACCTAGGGGTATTTTGATGGTGCTCTAAGCATGAAATGGTCACAAATGACTTATATTCATGGGTTCAGGCTCTTCACTTCCTTCGATGGATGCTAAGTGATAAGTTCTAGGTCCAATATGGCTTGTAATGATGAATGGACCTAACCAGTTTGCTACAAATTTGTCTCACAAATTGGAGGGCAAATTTGAGTTTTGTTGGTTCTCTTTTAGAACTAAATCACCTA
Organism: Wollemia nobilis; assembly: GCA_028583015.1. NCBI lineage: Eukaryota > Viridiplantae > Streptophyta > Pinopsida > Araucariales > Araucariaceae > Wollemia > Wollemia nobilis. Next base: position 18,480,193 of record JAQPPZ010016473.1, read on the forward strand.
CTTGAAAGTCTCTTTGATGTACTTTCAAGTTGTAAGCTCTCTTAAGACATTCTTGATAAACACGTAGATGCTCGAGGGCATTTACACGTCATTCATCAAGTAACGTTAACTGATCTAAATGAGCTTGTCTAGTTGTATCATCATCGATGAATTCCTGCATGGAAATGCACAATGACAGAATCTCTAACTCCAGAGGCATGATGGCTTCAGCACCATACACTAGTGAAAATGGAGTTGCCCTAGTGGGTGTCCGAATGCTAGTGCGATAAGCCCAAAGGGCAAGAGGTAATTGATTATGCCAATATTTATGATTTTCCTTGATGGTTTTCTTCAAGATGGCTACTACTATCTTATTTGATGCCTCTGCTTGCCCATTGGCTTGTGGATAATAGGGCATGGAAAAGCTATGCTTTATGTTATACTTTGTTGTTAATGCATGCACATCCTTATTTTTAAAGGGTGTTCCATTATCCGATATTATTTTGGATGGAATACCAAAATGACATATGATATTATGTAGCATGAACTCCGCAATGCGAGGTCCAGTCATTGTGGTAAGGGGAATTGCTTCCACCCATTTTATGAAGTACTCGATTGCCATTATGATAAATGTGTGATGGCCCAATGAGGTAGGTGAGATTTTCCCAATTAAATCAAACCCCCATTGTGCAAATGGCCAGACCGATTGAATCGGTTGTAAGGCCTATGAAGGTACGTGTGTCAAATTTGCATGATGTTGACACTTCATGCACTTCTTAACATAAGCGCAACAATATTGCTCTAAAGTTGGCCAATAATAGCCCATGCAAAGAATGCACTTAGCGATGGCCATACCACTAAAGTGGCCACCACATGTACCATCATGTGCTTGGGTGATGGCCCAAGCTGACTCTTGTGAGTCTAAGCAATGAAGGAGGATACCTTCATAACTCCGATGATACATTATGTCTCCTAATAAGACATATTTTGCCACATTTTGTTTGAATGCTCGCTTTGTGGCATGCGACAATCTAGGTGGAATATTACCTAGCTTAAGATAATATTTAATCTGGATGGCCCAATCTTGCTTTGAAGAAGCCTCAATATTATGAATCATGCTATCCTTTTGATGTTTGTCTCATGCGAATGTTGATTGAGAGTGAACTTGGAGATATAGCATTGTGCTAGTATCAAAAGGATTATGAGGGAACAAAGCCCCCAGTTAGCGTTATTCAAATATTGGTGTAGTTGAGAGAACCTTTCATGGGAAGGCTCAATATGAATCATGTGAACAACTGGTATAGCATTATGCTCTTCACGCTCAGTCATAGATTGCGCTAGCATTTTTACTTGGATAGTTGTGATATCATCTGAAGGGTCATGTGGGATTAGTGACCCTAAGGAAGCCATTGTATCCACAAAATGATTAGATGAGTGAGGGAGTGCCTCTATATCATACCATTCAAATTTGACCAGGAGTTTGTCCACTAGGGCTTTGTAGGCTTGCAAGATAGGACATCTACACTGGAATATCCCTTTAACCTGATTTACTATGAGCAAGGAATCACCAAAAATGTTTAACTTTGTTATGTTCATGGTGATTGTCATTTGAAGTCCTATGATGAGAGCTTCATACTCGACATTGTTGTTAGTACAAGGAAAATTGAGTTTAAACGAAAGAGGTATGGGAGCCCCTTGCGGTGTGAAAAACATGATACCTGCACCACCACCTTGCTCGCATTTAGAACCATCGAAGAATAGAGTTATGTCCACCTGTGACTCAGGCTCGATAGAATCAAGTGATTCTGAGATATGAAATACTCCATCATCGGGAAGTTCTATATTTAGAGGTTGATCATCCTATAGAGGAGCCTCTACTAGTTGATCGGCTATGACCTATCCTTTGATAGATTTTTGTCCAATGAACTCTAGGTCAAATTCTATCAACAACATTATCCATTTTGTCATGCGACTATTATGATATGTTCTACTCATCATGTAGCGCAATGGATTTTCTTTAGATACAACATACGTGGTATGATTAAGCATATAATGGCATAGATTTTTGGTGGCAAATACCACTGCTAAGCATAGCTTCTCAACGTATGCATATCTAATTTCATAGCTGACCAGTGTGCGGCTAATGTAATAAGTAGCCTGTTCTTTGTGGAATTCATTCTTTTGGGACAACATGGTGCCCAAAGCCAACTCAGTAGCTGAGATGTATAAATAGAATGACACTCCTGGTCATGGTGGAGCCAATACAGGCAGTGAAGCCAGGTATTGTTTAATTTCATCAAAGGCATTTTGACATTCTTCATCCCAATGAAATGAGACCCCCTTGTGTAGCAACCTATTCATGGGTCGACACTTATCCGATAATTGTGCTATAAAGCATTTTATGGATGTGACATTTCCTTGCAAACTGTGTAGTTGCTTAATGGTTGTGGGGGGAGGCATTTCTAATATTGCCTTGACCTTGTTTGGATCTACCTCTATGCCTCGCTTGGAGACTATGAATCCCAAAATTTTACCAGATGTGACACCGAAGACACACTTTTTGGGATTAAGTCTAACATTGTGCTCTATGAGGTGATCTAGGACCTTACATAATACATCGATATGTTCATGGCGTTATAAATATTTTGCCAATAAATCATCCATGTAATCTTCCAAAATCTTATGCATGTAGTCATGGAAGATATATGTCATGGCTCATTGATAGGTGGCACCAACGTTCTTAAGGCCAAAAGGCATGACCTTATAACAGAATGTCCCCCAAGGCATTGTGAATGCCATTTTGATTTGGTCTTCTAGATTAATATGAATCTGATTATATCCAGAAAATCCATCCATTAGGGATAGCATTTCATGTCCTACTATTGCATCTACCAATGCATCAATGTTAGGTAAGGGAAATTCATCCTTAGGACTCGCTTTGTTAAGATCTCTAAAGTCGGTGCAAATGTGAATCCTCCCATCAAGCTTTTTGATGGGAACCATGTTTGAAACCCATGGTGGATAATCTACTGAGATGATGATATCAACATCCAACAACTTTTGTAATTCATCTTTCACCATTAAGGCTACTATTGGGTGCATTTTTCATAACTTTTGCTTAACAGGTTTGATCTTGGGGTCTAATGTAAGATTATGCATGACTATATTTGGGTCTAGTCCTGGCATATCTTTATATGACCAAGCAAAATCTTTAATCCTTTCTTTCAATGCAGCTATGAAATCATCTTGTTCAATTAGGGAGAGACCTTCCCCTAATTTAATAATATGGGGATTATCAAGATCTGTATTGATATCCTTATCAATTGTTGGCTCAATTGACATATGAGACCCATCCTCCAACTGATGTGGGGTGGGAATCAAGTGAATGTCATCAGCTAGGTTTGCTTCTTCCATAGGAAATTTAGGGTCAACCTCAGCTTGAAAAACATCCTGAGTAGTTCTTGAAGAAAATTTAAATGGTTGTAACATTTCCTCACAAGGCCAATACTCTGAGGGCGATGGAGAAGAATCTCCTCGATCAAAGTCAATTGCCTCTAAATCAAGATGCAATAGCTTGGATGGGTTATTCAGATTCACCAATGGTGTAATTAAATCTATGGAAATCATGTTGATGGATACATGATCTCCTGCTCTAGGGTGAGTGGGTCTAGAGACCTGATGTTGTCTCATAACTCATGGGTGTGGCTCGGGTGGAAGTGGAATAACTAGTGGTGGCCTATGCGGAAGAGGGTGAGCCTACTCTTCATGAGGCAATAACTAGCATCAGATGGGTCCTTGGATAGGGAATAACATATGAAGATAATATTCATCCTCATCATCCAAAGGGAACATGCACTCGTATTCATCATCTAAGCTATGGTAGTTAATGGGTGCGATGCCATAATCATCTTCATCATCACTCATCCATTCATGAGGAGGACCTTGGTCTTGTTCCTCACTATCAGATTGCAAGGTGTGTGAGCTCTCCCCCACTTCATGGGGTTGGGTGACATCACTAGAAAGACCTTGATCTATCATTTCTATGGGGAAATGATCTCCCAAGGAATGAACATGATTCAGATTAGCATATGGGTCATGGGTGAGCTTAGCCTGATAACCTAGGCATAGGTGTTCGAGACTCTCGATGAGGACATCCAATGGTACCGATTTATTGTGTCCCAACCTAGATCTATCATACGAAAGTTGATATTGGGGTTGACATGGAACATGATTACCCTACTCATATAAGTCAAGACCAAACCCATGCCAATTACAATGATCTAAGTACCACAATGCATAGTCTAGATTCGAAAAATAATTTACATCCTCAGAAAAGGGTTCATCATCATCTTCCTTCTGAGGAATGGGTAGAGATCCATACTCTAAACCTCCATATATGAAATTCATTTGATTAGGAGGTAGACCAAGAGGTACAATGCTACCTATGGGAAGATGAGGTCTCCCCATATCTTGCACTATCTCCAGTGATGGAACTATCATGACATTTCTCACCAGATATTCCCCTATCCCTGTACTAGACATCTGGACTATGACCTAGGATGGTGAAGATGGATGAGATGGAATGGAGGTTTGAGGTGATTCAATATTCACCTCTAGAGGTAATTCCTCATTAATGACACAAGGAACCTCCTCCATGGATATGGTGGAAACTAATGGTGGGCTCTCATCAATAGGCCTCTTCGACATGTTCCTCGATGGAGGGTTTGATGATGTCGAAGCCTTCTCTGAAGGTGGTGATGATGAGGATGGAGTGGATGATGATGAAGGTGGTGGAATGGGTAGACTCTGAATAGGTGTATTCAATTGGAAGTCTATGTGAGTCGAAGGTAATGTCGACTCTAGCATCTACTGCAACATGTTGTAGTATTTGAAGGGCTCTAGATCGGTAGAAACTATGTGCACTTGCCCTTCATGAGTGTATTTAAGACATTGATGTGCTATGGAGGGGACACACTTCATATCCCATATCCAAGGTCTACCTAGAAAAATGTTATAGGCCATATCACCTTCTAGCACATGGCACAACATCGATATAGTCTTTTGCCCCACCTAAATGGGTAAAACTATGGTACCGATAGTAGAGCATATTGTGTCATTAAAAGCATGAAGAGTGTAAGTTGATGCCACAACATGAGATGCTGGAAATTTAAGGTGCTTTAGTGCTTTAGTTGTTATGATATTACTTGAGGAACCAGTGTCTATGAGCACTCTCTTGTATGGTATCTCATTTATACATGCAATGATGTGTAAAGGAGGATCTACCATGTCATTAGCTATTTCCTTAAGCTCATGCTCATGAAATTGTATGACTGGTTCCTTGCACTATTGCACATGACCCACAAAATCTATGAAGGAGTTGGACTCCTATGGTTGCAACTCTATTGATTTTAGAATGTCCATCAAGGCATCCCGATGTGGAGGTGATTGTTGGATCAACTCATAGATGGACAATCATGTTGATGTGGTCCTCAAGCTTTGTGCAAGCTTGCTCTTAATTGTCACTATTGGCCTAGAAGGAAGGCCCTGTACTATAGGTGGTGTAGTTTGTGACGTAGTTGGAACATCATTCGAAGTTGTAGGTTGTGCAACTTGACTTGGATATCTCTTGTTCCTGGTCACAATACTCACCATCCCAACATACCCTTGCACAGGGTGTTGTTGCTTCACCTCATTCATCGGTTTAGCAGGCACTACTTGTACCTCATGAGTTGGTAAAGGGTCTTTGTATATACCCATATGTTGATTGGTAGGAGCTAATGGAGCATCCACTTGAAGCTCATTCCTCTCAATCATGTCTTGTACTACATGTTTAAAACCATAGCATGATTGTAAATCATGGCCACCTTGCCGATGAAACTTACAATATTGATCCTCTCGATATCCCATAGGCTTGGGTTTGCCTATTTTTAGATCATTGGGTTTAATATCTAGTAAATTAACCATATTTGCAGCCCATAATCGATCAAAAAGAGAATCCATAGATTCAATGATGGGAGTAAATTATCACTGAGGGTGATATTATTTTTGTCCCTAATTCATTGTACCATTATTGTTATAACTCATAGGAGGAGGTTGAGCCTGATAGTTCACATTTTGGGGAGGCATAACTTGAGGAGGCATAGGGACATTTATGGCCACTTGATTGACCATAGCTGGCTTTGTAGGTGTCGAGCTATTCTTAGGATTCTTTGTCCACTCCTTATGAGGTTTTGTTATTTCTCCCTCTTGGATTTTTATTTCCTCTATGTTTCTAGCCTATGCTAGAGCTTCTTCCAAGGTAGGGTATTGTTGTAATTGCAATGTCAAAGAGATGGGTTTCAAGAAACTCTTTGAAAACAAATGAGTTAATTCAGTCACTAGAAATAGATAGGGTAGCTTAGCCAAAAGCGTTCGCCACCTATTTCCATAGTCAGTAATCGACTCATCCTCAGTTTGTTTCATCCCCGTGAGGTCGGTTAATGTCACCTTCCTTTTGGTGTTAAAGGTGAAACATTCCAAAAATGCATCAATGAATTGTTCAAATGTGTAGATGCTATGTTTTGGAAGTTGGTTGAACCACTCAATGGTAGGACCAGAGAGGGTACTCAAGAAAGTTCTTAGGAGCAATGCATCATTGTCCTGTATGTTGAAGCACATATTTAGAAATCTAGTGACGTGCTCTTGAGCATCTTCTTCGCCCTTGAATCTATCAAATTTGGGCATTTTGAAATGCTCAGGATAGACCGAGGAAGGAATGGATGGATGTAATGGTTGGTTCTTTAGCTGATGCAAGGTAGGATTTTGAAGCCCATTGCCAGTTGTCTTACCTTCTATAGTTTCTAAGCGTGCAAGCAAATCTTGATACGCATCTGAGGATTTGATCTCCTCTTCCTTGTTTTGAACTCGTAGAGGTGGATGAGGAATATTAAGCCTAGGTTGGGGTGGTTGATTGACATCAGCCATGCCTCCATAAGGTGCTTCTACATAATCCTCATTCTATTCCAAATCATCGTAAGCCCCATAAGGTGTTTCAGGTATGGGCCTACAAGGAGGAACAAATACCTATTGAAGGTGATCTATGTTTGGCCTATCATATGCATTATGTTCAGGCCTACGAGGTCTAGGAGGCAACACAGGATTAGGTCTAGGAGACCTATCTTGTTGGAAATTTGGTTGCCTCGGGTGAGCCTCTTGTCTACGCGTGCTTGGAGTTACAGCTCCATGATGCAAAGTTTCTTGAATTTGTCATTCAAGATTTTCTTTCTCTAATTGTTGCCGTTGCTCTAAGAGATCTAAGTGATGTTTATCCGACCTAAGTCGATTAAACTCAGCCTAGAAGTCAGCATATCTCTGGACCAAATTATTAATTTGATCAGTTGTATTAGGTCTAAGTGCCTTAGCATTATTGCCTTGTTGTCTATCATGTTCAGGAGGATCTGTGAGATCAATTACATGCTTCCCTCGATCGAGGGTAGTCGCATTGACTTGAGGTTCTCTCCTAAACAAATATTTCTGAGAGACTACTAGCATAGAGGCACAACGTGCTTGCATTGACACATTTTCATGAGGATAATCTGGATGTTCCTTAGGTCTTCCCTCATAAACAAGGTAAGGTAAGGTAGAATAAGGTCACCTAATTTGATGAGTATCATACTCATCATGATTTTGATACCTTGGAGTAGGGTGACTTGAAATCTTGAGATGATCATTCAACCCTACTCGAGGTGTGAGCTCTTGCTCCTATGTATGAATAGGAGTAGAGGATCGAGTAGGCACATGAATGTGTGGTATTGCTCTATGTGGAGGTACCTCATTGCATGGTGACTCTTCTCGAAAGAAGGTATTTGTAGCATATGAATTAGGGAGATATTTTCCCAAACTAGGACTATGACCTATAGGAGTACCCTGAAAGGAGTCCCTTGTAAGCTAGACCTTCTAGTTGACACTCTAGGAGTAACCATCCACTCATCATTAGTCTACGACTAGGGAGAGTAGCTGATTTCCAAGGAGGAATGATCATATCCCTAGGCTCAACATGAGGACATTCTATATCCTCTTCTCTATTACCCATAGCTTCTACCCCTGAATGGGCTTGGCTATGGGTACGTACCATAGCTATGTACTCTAACTACTATGTGTTTATCTTCTTTACAATTTCTATGAATTTGAAACAAACAAACAATAGAGACACACAAGCATAGAAGTGATTATCTCATTTTAAATATTTTAAATGTGAATCCCTAAACTGTTTGATGTGTTTCAAGATGTGTTGCTTTGTAAAGAAAATACTTTTCTCATGTTTGATATTTTGTTGGATGATATTCTCAAATTTTAAAGGATTTCACCTATATACTCGTATCACAAACCAATCTAAGATATGGTGATTAATTCCATATCCCGATCAAGGAGCATAGGTCCTACCGATCCTCACCCAACACCCCATGCACAATGATACACCCCTCCAAAGAGGAATGCATGCTATTTTGCATGGTTAGGATAGATCTTGGAGTCGGTATTGGCCAGTTATCTGGGTCCTGATGAAACTCTTTCAAGCTAGCTAGTCAAGTGGTAATTACATCCACTATTGCCACTGATGTTAAAATACCTCATGGTGTGTGTGTGTTCCTTTTAAATATTTGAAAGAAAACAAAAGAGCACTCAATGATTATTTACTAAATGCATGAAGGTGCATTTTTCTTTTAGAAATATTAGTAGCATAAAAGGAAAGCACAAAAATTGAAAGCCTATATGAACTTAACCTTCTTGGGCAAGGTTCCAACAAGCAAACCAGACAAAATAAGCGACTTCTACTATATTTTCCTCTATTTTTCTGAGCTAATTAATGCACGATTTTAGAAAGAGATAATCTAACCTTTCTATGCAAAGAATAAGCAAGAAAACATGAAATTTGATCATTTTTAACAGTAAAAATTCAAATTGATAGTGCAAAAGGTGTAAAATGAACCTTAAAGTTGTTGTTTCTACAAATTTTTGTAGAAACCCTCTAGTTTTGTGGCCATCCCTATCAGGGATGGTGGCATATTGGGGGCCATCCCACCCAGTGCCATGTAGCTAGCCATCTCACCCAGTGCCACCTAGCAGCAAAGGGGTCATTTCTGATCAGAATGGTCAGTACCTACAACAAATAAAACCAAAAATAGAGGTCCAAATTAGCACAATCCAAGGGGAGATTTAAATAAAATTAGATACCATGATCACCACTGAAGAAGTGAAATTCATGATATCACCTTAAGGGCACTCTATTGCAATGTATAGCAGTTATAAAGCATTCAAAAGGAAAGATGACATAAACTTATAATCTAATGAAATGAGACAACATAGATAATAAAGATAATGAAATTATCTCTCTATTCATTCATAAATAGCTTCAAAACTAGATTACAAGACATCCCCTTGAGGGCTTTACAAATTGATACATTTCCATTACAATAACCAAGGGATCTAGTCCCTTGGAAGGAGGCCTTTAAGGCGATAAATAATAGTTGTGAACTCTTGCTTCCCACACTCGAGAGCTATTATTGGGCTGATAAGATTATGCCTCCTTAGCTCCTCCTCTTGCCTAGCATTCCTGTTCCTGAAGACAAGGGATTGAAAGGGGATTAGTAGCACCTGTGTTATAGAAGAAAACCATAAAACCATGAAAAGGGAGCATATTCTACAACAATAAAAAGTGATCTACATGCATGGAAACTGATCTAAATTAAGCATAAACATATTATTAACTAATATAAATGCAAATAAGGAGATTTGGAAGCAATATCAAAGGTGAAACAATGCAAAAATGGTGACCATTCCTGGGTGAGCCAGATAAACCTGCAACATTGGGGACCACAAATCCTGCATCAAAACTCCTCCAAATTGCCTCAAATTTGGACCAGAGGTTCCTCTAGACATTCCCAAGGGGGTACTATGGAGGAATTTATCTAAAATTCCAATCTATTTGGTGACCATCCCTAGGTGTGCCATGCATAGACTGCTCACTCGTCCCTAGGTGGGACGGTCACAAAACTGGCTTAGTTTTGTCACCTATGCCTATGGGAATTGGTCCAAAACTTGGGTAAGGGTGTTGTCGATAGATGGGGCCAAATAATTATTCAATTTGGCTGGTTTGGAATTGGTGGATCGAGCCTATTGCCCCTAAAATCACCTTCGAATGAAGAGGGTTTCAAGGCCAGGGTAGGGTGAGTTTTGGTTTGCAAAAGGTGAGGGTTGATTTGTGCAGCACTTCATTGCATAAATTCTCCAATCCTCCTCTTTTGAAATTGGGTGTTTGCACCTCCTTTTATAGCCCAAAAGGGCATCTAGGGAAAAATGGCATGTTTTGCCATGCGAGGCAGGTGGTGCCATGTGTCCTAATCTTGTCATTGATTGATGAGGGGAAGGTTGCCCCTTTGGGGCTCCCAATATACTATCTCACTGTCCATTTGTAGGTCCCCAATCAATTTGGGGTGATTGGATGCATTAATGGCAGTATTTGATTGCCATTTAGCGCATCCTTTGACTTTTTCAAGGGTCCAGTTAGGGGTCATCCCACCCAAGGACGGTTATGGATGGCCATCCCTGGGTGGGACGGTCACCAACTGTGACCGTCCCTGGGTGGGACGGTCACCAGTAGGAGCCCCAAAACTGCCCTAAACTACTAGGAACCCTCCAAACTGAGTTTTGGAGCCTTTTGGAAGCCTTTTTCTAGCCTAGAGGGGTGCCCAATAGGGCCATATGTTGTCGATAAGAGGGCATATGTGATGCACTGATAGTCTTATCCGATTTACGTGATTTAGGTGTCTACACATATGAGTTCCAAAATCAAATGCATACATATAACTATCTTTTAATGTTTATCCACATAACAATTTTCAAACAAGTAAGGGAATTATTTTTCCATAGTAGCCACATCTTCCCATGTGGCATTCCTATCAGAGTAGTGGTCCCATTGGACCTTGCATTACTCTATATTTCTCTTTCTCAGTTGTTTCATTCTGAAGCTAAGGACTTGGATGGGGTGAAATTCAATACATTGTAGGTCTAACATCTATAAATGAGACACATTCTAATCATGTGAAGGGTTAGCGACATAATTATTAAGAAGAGATACATGGAAAGTATCATGTATTTTTGATAAATTAGGTGGTAGGCCAATTTATAGGTAACATGACTAATTTTACCAATAATTTTGAATGGTTCTACAAATCTAGGGCTGATTTTAGTGGACTTAATTGAAATTTTGGATGTTTTAATATGCAATAATACCCTATCTCCTACAAAGAATTCTATTGGTGTTATTTTTATATCAGTGTAGCTCTTTTGCCTATCTGAGGACTCTTTTAGCCTTTGGCAAATTTATTTTAATTTCTCCATTTATTTTGTAGTGTTTGGGCCGATCATAACTCAATCCTTTGGATTCTCCCATAAAAATGTATTCGAAACCTTCACCCATATAGGGGCTCAAATGGAGCCATGCCTAGAGTGGTATGCTAGCTATTGTTGTAAGTAAACTCAACCAATAAAAGATAGTCCTCCCATTTACTTTGGTGATCCATACAATACATCCTTAACATGTCTTAAAGAACTTGACTGAACCTTTCAGTTTTCCCATCAGTTTTAGGGTGATAGGCAGTACTAATATTAAGTTTTTTTCCCCAAGCTTGATGTAAGGCTTGCCAGAATTTAGACATAAATCTAGAATATTTTTCAAATATAATTACTTTAGGAAAACCATGTAATCATACCACTTCTCTAGAAAATTTGTGAGCAACAATAGGTGCATCATATTGCACATTACCTAGTATAAAATGAACTACCTTAGTCAATTTGTCAACCAAAACCAATATAGCATTGTGTCTGAACCAATTTTTAGGTAAGCCAACTATGAAGTCCATGTAAATAACTTACCACTTTTGCATAGGAATTTCATAGGGATATATTCGGCCAATTGGGTATTGATGTTTGACCTTAATATTTTTGGCATTATAGGTATATAGAAATGAAATTTGTTATATATTTCTTCATACTTGGCCAATAGTATTCCTTCATTAGATTTTCTTGCATTTTCACCTCTCCTAGGTGTGTGGAATATGGAGCTTAATGGGATTCCTAAAGAATAATTTTTCTTAGCTCCTCACTATGAGGAATTACTACTCAATCCTTAAAATATATAAAACCATCCTTAAAGTTGAAATATTTGTTTTTATTAGGTCCTTGCTTGACCTGTGCCCAATGCTAAAGATAAAATTCATCTATTTTCTGCAAGCCCTTAATCTGACTACTTAGTCCAAATTGACATTGAGTCATGGAATTTATATTCTTCCTTCTACTTAAGGCATTTGCTAACTTATTTTATTTACTTTTGATATACTCCATCCCAAATTGATATTCAACAAGAAATTCTATCCATCGTCATTGTCTAGTGTTTAGAAAGGTTTGAGTAAAAATATATCGAAGGCTCTGATGATCAGTTTTAAGTTCAAAAGGCTTACCAAGAAAATAAAGTCTCTAAATTTTAAGTGAATGTACAACGAAAGCTAATTCCAAGTCATGAGATGCATAATTTACTTCATTATTTTTTATTTTTTTAGACTCATAAGAAATAACTACTTCTCCTTGCATTAATACTCCTCCTAATCCTTCCAAATATGCATAAGTACAAACTGTAAACGATTTTTTCAGATCAGGTATTTTAAGAATAGGTGCTGAGGTTAATTTCTCCTTAAGTACCCTAAACACTTCCTCACATTGGGTAGTCCATTTGAAAACCTTTCCTTTCCTTTGAAGGTTGGTGATAGGATGGGTGATTTTTGAGAATCCTTTTACAAATCGTCTATAATATCCAACCATGCCCATAAAACTCCTTACTTCAATTACATTAGTTGGTGCGGGCCAATTTATAAAGACTTCAATATTCTTAGGATCCATCACAAATCCTTTGGCAAAAATTACATGTCCTAAATATTGAACCTAATGAGTATAAAATTCACTTTTGGGCAACTTTCCATATAGCTAATTTTGTTTGAGAACTTGTAGTACAATCCTCATGTGTTGATCATGCTCTTATTTATTCTTAGAATAGATCATTATGTCATCAAGAAATATAAAAAAAAAATCGATCTAACTACTCTTTGAAAATACTATTCATTAATTTCATGAATTTTGTAGGAGAATTTGTTAGGCCAAAAGGTAGTGTAGTAAACTCATAGTACCTATATCTCATCCTGAAAGTAATTTTCTATGTATCTTCTTCTTTTATCCTTAACTAGTGATACCTCTACTTAAGATCTATTTTGGAAAATATTGTAGCTCCTTTTAACTGATAAAAGAGGTCGTCAATACTTGGAAGTGAATATTTATTCTTAATCATCATTTTTTTTAGCATTCTATAGTCGATGCACAACCTTAATGATCCATAATTTTTATTTACAATAAGAACTGGTGCACCCTATGGAGAAACACTTGGTTTAATATGTCATTTTTTAAGCAAATCTTGTAGTTAAGTTTTCAATTCTTGTAGTTCTATGGGAGTTATTCTATATGGGGCTCATGGAATTGGTGCCACTCTTGGTAGTAATTATATTGAAAAGTCAAATTCTCTTCGAGGTGGAAAACCTGGTAAATATTCTAGGAAAACATCCCTAAATTCATTCAACACTAGATGTTGTTGAAATAATCTGAAACTAGATTTAGTTTCTTCTTTTTTATTCAATTTGAAAACATAAATTTGACTTCCTTTCCTTCAAGATATCTTCATTTGCATAGCAGTTAATGCAGCCTAAGTGAATCTTGACCGTAGTGAAGTCAAACACGTTACTTAGTTTCATCCGTAAATTCTACCCATCTCTCCTCAAAATTCTATAAAGCCTTATGTGACCTAAGCCAATATACCCCTAAAATAATATCAAAGGTATGTAGGTGAGCTACATATAAATGACATCTACTCTTTCCTTGAGGTAAAATAATTTGTAAATCAAATAGACACTGATTAACAATGTAGGTCTACCCTAACCTATATTCAACCTTCCATCCATATTCTATGTATCTGGGACTTTCTAGTATATCTTTTATTATACTAATAGAAAGAAATCTATCAGTAGCTCCACTATCAATTGAAACATGAACGTCCTTATTAAATATTCTTCCTTGTATAAAAAATGGTGTAGCTTGACCAGTGAGTGTAGAATTACCTGTTGTAGCATATATCTTATGTGTGGTCTCCTTAGTGGCTTTCTTTTATCTACCCTAAGTGGACATTGATTAGCATAGTGAGCTCTAGTACAAACATAACATTTTTGAGGAGCTTTATCATTTCTACATTCCTCATTCCTAACTTGAGGTGTTTTTTCCTTTCTCTATGAATTATAGTCATTTTTGTAGTTTCTCTTATCAATACGACCCTTGTTTAGATACCTATTCCTATTTCTATCATCTTATCTGTAATGTTCTCTACCTTTAAACTTATTACTCTGGTCCTTGATCCCTTTTGCAGGTCCAAATTCTCTTCTCTTCTTTGACTTGTCCTTATCCCTTTCTAGTTTATGATAATATGCCTTTTTGTTTTTCTGGATTAGATCCTAAAATTGAGTGGTATCATATGCTTCAGATAAATATTTTGGTTTCACGAGACCCACAAGTGACCCAATTCTCAAATGTAGGTCCATAAGATATTTTTGCACATTTAGTTCTTCTTTTTTATCATATTTAGGTATATACTTCATCAGTTGAACAAATATTTGATGATATTCAATGACTACCATATTCTCTTGGTTTAGATTGGTGAATTCCCTAAACTTTTCCACATAGAATTATCAAGTCAAGAATCTATCTATAAACTCTTTTAGAAATGTATTTCAAGCAACATATACTACCTCAAAATTCTTCATTTTCTTATAAGTCATCCACCAATCCATGACTGGTCCTTATAAATGGGCCATTGCCCATGCTATATTGGATTTGGACAAGAAGGGGTTGATAGCATAATACCCCTCAGATTCATTTAACAAATTTTCCACTGCTTCATTGTCACCTTTACCATAAAATTTATTTATGTCAATTTTTCTTAAATCTTTCTTTAATTCACTACCTACTCATCTTCGAGTGGATCCTTCACGCATTTCATCCTGCTCCTTTTTTGCTCCTTGGAAAAATTTTCAATTATTTTTTGTTGTTGAGTCAGTAGTTCCTACTATTAATCCATTTATGCTCTCTATTTCTCCATTTGGTCATTCAAATGAATCCTTTGCATCTCCATGTGCTCCATATATTGATTCAATTGTTCTTGTGGTTGAATCCTTTGTAGCTCCATATGCTCATGCTATTGATTCATCTACTCTTATAGTAGTTGGACCATATTATCTAGATTATCCTCACTTGGAGGGTTTTTATTGGCCACTAGTTCCTTATCCTTTCGGATAAGTCTTCAAGGTGCTTCTAATTTGGCCACCCTTTTAGACTCCCTTACGAGCCTTCTAAGTCCTTTTCTTAGGCCTTCAGTAATTGTATCTTACCAAGCCATCATTGAATTTTTGAAAGAGCTTGCCATAACTTGGATGCAATAAGATCTAAGTCAGTTATAAGTGCCCAAAGTTCCACAACCTAGGCTCTGATACCAATTGTAACACCCTAGGTCTACTCACATGGCTGTCCAAAACTACAAATAAAAAAAATTGAGCAAATCTAGTTTACACCCAATGGTTTAATTAGTACACAAGCATTGGAATATTCATTTCAAGGTAATTGACTACTATAGATAGTCCCTTAAAAATTATATACTGGCCAAGTCCTGAATAAAGTGTCATTATGTGAACACGTTCGTCTCCTTTACTAGAGGTCTATGTTCATGATATGGGGTTGTCCTTTTAGGGCCTATAATACCTGAGAATATGGACACGTATTTCCCTACCCATAGCATGAAATGGTTTAGGATCTTTTCCCCTTTAGTTGCTCGAGGTACATGCTACGGGCTAGTGTATTTTCATACCTAGTGCCTAGCTGAATATACATCTACTCTGGACCATCTAGGGCCCACCATTTCCATGGTTTGAGACCAAATATTTTAGTCCATGCTATGAGTGACAAAGTATTGTCCTATTCTAACACTCACTAGACCTTTTAACTTTGATATTTAACTACTTTTGATCCTACCAGGTTTTTACTAATGATTCCCCACTTGAGCCTGGATCGTGAAATATCTTTACATACCACTCGCATGTCAATTTAGATAAATTGTCCAATTCCACCTCTCATTACTTGTTCACAGTAAGAGTACCTCATCCTCCCTGGCAGGGTTATCGAAAAGCAATTGAATTTGAACCACAATATTTTCCTATCTATCAAAATCCAGGTTTGGGTGAGTGAGTCCATCCATCTTGATGGGGTATTCAAGCTTGTTTTGTAGTTTCACCCTACCTGGTGATAGTTTAATTTCAAGACATGAAATAACACTTCTTTTTGGTTATAACACCTCTTTTGGTTCTAGTAGTTTTTAAACTATAACACTTCTTTTTGGTTATAACACCTCTTTTGGTTCTAGTAGTTTTGAAGTTTAAAACTTGTTTATGTTAAGTATATACATATTCTATTATTTATGAAGCTTCACCCAAAATTTGAAATAATACTTCAAGGGTAACAAATAAATATGATGTAAACCAATTTTAAAATATTATGCTATTTTTAGTTGTAAAATAGGTTTAAATACTTATTTGAATCTTACTATCTGAAATAAAGAACTAAGTGACATTTTCTACCTTCAAGCAACTAGCAACAGTTATTTCTTCATGGCTAAACCTATAAATTCAACTATATACATTCCAAACAAATTATGTATTTATTAACCTTAAATACTTTCTATAACTACATCTTCCATTCTAATCATAAATAACTTTACATGTTAATTTAAGAGATAAGCTATATATAAATACAAACATCTACTTGTATATATTAATATTTTACCTCTCTTTACCAACTGGTGGTCTCAATTGGCAATATCCATAAAGCAAATATTACATTTTCAAAGGATGGACTTCATTGAATCAAATTTCATACATTCGAGGAAGAAATAATGTGGAAATTATTAGACAAGGTAGCTGTGATGGTTTAATTTCAAAAACCAAGCTCAACTTCACTCTCAACCGAGTTTGAACACACATAGAAATCCTCTCGATTTTAGATGAAAACGTATCCCCTAATCAA
Source organism: Wollemia nobilis (assembly GCA_028583015.1). Taxonomy (NCBI): domain Eukaryota; kingdom Viridiplantae; phylum Streptophyta; class Pinopsida; order Araucariales; family Araucariaceae; genus Wollemia; species Wollemia nobilis. The sequence continues at coordinate 18,497,368 of JAQPPZ010016473.1, forward strand.
CATTTCATTTTCATATTTTTGCTATCATTAATCATGGTGTTTGGTACAATTTTTAGATCAAAGCATCTTAAGACTTAATCTTATTTACACAATCAAAAGGAAACTCTATTTATGTATAAAAATGGTTCCAGTTGTTTGAAAGAATGAAACTTTAGAATAAATAAAGTTGATATTCTTTTCTACATTGTCCGAGGAGGTTTACTTATCACAACAATGTTTAATGATTTATTAAGCAGTTATTTCACTTAGATTTTACATAGGGATATACAAATGGACGTTCTAGAAATTTATCATGAGATGCTGGGTGTTTTGCAGTAATTTTCTAGAATAGAAGGATTATCACACTGTCATATGCACTTTCATGCATTCAAACTACTTCTTAGAGGACACTCCTATCATTTACATATGTTCCAAAAATGAGGTGGATTTAACAATCTAGAGACTTTTTGAGTGGTATTTTCACCCAATTGTGAAAGTACACTCTCCCTTAGGATTTGGGTTCCAAATCCCCTCTTGCAAAGAAGTTAAACAAACAACTTCTCCAAGGTCTCCGCTATATTAGCATTTGCATATATGTATTAGTAATCTCAAAATAAATATATTCAATTTAAATGCTTGGAACACCTTAGTGATTGCAAATAACTGTAAACAAGGGGCAATGTTGGTTTATTTTACCATGAAACTTTAGTGATTGTTCATTGAACCAAAATAAAGCAAATGTGAGTTGGCCCTCATATGACCACAATGTAGTGCCTTAATTCCTTTTATCTTGAGGGTCTTAAAATAGATTTTATTTATTTTTATTAAGTCCAAATATGGCTTCTTATCATGTAGATGAAGATAGCTTTCAATGTGATAGATAAACTATCCCTCTTTGGTGAAATTGGTTTTCACAAAGAAACAATAATTTATGGCCTTAAAGTAAGGGCTTTAAATGTCACCTCAACTTATCCCTCTTAAATGAAATCAAATTTTCATAAAGATGAACAATTAAGTGCTTTGAATCAATGACCTTCAATGTAATGCTCAAATTACCCCTCTTTCATAAAATCAGAATTTTTATGAAGAGAGAGCAATTTTAGGCCCAAAAATGGAAATTTGTGAAATGCCATAAAACATAACTCCTTCAATGAAATTGGAATTTTCATGAAGGGAATGTCATCATAGGCTCATGAGTGCAAAACAAAACTGAAAAAATGAAATTTGACCTTAAAATGGAAATTTTCTATTTTCGGATTTTTAAAATCTGTAATAAAACAACAACTTCGGTGAATTTTTAAAAATACTAAACAACTCCGAAAATGAAATTTCAAAATGCATATTGGAATTATGAAGTATAACCTATGTAATGGTGAAATTATTTTTGGATTTTGAAAATTTTTAAATGTTTATTTTAATGCCTGAAAATTAAAAAAAAAGTTAAAATTTTTGGAAAAATAACATGCAGAAAAATGAAAATGAAATGCAAAAAACTGAAAATAAAATGCATTCAGTATTATGCTATCCTATTTTGACAAAACCGTGTTAGTATTACAATGGCACTGAGAGGGGGGGGGTGAATCAGTGCAGCTATTTAAAACTTAAAACTTTAACTCTTAAAGCCAAAACAATGAAAGCTTAAAACCGGAAACAACAAGTACCACAAGAGAGCATCACATAACACAAGATGTACCGAGGTTCACTAGTTTTGGCTACTCCTCAAATTAGACTGCTTGGACTCCCATCCAAATCCAGCCATTGCAAAGCACCAACTTTACAATCAATTTACCAGCACCCATTGGAAGGAGCACCAACCCCTAATTTACCAAGCACCAACTGGAAGGAGCACCAACCCCTGATTCCAAGCACCAACTTGGATTTCTATTTTAAATCTTGTTTGACATAAAAATGCCTTCTGTGTTACAAGACCCTCACTGGTCTAGCTTAACTCAAATCAATCTCATGGAAGCATACACTCTTTTACAGTTCTACCTTTTGTACACTTACAACCCTTTCTTATGGCTTGCACTTGCAGCTCTCACAGTTATGTACTTCTTACAACATTCTTCTAGCTCATAACACTATCCTTCTATCCAGTAGCACTCTTTCCTCCTCAGCAACACACTGCTCTCTATAATTTTTATAGCACAATACTCTCTGTACTTTTTACGACACAAAGCTCTCTGTACTTTTTACTGCACAATGCTCTCTGTACTTTTCACAGCACACTGCACTCTGTACATTCTATAGCACAATACACTCTATACTTTTTATAGCACCATGCACTCTATACTTTTTATAGCACCATGCACTCTATTCTTTCTCTGCACAATATTCTCTGTACTTTTACAACACTTTCTTCTATATCTTTTACAACACTGTCTTCTGTACTTTTACAAAACATTGTTTTGTACTTTTATAGCACTTTCTTTTGTATCTTTTACAGCACACTGCTCTCTGTATTTTCTCTACACAATACTCTTTGTTCTCTTCTCAGCAAAATACACTCTCTTGTATTTTTATTTTCATAGCACCTTTTTCCTTTTATCCGGCAAGTCACAACACTCTTGCCACGTGCAAAGCTCAACCCTAACCCTAACTTCCTGCACACAAAAACATTCTTTCGGCTCTGCTTACTGTGCTGTTAATAGCCTTAAAAGCTTACCTACGTCTCTGACAGACTTATCTACCCACTTTACGGCTCTGACAGCCTTTTCGATGCTTTGTAAGTAAATCCATTTTTCTTACATATTTATCTTTCTATTTATGACTTTGACCGTCTTACTTGCCTTTTTATGGCTCTGAAAATCTTACCTACGTATTTACAGTTCTGACAGTCGAACTGTCGCTCTGATAGCAGAACTGTCGCTCTGTCAGCTTTTTGTCTTCTTCTCGGCATGCAGGCGTGAAAACACAACATGTCACGAAATCGTGACACTTTTCACCTTCGTTCACTCTTCTTGGCATGCACCCACGAAAATGGAACATGTCGTGAAATCACGACACTTTTTGGCATGCACCAATGAAATCGAAACACGTCACAAAATTGTGACACTTTTCGGCATGCACCAGCAAAATCAGAACATGTCACGAAATCGTGACACTTTTCTCTCTCCTCTTTCCTTCGCTTTCGCCCGTGAAAATGGAACATGTCACGAAATCGCGACATCTTTTTCTCTCTCCTCTTTCCTTCGCTTTCGCCCACGAAAATGGAACATGTCGTGAAATCGTGACATCTTTTTCTCTCTCCTCTTTCCTTCGCTTTCGCCCACGAAAATGGAACATGTCGCGAAATCGCGACATCTTTTTCTCTCTCCTCTTTCCTTCACTTTCGCCCACGAAAATGAAACATGTCGCGAAATCGTGACATCTTTTTCTCTCTCCTCTTTCTTTCTCTTTCTCCCGTGAAACTTCAACATGTCACGAAATCGTGACACTTTTTCTCCTTAGCACTTTTTCTTGACATCGGATCGTGAAAACCCGACATGTCGCGAAATCGCGACAGTTTTCTTTGCCTGTGCCTTCTCTCCAACCATGTCGCGAAATCGTGATAGTTTTCTTTGCTTGCGCCTTCTTTCCAAACATGTCACGAAATCACGACAGTTTTCTTACTTGCCTTCTTTGCTTCCAACATGTCGTGAAATCGTGATAGTTTTTCCACTTGGCTTCTTTGCCTCCAACATGTCACGAAATCACGATAGTTTTTCCACTTGGCTTCTTTGCCTCCAACATGTCACGAAATCGTGACAGTTTTTCCACTTGGCTTCTTTGCCTCCAACATGTCGTGAAATCGCGATAGTTTTCCTTGCGCCTTCTCTCTCCTCGACCATGTCACGAAATTGCGACATTTTTGTTTGCGCCTTCTCTCTCCTCGGCCATGTCACGAAATTGCGATAGAAAACATGTCGCGATATCGTGACAGTTTTCCAACTTTTTCTCTCTCCTCCGTTATGTCACGAAATCGTGATAGAAAACATGTCGCGATATCGCGACAATTTTCTTACTTGTCTTTTTCTTTGATTTTTTGAATCTGGGCCACTTCTGTCTTCTTGGAAATTTATTGTACATGTTCTGACTGACCTCTGAACTCTTGTTCACTTCATCAACTGATCTATCTATTGACTTTTGCACTCCTGTCCATTGCATCAACCGATTCTCTATCTGTGTTGACAACAATGACAATACTTTGGCTGCACCTTACTCATCAATCAACTCCTGTCCATCACCTTGCTCATCAATCAACTCCAATCCATTGCATCAACTGATCAATCTGACTGTGTTGACAACAATGAAAATACTTTGGTTGCACCTTGCTCATCAATCTCCCCCTTTGGAATTGTTGGCAACACATGTAATTGTGAGCAATTACTTGTAATTCTTCTCCCCCTTTGACAATAATACCAAAGGGCGGCTGCAAAACTCCCCCTGAGTCCATGCACAACATTCTCAGGCAAAAATTATTATAGTTAGCAAAAATCATAAACATGAGCAATAAGGTAAACAAATGCATAAATGCTCCCCCTGAGAATTTGATCCCGATAGCTAGTCAATCCTTAGACTAATCTTGGGAAAAAGTGACCACTTCATTTCACTCAGATCTATCTTCAACTGTGTTGGCAGATCTCTATCCATTGAGACTCTGATCTTTGTACTCTATCAATAGGCTCACATAGAACCTGCTTAACAAGCTCACATAGAACTTGTCCACAACGGCTCACAAGTTCACACTAGAACCTCTCCAATTCAGCTCACAAGTCTTCACTTGAACTTGTCCAAATCAGCTCACAAGTTCATCAAGAAAAACTTGCTTAGCATGAACCCACAAAGAGAATTGTTAGAGACCCAATGTGATTCATCAACCTCATAGAAGCATAAAGAGAATTGTTAGAGACTCAATATGTTCTATACTTAACTCCAATCTCAATCTCATCTCAATCTCAATCTCAAAAGAATAAGATATGCTTTTCTCAAGAACATGAAACACAACCCAACAATTGCCAACCATGCAATAACTCATATAACAATGAGACTCATGTTCTTTCCACAACCAATATCTTTTCTCAACCAATTAGGGCTTTAACAACAATGCTTATAGACAAGGTTTAATCAACATCATTCAACTCAAGATTAACCTTGAAGCATTCAACCATTCACTACATGAAAAGGAAACTAGTAGACATCCTTTTCCTTCCAAAGGTATTTGAACAAAACTGCCACCAACATAAATCACCAAAGCAGAGAATAACTTGCTCAAATCAAACTCAATGGAGTAAGCCCAAATCATGTATCAAGTAAAGCATAAACTTGATCAAAACAACCTCTATGAAGGCAACTCAACCATCAATCTCAAAACAGCCAACTAAGGGTTTCACCATCTCAATGCAAGTAGCAAGACTTGCAGACAAAAACCCTAGTGCAAAATGCTTCCTCTTCCTCAACCAGAATTATGCATTCACCCAAAGAAAACTCATCAATTATTTTAATGCATAAACAATCTTCACTATCCAGAAACTGGGATTTACACCAACAAGAATACCTAGTAGACAACCTTTTCACTCCAAACTCAATTTCAAAAAATACACCATCAACGATATACATGGAAGAAGTTGCCCATACCTTTGTTTGAGGAAGAAGAGAATAGTTCTTCAACTTTGTTACCAACGCCACCCTCAACTTTGCCACCAAGTTAGGGTTAGATCATAAAAGTAACCACAAAATATTTATTCCATTAAAACACCTTATGACTCCAATCCTTAGAAGTCAACTATCAAGGAATATATAAAGCATACAAACAATATATCCTTTTACACCTTACTCGAACTCATACTTCTAGACCATTACCTCTAGCGTTGGAACCTCAATCTACGTGCAGTCATCAACTCTCAGTATTCTACTTTCATAGGCAATATCTCGCATTCCTCAAATAATGCAAGACTTTCTTAGATGCATAGGCAACTTGTCCTCCTTGACGTTTCACCACCTGGGCGCTATTCTCTCAACGTCTCTGCCTTGCATGTGACACTTGGCACTCTTGACCAACTGGGAGCTAGTGCCACTGAATGCTTTGACTCTGGCATCTCTTTGTTGCATGTTCTATCTCAGATAACACCTATCAGTTGCTACATTGAAACACATGTACATAGCTAGGGCACACATGCAATATTTCATTAAAACAAAAAATCTAAACTGTTATGATCCGTAATTTTAAACAGTGGCAGAAGAATCATCAATAGTATGACAATGACAAATCTCAAAACTACCAGGGGTGCCAGCTCTCAATTTAACACAACCCTTCATGGTACTTCCATAGTCCACTACATAAACCGACAAAAACTTTGACAACTGTACAACAATTTCTCGACTGCTGGTCTTTCATCCTCAGATACCCAGACAAATACATTGGAGCATTAAAATAACATTTTAAGATTGCTCCCCCTGAGGATGTGCCACCTAGAGCTACTTAATGCAGTAGAGGAGTAATCTCCTTCTGTCCAAGGAGACACGAATTCCTTTCTTCTGTCTTTCTCCAGACTTTCCTAAAATTGGGCTTGAGTTTTTCAGCTACATCCCTATTTTGCCCCTGTTTGTGAACTTGAACATTTCTCTTGCGGGGTTGTCTCTTGTGCATTCTTGATGGATGATTATTTTCTTTTCTTTTATGCACATGATATGTTCCTTGTCTGTGTTGCATACTTTGCTTCTGATGAAATCTATTGTCTTGCCATAGATTAGATACAGAAGTGCTTGGATAGAACTTTGCTATGTGCCCTTGACCATTACATTTAAAACATTGCACATGTTTAATTCCCTGTCTGTATAGCATCCTGTCTTGCCTTAGGTTGGATACAGAAGTGCTTGGACAAAGCCTTGCTATGTGTCCATGGCCATTACATTTAAAACATTGCATAGGGTGTTCACTCAGAAAAGCAAATGTAGTTTTATCAGCAAAACTCTTTGATCTTTTGTTCAGTCCACAATAAATTGCCTTGTGACCAAAGTGGTTGCATTTAGAACAATAGCCATTAAAAGCATTATTATTAAAAGAGTGAGAGTGAGAGAACCTCTTTTGCTGTGGTTGCTTTGCTATAGATTTTCTTTGATATTTTCTTCCTTTTGAGGATTCAGCTTTAGACTTTTCTTGCTTCAATCCTTCAACCGTGGACTTCTTCTTCTCTGCATATTTGGAGGATGAAGGTTGTTCAGCTTCATATCCAAGACCAAACTTAGCCATGGAGCTTCTTTGTTGATTTATCATTGTATCTAGCAACTCTGTGCTTTTCTCAAATTTGAGATTTATATTGGCCTCTTTTAGTTGTTTCTTCAATGAAACAATCTCTTCTTCTTGTTGGTAGCATACAGTCTCTTTCTCATTGATTTGAGACCTGAGAATATCTTCAATCCTTTTGTACTGTTCTACTTGTAGCTTTAGATCAACAATAACTTTGTTAGATTCCTCTTTACTTGTGTTGCTTACATCATCCTCATCATCCAGGTGAGTCTTCAAGGCTTCTTCTGATTTCTTGGCCTTTTGAACTTGTAGGAAGAGATCTTCAATTTCATCCCCATATTCTTCTAACTTCTTGGACATTCTTTTGTTCTTTTTCTTTTCTATACTCAACTCTTCAAGTGCAGATATCAACTCTCCTTCAAGATCTACTTCAGCCTCAAGATTTTCATCACAAACTTCAGGATTCACTTCTTCTACCTTTTCTGGTTCAAATTTCTCTTCTACAAAAACTGAAACTGACTGGGATGCCTTTTTGGAGGAGGATCTATTCTTCTTAGCCATTGTGTACTAATCCAAGATCAACCCTGACTGATTTAGCCAAAATTGGGAACTTGGCTCTGATACCAATTGTTAGTCTTACAATGGCACTGAGAGGGGGGTGAATTAGTGTAGCTATTTAAAACTTAAAACTTTAACTCTTAAAGCCAAAACAATGAAAGCTTAAAACCAAAAATAGCAAGTACCACAAGAGAGCATCACATAACACAAGATGTAACGAGGTTCACCAGTTTTGGCTACTCCTCAAATTAGACTGCTTGGACTCCCATCCAAATCCAGCCATTGCAAAGCACCAACTTTACAATCAATTTACCAGCACCCACTGGAAGGAGCACCAACCCCTAATTTACCAGCACCAACTGGAAGGAGCACCAACCCCTGATTCCAAGCACCAACTTGGATTTCTATTTTAAATCTTGTTTGACATAAAAATGCCTTCTGTGTTACAAGACCCTCATTGGTCTAGCTTAACTCAAATCAATCTCATGGAAGCATACACTCTTTTACAGTTCTACCTTCTGCACACTTACAGCCCTTTCTTATGGCTTGCACTTGCAGCTCTCACAGTTCTGTACTTCTTACAGCATTCTTCCAGCTCACAGCACTATCCCTCTATCCAATAGCACTCTTTCCTCCTCAGCAACACACTGCTTTCTGTACTTTTTATAGCACAATACTCTCTGTACTTTTTATTGCACAAAGCTCTCTATACTTTTTACTACACAATGCTCTCTATACTTTTCACAGCACACTGCACTCTGTACATTCTATAGCACAATACACTCTATACTTTTTACAGCACCATGCACTCTGTACTTTTTACAGCACTATGCACTCTGTACTTTTACAACACAATACTCTTTGTTCTTTCTTAGCACAATACTCTCTATACTTTTACAACACTTTCTTCTATACTTTTACAGCACTCTCTTCTATACTTTTATAGCACACTATTCTATACTTTTACAGCACTCTGTTCTGTATCTTTTACAACACACTGCTCTCTGTATTTTCTCTACACAATACTCTCTATTCTCTTCTCAGCAAAATACACTCTCTTGTATTTTTGTTTTCACAACACCTTTTTCCTTTTATCCGGCAAGTCACAACACTCTTGCCACGTGCAGAGCTCAACCCTAACCCTAACTTCCTGCACACAAAAACATTCTTTCGGCTCTACTTACTCACTGTTAATAGCCTTAAAAGCTTACCTACGTCTCTGACAGACTTATCTGCCCACTTTACGGCTCTGACAGCCTTTCTGGTGCTTTGTAAGTAAATCCACTGTTCTGACATATTTATCTTTCTATTTACGACTCTGATCGTCTTACCTACCATTTTATGGCTCTGACAATCTTACCTGCGTATTTATAGTTCTGACAACCGAACTGCCGCTCTGATAGCAGAACTGCCACTCTGTCAGCTTTTTGTCTTCTTCTCGGCATGCAGGCATGAAAACACAACATGTCACGAAATCGTGACACTTTTTGCCTTCGTTCACTCTTCTTGGCATGCACCCGCGAAAATGGAACATGTCACGAAATCGTGACACTTTTCGGCATGCACCAGCGAAATCGAAACATGTCACAAAATCGTGACATCTTTTTGCTCTCCTCTTTCCTTCGCTTTCGCCCACGAAAATGGAACATGTCATGAAATCGTGACATCTTTTTCTCTCTCCTCTTTCCTTCGCTTTCGCCCATGAAAATGGAACATGTCACGAAATCGCGACATCTTTTTCTCTCTCCTCTTTCCTTCGCTTTCACCCGCGAAAATGGAACATGTCACGAAATCGTGACATCTTTTTCTCTCTCCTCTTTCCTTCGCTTTCGCCCGCAAAAATGGAACATGTCGCGAAATCGTGACATCTTTTTCTCTCTCCTCTTTCCTTCGCTTTCACCCGCGAAAATGGAACATGTCACGAAATCGTGACACTTTTTCTCCTTAGCACTTTTTCTTGACATCGGATCGCGAAAACCCGACATGTCACGAAATCATGACAGTTTTCTTTGCCTGTGCCTTCTCTCCAACCATGTCGCAAAATTGTGACAGTTTTCTTTGCTTGCGCCTTCTTTCCAAACATGTCATGAAATCGCGACAGTTTTCTTACTTGCCTTCTTTGCTTCCAACATGTCGTGAAATCGCGATAGTTTTTCCACTTGGCTTCTTTGCCTCCAACATGTCACGAAATCGTGATAGTTTTTCCACTTGGCTTCTTTGCCTCCAACATGTCGCGAAATCGTGACAGTTTTTCCACTTGGCTTCTTTGCCTCCAACATGTCGTGAAATCATGACAATTTTCCTTGTGCCTTCTCTCTCCTCAGCCATGTCACGAAATCATGACATTTTTGTTTGTGCCTTCTCTCTCCTCGGCCATGTCGCGATATCGTGATAGTTTTCCAACTTTTTCTATCTCCTCCGTTATGTCGCGAAATCGTGATAGAAAACATGTCGTGATATCGCGATAGTTTTCTTACTTGTCTTTTTCTTTGATTTTTTGAGTCTAGGCCACTTTTGTCTTCTTGGAAATTTCACTGTACATGTTCTGACTGACCTCTAAACTCTTGTTCACTTCATCAACTGATCTATCTATTGACTTTTGCACTCCTGTCCATTGCATCAACCGATTCTCTATCTGTGTTGACAACAATGACAATACTTTGGCTGCACCTTACTCATCAATCAACTCCTGTCCATCACCTTGCTCATCAATCAACTCCAATACATTGCATCAACTGATCAACCTGACTGTGTTGACAACAATGACAATACTTTGGTTGCACCTTGCTCATCAAACCGAAGATGTGAGGTTTCCATGCATGTAACCTAACCTATTGGACTTGCAAAACAAGCACAATCTGGATAAGTTAAGTGCTAGTTCCTAGGGTTTAAAATAAATTTTAGGTTCAAGCATTCACATGAAGCAACCAAGCAAACTGGCATTAACTCCATATACAAACTCAAAATATGAAAAAGAGAAAAGAAATAGACATTAAATCCATAGCATGCAAAGAGAATCTCCTTCTTTCTTGCCCACAAGATGCAAATTTCTGAAAACTCCTACATTAAAAATGTGTCATTTTACAATAGCAGAATTTCTGGTTTTCCCAAACCAGTCCATTGTGGAAGGAAAATATCTAGAAAAACCCAGTGCCAAGGCCTTGCCTTCATTCCTGCAATCTTCTCTAAAAAGTTTCCCACCCGGGATTCCCACAGTTGGTGGGTGGTTAGTGGGTGTGGGTGGTTTAGCCCATGGTGTTGTATCCACGATACCCTAATACCACTTGGTGGTTTAGGGTTGTATGAATTTCTTTATATAATTATTGTAATGTCTCGTTTTAAGGACGAGAGAGAATAATATATCAAGGAGGATAGACTCTTGTTTGCTGGACTAGCCCAAATTGGGTGAACCAGGGTAAATCTTGTGTGTTATATGTGCATTGAATGGTGTCATTATTTCCTTAGTTATCATTTCTACATTATTTCTAGAATATGTTTATGTAATTTCTCTTCAAACCAACATGGACGTGAATTGATGGTAATCTTGACAGTGTAGTGGAGCATCATCCTAACATTTGTGGCATCATACCATGGCAACAATTTGATTCTCTAAAATACGACATAGATATTACAACATCGACAAGATGACATCGAGAGTCCAATCGGTAGCAGCACAGGAAAAATTAGACATATGAGATGACATGGTTGTTTTGGAAAGGTTAATTAAAATTGTAAAGGCATGGTCAATAGCCTTCATCAGAGGTTATTCCACAACATATGTGGAATACAACACATAAGAAGATATCTGACAACGGGGATGTAACCTAGTAGTATGGTGGTTGAAGACATGAAATTATTCACAGTGTGATGACATGGTCGCTAGCATGCGTGACAGGTAAGAGTGTGATGCAGAGGGTTTCCAAACGCCATGTGGAATGATCTGTAGTGGGTGGATAGGTTTAGCTATCACGAGCAAACCTAACATAGACAATATCTTTAATTGGCCTAGGAAATCATTACTTCTCAAATGAAGTGGACATGGTATTTCAAACATTACAAAAGAGGCCCATGAGGAATGATCCCATGGTCAAAGGCATGTAAAGAAAATAAAAATATGGGAAAATAAATGGCACGACGTCCAACATATGTTTGGATATGGTGCCACATGCTATAAAGAGCCTCCTTAGAGTGAGGAAAAATGAAACAAATGAGGTTATAAATATTAATTAAAACCGTGTTTAAATTAACCCCATGAAGTGTGGCAAGGATGTGTACAAAAGGCGTCGTTAAAGGAAATGAAAGCAGCATTATAAAAAAGGTTTATTAATTTTTATTAGCATGAAAGTTTTTTATCTAAATTAATGGTGGTTACATGGCGATTGAAAACAGAAAACAAAGGCAAAAAAAAAGCCAAGAAACAACAAACACATGAAAAAAATATGGAAAGAAAGGAAACCAAAATAGGATAATGGAAGAGAATGCCACACGAATCAGGGAAGGAAATGAAATGAGACGAAAACTGAAACCAAGCGAATAGTTTTGAAGGGGGAAACGAAAAATTTGATAGAATCATTAAAAATAGAAGCCAGCTCAAGCACAGGGGCTGGACCTTGAAGGAGGCCACATGGGGTGGGAAACTTTTTAGAGAAGATTGCAGGAATGAAGCCAAGGCCTTGGCACTAGGTTTTTCTGGATATTTTCCTTCCATAATGGACTGGTTTGGGAAAACCATAAATTTTGCTATTGTAAAATGACACATTTTTAATGCAGGAGTTTTCAAAAATTTGCATCTTGTGGGCAAGAAAGAAGGAGATTCTCTTTGCATGCTATGGATTTAATGTCTATTTCTTTTCTCTTTTCAGATTTTGAGTTTGTATATGGAGTTAATGCAAGTTTGCTTGGTTGCTTCATGTGAATGCTTGAACCTAAAATTTATTTTAAACCCTAGGAACTAGAACTTAGCTTATCCGGATTGTGCTTGTTTTGCAAGTCCAATAGGTTAGGTTACATGCATGGAAACCTCACATCTTCGGTTTGATGAGCAAGGTGCAACCAAAGTATTGTCATTGTTGTCAACACAGTCAGGTTGATCAGTTGATGCAATGGATTGGAGTTGATTGATAAGCAAGGTGATGGATAGGAGTTGATTAATGAGTAAGGTGCAGCCAAAGTATTGTCATTGTTGTCAACACAGACAGAGAATCTGTTGATGCAATGGACAAGAGTGCAAAATTCAATAGATAGATCAGTTGATGAAGTGAACAAGAGTTCAGAGGTCAGTCCGAACATGTACAATAAATTTCCAAGAAGACAAAAGTGGCCCAAACTCATAAAATCAAAGAAAAATACAAGTAAGAAAACTATCGCGATATCGCAACATGTTTTCTATCGCGATTTTGCGACATAACGGAGGAGATAGAAAAAGTTGGAAAACTGTCACGATATTGTGACATGGCCGAGGAGAGAGAAGGCACAAACAAAAATGTCATGATTTCACGACATGGCCGAGGAGAGAGAAGGCACAAGGAAAACTATCGCAATTTCGCGACATGTTGGAGGCAAAGAAGCCAAGTGGAAAAACTGTCATGATTTCGCGACATGTTGGAGGCAAAGAAGCCAAGTGGAAAAACTATCACGATTTCATGACATGTTGGAGGCAAAGAAGCCAAGTGGAAAAACTATCATGATTTCGTGACATGTTGGAAGCAAAGAAGGCAAGTAAGAAAACTATCGCGATTTCGAGACATGTTTGGAAAGAAGGCACAAGCAAAGAAAACGCATCACGATTTCGTGACATGGTTGGAGAGAAGGCACAGGCAATGAAAACTGTCACAATTTCGTGACATGTCAGGTTTTTGTGATCTGATGTCAAGAAAAAGTGCTAAGGAGAAAAAGTGTCACGATTTCACATGTCAAAGTTTCACGGGCGAAAGTGAAAGAAAGAGGAGAGAGAGAAAGATGTCGCGATTTCGCGACATGTTCCATTTTAGCGAGCGAAAGTGAAGGAAAGAGGAGAGAGAAAAAGATGTCGCGATTTCATGACATGTTCCATTTTCATGGGTGAAAGCGAAGGAAAGAGGAGAGAGAAAAAGATGTCGCAATTTCATGACATGTTCCATTTTCACGAGCGAAAGCGAAGGAAAGAGGAGAGAGGAAAAGATGTCACGATTTCATGACATGTTCCATTTTTGCAGGCAAAAGCGAAGGAAAGAGGAGAGCGAAAAGTGTCACAATTTCATGACATGTTCCAATTTCGTTGGTGCATGCCGAAAAGTGTCACGATTTCATGACATGTTCCGATTTCGTTGGTGCATGCCAAAAAGTGTCATGATTTCGTGACATGTTCCATTTTCGTGGGTGAATGCCAAGAAGAGTGAATGAAGGCGAAAAGTGTCATGATTTTGTGACATGTGTTTTCACTCCTGCATGTCGAGAAGAAGACAAAAAGCTAACAGAGCGGCAGTTTTACTGTCAGAGTGGCAGTTCGGCTGTCAAAACTATCAATACATAGGTAAGATTGTCAGAGCCATAAAAAGGCAGGTAAGACGATTAGAGTCGTAAATAGAAAGATAAATCTGTCAGAACAACGGATTTAATTACAAAGCACCGGAAAGGCTATCAGAGCCGTAAAGTGGGCAGATAAGTCTGTCAGAGACGTAGGTAAGCTTTTAAGGCTATTAACAGCGTAGTAAGTAGAGCTGAAAGAATGTTTTTTGTGTACAGTAAGTTAGGGTTAGGGTTGAGCTCTGCACGTGGCAAGAGTGTTGTGACTTGCCGAATAAAAGGAAAAAGGTGTTGTGAAAATAAAAATACAAGACCTCGGACCCCCCCTACCCATAGTCTTTTGCGTTGTTGTGCCTATTGTACAATTCATTTTCGGCAAAGAATGAGACACATCCAACATGGTTTATACCCGAGGTGTACACTGCTCACCTATTCGTCGTTGGAGTTCCTCTAATGCTGTTGAAATCTACTAAATATTCCAGGTCTTGCAATACGAATACTACACACACCTGCATCTCTATCGAATTCGATGACATCTGCCATGCTATGCTCTAAGCTCCTACCAAGCTTCTATGTTGGGGTTTCATTGCACTTTAAGACCTTCTTCGGGTAGAATTTATTCAACAACTAATATTGTCATCCCATCGAATCTACTTTTTCTATGCACCAATCGGAGGAGACCATGTCCTCGTCTTGCTTTCGACCATCGTGTATCCATAGTATGTGCCATCATTCATGCCCTACATGCTATCCACATGAACTTCGCATTCATCCAATTGTTCTACTCTTAAAACAGCATAGTCCTCCTTTGTGATCAAGTCATGTCCACGGTGGCATTCTACTTTTTATAACCTGCGAACAAAAGCAATAATAAAAATTAGTCAATCTTAAGCCATATATAACATTGACGAATGAAGCTAAACTCTTTTTAGATTATTAAATACTCATTGATAGGATCGCATTATTGCTTTCCATTATATTATATTGTATCATATATAATATAATATAATATAACATAATATGTTTTGTTATGCTTATTTTAATTTAGTTTTTATTTTTATTTTATTTTTTGTATTATTTTATTATTATCATTATTATATTATATTATAATAATAATAATAATAATAATAATAAATTTTTTTTTTAAACCTTAAAGGCTTGTTATAAAAGAAATCCAAAGGTGAACATCACCCAACTGACACCAAATATTAAAACAAAAGCTAGCCTTATCAAATCAAAACAAACTACCCACATTTATACAATGACTCCCATTGAATAATAAAATCAACCTCTTACAATGTGACAAGAAGGCATATAGCACATTTTGAAATTGCAAATGCAAGCATATAAATGAAAAGGGACACTATCAAAATGGGACTTGATAGCTCATGGGTGGAACCCCTCAACACTACCACTCAAAGACCATCAAATACAAAGGAAATTCTCCAAACCAAAATTAAAAGTGGGTCCCCAAGTACGCAAACACCCAAATACCAAAAATAAAAATGTGGGTCCCCAATTTTGGGGTACGTTGTGGAGCAGCCACAACAAATGGCGACTCTATTGGGAAATACTCCTAAGCATTTCGGTGAGAACCCAACCTGAAAAACCTACCAAAACTCAAACACAAGCGTCAGCAAATATCCAAAGAATGAAACTAGATGAGAAATACATGAAGCATTAGAATTATTCAGCGTTAGCTCAAGGTGTGTGGTGTGATTCATTCCTTATAATTTGAAATTAATCAACATTCCATCATATGTTTCACTTATGATTCATGCATATGAGAAGTTATGGATGATTCCTATAGGATATAATGTATGGTGAAGATGCTAAAGATATAAAAACCTGCTTTGCAAAGGCTCAAACTTTCTAGTATCATGAACAAACATATTAAAAATGTCAAACCCTCTTAGGACCAAATATGTGTATACTGAATTGATTTACTAGATCCCAAAGTTGGTTATGTGTCACTACCATCTTGAACCCATGTGCAAGTGTAAGTGAAATCAGAGCTTTGGGGAATCGTATTTCCAACCTAAGCGAGATGGGAATTTAACCCGATCCTTACAACTCTGATCTGGAGTTCATTACCTCATCTTGAACAAAATGATTTAACCTATTATGGATGAAATTGTTAGGCTAGCCTTTTCGTTTGAGCAGTTAGTGGTCTTACTTTAAGACAAGACATGTTGCCACACATGAGCATACTCCACTGCCAGTCAGGCGTCTATAGCCCCGATGGAGATCAACCCCATAATCCAAGATTTGACTTTACTTTTGATTTCTTGAACCTTGGGGATGACTACCCATCCTTGCAAGGGACATGTAGTATGATCCTTCCAATCCAATATTAATGATGAAATGAAAGTAGAATGAAAAATATTTGCTTTGGAATTTCAAGTTCTTGAGTGGGCAAAATAGAAGCTTTGGGGAATCGGATTCTCAACCTAAGCGAGATGAGAATTAGACCCTATCCTTACTACTCCATGAAGGTCAAATCAGAGCTTTGGGGAGTTGGATCCTCAACTTAAGTTCAATGGGGATTTAACCCTATCCTTACTACTCTGATTTTAGGCTTTAAGCTCTATGGGAGTGGTAAAAACCATTTTTTAAGGATTATGTTGCATGATAGGACAGACACGAAATACTCCTTTTGCCTCACCTTTTCTTCCAAGTATGGTTTTGACCATTTTTCTCAAGATCCTCTTTAATATGTGTAGAACGTGCTTGGTTCAAGATAGTTCGAGCATCAGTTCCCAACCTTAGGATCCTTTTAATACCTGTTATGTAATAACCCTGAGAGGATTCGACACCTTTTCAATGATTGTATTTGAGATGAAGGTGCAACTAATATGAAATGTATATGCAATGTGGAATGTAACATGAGATATGGATGAATGCATTGCTCCTTTTGAAATGCGAATGGAGTATACCACCTACTTTGCCATAATTTGTGAAACTGACAACTTCATGCATCACAAGTTCCAAACGATATTCTTTAATGTGTTTGCGATACTCGTGAAGCTTTCTACAATACAATTCTGATGTTTCATATTCTCTTAGCCTTAGTCAACATTCATAAGGACATAAGCTGACATCTCACTTTTTTTTTTTTTTTCAAGACAAACCAAAAGTGTCCAAAGGACCAACACACAAAACTTAAAAGCAAAATGATATTCAATCCAAAACCAAAACACAAAAACCAAAAACTATATACAAATGTAAAATATGGTACAAGATGATGCATAGTTTGAACTGTCACTTCCCTGGATCCCAAACATGATTTGAGCATTCCAAAAGACATTTAATGTGATACACATGCCAAATGTGGAAGGAATCAAACAAAAACAAGACTAGACCAAACAATGCAACCAACTTCAACTTTCCTCTCTCATCCCACCAATTAGATTTAGTTCCATTAGTATTCTCATAGGTGAGATTCAAATTACCAAATTGATTAGACAATGGTTGATTTTTAATTATTTTTTTTCTATTATTTAAGGTGTAAATTTCATAATTCCATTCATGATTTAGAACTAGGCTTTCTTTATCCACAATGAAATTTTGTAAGCAAGAGCCTATTTCTAAAAATTTCAAAGCCAATTCATTATTCATGTTTTTAGGCCAATCAAAATTGTGCAACAATTTACAAGCATCTAGGATATTTACTAAATGGGGATCATTAGGAGTTTTTATCCTAGATTCAAGAATTAATTGTTAATGAATTTGATTTAGCAATTTAAGTGCATCAAGCTCCTTTTCATTCATTAAAGTAATGTTATCAAAGGTGTGGTTAGAAATTAATTCTTGTTCTTCATTCACCTTCAATGGCATTTCATCATAAATATCATTTGAATTATACAAATATTCACCTAAATCTTGGATGTTTGGACACAAAGGTTTAGATTTTACCTTTTTCACATTTTCATTTACCAAAACTTGGTGAGGATTTGCAATTCCTTCTTTTACCTCATGGTCTTCATATTCTTCATTGATTACTTGTTCATAAAACATACCAAAATTGGGCACCCAATTAAAAACATGCCCATCCTTTTCAACCCTCAAATATTTTTGGTCAAAGTGTATGTCAAGTAACTTATCTTCATGATCAATCACTTGCGTTGCTTCTTATATATCAACCACTTTGTCATTTAATTCCAATTATTTGTTCACTATCCATGGTATCTCTTCATTTGAATCCTCAAAATAATCATGCAAACTTGTATCCGAATCTTCAATGAATTATTATTCAACATGATCAAACTTTGTAACCTTCTCAAATCTTGTGAATGTGAGATCTTCGTATGAAGTAGAAGTTTCAACGTCCTGCATATAAATTGGAATAGAGGCTTCATAAATAGGGGTGTGAGGAAATAACACATCTTCAAATCTTCCCCAACCATTGTAAAAATTATCTTCCAAATTTGTGGGATGAAACTCCATGGTATTTGTGACATGATCTTTTGACTCATTTGTCAATTCTTTTTCTTCTTTGTCCTTGGTAATAGGATCATTATAATCTCCCAAAATTTGATGAGATTTGAAACCTTCTTCCAAAACATCCTCAAATTGTACAGGAGTTGTAATATCTTCCTTTGAGTAGGCAATTATGTTATCCTATATATCAATTGGCACACAAGTTTCATTAGCAGTTTTGGAGTGAGTGTAGTCTTCCCACTTCTTCCAAGCATCATAATAATCATCTTACAAAGTCAACTTATCCCTCTTAAATGAAATAAAATTTTCATAAAGATGAACAATTAAGTGCTTTGAATCAATGACCTTCAATATGATGCTCAAATTACCCCTCTTTCATAAAATCAGAATTTTTATGAAGAGAGGGCAATTTTAGGCCCAAAAATGAAAATTTGTGAAATGCCATAAAACATAACTCCTTCAATGAAATTGGAATTTTCATGAAGGGAATGTCATCATAGGCTCATGAGTGCAAAACAAAACTGAAAAAATGAAATTTGACCTTAAAATGGAAATTTTCTATTTTCGGATTTTTAAAATCTGTAATAAAACAGCAACTTCGGTGAATTTTTAAAAATACTATACAACTCCGAAAATGAAATTTCAAAATGCATATTGGAATTCTGAAGTATAACCTACGTAATGGTGAAATTATTTTTGGATTTTGAAAATTTTTAAATGTTTAGTTTAATGCCTGTAAATTAAAAAAAAGTTAAAATTTCTAGAAAAATAAAATGCAGAAAAATGAAAATAAAATGCAGAAAACTAAAAATAAAATGCATTCAGTATGATGCTATCCTATTTCGACAAAATCGAAGATGTGAGGTTTCCGTGCATGCAACCTAACCTATTGGACTTGCAAAACAAGTACAATCTGGATAAGCTAAGTGCTGGTTCCTAGGGTTTAAAATAAATTTTAGGTCAAGCATTCACATGAAGCAACCAAGCAAACTTGCATTAACTCCATCTAAAAACTTGAAATATAAAAAAGAGAAAATAAATAGACATTAAATCCATAGCATGCAAAGAGAATCTCCTTTCTTGCCCATAAGATGCAATTTTCTGAAAACTCCTGCATTAAAAATGTGTCATTTTACAATAGCAGAATTTCTGATTTTCTCAAACCAGTCCATTGTGGAAGGAAACTATCCAGAAAAACCCAGTGCCAAGGCCTTGCCTTCATTCCTACAATCTTCTCTTAAAAGTTTCCCACCCCATGTGGCCTCCTTCAAGGTCCAGCCCCTGTGCTTGAGCTCGCTTCTGCTTTTAATGATTATATCAAACTTTTCATTTCCTCCTTCAAAACTATTCGCTTGGTTTCAGTTTTCGTCTCGTTTCATTTCCTTCCCTGATTCGTTTGGCATTCTCTTCCATTATCCTGTTTTGGTTTCCTTTCTTTCCATTTTTTTTTTTCATGTGTTTGTTGTTTCTTGGCTTTTTTTTTGCCTTTGTTTTTTGTTTTCAATCACCATGTAACCGCCATTAATTTAGATAAAAAAATTTCATGCTAATGAAAATTAATAAACCTTTTTTATAATGCTGCTTTCATTTCCTTTGACGATGCCTTTCGTACACATCCTTACCACACTTCATGGGGTCAATTTAAACATGGTTTTAATTAATATTTATCACCTCATTTGTTTCATTTCACCTCACTCTAACAATGCTCTTTATAGCATGTGGCACCATATCCAAACATATGTTGGACGTCGTGCCATTTATTTTCAATATTTTTATTTTCTTTACATGCCTTTGACCATGGGATCATTTCTCATGGGCCTCCTTTGTAACGTTTGAAATGCCATGTCCACTTCATTTGAGAAGTAATGATTTCCTAGGCCAATTAAAGATATTGTCTATGTTAGGTTCACTCGTGATAGCTAAACCTATCCACCCACTGTGGATCATTCCACATGGCGTTTGGAAACCCTCTGCATCACACTCTTACCTGTCGTGCATGCTAGCGGCCATGTCATCACACTGTGAACAATTTCGTGTCTTCAACCACCATAGTACTAGGTTACATCCTTGTTGTCAAATATCTTCTTATGCATTGGATTCCACATATGTCGTGGAATCACCTCTGATGAAGGCTATTGACCATGCCTTTACCATTTTAATTAACCTTTCCAAAATAACCATGTCATCTCATATGTCTAATTGTTCCTGTGCCGCTACCGCCGCTACCGATTGGACTCTCGATGTCACCTTGTCGATGATGTAATATCTACATCGTATTTTAGAGAGTCAAATTGTTGCCATGGTATGATGCCACAGATGTTAGGATGATGCTTCACTACGCTGTCGAGATTACCATCAATTCACATCCATGCTGGTTTATACCCGAGGTGTACACTACTCACCTATTCGTTGTTGGAGTTCCTCTAATGCTGTTGAAATCTATTGAAGATCCCAGGTCTTATAATACGAATACTACACACACCTACATATCTATCGAATTCGACAACATCCACCATGCTGTGCTCTGAGCTCCTGCCAAGATTCTATGTTGGGGTTTCATTGCACTTTAAGACCTTCTTCGGGTAGAATGTATTCAAAAACTAATACTATTATCCCATCGAATTCGCTCTTTCTGTGTGCCAATGGGAGGAGACCATGTCCTCGTCTTGCTGTCGACCATTGTATATCCATAGTATGTGCCATCGTTCATGCCCTACATGCTATCCACATGACCTTCGCGTTCGTCCAATTGTTCTACTCTTAAAATAACATAGTCCTCCTTTGTGATCAAGTCGTGTCCACGGTGGCATTCTACTTTTTATAACCTGCGAACAAAAGCAATAATAAAAATTAGTCAATCTTAAGCCATATATAACATTGACGAATGAAGCTAAAATATTTTAGCTTATTAAATAATCATTGATAGGATCGTGTTCTTCCTTTCCATTATATTATATTGTATTATATATAATATAATATAATATAATATAACATAATATGTTTTATTATGCTCATTTTAATTTAGTTTTTATTTTTATTATTTTTTTATATTATTTTATTATTATCATTATTATATTATATTATAATAATAATAATAATAAATTTTTTTTTTTTAAAACCTTAAAGGCTTGTTATAAAAGAAATCCAAAGGTGAACATCACCCAACTGACACCAAATATTAAAACAAAAGCTAGCCTTATCAAATCAAAACAAACTACCCACATTTATACAATGACTCCCATTGAATAATAAAATCAACCTCTTACAATGCGACAAGAAGGCATATAGCACATTTTGAAATTGCAAATGCAAGCATATAAATGAAAAGGGACACTATCAAAATGGGACTTGATAGCTCATGGGTGGAACCCCTCAACACTACCACTCAAAGACCATCAAAGACAAAGGAAATTCTCCAAACCAAAATTAAAAGTGGGTCCCCAAGTACGCAAAAACCCAAATACCAAAAATAAAAAGGTGGGTCCCCAATTTTGGGGTACGTTGTGGAGCAACCACAACAAGACTTTTAAAATCTCCTTACTAATATTTTTCTATTTACCAAAATATGAATGTGGTTTTCTTTACAAATCTAACAATAGGATTATATCTTATTTAAGAATAAACTCAAACATATACCTTCTATCACAATTAGAACTCATTATAGGTTTAACCTCTAGTGAGATGATTCCATGACACAAGACTAACTCAAGCAACTATACACTACCACTTCTAAATGTTCATCCAAGCAAGTTTTATTTTCCAAAGTTAAAACAATAAATCTCATGTGTAAGAGGAAGATTCTAAAGCTTCTATCTATGTTTATATATGTGAAAGCATCAAGAGTGTACTTGAAGGAAGATCAAATGCATTTTGTTTTATAACATTGGAGCTTTCAAACATCTATACTAATGCCTATTTCATTGGACATTTTCATATCTAGAAATTTAAGCATACATCAAATAAAATTATGTGTAAGTATCTCCCAATAGAGTTTAATATTCATTGAACTTGACTTTCAAAAATCCATACATCACATCAAACTTGTATATACAACACAGTTATACCTTCCTTTGGAGAACTTCTAAGAGAAAACTCAACATACAGTTGTGTCGTCATCCAAAAATTAAAATCATATTCACAAGTTAATAAGGTATTATGGAACTCATCATACATATAATGCAGGTACACATTCATCTCTTCACTTAATTGTAATGGGAATGTTATACAAAAAGATCTTTCCAACTATATCAAGCTGATAAAATACAAATAGACGAACATAGCACACATCAAACAACTTATAACCGGTCTCTTAAATCTTCTATTTAGTGTTGGGGATATTTGAAGTCATAACCATACACCGACTACAATGG
Source organism: Wollemia nobilis (assembly GCA_028583015.1). Lineage (NCBI taxonomy): Eukaryota > Viridiplantae > Streptophyta > Pinopsida > Araucariales > Araucariaceae > Wollemia > Wollemia nobilis. The sequence goes on from JAQPPZ010016473.1 coordinate 18,520,447, forward strand.
GTGGGCCTTCTCACCACAACTATAGTAGGTAACTAGCTTCTCTTTGGTAGCATAATAAAAAGGTCCAATGGCTTACTTGTGGGGAGTCAAAGCAGCCACCTACATCATGGATACAATCTATTCTAGCATGCAAAAAATCGATGTAATTCATAATATATCCATTTTAATTTTCTTTTATACACTCTTACACTTAAATTCATCATCCATATTAGTTATGCATAGAATATTTTTAACAATATGAAATATTAAGATTTCATTCAAAGAGAGATGTAACACTTATTCAAACATATTAATATCCATACTTCAACAATCTTTCCATAAAAAGAAAATTGTTTCAAGACCTGACATTTAAACACGCAAATCTCCTTTCAATATTTCTTTAGCAACACTTATATACATCCGAGCAAGATGATCTTCTAGGTATCACAATTGGTTTTTATAGTTGAAAGAGATAAAATTATGTTTAACACCTGTGAAATTCATGCAAATATCTTGGTTTACATTTTTCCAAGTAACCCACCAAGTGTAGGAATGGATTTTATGTGTTTCTTATAATTTTAGTATTTTCCATTTTTTCCATTCATATTTATTATAATTATTATTTTTAATATTATTTATTATTTTATATATATTTTTATTTATAAATTTTATTTATAATTTATATTTATAATTATATTTTAAAGAAATAAATTCTTAAAGAATTATTTCTTCATACAAAACACAAATCCCTATATGCAACTATATGAATGCATTGATAGATCAACAATACCTCATTCATACAAATAAATTAGGAGGAGGTGTCCAATTCTCTCAATCAGTCCTTCAACAAGGCTTACCTATTCCTACATCCAATGATCGATCAACAGTACCTCATTCATGCAAATAAATTAAGCAAACTAGTAGGTAGATTTGAGAGGGATGTTAAAAATTTAGAAGCGTATTTTAGTACTAATACTTTGTTAAAGGAAAAGAAGATTCAATGAGTTGAGAAAGCTTCCTACAAGAAAGTTAGGAAGACTATCTTATTCAGAATCAATCTAGCACCTAAAGAAAGAGTAATAAGGATATCTCATTAAATAACTACCAGACTTAGAGGAATAAGGACAAGGGGAGTCTTGCTCAAATCTAGAAGTAGTAGAATCAAATATCCAGGAGAAGGTCTCACCACCAACACTTCTAGAAGTAGAAGGTTGAAGATAAGGTCTCAAGAAAGACTAAAAGAAGCTACAAGATCAAAGGCCTTGGTGAGGTCTTGATGAGCATCCAATAAAAGGCTAGGAGAGCCTTACTAAAGAAATCATTAAAGGAGAACTCACTGGAGAAATCCACTACCAAGGATAAGCCCCTGATAGTGAAGGACTTGAGATAATTATCACCATATGACAACAATAATAAGAGAAATAGAATATGGCAAGGAGTGCCAAATCTAAGTAGAAGAAGAATCCAGTGAAGACCTCAATATATTTAGATTCTTGAGAAGAATATCCTGCTTGAAGTTAGAATTTGATAAGAAGACTTGAAGATAAAAGAAGCTCACGAAATCTTGGAGATTTGAATATTACCTCTCACGGTAAGAGGAGGTCACTTTAGAGAAACAAACTTCTCCAAATCTATAGTAAAAGGAAGAGACCACAAGAGGATAACAAGTCATCAAATCTTAGACTCATGAAAGAAATTTTGAGACCATTTTTTGGTGAAGCAGGAGTTGTTCAGAACAACCTACAAAGAGCTACAAGATCTTACTCAAGGTAGCAACTTGGTGATCTTAGACACCAAGATCTACATCCTCTATAGAAGTGGCAAAAGAGCTACAAAATATTTCATAAAAAAGGTAAGCAACTATTGATGCAAGTATATTCATTAATTGGATTACTTATCAGCATCATGGAATTCACAAATATTGATTATATTTTCACCAGAAGAATGTCTGGTGGTGTATCTATAACTAATTATATTTGTACTTACTCAAAATAAGGAACAAGATAGAAATAAAGAAGAATATTATTGTGATGATAGACTAACTTGTCATGAAATAGAAACTCCACTAGCACCAATGTAGAATCACAAGAGAAGAATAAGGAAAAGGAAGAAAAGGCATGATAAAAATAAACATGACATCATGAAGACAGAACCAATGGAATACATACAAAAGGTATAACCTTCAGCTACAACTTACTTCACATCATATTAAGACATTGATTACTGAGCCTAATCAACCTAAGCAATGAAGGAGAATACAAATTCCACTATCTGTTGGAGAAAGATTCATATTGAAGACTAAAGTATTCAATGCCTAAATATTGTAATATAGGGGGATGTTAGAAATAGATTATATTACGTCATTTGGGTCATGTAAATGCACCTTGCTTAGTACATACATAGGACATTAGATTACTTTAGGGCAAAGTTATCTAGTTACTTCATGCAATGTAATAAATGCACAAGTGTCAATGTGCAAGTTGTCTATGTGCAATGTGTCCCTTGCACAACTAGGTAGAGTGCTAGCCAAAGAACCTATCTTCCTATATAAAGGGCCATAGATAGTAGTATGTAACGGAGCAGTGTAGTAGAGTATAGTAGTGTAGTGTAGTATAGAGAGTGTGTGAGCTATGATCTCAGATCTCATTTGTGAGCAGTAGCTTAGATCATGGAGTGTTCATTTTCTCCATTCATTTATATCATTTCTATTTATAGCATATTTTAGTCATCTCATAGATTTACTTTCTTATTATTTAGCATCTTATGATTGCTATCTCCCATTACATGCTATATCAAAATCTAACAAGTTGATAAGGTGTAGGGATTAGGTAGATGTCATCTATTGGATTTGGATATCTATCATGTCAGATTCAACCTTAGAATGATAGACATCTCGAGGTGGAATTGGAGAGAAGTGGAACGATTGTAGCATCTCTTCACATGGGAAGAACTCCTCAAGCAATGGTAGCAATGCAGCATAATCAAATTCAATTAACTCATGATTGAGGTGCAAAAATTTTGAAGGGTTGTTGGGATTGTGGAGAGGTGCAGTTAGGTCAATGGAAATCATGTTTATGGATGGCTGATAATTTCCATTATTGCACAGGGAGAACCTATTAATTACAGATGGCTCTACATTTGATAGATGTGTCTTATGTGAAAATGGGATTTCTAGATCCACCCTAGGAGTATATAAGATGATTGGGTCCTCTAGTGGTAGAAACTACCTCTAGTTAGGTAGGGGAGGAAACACCCAATGATAGATATTGTATAGTGGTCTAAAGAGCATATATCAACAAATATTGCAACACAATGATCAAATTGAAAGTAAAGAACATAGATGAACCAAATTTACAAGAAAAGTAAGCCTCCTTTGCATTAATAATGATGATATTCGATTACATTTACATCCCTCTTAGGGATACCAAATGATACATTATTTACAATGGTATGAAAGTCCATAAAGTGGGGTGATATATTCTAAGGGTTCCTTAGATCTCCACCAACTCTGCTTGAGGGCTTACTAGGATGCCTCCATCTCTATTGTCAAGAGGAATTTGATCTTTGAGAGTGCTTTGAAGCCTTTAAGGACCTATCACCTACATACAAGAAACAACAAAACACATCAAATGCATATGAAGCCTCTCATGATGAGGCTATTATCCAAGAAAAGCAAGAAATAGAGCAAATTCTTGAAAGAAAACATGAAACATGTAAAGATGCTTACAAAATTGTCAAATGAATGCTAAGCATGCTTTGAAACATGTAAATATTGCTAATCTAACATGAAATTTGAAGGATTAAGCATGAATAGAAGTTAATCTATGAATATTTATGAAAGAAAGCAAATGTGACACAAATTAAGGTAAAGCTACCTATAATATTGCTAATTAACCATGTAAATGCATGAAATAAGATGAATCTAAGCTAGATTAACCTAGTTGCATAATATAAAAATGAAATCTATGGCTAAAATGGAGGAAAATGGAATCAAACCCTAGACACAGGTGCTTAATACAACTTTCTCTATTAGTTGTGGTTGACAGCTGCAGCCAACAACCATAGCTATGGGAAAAATCTTCTTTCTCTTGAAACCAGGGTTGGGAATGCTTAAATCCTCCAAGGAATTGATGACCAAGGGTCACCTTGGTGTCCAAACATAGATTGGCAGTTGAAATTTTTTGAGGATACTTAGGCTTATCCACTTAAGCCTAAATGCACATTTTATTATTTATTATTATTATATGCATTTCATATTTCTTGCACTTTGTATTCATGTAAGGCATAGTATTCCCATGTTAGAAATAGATTGTTAAATTGGTTTGGGTGTTAGTTAACTGTTAGAGATCTTGTTTGTCTTCTAGTAGTTTGTTGTCATCTATAGTTAGCATTTGGTTAGATATTAGTTAAGTGGTTGGCCATGTTTGGTAGATTGTTGCAACCACTTAACCACGTGAGATTCTATTGTATTCATATATATTGCATTGCATTTGAATAATAAAATAGCTTTACATTGAGTTATCTACATAATTGGTATCAGTTAGCCAAGGAGAGTTTTGCAGGAAGGAGGACACATCTACCAATTCATTGCTAGATCGTAGGTAGATGTTTGTGAGAGTTGGCTTGAAGCCACCCACAACATTAGTTGAAGTTGAGGTGACAGAGGGCAGAAATTACCCCTACACCAATATTGGCTAAAATTGTGGCCAAGAGGTAGACATTGCAAATATGTCGAGGAATTACTGAAGAAAAGCATATTTTTGCCGAAAAAAAATTTGAACTCAAGTTTGAGTCCAATAGATCTTATAGGAAAGAATTGTGAGTGAAAATTGCATTATTTTCTTAATTTCATGAAAATATTTTTTTTATAAAATATTAATATTTTATTTTAAAAAAAAAGTATGCATAAGAAAATTTCCTCTTAACATAGGCTTTATCCTAGTTTAGAGTGCTCGTGGCCACCTAGTTTTTTATGGGCCACTTGCACAGCCAGTGCACGAAAACTAGTGCCACCTCACTATAGCTAACCTATGGTGCTGACCACCAACCGTAAGCCAGACACACTACCTTCCAATGATGGGTCGATGTGAAGGGTGATCACTTGACACCCCCCATAGCTAAATGCCATTTCACAACCATATATTTTGGTGCATTGGTAGCATCATTCTTTATTTCTAATGTAGGCCGACAACTACATAGCATATATGGTGGTAGAGATTCATAGTAGGTCTAGGATCATAGACATAAAACATCAATGAAACAAATTATCTTGGCAACATTTTTTGTTCCCAACGAAACATAGAAACATCCAACGGTTTTGAGCAATTATCAGGGTTTGTCATCTTTGTCACTATTTTTTGGCAAGGCACAGGTTTCCACATAGAATTCCCTATAGGAGACATCATTCTGGTGAGTTTTTGACACCTCAAAAAAAATTGACCATAGGAGGGAAACCATACAAGTAGCATGTTGGCAGAGTTGTTTCGTCCAACAGACAAAATTTTTTGGTGGATGTAGTGAATTCCCCAGAGGGTTCACTTCTCCCGTATATGGACTTTAAGAGAATTTTGGTAAAAAAAACATTTCTCAACATCAAAAACATGGAACACAGTACTGTATTTGAATTCTCAATGAATTTCCATCACCTGTACCATTTTATGGCGACCAAAATGCAAATCTGACATCAATTTATGGTGTTCGTTCTGACACCCGATGTGAATTCGTGATTTATCGACGAGCACGGTAAAAAACTTCTAACCGATAGGTTTATTTTTTTAGCAAAGGTGAAAATATTTAAAGGGACTTAATCCCACATTTGATGTGTGGGGGCATCACATGGTTTATTACTACCCCCGCACACATAGAGAGGTGACCACCTCTCAGTGGTCACCCTCGAGCATACTATAGTGTGCATGCCAGTTGGAGGTACAGATGCTTAGTGCTAGGTGGCAATTGCATTGGCCATGGAGTTGCATGGCATTGCTTGACCATTGGGAAAGTTGGACCTTATCGTTGGATTCCGTTGAATGGGCAGTTGACCAAACCACCCTAGTTGACCGAGGGATAATTCAAAAACCAATTTTTTTTTGGTGGCAAAGACAAATTGGAGGGAAATTTTTGAATTTTTAGATTTAAATTTTGGCACCAAAAACCTGCAACAAAGGACAACAAGCTAAAACAAGGTGAAAAACCTTCATTTTTGCTCCATTTTTAGTGACAATTGTTTTGCAATTTTTTGCAAATTTCTAGCAATCAGATTGATAAATGTTTGCCTCCTAACCCGATTTTTTGCATTGTAAGGGCTAAATTTTCACATTTTTAGTGCTAAAATTGTAAATTCAAAATTGAAGTTTTATTTTGTAAAAGCACCAAATAGCCCATTTTTGTGAAATTTGGAGAGCAAAAGTTTGTAAAATCTAGGTAATATTTTGCATTAGGAAACTAAAAATTGTTCCTAATCCTAGATTAGTTCTTGCATCCATTTTGTAATCCTCCTATTATGGCATATACTCAGAAAAATATGGCCCAAGACCTCACATTAAACATGGAAAACCTTACTACTGCAGTAAAGCAGAGAAGGTAAAAGACATTGTGGTGCATTTAAACCTAGGAGATATAAGAATTCATCACAATCATGCGAGTAAAGCTAAATGTGAGGTCAAGTTGTATGATGGATCTAGAGATCCGGATGTCTTATCTACATGGATTTTGGATATGCAAACTTGGTTTGCTTATGCTGAAATTCTGGAGGATGAACAAGCTGCATTTGCTACAATCAAACTTACAGGTTTAGCAAAAGTTTTAATTGTAGAAAGACAGAGCCATAATGCCACAATGACTTGGAAAGAATTAATCCAAATTCTGAAAAACACATTCTTTCCACCAAACTACCAAAGTGACCTCACTACCAAGTGGTATAGATTGAGGTAAACCTATGGGATGTCTGTTTCTGACTACATTTTCCAATTCAATAGGCTAAGGGTATTGCTTGGTGTGAAAGATTCAGAAGAGGACTTGATTAACAAATTCACTCGTGGCTTGCAAGATCAAATTTTTAGGGAAATAAAGTTCAATGTTTTCCTCACCTTGGATGTGGCATTCAATCATGCCATTCTTGTAGAGGAGAAAGTTGGTGCATATCACAAATCTCGTTCATCACAGGAGAGCTCTTCCAAAGGTGGGAATCAACATCAATAGAAGGTGAAGAACAATTCTCATTCTTCCCCTCATTCTTCTTCTCCTCCCATTTCTCCTAAAGCACATTCTTCTTCTTTTCATTCTAAATATCCTTCTTCTTCATTGTATTGTGAATTTTGTAAAAAGCATGGTCATGTAAAATCCAAATGCTTTACTTTTGAAAAATTTAAGAAGAAGAAATCCCTATTTGTACAGCCTACACATGAGGAACCACATGATGGTCCCATTTTGGCTACAGGGACAGAAGAAGAGTATCCTGCTTTAAAGGGTAAACTGAACAAAGTTACCCTTATGTCAAATGTATTTGCTCAAGGGGGTCGTGACAATTTGTTTGTCACTAGAGCCCACCTTACACATGATTACTATGTTGATTGTATCATAGATAACGGATCACAAAAGAACCTCATTGCAAAGTCCATTGTGGAGAAGTTGAAACTTCCCATCAAACCACATCACCAACCATATGCACTTGGGTGGAAAGATGTAGACTCCACATCAAACATCACCCACACTTGCACCTTGAATTTTTCTTTTGGTGACAAGTTTGTGGATAAAGTTAGGTGTGATGTCACAGATATGGATTGTTGTGGGCTATTTCTAGGTAAACCCTATCAATTTGATAGGAATGCTATTTATCATGCTAAAAATAACACCTACACATTGGAGTTGCATGATAAAACTTACTTGATACAAAGCACTACACCTACTTCCAATTTGATGTTAAGTTGTAGGCAAGTAAGGAAGCCATTAAGTCAAGCACTCATTTTGGCTCCTACTAGCATCAGTTCCACACAAAATGAAGAAAAAGCACCATCTAAGGAACAAGAAAAGGAAGAAGTTTCACTCCCACCTAATGAACAATCACAAGAGCAAGTGGTTAAGGAACCCACCATTCTCACTCATGAGAAATATGCCATTCACTCCATTGGTATCATTTTGGGTACACCTCCAGCTACACAACCACTTGTTCCACAGAAGTTACCTTTGGCTTTGCCCACTCCCACCATTGCACACATGGAGGAGCAAGCTAAGGTTACTTCATTCACTGAGCACCGGCAGAGCCTTCTAGGCAAGATACCATAGGACTTGCAGGAGACTCCACAGGGAGTGGTGCATAAGCATCACAATCCTCATTCACCACAGGTTGGAGATAGAGTTTGGGTTCCTTTGGATAAGCGCCACTTTCCAGAGACACCATTTTAGGATCCTCTTTTGGTACCTGATCCTGTTTTTAGCCCTACAACAGTAGTGGCACCTGATCGTCAGCTTTCACTCATTTTAGATAGAGTTTTCGAGATGAAGACTCATCACACTGGATAGGGTTCTTCCACTACATACCTTGTCGCTCGTCACGGTCACTTTCCACACATGGCTCACTGGATTCCTCACCATGAGATGGCCCATGAATTTCCACATTTGTTGAGAGCATTGGGGTCCAATGCTTATATGGTTGGGAGGAGTGTTGAGGATACTTAGGCTTATCCACTTAAGCCTAAGTTCATATTTTATTATTTATTATATGCATTTCCTATTTCTTGCACTTTGTATTCACGTGAGGCATAGTATGCCCATGTTAGAAATAGGTTGTTAAGTGGTTTAGATGTTAGTTAACTGTTAGAGATCTTGTTTGTCTTCTAGCAGTTAGTGGTCATCCATAGTTAGCATTTGGTTAGCTATTAGTTAAGTGGTTGGCCATGTTTGGTAGATTGTTGCAACCACTTAACCACGTGAGATTCTATTGTATTCCTATATATTGCATTGCATTTGAATAATAAAATAGCTTCACATTGAGTTATCTACATCAAAATTGGTTGGATTCACATTGGAAAGGTGTGGAATTTCAAGGTTTGCTTCTCAATCCTTTGAAATCTCCATTGTTGCAAAGCTAGGTGTCAAACTAGAATTTGGCAGCATCTCCTTACTCTTCACAAGTTGCAATTGACTCTCCAGTTTAGTAGGGATTTACTATAATGTAATCAGGATCATATTGGCCTCTTTGAGGGGTCTATAAATAGACTTTATAAATCCCAATCTTGGCTTCTCCATGAAGACAAGATCAAGAAATGCTAGGTTGAGGTAGTAGGGAGGAAACATCCAAAAGCTTCCTCGCTCAAAATTGCCTAAATTATTTGCAAATGCTATTGTCACAACCAATTTGGCTCAGCTTAGGAGGCCAAGATAGTTACAGGGCTAGCCGCAGTTGCTCAACATGGCTAGGATCCTAGCCACAATTATCAACTATGATTGAGATCTTAGCTACGGATGTCATCCATAGCTAAGGCTGAATAAGCCTAGGATGCATAAAATAAGTGGTTAGAACCACTGCTTAGCCTTGGGATGGTACAACATCATTCATATGGTCGGAAAATATGTCCATATAAGTAGTCTCCTAAACATGACATTTTTTAGGTGTCTATAAATACCCCTTTTGGGATGCATTATGGGATAATACAATGTTGAGAAAAAATAGACCACCTAAAGCCATGTTATAGGTTGATTGATGGTCATTTATATTATCAACATTAGATGCCCCTATCCTAAAAAGGACACACATCTTAGAATCATTGCTTCTAATGATATGGAAGGCTTAAATTTGTAAATATTTCATGTGTCCAGCGGTAATCGAGTAGCATTATGACTTCTACAATTGATTCAATAGGTGGATTTCTAAAAGGCTTTAAACTAGCATATTTGATTTTTTCCCTAACAAAAGGGTAAGCTTATGATAGTTGTTAGAAATGATTTGTAAGATGAATGTAATTTGACATGATTGAGTGATCCTTTATTGATTTTGATTATGAATTTGATATTATGACTACCCCCTCAAGCGACGAGTCGATGAGGGTAAGGAAAAGTGATGAAAGCGACAAGTCACTTTACCAATATGAATAATTTGAACGATTTAAGACTCTTGCATTTTGTTATATGGAAGGTCCTATTAAAACTGTGATTTCAACCGTTAATAGTAATTGTACATCTCTATCTTGTGGAGTAGTCCAAAATCAATGGCCTTCTTAGGAAATCAAGATGATAGCAATTCCATTGAAGCTTGTGTTGAATCACTATTTTCGCTGATCTGCTAACAATGTCATAGAAGAAATGAAATGAATACCTCATTCCCGTGGGATAGTCCGGTCATAATGACCTTCTTTGGGATTGAAGTGAACACATTTCAATTTAGTGGTGTCTAATTTACCCAAAATGGCCTTATGGTAATTTACTCATCTTACCAAATTGCATGGAGCACAAGTCACTGCAACCGCCAAGTGTATAGGGTAAATAACTGGATATGAGGCACATTTGAATTTTGAATTATGTGTTGTTTTTGTTATTTTTTCAAATTTTGAGGTTTCAAGACCGATGAATATATTTTAATTTGCATTTTGAAGCTCATCACGATTGGAATTTGGAGTATTTATTGCTAGCTACTAGTCATAGTTGTCATATACAACTAGTTTTGACAATTTTGGTAGTCGTGACTAACAATTGTGGCTAAGGAAACCCAAATATGCACTTGCGGTTGAGGGCCAAGCATAGAATATAAACAAAAATTAGGGTTTTTTATTTGTCATTATTTCCTACTATGAACTCCTGATAGTGAGACCTCTGATGGGAGAGAGAGAACTTTTGATACATAATGCTTGCAAAACTGCTATATGATACCATGGCAGACCAACCTAAGGTTTCCACTAGTGGTGGAGCTGGTGCTTCGAAGGTAGCATCTTGATCTCTCTCATTTTATTTGCACAATTTAAAATGAACCTCACTAAGAAATAGCATTAAATGAACCTCATTAAACTTGTTGGAAATTAACCTCACCTTAGTTTAGGATTAGCTCTAGGTTAGTTTAGAGGGGTGGGTTTTTAATTTGGGTTCAGTTTGGGGTGGGAATTGACCTTGAATGAGGTCATTCTCGTAGCCATGGGTGACAACTGTGGCTCCCAATTTACCAATTGGGGGTCATAGTTGTTAGTCGAGGCTAGGTTCAATCCTCAACGATCAAAAAATTAACCATTGGTTCTAGTTGTGGATGACAACTGGATGAAAATTTACTTTATTTTTTAATTGTTTTTGAAATTTTACTTGACTTTTTTTTTATTTTTTTGAAATTTTACTTGATTTTTTTTTATTTTTTTGAAATGTTTGAAATTTTACTTGATTTTTTTGAAAATTTTGACTTATTATGCATTGTGTTACCATCCCTTTTTAGACTTTGACTGTACGGGTGTGGGAGCCAAATTTTCTTCATGAGCTACTTCCCTAGCTAAGCCAGGTAGGCCTAGATTGGTTCAAGGCTATGGAACTCGACTATGTCTTGAGATTGCCCACCATTAGGGTAGATCAAACATACATGATTGCATTAGCCCAATGTTGGGATGCATAGACTAATACCTTCCATATTTTGACTAAGGAGATGACGGTTACACTGGAGGATGTGTACCGTATATTCCAAATTTCCATCGATGGATAGGCCATCACTTATTTTGCTACCATAACAAATACCGTTGTCTTCCAAAGGGTGTTTAGCACCAGGAGCGATGAGGTGTTGATGGACATAGAGCATGGTGGGGTACCAGTAGAGCGTTGGTATAGAGAAAATATATTTTCATGATGCCAATCTATTTTGATGCATATTATCTACAATGTTGTTCTACCTGACACATTTAGAGTGAGGTTCTCTTGGAACCTCTTGGCTATAGTACAAGACCTACTTGGGAGCATGATAGCTCAGCCGCTCATCTTATCATGGGGGAGTACTCTCCTTACCTAGCTCTATGATGAGCTCTACCACATATTATAGTTAGGGTGAGTGAGAGTAGGATGTAGTCTCCTGCTATAGATATTGGTGTGGGATTACATTCATATCAATCACCCAAGAGGACTACCTCTAGTGATTTTTATAGTAGAACCCATTACTCAGTGCTACAGAGCTTGCTGGCCTTGAGAAGTAGATTTATATAGGAGTAGGTCTCATGTAGGAGACTTAAAACACTATGCATATCAACTTACAGGGCTAAAAGCTAGTCAAATTATATGGCACCCTTACTTAGACTGTCCAACATGGGAGGAGGTTGATCACTATTTACGATAAGCCAGACATGATCGCTAGATCATCAGATGTAAGCTCGATGTGAGGGATTTCTTCCACTTCTCCTAAGTTACTAGATAGTTTGGGATACGATAGGATATCCCAGAGGATCCAATCCTCTACCACTATCTTAAGGCGAAGATGTAGCTAGCTTGGCATCAGGTTATAAATTTTATGGATGAGGATGATGCAATTGAGTATACAAGTGTTACCAATGCTAGGATGACTCTAGATTATGTTGCCTAGTGGATCACTAGGCTATGGCAGGGTGGCGGTCCTCTTAGTAGATCTAGGTATGGTGAGGGTGCAGAGGCACTAGTTGATGATCCACATGGGTGATGAGTTTTCCAGAGGACTGAGGAGGAGTGGGGATAGGCAATCGCTTTAGAGGAGAAAATATGGGATAGGATAGAGGATGATGAGGAGTCTGATGATGAGATGTTATAGCTATGGGTCTAGATACATGGCCTATAGGCACAATTATAGATGAATCAGAGGTAGATTTTGGAGTAGGATAACTCCACAGCTACCTTACAGGAAGAGATGAGTGCATTACAGACATAAATTATAGTAGGGTATAATCAGTGGTGAGGTTATGAGGAGGAGAGGACCACCCTCCATACATAGATTGACTTAGTGACCACTAAGATCAAGAAGATCACCGGTCAGTGGGATATTCTATAGTCATAGTTAGACCTCAGTATTGTGAAGTGAAATGTGCTTAGGGTGATAGCGGGTGCTACTACTACTTCATAGGTTATACCATATATGCCATCCTCTTAGGTACTAATCAGGCTAGATGCATATGTAGAGATCAGGCATCTACGAGGTATCATTGAAGAGGATACAACACATTGCACAGTTGATTCTATGTATATCATTATTTTAGAGGCTTAGGTTAGGCTATTTAGGAACACACTTCCAGCTAGATCTACAATAGGTGGCTCACATCAGAGTAGGCAAAGTGAGTCAAGGTAGTCATCAGTGTAGTCTAGTTATAGAATAGGTGCTCGATCAAAGAGGACAACGAGCACTAGCTCTAGGTAGCCTTATAGAGAGGGCGGAGAGGGCAAAGGTGACTCAGGTGGTGCAAGCCACTCATTATTGTATCTTGATGATATTGTCTCATTTTGAGTGTAAGGTATGAGGACCTACACTATTGTAGCCTGCAAATATTTTGTACCTCTATGTATATATTTGACACACATATATATGATATTCGAGTTTATTATGGTTCATTATATGTGTTAATTTATTGTTTTATGTTTATGAGAGGCACACGGATGTAATGCTTATGTGATATATTGATTTATGCTATATGGATGTGATGTACTAATGAAATGCACTAGCTAGATGATAGATATATGATTAGATGTGATGATTTAGAATGTATAGATGTACTATGATGATGTATGCATATATGGATGCAATATTTATTGTTAAATGCATGTTAAATTTGTTTCAATTGTTTATGCACTTAATTTATGTGGTATGTAATGCATTAATTACATGGTGATGAACTAAAGCAAATAAACCTATATGCTTTAATCACTTAAAACATAAGGAATGAATGTAATATGTGTTTAACAAAATAATGGATGACACCACAAAATATATAAAAATCATGAATAAAATTGATAACTCTCATCATAAGAATTAATAATTTAGGCATCCATATGTGAGATGAGATGATGTGAGATGTATGGTTTTCCCTCATGAGCTTTTGTAAATTAAAAGATATGCACAAAATAGTCAGTGGTCATCTAAGTATCATTGTTGATATCCATCCGATATCTATCCTATGTTATGAACACCTTTTAATAAACAAAACCTCCTAAGTAAAATAGTAATTGATTTATTTATGTGACTTGTTGCTATAAGGGATTTTTTAGGTTTTCTATGAGACTCAAACACCCTAGTTTATTAATCGAGAATTGTATACTGACTATATAGGACTCCTGAAAGACAATTTTTTTTGTTATGAAGACCAAGTTATTTATTATCTCTATGTGTGCAAATGAATATATTAAATGAGACATAAGACTACCTCATTGCCATGCAGGATTCATTAAGCCCATTGCTATAATGATGATCACCAAATGTTCACCTTGATCCTAAGTTTGGATGCAGTTGGACTAGACTACTAGGTAATACAGACCACCTAAAGCTATATCATTTGTAAATTTCTTAGAACTACTCCAATGCTAGGCAATATTCATTCAACCCATTGTTGTATTGGAGATCACTCAATGGCTTCAAGTATTGAATATTCTAGGGATTCAAGCTCTTCATCCTCTTCTATTATTTATATTTTTTGGGATACTTTCTCATGCTTAGTGACAAAAATCACTGTTTGTTTTGCATATTTTTTTGAGCAAGGTATTTTGCTTGTATTTGTGGGATTTTGGTTGTTTGTATGAAAGCAAGGGATTTCTTTGGGTAGGGGAGAGATTGTACTTTTATAAATGATCAAAATTCTAGACCATACGCATCACAAGATGAGCAAGTAAAAAAAATTCACTTAAGGTCACTAGGACCACTTTGTAGTCTTCATATTTCCTTGTCTAAACTAGGATTGTTAATGTTTAATTAGTGATGGGATTTTGACATATGCTAGGTGCTATAAAAAATAGAACTCATATCCAAAATCAAAGATAGCTTTCTACAAAATCTAATAATATCACTAGGTGTGGTTGAATTACCAAAAAACCCTAGTATATTCCTTATAGCAACAAGAAGGGTTGTGTTGAAAAATACAATTACTCACAAGGGTGATGGATGATGATAATGAATAGGTGCATGATTAGGTTACAAACGTGGTGTCATTTGTAAGACTATAAACACAACCTATCCTAATGCAAATGCAATGGATGAAAATTCCTAAATGCAATGCTTTTAAGTGAATGCATGTGATGCAATACAAAATGTAAATATTTTTGTATTTTTGATGTTTTGCAATGTTTTTGGATTTTATTGCTTTTTTATTTGTTTGGATTTTGTGTTTTAATTTATTTTTTTATTTTGATTTTTATGTGTAGAATGCCTTAAGATGAAGAATTTTGAGAGTTTTAGTCTCTTCAACACCTTCAAGCAATGTTAGGCGATAAGTCCCAGGTCCTATATTCTCTAAGATGATATATGGACCTAACCAGTTGGTTGCAAATTTGTCTCACAGATGCAATGACAGGATTGAGTTCTATTGATTTTATTTCAACACAATATCCCCAACTTTAAAGTCTCTTAGATGGTATTTATTTTTGTAAGCTCATTTTAGGTGCTCTTGATAAACTCAAAGATGCTCAAGAGCATTCATGCGATGTTCATCAAGCATCGTCAATTGGTCTAGGTGAGCTTGCTGCACAGTGTCATCATCGATGAACTCTTTCAATGTGACACACAAGATAGAATTTCCAATTCCAGGGGTATAATGGCCTTAGCACCATATACTAGTGAAAACGGAGTTGCCCCAGTGAGCATCTGTATACTAGTTCTGTAAGCCCATAATGCAAGGGGCAGCTAGATATGCCAATCTTTGTGGTTTTATTGAACAATATTCTTTAATATTGCTATCATTATCTTGTTAGAAGATTCTACTTGCTTGTTTTCTTGTGGATAGTATGGAGTCAAAAAATTATGTTGGATATTATACTTGGACATTAAAGCCCTTACAATTTTATTTTTGAATGATGTTCCATTATCTGATATGATCTTGGATGGGATCCCAAAACAACATATGATATTATGGAGTATAAAATCCACAATACGTACTCTGGTAATTATTTTCAAAGGGATTTCTTCCACCCATTTTGTGAAGTACTCAGTGGCTATTATAATAAATGTATGTTGGCCTGACGATGAGGGAGAGATCTCACAAATCAGATCAAAACCCCACTAAGAAAATGGCCAAGCTGCTTGGATGGGTTGTAAGGCCTACGATTGTAGGTACGTAAGATTAGCATGATGCTAACATTTGACACACTTCCTAACATATGCTATGCAATCCTTCTCCATATTAGGCCAATAGTAGCCCATTTGAAGGATGTGCTTGATGATGGCCATGTTGCTGAAATGACCACTGTAAATACCATCATGATCTTGTGAGATTTCCCAAGTCGATTCTTGGGGCTTAAATAAATTAAGGAGAATTCCATAATAGGTACAATGATACAAGATGTCTCCTAGCAAGACATATCTAGTCACTTTATACTTAAATGCTCATTTTGTGACATGCAACAATCCCTGGGGGATTACACCAAGTTTGAAGAAATTGTGTAATTGTGACATCCAATCTTGATAGGCAACAACTTCAACTAAATTTAGCTGATTGAATGATATGTTCCCGTTGTAGTTCAAATTTTACAAAAGCCGATTGGGAAATAATCTTATGGAGAATCATTTTACCATTCTCTATAGGACCCTACAAAAGTAAGGATCCCCAAGGCACCTTTTTTAGAATATCTCTAGATTTTTAGAACCATTCGTGGGTTGGTTCTATTTGAATCATGTGAACTGATTCTTGATTTTTTAGTGCCTCACATCATATCATAGATTGTGATAGAATTTTAACTTGAATGGTAGTACAGTCAGTAGATGGATTCTGAGGGATTAAGGATCCTAAATATGCCATGGTATCTACAAATCTATTCAACATTCAAGGTATTACCTCGATGTCATACCATTAGTTTGGCTAGATATGTGTCCACAAGTTCTTTATATACCTTCAAAATGGAACATCTACAATGATAGATCCCCTTAACTTGATTAAAAATGAGAAAGGAGTCGCCAAAGATATTTAGCTTTTTATATTCATGGCGAGAACTATTTGGAGACATAATATTAAGGCCTTGTGTTCAGCATTGTTATTAGTGCAAGGGAAATTGATTTTAAATGACAAGGGAATTGGAGCACCTTGTGGCATAAAATATACAATTCCTTCACTACCCCATTGCTCTCATTTGAAACCATAGAAGAACAGAGACATATCTACTTGATTATAAGGTTCTTTGATTTCATGTGACTTTGATAATACAAAGGCTACATCATCAGGAAGCTCTATGAAAAGAGGCCTATGATCCTGAAAGGATCCTCTACTAGTTTATCTGCTATGACTTATCCCTTCATAGAATTTTGACTTATGAATTCTAGATTGAATTCCGTCAATAGCATAATCCACTTTATGGTACGTGTATTATGATATGTCTTACTCATCATATGTTGCAAAGGATTTTTTTTTGATACTATATATGTTATGTGACTCAACATCTAGTGGCACAATTTCTTCATTGCAAAGACTACTGATAAGCATAGTTTTTTCACATATGCATATCATAGCTTGTAGTAGACCAGTGTTTCGCTAATGTAATATATTACCTATTCTTTACCTTGCACGTTCTTTTGGGAAAAAATGGTTCCCAATGCAAATTCAGTGGCAAATATATATAGCAGGAATGACACATCTAGTCTAGGAGGAGCTAGAATTTGCAACATTGTCAGATATTGCTTGATTTCAGTGAAGGCCTTTTGACAGTCCTCATCCCAATTAAATGGGACCCCCCTGTGTAGTAGCCAATTCATGGGTTGATGTTTATCCGATAATTATGCGATCAATCACTTTATGGATGCTACTTTCCCCTATACGCTTCCCAATTCCTTGATATTCATGGGAGGACACATTTCTAAAATTACCTTGACCTTCACTGGTTCAACTTTGATACCTCATGTAGAAATTATGAATCCCAAGAATTTACCTAAAGTTATTCCAAAGATGCATTTCTTGGGATTCAACCTGACATTATGCTCTATTAGATGATCGAAGACTTTTATGAGAACCTCAGTGTGCTCTGAATGCAACAATGACTTGGCTAATAAGTCATCGATATAATATTCTAATATATTATGCATGTAGTCATGAAAAATATATGTCATAGCCTACTAATATGTGGCACTAGAATTTTTAAGACCGAATGGCATAACTTTGTAACAAAATTTTCCTCATGGAGTAGTAAAAGTAGTTTTATGTTGGTCTTCGGGTTTAATCTAAATTTAATTGTAACCATAAAAACCATCCAGGAGGGAAAGCATTTTGTGACCTACAATTGCATCTACCAGACCATCGATATTAGGAAAAAAAATGAATCCTTGGGTGTTGCCTTATTGAGGTCTCTAAAATCCATACAAATATGGATTCTTCCATTAGGTTTTCCTATGGGTACCATGTTTGATACCCATTTTGAATAGTCTATGGAGATGATGAATTATACATCCAATAGTTTTTGTAATTCATATTTAATCATAAAAGAAATAATTGGATGCATCTTCATGAGTTTTTTATTGACTGCTTTCTTGGTGGGGTCCAACAAAAGGTTATGAGTAACCAATTTTGGATCCAAACCTAACATGTCCTTGTATGTTCAAGAAAATAGATTAGGTCTCTCTATCAATAGAGAAATGAGGTTGGCACACTCCTTAGGAGATAAGTTTTCTCTGAATTTAACCTTCCTTAGATTGTTGGGATCATCACTGATATCCACTTTGAATATTTCCTCTATTAACATATGTGACCCTATTAACATATGTGACCCTCCTCAAGCTGGTGAGGCATAGGGATAAAATGGATATCATCTATTGGGTTTAAATGTTCCACCAAATTATAATTACCCTTAGCATGATAAACATCATGAGTATAGCCTGGTGCAAATGAAATAATTGTAGCATTTCTTCATTAGGGAAAAAATATCCAAGCTCTAAATGTGAATTGGCATGATCAAAATCAATGGCCTTAGGATTGAGGTACAAAGGTTTTGAAGAGTCAAATGAATTGCATAGTATAATGGTCAAATAAATGGAGATAATGTTGATGGAATGGATGAAATATTTAGTACCATATAGATGCAACACACTATCTTCAGATTTATTCCCTTGCTCTAGATGTGGCTCAAGCAAAATGGGGATGACTAGGTCTACTCTGGGAATAGACATAACAATTGGATCCTTAGAGGGAAGCAATTGTCTTATATTGAGAGGACCAAAAAATTCTATATGATATATCTCTTCCAGACTTACTGGCCTTCTTTAAATTGGAGGACTTGGGAACACTTCATGATAAATGTGTTCCATGTCAACAGGTTCTCTAAGATGATGCAAATGGTGAGGCCCTAGGTAGGCCATCTCTATTTTATCTTCATATTCCTCATCCTTTGAGAAATATTCACTATTGTAGGCCCAAAATGGCCACATCCTTAGAAAGCACTAAAAATTTTATTTTAAGGCATGAAATTTGTATTCCATTAAGGACATAGAGTATTTTGGAGCGGATACACAATAGGAGTTCCCAAATCTGTTCAAAACTTAGTGTTTTTTTCCTTAAACAAGTTAAATTCCATTCCACTTAGTTCATAGTGTATTTCAAAGTGGATAATAGGCGAGTCCTGATTCTATAAAATTTTTGGGCAAAGATGATGTCAACACGAGAAGAAGTGCGGAATGGCGATTGTTGTTTGTTGCTCCAGCGACTAAGTGTCGGTAAGATCGATTTCGCTAAGTCCTAAGAGTATTTCGATGCAGAATGAAGACGTGAAGACATGAAGGTTGAAAACACTACAAAGAGTGCAGAATGGTGATAAATGCTATTTTACACTACTTGTAGAGCAAAATGGTGACAAAGGCTATTTTACACTACTTTCGAAGTGAAATGGCGATAAAGTATTATTTGCACTAGCTTCGATGCAGATTGGTTATTTTGCATTTTGGCTAAGGAAAATATGACATTAATATACTTTATTTTGTAGATTGCAATTTGTGTGATGTCAAGAAAGAAGGCTAAGTAGCATATTAGTAGCGGATTTCATTTTGGTTGCCCCTCAGTGTATTCCATGCTGGAATATGATTTTGCAAAAAACATTGACTAAAGGTGACGTCAAAAATTTAAAAAGTGTGGAATGGTGTTTTGTTCTTTCCCCACTAATTTGTAGAGTATTTTCAGAGGTTGAATCGTAGTCATCCATGATGAAGATCAATGATCTAGATTTTTCTAACACTATTGAAGTATTTAAAAACAAATTCTCATTGGATCAAATAGTAGTCAGTTGGAGGGTAGGAATATTAAGCGTCAAAGGGTTTTCAATATCAATAACCATAGTAGTTTTAGATCTATAGTAGAATAGAGCTTCCAAGAATGATCAATGGATTAGATGCAGTTTTACCACCTGAACTCCAACTACCATAGCAAGTTGCGAAGAAAGCAACCATGGAAAATTACTCACAATGGATTTCTTGGACTTCATCAGCCAGTAAGATAATACCAGCAAGATTCCCTAATGAGTTGTAAATTTGTAATATTTGTAATGTTTCCTTAATATTATTTCAGTTTACAAACTATAAATAGAGGTCAAACCCTTATTTTTAAGGTTCTTCTCTAGTGCATTTTCTTTTCCTACTATTGATATTCCCATTAACTAATGAAAGGAACATTACTATGATTGTTTGACTCAAAATTTGTCATCTTCACCATCCTTTTGCCAGAGGTTTGAAGCTTTGAGCTGTATTTCTATTAATATTTTAGCGGTTAGTTCATTTGAGCTTACTGGATTACTATTTGTGAGAGTAATTGAAATCTATTTATGGTTAGATCTATGTTTTTAGGAAGTTTATTTTTGTTAAATCTAACTATTGGTATATTCTACTAAATTGGATCATCAATATCTGATGTTGGAATTGCTTTCTGTAATATATCTATGTTTATGCTTTAATGTATGAAGATTTCATGGGTTTGGGTGTTGTTAATCTTGAGTGATGGGATACTAAAAATAGTTTGTGGGAGCATTTTTCTGTAGTTGCCTATGTTGTTAACCTATCCGGCCATTATTTTTCATAATATCTCTAACCTTAAATATTTTCTAAACCTTTTCTCAAAATCCTATTTGAGATTTAATTATGTCAACACCATTTTAAGTTGACAAGGAACTAGCCTACTCTGGATGTTGGATTGAAGTTACCTTTCGTCCTTCCAATTTTGAGTGATGAGTCTTGACTATTGAGTGCATGCCTAGATAGAAAACTGGAAGATAGATAGTCGTAGTGTTAAGTAAAACTTGATTTCAATTCAGCACCCAATAGGTCCAAGATAATTAATATGGTCTACAGAGGTGCCCATATGAGTAGTCTCATAAACATGACATGTTTTAGGTGTCTACATATACCCCTTTTTGGGATGCATTGTGGGAAAACACAATGCTGAGAAAAAATAGACCACCTAAAGCTATATTATAGGTTTGTTGATGTTCATTAATCTAGTCAATTCTAGATGCTCCAATCCTAGAAAGGACATACATCTCAGAATAATTGCTTCCAATGGGATGGAAGGCATAAATTTGATGCTCTGGTACTTTTGGGTATAATCGGGTAGGACCGATAAACGGAGTGACAAAGACTTATCATATTTGATTTTTACCCCTACAAATGGGGAAGCTTATGATAGTTGTTAGCAAGAATTCTTAAGATGAATGTGATTCACACGATCAAGTGTTCAATTGTTGACTTTGACTATGAATTTATTAATTGTTATGAATATCACTATAGAAGGCTACGGAGACCACACATCCATTGATATTGCAAAAAAAATAAAGAAAAAAATGTAATCTAAGCATACATTTGATAATGAGAAGAAAACAATAAAAAGAGAAGCTCTCTTTATTAATCAAATAAATCTTGTTATAGATTTATCCCTCTTAGGGATACCAAAATATTGATACAATTGTTACAATAAGAAAATAACCCCAAAATGGGGGAAGATGTGTTTTAATTGGTCTTCATATCTCCATAAAATTTGCTTAAGGGCTTATAAGGATGCCTTCTTCTCTATTCACAAATAGGAACTTGATATTAATGATGCCTTGAAGCCTACAAGATCCTGTAATCTGCACTCATGGAACAAAAAAGCACAATTAGGAGCATATGATGCCTCTCATGATGAGGCTCTCGTCAAAATATTGTAATAAATATGGCCATACTTGAAATAAAACATAAATATATGCAAATATAATCAGGAAATAGCAAAATTATTTCAAAGCATGTAGTAAAACATGGAAATCTAGTCAATCTACCATGTAATTTGCAATAAAAACATGAAATAAAGCTAATCTAAGGAGATTAATTGAATCTAGCAAATATGACTAAATCAAGGTAAAGCTACCTCTAAAATTGATAATGAACCATGCAAATGTAGTGGAAATGATAGATCTACCCTAAGTTAGGCTAGCAAAGCAAAAATAAACAAGAATCTAGGCTAAAACTAAGTAAATCATGTATCAAACCCTAGTCGCTGCTATCATCGATGGTGGAGGCTTGTAGGCCGTTGTCAGCAACAACGACCATGAACTAAAACTTGTTCCTCTTGAATAAAGGTCTGCAAGACATAATTTACTAGTTGAATTGATGTTCAAGGATCACCTTGGTGTTCTAGAATAGATTGGTGGTGTAATTCATCTAAATTTGCAATGGATATGTGTCAATTGTCAAGCTTGCTCCTCAAGCTCTTAAAATATCAATTATTACAAGGTTTATGATCAAATTGGATTTTGGTAGCATCTTGTTACTCTTCACAAGGTGTAATTGACTCTCCAGTTCAATAGGGATTCATTACATCAAATTTGTATATCTTTTTAACTCATAGGAGGGCCTATAAATAGGCTTATCAAATTCCAATATTGGCTTCATGGAGAAGCCAAGATCAAGAATTGCCAACTTGTGGTAGTTGGGAGGAAGCATCCAAAAGCTTCCTCACTCAAAAATACCTAAGATTAGTTGCATTTGGCCATTACAACTGATTTTATGGCAAAGACAATTTTAGAGCTAGTCGCTTTCACTCAGGGTGGATAGGATATCTTAGCTACTATCATTAGGAGTGGCTAGCTCATATTCGCTTTGATCATTAGTAGTTAGGTTGCCAGCCATTCTAATAATTAGCAACTAAGCCTGCATAGGACCAGACTACCCTAGATGAGTGGTTAGAACCATTGCTAGCTCTTGGAGATGTCCAAGATCATTCATATGGTCTACAAAGGTGCCCATATGAGTAGTCTCCTAAATATGACATGTTTTAGGTGTCTACAGATGCCCATTTTTGGGATGCATTATGGGAAAACACAACACTAAGAAAAAATAGACCACCTAAAGCCATATTATATGTTTTTTTATGTTCAATGATCTAGTCAATGCTAGATACACCAATCCTGGAAAGGACGTACATCTCAAAATCATTGCTTTCAATAGGATGGAAGGATTAAATTTGGTGCTCTAGCACTTTTGGGTATAATCAGGTAGTACCAATAGATAGAGAGACAAAGGATTATCTCATCATATTTGCTTTCTTCCTTTACAAATGGGGGAGCTTATGATAGTTGTTAGCAATGATTAGTAAGATGAACACGATTCACACGATCAAGTGTTCAATTGTTGATTTTTACTATGAATTTGTTAATTATTATGACTACCCCCTAAAGCGATGAGTTGATGAGGAAATGACATGTGATTAAAGTGATGAGTCACTTGATCAAGATGATTGATTTGGACAGTTTAATATGTTTACATTTTGTTATATGGTGAGTCCTATTATAGTTGTGAATTCAACCATTAATATTAATTGTACATATATATCCCATGAAGTAATTTGGCCACAATGGCCTTCAAAGGGAATCAAGATGATAGCAATTCTATTTAAGCTTAAGGTGAATCACTATGTTCAATGATCTCCTAAAAATATCATAGAAGAAATTGATATGAATGCATCGTTCCCATGGGGTAGTCCGACCGTAATGGTTTTCTTCAGGATTGAAGTGAAGACATTTCAACTCAATGATGACTAATTTACCCCAAATGGCCTTATGGTAATTCACTCATCTTGTCAGATTGCATGGAGCACAAGTCGCTACAACCTCCAAGTGTGTAGGGTAAATAACTGGATACGAGACATATTTGAATTTTAATTTATTTAATTTTTTTTGTTAATTTTTATTTTTATTTTCATGTGTGCATTAATGGATGTGATGCCTATGTGATGATGTTATTATGCTATATGTATGCAATGTACTGATGACATGCACTAACTAGATAATATATGTATGCTTAGATGCTATGATCTAAATGTGTAGGTGCACTACTATGTATGCATATATGGATGCAATGATGTATGGTAAATGCATGTTAAAGTTATTTCAATTGTTGATGCATTTAATCTATATGATATAATATGGTAGATGATATGTAATGTGATGCATTAATTACATGAGAATGATCTAATAAAAATGAACCTATATGCTTTAAACATTTAAAACATAAGGAATGATGTGTTTAGCAAACTACTGGATGATACCACAAAATGTATGAAAATCATGAATGTAAATGGTAGCTCTTATCATAAGAATTAATCATTTAAGAATCCATATATGAAATGATATGATGTGAGATGTATGGTTTTCCCTTATGAGCTTTTGTAAATTAAAAGATATGCACAAAATAGTCAATGGCCATCTAAATATCATTGCTGATATCCATCCGGTATCTATCCTACTTCATGAAAACCCTTTAATAAACAAAAGTTCACAAGGAAAATTGCATTTGATTAATGATATGATTTGTTTCTATAAGGGTTTTTTGAGGTTTTCTATGAGACTCAAACACCCTAGTTGATTAATAAAAAGTTGTATAATGATTATACAAGACTCTTGAAAGATAAAAGCTTTTGTTATGAAGACCAAGATATTCATTATCCCTCTGTGTGCAAATGAATCAATTAGATGAGACATAAGACTACCTTATTGCAAGACGAAATTCATTCAACCCATTGCTATAAAGAGGATAACCAAATATTCATCATGATCCTAAGTTTAAATGCAGTTAGACTAGACCACTAGGTAATATAGGCCACCTAAAGCTAGCTCATTTGTAAATTGCTTAGAACTACCCCAATGCCAGGCGAGATTCATTCAGCCCATTTCTATATTGGGGATCACTCAATGGCTTTGAGTATTGAACATTCCAAGGATTCAAGCTCTTCACCCCCTTCTTTTCTTCATATTTATTGGGATACTTGCTCATGCTTAGTGATGAAAATCACTGTTTATTTTGTATTTTTTTGAGCAAGGGATTTTGTGTTGATTTTGGTATTTTTCTTATTTTGTATGAAAGCAAGGGATTTCTTTGGGTAGTTGGGATCTTCTCCTTTTGTCAATGATCAACACTCTATACCATGTGCATCACAATATGAGCAAGTAGAAACCTTTCACTTAAGGTGACTAGGACCACTTTGTAGTGTTCATATTTCCTTGTCTAAACTAGGATTGTTAATGTGTTAATTAGTGATGGAATTTTGACATATGCTAGGTGATTTAAAAACTAGACCTCATCTTCAAAAATTGAAGATAACTTTCTACAATTTTTGATAAGATCACTAGGTATGGCTGAATGACCGAAAAACCCTAGTATATTCCTTATAGCAATAGGAGGGGTTGTGTTGGGAAACATAATTATTCACAAGGATTATGGATGATGATGATGAATAGATGCATGATTAGGATACAAACATGGTATCATTTGTAATATTGAAAACACAACATATCCTAATGCAAGTGCAATGGATGAACAGGCCTAATGTAATGCAAGTAAATGAATGTATGTGCAAAATGAAATAAATGATGTAAATGTTTTTGTATTTTTGATGTTTTGCAATGTTTTTAAGTTTTACTACTTTTTGATTTTTTTGAATTTTGTGTTTTAAATTATTTTTGAATTTTAAATGATTTTATGATTTTTTTTAGATTTTATGTTTTTTAGGGGGAAAGGTATGCTACCTTAGGTACCCCTAGTGTGTGTGCCACTCAATGAAGAAGAGGAAGGTGTGATACCTTTAGAATCCTCACTTTTGCCATTGAACTTGATGTGGATGGTAGGGAAGGCACGTTACCTTGAGGACCCCAAGTATGCATGTTGTCCACTACAATGTAATAATGTTGCTTAGGAAGAGTGATAGAAATCAACTCTCCCAATTGGGGCATAAACCTCTACAAGGTGCCCATGTCTTGGTGGGGTAAAATGAGTGAACCGTCTGCGTGGAGCTCATTTCATTATAGCAGGTATTGGACCACCTTCCTAAATGAATGATAGCTATAGATGTCATATCCCTGTATACAATGGTAGATACAATAAAGGATTTCACTAGGTGACCCAAGCTTAGGTACTCTTTGTTTGACCTTTGGTAATACAAATGTATTTGCATCATACAAATTTTGAAATAAAGTCACAGTAGTCATCTCAAATGTGACCACTCGCTGAGGTGGCTTGTTAGGCCTACGAGGATGTGGTTGACCTGGGAGGTGCACATGTGAAGATGTGGCCTCTATTTTGGTAAGTTGAGGAACTATGGATGAACTATATATGGGAAAATCCCCACTATCTATGAGATCTTGAACCACATTCCTGAATCCATAATAATTATAAATACCATGGACCTCTATTTTATTATAGATATAGTAATGGTCCTCCATTTAACCCTTATATTTAGCTCTATTTGGGTCTAAAGGATTTATGTCAGGTAAGGTTAAGACCTTAGCCTCTTACAGCTTTTGAAAAATGTCTAACATGGACTCATTTAAAGGAGACCAAATGAGTTGCTGGTGTTTTGGGTGCTCAACCTGTGCTGGCTTAGTTTGATGACTAGGATGAGCCCTAGGTATTTTAGTTTCTTGCTTAGAGGGCTCTTATTGATTTTTTGGTACCATGGATGGATTATTGACAATGCTTATTTGTTGGTTGACAAATTGAAGCTAATTCTTTCCAAGCATTTTGAATATTATGGCTCTGAAACCCTAACATGAGTGAATGTCATGGCCACTTTATCTATGATACAGATAGTGTAACTCCTCATCATACCCCTAGGGTTTTGGATGATTTGTATTTAACTAGAAAACCTTAGGTAAGGTGATGGTATTTGTAGCACATAATCAATTGAACACCAATACCACAAGCTCGGGCAAAGGGAGATACTTGCGAGGTTGTTGGAGCAGTCGATCTGGTATTTTATCTAGTTGAGGCTTATCCTATGATTGAAAAGGAGGTGGTTCAGTCTCAAATGGGGGTTTCTTTTGTATTTCATGGCTCTCAAGCTGGATCATTATAAATTGCAATGCTTCATTATGTTGCTCCATCTATGCATCTAGATTAGTTAGGTGATCTTGTATACATTCCAAGATTGACAAGGCTATTAGATGTATTTCTAGTGACTAGCTTGAAATACCATCATTGATTTAAGGAAGCAAAAGAGTGGGTGCTACAGAACCCTTATGTAAATGCAAATCATCCATTTATTTCATTTGAGATGATGTGGATGCTTCATGATGATCCACTTTGATAGCAGCATATACGTTCTCATGTTTTTGACTCAGTTTATGTTTTTGTTTCATCTTGTAATGTTGAACTGTGTTGGTTTTAATACCCCCAGTCTAACATAGATGAGAAATCCATTCTTGCTCTTGAGAGTGCACCATAAGAAATGAATCAAGGGTGACTAATTTCAATGGTTTTGGCCCCTTCAATGTTGAAGCAACATCTGATGATATCATCTATTGTTTCAACTACTTTAGAGTCACTCGATCCTCTATATTGATGTTGACCATTCCCATAAACTTGTGAGAAGGTGCTTTGGCTTTCATATAAGTTGTGGGTGGATCATCAATTGGTCGAGTTTCTTCTATATCGGTCATGCTAACTGATGTTTTCTTCTCCTTATCAGGTAATATGATATCATGTTTTTTGGTAATGGGAGAAGGTAGTGATTTCTTAATGCAAGCCTCAGTCAAATGTTTGATGATTTTATACAAATGGATTTTTAAGGCTCACATGTCGCTAGAGTTTCTTATGGCTCATTGAACTTCTTATAATAATTAAATGGCTTAGGATCATGGGGGACCACATACACTTGTCCTTGGTGTATGAATTTTAGGTTTTGGTGCACTATGGAAGGCACGCGTTCCATATCCCTCACCCATGGTCTACCTAGAAATATGTTATATTATCTTTCACCCTCTAGGATATGGCTCAATGTATGTATCATATTTATCCCAACCTGTATAGGTAGGATTATTGTACCGATTATTGAGGAGGTGGCATCATTAAAGGCTCTCAATGTGAACATTGAGTCCTTAATGTGTGAATATGGAATATTTAAATACTTCAAATCTACAGTTATGATGATGTTGATAGATGACCTGATGTCAATAAAAACTCTCTTGTATGGAATCTGATTGATACTCACTATGATGTGTAATTGAGGATCAGGTTCATCTCTAGCAATTTGCTTAATTCCATTTCTATGAAAGGTATTCACAGGGTCATTTTGTAAGTGAAATGAATTCAATATTTGCAAGGGTGGTGATCCATAATCATCTATCTTGGAATTATGCGGTAAAGTATCTTGATTAATGTGTTTATTGCTCTTTGTCACAATATTTACCATATTGATAAATCCCTTGTCAGGTGGGGCTATATGCACTTCATTGAAATGGTTAACTTGATTGTTTTTGACCTCATGGTTGGGCAGAGGGTTTTTGAATATATCAATGTTTTGATTATCAATAGCTAAGGGAATTTCTATTTGCAATTCATTCTTATCCAACATATTCTATACCACATTTTTGAATGCAATGCAATCCTAGATATCATGACCATTTTATCAATGATAGGTGTAGTACAAGTCTTCCCTATACCCCTTAGGTTTGGTGTGATTAGGATCCAGGGTGCGTACCTCAGGCAAGTTTAAAGCCTTGGCCTCACAAAGGCGATTGAAAATTGATGCTAAAGATTTAAGCAATGGCATATAATTACAAGGTGGACATTTTTTTATGTCCTTACCTTGATTCCTATTGCACTGGTTTTAATGCATAGGACAAGGTTAAGCCTGATAGTTTTTTGGTTCTTGGCTCTATGCTAGTTTTGGAATATTTAATATGACTTGGTTAACATGTGTAGGCTTGGCCTACTACAATTGATGTCGCATGTTCTTGTTTTTCCATTATTTCTTACTATGGATATTTAGGTCTCCTTCCTATAGCTTGATATCTTCAATGAACTTGTTTTGCACCAAAGCCTCCTTGAATTTCGAATATTGTTACAATTGGAGGAACAATAATATGTTCTTGGGATAAATTTTCGTAAACATTTAGGTAAGTTAAGTAGTGGGAATAGAGAATGGTAATTTTACCATTAATTTTTACCACCTATTCCTATAATCCATGACTGGTTCATCATCATATTATCATAGATTGACCAAATGATTTCCAATGATGGTGAAGCTATGGGGATCGGAAAAAGGGAGAGCAGTTTCAATGTGGGTTTGTCAGTATTGCTTCGGTCCTTATTGTGATGGCTTTAGTTTTCTTTGCAATAGGGGAAGGATTTAGGTGGCTTGGTGGATTCATGTTATGGGGTTAGGGGCAATGGCTAAGGCCAAAGACCGATGTCGTGATATCGTGACTTGTTCGAGTTTCAGGAAAAATAATTTTCAGCAAGAAAGGAAAAGTGTAGCAATTTCGTGATAGGTTGATCTTGAAATAGAAAGTGTCACAATATCATGACATTTTGAGCAAGAAGTAAAAAGGGTCATGATATTGTGACATATTGAGCAAGAAAGGAAGAGTGTCGTGATTTTACGACATGTAAAGCAAGAAAGGAAAAGTGTCACAATATCGCGACATGTTAGAAAGAGTGTCGCGATATCGCGACATGTTCAGCAAGAAGGAAAAAGTGTCATGATATTGTGACATGTAAAGCAAGAAAGGAAAAGTGTCATGATATCACGACATGCTAGAAAGAGTGTCGCGATATCACGAGATTTTTAGCAAGAAGGAAAATGTTTTGCGATATCACGACATGTCGCGTTGTCACAATCAAAAGAGAAGAGAAAAAACAAGAGGGAAAAAGTGTCACGATATCGCGACATGATGAGCAAGAATGAAAGAGTGTCATGATATTGTGACATGTCGCATTGTTGCAACCAAAAAAGAAGAGAAAGAGAAAGCAGGAAATAGTGTCACGATATCGCGACATGTCATTTTTTGTGACTAAAAGAGAAGAGAAAGAGCAAGAAGGAAAAATTGTCACGATATCGCGACATGTTGCGTTCTCATGATCAAAATAGAAGAGAAAAAGTAAGAGGAAAAAAGTGTCATGATATCATGACATGATGAGCAAGAATGAAAGAGTGTAGCGATATCGTGACATGTTGAGCAAGAAATAAAATGTGTCACTTTTTTGTGATATGTTGAGCATGAAGGAAGAAGTGTCGCGATATCGCGACATGTCGCATTTTCACGACCAAAAAATAAGAGAAAGAGCAAGTGGTAAAAAGTGTCGCGATATCGCGACATGTCATTTTTCACAACTAAAAGATAAGAGAAAGAGCAAGAAAGAAAAAGTGTTGCGATTTCGTGACATGTCATCTTTTCGTGACCAAAAGAGAAGACTAAGAGCAAGAAGGAAAAGTGGTGCAATATCATGACACGTCGCATTCTCACAACCAAAAAAGAAGTGAAAGAGGATGAAGGAAAAAGTGTCACGATGTCACGACATGTTGAGCATGAAAGAAAGAGTGTCATGATATCGCGACATGGAAAAAGTGTCACGATATCGTGACATGTCGCATTTTCACGACCAAAAGAAAAGAGAAAGAGCAAGAAAGAAAAAGTGTCGTGATATCGTGACATGTTAAGTAAGAAATAAAGAGTGTCACGATATCACGACATGGTGAGCAAGAAGGAATTAGTGTTGCTTTTTGGCGATGTGTTGAGCATGAATGAAAAAGTGTCACGATTTTGTGACATGTCGGATTTTTGCATCCAAAAGAGAAGAGAAAGAGCAAGAAGGAAAAAGTGTCACGATATCGTGACATGTCGGTCTATCATGACCAAAAGAGAAGAGAAATAGTAATATGGAAAATGTGTTGCGATTTTGCAACATGTCATCCTTTCGTGACCAAAAGAGAAGAGAAAGAGCGAGAAGGAAAAGTGCCGTGATATCGCTACATGTTGCATTCTCATGACCAAAAGAGAAGAGAAAGAGGAGGAAAGAAAAAGTGTCATGATTTCATGACATGTTCAGAATGAAATAAAGGGTGTAGTGATATCGCGACATGTCGCTTTTTTGTGACCAAAAGTGAAGAGAATAAGAAAGAGGGAAAAAGTGTCACGATATCACGACATGTCAAAATTTCATGACCAAAAGAGAAGAGAAAGAGTGGGAAGGAAAAGTGTCATTATTTTGCAACATGTCACTTTTTTGCGACCAAAACAAAAAAGAAATAGGAGGAAGGAAAAGTGTCACGATATCATGACATGTCGCAGTTTCGTGACCAAATGAGAAGAGAAAGTGTTAGGAGGCAAAAGTGTCGACTGCCTGTGCTCTAAGGTGTGTGTCATCTTTTGTAAGGGTGTTGCTCTTTGTTGGTTGTGTGGCCCTAGTAGGGGGCTGTGAATAGACTTTCCCTATTGAGGTTTTGTTCCATTTCAGCATTGTGCTGATTTTGTAATAGGTTTTGGGTCAACCTGTAAAACTCGGTTGTAATGTTTATGTACCTTAATTACCAAAAAAAAAAAAAGATAGATTAGTTTTCTTATTGGTGCCAAATGAGAAGAACTCAAGTAAAGCATTCACCAACTATTCAAAGTTGGTGATGTTGTGTTTGGGTAGTTGGTTAAACCACTCTGTTGCTACACCTAATAACATGATGATGAACATTCTTAACATTAGGGCATCATTGTGTTGGAGCTAAAAGCATACATTCATGAAGTTGATCACATGCTCTTGTGCATATTCCTCTCCCTTAAACTTATCTAATCGAGGCATCTAAAAATGGTTCAGATAGGCAAAACATGGTATTGATGGACACAGTGGTTGGTTGTGTATCTTTCTTAGAGTGGGCTTTTGATAAGCCACATATTATTTTTTGATAGATTTGACTATCTTGAAAAGCACTTTGTAGGATTGAGAAGATATGATCTCTTCCTCCCAAAGAGGTCTTCGAGTTGCAAGTGGGGGTAGGTTCCTTTGATTTTTGAGGTGGTCGATTGTACTCATCGACCATGTCTATAGAAGACTATTCAGGATACTGCTGATCCTAGTGATCCTATTTTGATTCTTCATATTGAGTATGCTCGGGCTTGTTTGACACTAAACGCTCATGTAGCCGAGAAGCATGTTGAGAATTATGGTGAATATAATCATCTAATTACCTATTATACATCTCAAGGTGTGAAGTAGCATGTCTCTCATTATGCTACTGCCTATACTCACTATAAGGAGGTAATTTTGATTGATCCAATCTATTTGATCACTCTTCATGCTCCTTTTGAACAAGGAGGTGTTGTTCCTCTAGGTGATGTTCATATAGTTATTATTGGTGCAACCACTGTTGTTTTATTCTTTCTCATTCTAGCTTTTCTAAGTGCTCACACTCGATACACAAATTCTCCAATTGATATTAGAGCATTTGTTCTCTTTGAATTGCATTTGACCTATGTGATCAATCTGATTAATTTTTTGTGCTGGGTCTATGACTCTACAACTCTATGTAAGGGTTCTTGTTTACCTCAAATTTTGCAACTCGGTTAGCAAACTGTGTGATATGGAACCTTGCACTAGCCCACTCCTTGGAATACTCCATGAATTTTAACTACTTTGACTATGGGATGGAACAATGTTCTATGCTACATAGTATGGAATAAGCTTTAACCTTTGAGGTATGGAGCCATGTTATAATCCATAATTCAAAAAGTAGCAATGTACTAGTTGACCAATGTTGATCATGGGCTAGAACAATGTTCTATGTCGTATGGGGTAAAACATGTTGTGACCCATTGTCCTTCATCAAAATAAAAATTGTGTTGTGGCCCATAATCTTGAAATGGATAAGTATAAACTTCAATCACTCTAACCATGGGATATAATATATTACATTGAGCCATTATCACATGGTAGAGGAAGCTCCTTCAACACTTAGAAAATTTTACAAAAATATTTTCCAAGGATGTGGCCATTTTGGACCTACATTCTGGTGCCTCCTGGGAGGTTTTGCTTACAAAGCCTAAGAACTCAGAGTCTTATCCATTGGGCATAAGGAGTCAAAAAATAATAAAAAAATATCAACATTGAGGTATCTAGATGAGTGAAGGAAAATTTCTTAAAAAAATGGATATGTATGAAGTAGAAAAGAAAGTGTATGAAATGGTAAAGTAGAGGGGATGGAGGAAAAGGGATAGACTTCAATCTTAAATGAACTACGTTTCATAGAATGGCTTCTATATGACAATAAATATCTAGGAAATTTTTGAGGATATTCAAAGAGTAACGGTTCACATGGAAATCATGCAAGAAACAATAATGTCTGTAGCTACCTTTCATGGGTGGTCTTAGTTTGGCTATATGAAACTTTGTTTTCTTTTATAACTTTGGCCAGACCAAACATTTCCTTGCAAAAAATGTGCTCATGATATTTTTGTGTTCCTTTTCATACCTTCATGCTTTATTGTTGTTTTCTAACAATGTTAGAGTCAGAACAATTTACAAAATACAACATGAATACAAAAATATTCAAGTCCACCTCTATTACAAGACTATTTATTTTTATTCATTCTCTTGTGGATATTTCACTTTGATTTGTGAATCATGTACCTCTTCAATGTCTTTAGAAACCTTTCTTGATTGATCTTCCTCCTTCTAGTGAATTTTCTCTTCATTTATTTCTTGTTTCTATTTTTTGTGATCATCTTCTTGGTCTTCTTTAGCCTCTTCTTCTTCCTAGGAAGTCTCATGCTTATCTTCAAGATCTGGATCTATTCCAAACAACTGGATCATCTATTTCAAGGTTTTTAGGTCTTGGATCTAGACTGAATTAGTAGGATTAGTCATTTATTTAATATGCTTATGAATATACTCCAAATTTTAGGTCTCTTCATAAGTCATAGAATTACCATTTTTCATCAAGTCCTCCATTATATCCTTGAGCCTAGTCAAGCTTTTGATCATCTGAGATATATTCTCTTGATTAATCAGATCTTTCCAAGAATCTATCTTAGATTCATCCTAGATGATTGAGGCTAAATTCTTTTGGATATCTTCTTCTATTAATAGGGTATTATTTTCAACCCATAATCCTCCAAAACCATACTGCATCATCTCTTGATTAATATCTACAATATCTTGGAGTGTACCCTCAATATTTTTTGATAGTAACCAACCCTTCTGGAGCAACTTATTCTTATCAACCACAATTCTAGCGGCCAATCTAGAAGTGTTCCATGCCTTGCTAGGAATAGGCTTGGTAGCTTCACTGAATTTACTTTTAGATAGTTTGTATATTTGTTCTACTAGTATCACCATGGGCTATAGCTCCTTAGTGAATTTATCTAGATCTTCTTTGGTAGCTTGTAGTAAATGACTTGCATCATCCATATAGTCAATTACAAGTTGGATTTCTAAGCATTTCTCAAGGATTTCATACCAGATCTCATTTCTAACCTTTTTTTCTCCTTTTAAAAAGCCTACAGATCTGGCCTTTTCAATATAAAGTTGATGTTTCAAATATTATATTTATTTGGCTTGAGATACATTCCTTTTCTTCTAACCTTCAACCTGGCCCTTGAATTTCATGGCATATTGATATTTATTTTGCTAGATTTTGACCTCATTTCTTACAACTTTCTCCACCTTTTTTTTATTACTAAATGTCTTCTCCAACTTCTCAATATTTTCTTCCAATTTTCCACATTGCTTCTTATAAATGTCAATCTTGACATAGAAAGTTTCAAGGTGAGCCTTTGCTATAACCAACTCATCCTCCACATGCAATTGATTAATATCCTCTATATGCTCCTCTAGATGATAATATTTTACAGCCATGTCCTCCTCTGGTTTACTTACAATAGGAGTGATGGACCTAGATGTCCTTTACCTTGTTATTGGATAAAAAATTATGGTTTTTCTCCATCTAGCCATTTGCTTTGAAGGCTTAGAAAATTTCTTAGCCCATAAATCTTGATTTTTTTGTGAAACCTCCTTTATTTTCTCCAAAGAGGCTACTATAGAATAATTTGTAGAGTTGGGAGTAGCTATAAGGGAAGGGAGGACAGACTTAGATGCTGATGAAAGGGGAGTGTTTGAGAGGATAGTGGAGTCTATACTTATTACATATGTTGCAACTGGGAAGGACATGATGGTAGATGTTAGGATCATGGAATGATCTAGGGAAGAGGAAAGAGATTGTCCTTATGGTGTTACTAATGGTAATGACTTTGGGAGTGGAGATGAATGAATGGGAAATGATATCACTAACACTTCTATTGAAAGTAGAGGAGATGGATTAACTTGAGACTCTAGGATAAATGGTGAAGCAGGTGGTGAAATATGAGAGGAATAAGGTACCTTCTATTCCAATTTCTCTTGAGAATGGAAAGGGGATTCTTTTGAGGAAGGAGAAGGAGAAGGAGAAGAAGGGATAGAAATCATACCTTTGCCTACTAAAGTAGTCTGTTGAAAAATTTTATCTGTATTTTGATGTTGTCTACTAGACTTGTTGCTCTGTAATTGACACAGGAGTTTGTTCAGAAATCTATTCTTGGTTCATTCTCTATTTCTTGTAGACCTCCTTCTAAGACTACCCTATTGAATCCTTAGCCTTTATTTTAAAAACCATAGGGACTGTAGTATTATATTTCTTTGGACTCCCTTCATGTTGTGCTTCTTATGAAGCAAATTCAGATATAGGGGTTGACTTTACTGCTACTGTAGTGGTGAATTTTACAAGGGTGTATACAAAACTATCCTCCTTTTACTTTCCCTCTATGTTTGTTGGAGGAGGTTATCCACCCAAGGCTAGATGTTTTGGCATTTTATTTTCTTGGATATTTACTATATTTTCTACTTCATATTTACCCAAGCCTCCACCAAATTAGTGCATTTTTCTCATAATTAGAGCACCCACAAAATATTTATGTAATTTTTCTTATGAAGGCTCAAATACCTTTGGAGCTTCCTCGACTGATGATGGAGCATTTACCTCTGCTTCTTGCACCTCTTCTTGAGAATATGGCAAGGAGGAATCTAATGATACTTGGTTTTTCCTCCTTTCCTTTACTTTTATTTTCTTGTAACTTAATACCAATTTTCTACCATTTTTGACCTTCTAGGTTTTGATATGCTTCTCATATGGCTAAAAAAAATTAGTATCTACTTGATGGCCAAATCTAACATTTTTTGCACCTATTTCAACTCTCATTTGCCACCATTCCACAATTTTACCATTGTCTCATCCATGTTTCTTCTCCATTTCTTTAATCTTAGACTCTTTCAATTGATGGTCTTTGTTCTTCTCAGGATCATAATCAACTATCTACTCATAAAAATCTCTCCATGGGGGTAGTTTTTCCATTTTACTGATGTTCCATTCTAATGGAGCATTTTCCTTGTTATTTTTGCCCTCTTCAAAATGAGGCCTCAATTTTTTTTCAAATTTGAAAGCTATTTTTGCATTTAGGGCAATATTCCTTTGCAAGAACTTATTATCAGGATCATTTCTCCATATTTGTGGAATGTATAGTAAATTAAGTCTCTCTAAATATTAAGTAATTTTTTCATACTAACCCCTTCTAGTTATTGTTATATCATCTACATTACGAGAATAAATTAGAGTCCCTTTTCTTCCCTTACCAGTGCTGAAGTTGATGTTGATAAAGTTAGCTTACCTTAAATATTCTAGAGCCAATAGCCTGCTGGTAAAAAAATGAGGTAGTAGAAAGGGTTTACCAGTGAAAATATAGAGTCTAATGATAGTCCCCTCTATGAGGATATACCAATATCCCCCTTCAATCTTCTCTACTTGCAACAACTCCTTGGAAAGAGGTGGTAGCCTAGGGTATTTTCCATACATGACTTTCAAATCTATACCCAAAAATTCCAAGTTGTATTCGTAGTATGACTTTGTATTCCACAAATGGTTGGTCCAATGATAAATCAAAATAGGGTCTCCATTATCATTCTTATCCCTAGTTGGAATATATGGCATCATGTGCCTTACGATGCTATAGAACATCCATATCATATTTAAACAATACTAAAAGGAGGGGTTCTATGTTCCTCTTTTCATGCTAACCAATTGCTCATGGCATTATTTTGGAGAGATAGGCTAGCTAGTAAAAATAAATTGGCTTGATGCCCTCTCCCTTTGCTTTAGTTTTATACATTTTTTTATTGGAAA
Organism: Wollemia nobilis; assembly: GCA_028583015.1. Lineage (NCBI taxonomy): Eukaryota > Viridiplantae > Streptophyta > Pinopsida > Araucariales > Araucariaceae > Wollemia > Wollemia nobilis. Next base: position 18,558,003 of record JAQPPZ010016473.1, read on the forward strand.
TATAATACACAGTGGCTATTTACCAATCTCTTACATACCGATCAGATCTTAGACCTTCTAATCAGGCCAACATAGTGAAAATATTTGGGCTAGCAAAGTGTTTAATGGCTATTGGGGATTTTGGCAAGGTTTTTCTAGACTTGATAGTTTTGAATTGATCGTAAAACCACTTCCTAAAAGGCTCTCCTTCATGAGCATGTCCTTGTAAGGAGTAATACCTATCTTGTTCTACTATGTTGAAAGGTTTAGGTCTTGCAGGGGGATCTACATCTATGGTGAAAATTCTAGGTAGGCCTTGGCGGTTATGCTAAACAATGTTTTACCATTAGCCATATATACTACTTTTGTCTTGCCATCTTGGGATCATAATATTTTTCTATTTCAAAAATTAATTTAGGGTAATGATGAATTGAGTCATAGATATAAAATTATAGGAAGGAAATTATAGCAATAATACCTTGAAAATAAATTGACAGCCCTTCTAAGTACTTATAATCAATATTTATTATGAGCTTGGTCCTTCTTATCCATGTCATCATAGTGTTTGCTAATGCTCTTGTTTGATTTACATAGCATTCCAGCTTGACAGTCACCTATTGTACATCCTCTTAAACTACCTTTTGTGCCATTTTCTAAGAAAATTCACTGGATATTTTTGCTCTTCTTTGAACTTGATAGCTTCATCTCACTACTTCCTTAGCTCTTTTTGGTAACTAGATGTTGCTTGTGAAATGAATGGTGATTGAAATTTGATTTTAAATACTCCCACATGCATACCTTTTGATATTAATGTGGCCAATGGATAGCTACTCATTGCACACTTCTCAATTCTAAATATGGGTGGCTTGGTGGTAGAAAATACCATGTTATTCACTGATTGGTCACGATGTAGCACACGTTAGAACTCATGGTATTTTCTTATATTATTATTTTAAGAGAAATGAGGAGCACATATTATAGCCCACAATTGTCTTTACTAATTTGAGTGTGGTGTGGAGAACGTTGCGATATAGAGCATATTTTATCATCAATAATATTGCTTCTTGTTTTCACAATGTGTTGTGAATTGTTGAACTACCTTCTTTTTTTTATACAAAAAACTTTAGAAATTAAAACAAAAGTATAATACAAGTATATACATATGTTACATGAAATGAAATCTTACTCAAATTAGAGTTTTATATGGAATTCATTAACTAGAATTGACTAAATTTTTCCATCTAGATCCTAGAGCTGGAAAGAATTACTTTATTTAACCTTAGCAACATTGAAAGGACCATCCCAAAAAGAGTTAAATTTTTGGTGGTGACCTGGTTTGGCTCTCTCTACATTCCACCTTAGGATGGAATCACCCACTTTGAACATTCTAAATTTAGCTTTCTTTTTTAACCATCCCTTAATGTCAAATGAGTGCTTCTAGAAATTTTCATATGCTTGAGTCCTTTTTCTTCTAACTGAAGTAGATGGATCAATCTGGTTTTATCTGGATTTTGATCAGGCTCTTCTTTTATGTTTTCAAATTTGAGAGTTGGTATCTCCAAGTGAATAGGTAGGACTACTTTGTTACCATACACCAATGCATGAGGAGAGGTCTTAATAGATTTCTTGATGGTAATATTGTCTACTCATAGATCTTACTCTAAAAGCAGATGCCAACTCCTTTTTTATCCTTCGATGATCTCTTCAAAATACTAAGAAGATTTTTGTTAGTTGATTCTGCTAATTCATTCCCCTAAGGATAGTAGTTAGAAGAGTTTTTTTATAGTTATACCATACTTGCTAGCTAATTTTATATATTTAGCTCCTATAAAAGCTGGACCATTATCACTTACTATAGCTTTAGGGATACCAAATCTTATGACTAAGATCTCTATGAAATTGATTATCACTTCTTGATTTGATTTCTTTGTGGGAATGGATTCAACCCATCTAGTAATGTAATCTGTTGTAGTCATGATATACTTATATCCTATCGAGGAATTGGGATTTATCACTCCAATGAAGTCCAATATCCACTGTTGAAAAGGCTCTTCTACTTGAATGGATTTGATGGGTAATGATGTGTTTCTGGTCCTTCCCACATACCTCTGGTATTCATCACATGATCTTGTTATCTTGAAGGTATCATTAAAAATAGTAGGCCAATAATAGTCTATCCTAATGATTTTCAAAGTTATGACCATTCCTAAAAAATATCCTCTAGATAACCCTCCATAAAATTCTTTAATGACCTTTTGCTTATGATCATCTTTCAAGCATCTTAGGAGGACTCCATCAATATTTCTTCTATATAATACTTTTTGTAGTCATACATAATTCAAGGATTGAAGCCTATATCTCCTCCTTTATTATGGATTAATATCTTGAGAGCAAATTTCTCTTTTAAAATATCTGGTCATCTAGTCATCTGATCAACCCATTCTAAACTTTCTGATTGAAACTCTTCAGTCTGATCTTCTATTTGTGGTAGGAAAGCTAACATTTATTTTGCAACTTCTTTTATATTAACCCTTGGCATAATGCTCTACCTATGACCAGCTTGGTAGGATGGATTTCCACATAATACTCTTGGATTTTAGTAATCCAATCAAATCTTTTGTCTCCCAATTCTCCTTGTAAAATAAAATTTCTTACATCTGGGTGAACCACATACATAAGAGTTTTACTTTAAGCCAAGTATTACCTAAACTTCTCTAATGACTTTGCCACTACAAACACTTGTCTCTCAATAAAGTTGTATTTGGTCTAGTATTTATGGAGATTTTGACTCTAAAAATATATGGGATGTTCTTATTCATCATCATTATTCTGGGTAAGCACAGATGCATAGCTCTCCTCAACTCCATAAGCATACAAAATGAAATTCTTACTAAAGTTAGGATTTACCAGAACTGGAGTGGTGGCAATGGATTGTTTAATGACTTCAAAATTATGTTTCCTTGCTTTTATCTACTTGAAATCTGAATTTTCTTCAGCAAATTTGAGATAGGCATTACCTTTTGAGCAAAGTCTAAGATGAATTTCCTAACAAATTTGATCTACCCAAATAAATATTACAGAGATTTCTTGTTCATAGTCAAGGGGAGGGCAAGAATTGACTTAACTCTATACGGGTCAATAGACATTCCTTTTTTAGAAACCACATACTCCAATTGAAGAACACAAGCTTATACTGAGAGGGGGGGTGAACAGTATAAGACCACTTTATACTTTTTCCTTCAATATTTCAAATTAATATTATGCAATGAATAGATAACAGTATCAAAAATAGAAATCAAAGCAATGCATAGAATATCATCCACAAAAGAGACACAACAATTTACATGGTTCACCTAATGCGGGCTACTCCATGGATAAAATTTTTCACTAAATTTTATCACCTCAATTTTTGGTAAACCTTTCCCGATTACAAATTTTATGGGCACCAACCCAAATGAGATACCTTCCCCTAGCTCTACTCTAACTGGTGATCCTCTAGAAGACCTCTGCCTCTGCTACCCTTAGCAAGTGGAACTCTATCCATAGAAGACACCTGTCTTCCCTACTCTAGCTGGAGACCTCTGTCCTCAACTCTTTCACATCCAAAGCTGGTCCTCTTATCTACACCAAACACAGTCCTTCGGTCTAGCACTAATGTCCTCAAAATTTGTACCTCTAAATAATTATAGCACTCGATCAAACATCCACTTATGCACCTCTGTGAAAACATAGCAGCACTGTATTCACACACTCTACTCCTTGATGATCAAACTTCTCCCTGCACTCTGCTTCTATGAAAGTCACACTTCGAACACACACTTTGATTGATACTAAAACTCTCCAAATAGCCCTCCTTTTATAGCAATAATTTTAAGATCAAAACTTTGATCTTAGTCACCTGTTATGCAAATGCAAACCCTAACTTCGTCGGCTGCATGCCCTAATTTACGTCAGCCCAAATTTAACTTTGTCGACTCAAAGTTAACTTTGTCCTTCAACCACCTCTAGAACTCACCTGTAGCTTCTGTCGTGAAACTACAAAATGTCATGATATTGCAACATGTTTGCAGCCGTACACTTCCATTTGGCTATTGTTACGATATCATGACACTTTTGCTTTTGTCTGCCTTGACAATGTCCTTGTCACAAGATCGTGACACTTCTAACTTTTGCTGACGTCATCTTCACTCCTGTCGTGAAATCGTGACACTTTAATCTTCATTGCCTTCTTCTCCGCTTTTGTCATGAAAACATGACACTCCTACCTTTGCTGACGACATCTTCACTTATGTCATGAAATCGTGACCCTTCTATATTCATGGCCTTCTTCTAGGCTTGCACTAGCGAAAATGAAACATGTCATGAAATTGCAATGCATTTCACTTCCGTACACTCTTCTCTGTAGACAATAGCGAAATTGGAACATGTCATGAAATCGTGACGCTTTTGCCTTCAAGATCTTCCTCCTTCAATTCATCTTTGAGCTCTTCCTCCTTCAATTCGTCATGAAATCATGATGCTTCTTCTGTTGAAGACTTGCTTACTATTTCTGTCATGAAATCGTGACACTTTCTCCAACTTAATGCTGCCACCTCAACCTGTCGTGAAATTGTGACACTTTCTGCATTCACAAGATTTTTCTTCAACCTATCATGAAATCATGACACTTTTTGTATCTGTACAACTTCTTTGTAGCCTGTCACAAAATCGTGACGCTTCTCATTTCAGACTCTTCCCTTTGCTGGATGTCGCAAAATCGTGACAGTTGTCACTTTGAGCTTTTCAGCATGTCACAAAATTGTGACAGTCCTCACCTCGACCTCTGCAGCATGTCACAAAAATGCGACAATCCTTACTTGGAACTTTGCATCATGTCTCAAAATCATGATAGTTCCTGAATAACTTTCTCTCTCTTTAATCTTCTCATGAAATCATGACAGCTCACACTACGGACTCTCTCTTTTGCAATATGTCGTGAAATCGTGACACCTTTTTGTCCGTACAACTTTCCTGGCAATGTGTCGTGAAATCGTGACACTTTTCCTTCCCTACCTTCCTGCACTTTTCGAGTTACGAAAATGCGACATGTCGCGAAATGGTGACACTTTCCATCTAGCTCTCCTTCTCTGCCAACATGTCGCGAAATCGTGACAGTTTTGCCAGGACTTTCTCTCTCCTCAAACATGTCGCAAAATCACAATAGTTTTGCCAACACTTTCTCTCTCCTCAAACATGTGAAAACGTGATAGTTTTGCCCACACTTTCTCTCTCCTCAAACATGTCATGAAATCGCTACAGTTTTTCCAGCCTGCTGCATACTTTTTCTTACTTGTCTTTTTCTTGATCTTTTGCAAATGGGCTACTAAGAACTTCCTAGAAACTCACTGATCATGCTCTGAATAACCTTTAACAAAAAAAATTCCTTGACATCAAATCAAATTGCTTCAAGAACTTCTTGACATCAATGACAACATCTACACTTGAGCAAAGGCAATGTACCCAAGGTACCCAAAATTGCTAACAATCTCCCCCTTTGTCATTGATGGCAAACCTTTCCTGAAACACATCTTAGAAGCCAAAACTGAAACCAACTGTGCCAACAACTGAGAATCTCCTTTTGAATTTTTGCTCCCCCTGACTTGAAGCTTTCCTTTTCACATTGAAGTTCTCCCCCTTACTCATATCTCTCCCACTTACTCAATTCTCTCCCCCTTTGTCATCAATGGAAAAGGGTCACCTTTGGGGCTCGGGACTAAGAATGAGATTCTTAGCTTAGTCCCTCCCCCACCTCCTGATGAGGTGATTAATTCTAGGGTGGGAGTACAAATCCCAATTTCTCCCTTAGATACTCAAACGTATCTCTTGGAAGAGGTTTTGTGAAGATATCTGCAATCTGCTCTTTAGTAGACACATATTCTACCTTGACCTATTTGTCTTGCACTTTCTCCCTTAGAAAGTGATACTTGATGGAAATATGCTTTGTCCTTGAGTGCATTACCAAATTTTTGGAAATACTTATGGCACTTGTATTATCACAAAATATGGAGATGGGTTGTTCATGCTTGACTTTGAAATCCTCCAAGGTGGTTTTCATCCATAAAACTTGTGTACACCCAGCCACTGCTGCTATGTATTTAGCCTCTCGCCATAGATAAGGAAACCGAAGGTTGTTTCTTACTTAGCCAAGAAACTAGACTCTTTCCCGTAAAGAATGCTCCACCACTGGTGCTTTTCCCGTCATCATTCATCGCATGCCCAATCTGCATCTGTATAGGCTGTGAGAGTGAAATCATCACCTTTGGGATACCAAAGCCCAAAGTCCATAGTGCCCTTCAGATATCTGAAAATCCTTTTAACTGTTGTAACATGAGAATATTTAGGAGCTACCTAAAATCTAGCTACTAACCCAACAACCTGCATGATATCTGGTCTGGTAGCTGTAACATATAATAAACTACCAATCATTGATCTGTAAAACCTCTTATCTACCGCTGCAGATTCATCATCTTTACTCATCTTGCACCCTGTAGTCATTGGAGTACATACAGGTTTGCTGTCCATCATCCTAAATTTTTTTAACATTTATTTGATATACTTTCCTTGAGAGAGAAATATACCATCTTTTGATTGAGCAATCTGAAGACCTAAAAAGAATGACAGCTCTCCAATCATAGACATCTCAAATTCCTTCTACATGGTGTTAGCAAAGTCTTTGCACAATTGAGTATTATTTCCCCCAAAAATGATATCATCAACATAGACAACTACAATCAGCATATCATCACCTTCATCCTTAATATACAGATTGCTATTTTCCACACCTTTCCTGAAGCCTTGCTCATGAAGGTACCTGTCAAGTCTTGAGTACCAAGCCCTAGGAGCTTGCTTTAACCCATACAAGGCCTTTTTTAGTTTACACACATAGTCTGATTGATCTGAGAGAGACACGCCTTCTGGCTATTCTATGTAGACTTCTTCATCCAACACTCCATTTAAAAAAGCTGACTTTACATCCATTTGATACACCTTGAATGCTTTGAAGCTTGAAAGAGCCAAAAACATTCTGATAGCTTCGAGACGAGCAATAGGAGGGAACGTCTCTTTGAAATCCACACCTTCTACTTGAGCATACCCTTTGCAAACCAACCTAGCTTTATTTCTGACAATATTTCCATCCTCATTGAGTTTATTTCTGAATATCCATTTTGTGCCAATGACATTCTTATCCTTAGGTCTTGGAACCAAATCCCAGGTTTCACTTTTCTCTATTTGATTTAGCTCTTCATCCATTGCTTTTACCCAAAATTTATCTGCACAAGCTTCACTGAAATATTTTGGCTCAATCTAAGATAGTAATGAAATATTTGTAGAATCGTGTGAAGGAATGACTCTTCTTCTAGTTTTCCTATTGTTTGGATCACCAATGATCAAATATTTGGGATGATATTTTTGAACATGTCGTGAAGGAGTTTTGGGAAGTAGTTGTTGTCTTTCCTCTTCTTCATCTGAAACCTCTCTGAATTCTTCTTGACAAATTTCATCACTGATTTCCTTGATAGGTTCTCTCATCCCTGTCTTTTCATCAATTATTACATTTATGCTTTCTACGATAGTATGCATTCTTTTGTTGAAGCATCTGTAAGCCTTGCTTCTGCTGGAATAACCAAGAAAAATTCCCTCATCACACCTAGGATCAAACTTACCCAAATTCTGATCTTCCCTTCTGATGAAACACTTACTCCCAAACACTTTGAAATGTTTTATCGTAGCTGGTATTCCTTTCCACAACTCATAAGGAGTTTTATAATGGTTGACTCTAAGTTGGGCCCTGGTGATAATGTAGACTGCTGTACTGACTGTTTCTTTCCAAAAACCATCTAAAATTTTTGACTCATTTAACATAGCTCTAGCCATATTTTCAATAGTTCTATTTTTTCTTTCAACTACTCCATTTTGTTGAGGAGTCCTTGCTGTTGAATATTCTCTTTTGATTCCTTGTTGCTCACAGTATTCCACAAATTCATTAGACATGAACTCTCCTCCTCTGTCCGATCTTAAGCATTTGATTCTCTTGTCAGTCTCATTTTCAATCATTTCTTTGAACGCTTTAAATTTTTCAAAAGCTTCAGATTTTTCTTTGAGAAAAGTAACCCAAGTCATTCTGGAATAATCATCTATAAACAACATGAAGTAGCTTTCTCCCTGAATGCTCTGAGTTTTGGTGGGGCCACATAAATCAGTATGAATAAGATCTAATGGTTTTGAAGAACTATACCCTTTTTATTTAAATTTGGTTTTGGTCTATTTTCCATGTTGACAAGGACCGCAAATGGTGTTATGGGGCCTTTTTATTTTGGGCAAGTCTCTAACTACTTCCTTGTTACTAATATTGACAAGATTATCAAAGCTCAAATGCCCCAATATTTTATGCCATAACCAACTCTCATCTTCTTGGGTTAGAAAACACTTTTCCCTTTTTATCTCACTTAGCATGTAAAGATTGTTTGGAGTCCTTGTAGCACTAGCAATGAGTTTTCCATTTTTTTCTTTATGTATCTCACATCTATCTAAAAAGAAAGATACTATGTGTCCTTGATCACAAAGTTGACTCACACTTAGAAGGTTATGTCTTAGGCCTTCTACATAAAGCACATTTTCTGTTTTGGATTTTCCATCCAAACTGAGTCCCTTTACCACAGATTTTAGTCGACTCGTTATCTCCAAAACTAATCTGTTCCTTTGCTTGTGTTTTTTAAGACCAAAAACTTTTCCTTTTCACCAGTCATATGTTTTGAACAACCACTATCCAGATACCATTTCTCTACTTTGTCTTGAGCATGAAAAGCAGTTGAACTATCATTGACTTAGATTTGATCTCATTTCTCTTTCTAGTGAACTCAAGCCTAGATCTATCCAAACTGCACATCCTTGCTATATGCCCAAAATTCTTGCACTTGTAACACATGACATTTTTATCCATAAGAGGTGCAAAAGAGTTAACATTTTCCTTACTATGGCTATTCACAGATTTATTACAATGCATAGCTTTGTGACCAAATTTCTTGCAAGAAAAATAGTAACCATGGAAAGTATTATGTAACCTATTTTGATGCCTTGGATGATTGTTCTTCTTGTGACCAACTGGAATCCATCATTCTTCAGGATGAATATTGATCTTGTTGTCTCTTCTTCCTGTCATGATGCTTGAGAATAGAACTCTCTTCCCTAAAATTTCTTAAAGTCCAGAAGAATTCACTTTTGAGATCGAACTTAACCTCTTCATATTTTTTTGAATTTGTATGTTCTTTTGATAGATCCTTCTCCAAGATTTTAGGCTTTTTCTGGAGAAAGCAGCTCTGATACCAATTGAAGAACACAAGCTTATACTGAGAGGATGGGGTGAACAGTATAAGACCACTTTATACTTTTTCCTTCAATCTTTCAAATTAATATTATGCAGCGAATAGATAATAGTATCAAAAATAGAAATCAAAGCAATGCACATAATATCATCCACAAAAGAGACACAACAATTTACGTGGTTCACCCAACGCGGGCTACTCCACGGATAAAAATTTTCACTAAATTTTATCACCTCAATTTTTGGGAAACCTTTCCCGATTACAAAGTTTATGGGCACCAACACAAAGGATATACCTTCCCCTAGCTCTACTCTAACTGGTGATCCTCTAGAAGACCTCTATCTTTGTTGCCCTTAGCAAGTGGAACTCTATCCACAAAAGACATCTATCTTCCCTGCTCTGGCTGGAGACCTCTGTCCTCAACTCTTTCACATCCAAATCTGGTCCTCTTATCTACACCAAACATAGTCCTTCAGTCTGGCACTAATGTCCTTGAAATTTGCACCTCTACGCAATTACAGCACTCGATCAAACATCCACTTATGCACCTCTATGCAAACACAGTAGCACTGTCTTTGCACACTCTGCTCCTCGATGATCAAACTTCTCCCTACACTCTGCTTCTATGAAAGTCGCACTTCGAATGCACACTTTGATCGATACTAAAACTCTCCAAACAACCCTCCTTTTATATCAATACTTTTAAGATCAAAACTTTGATCTTAGTCGGTTGTTATGCAAATGCAAACCCTAACTCCGTTGGCTACATGCCCTAATTTATGTCGGCCTAGATTTAACTTTGTCAGCTCAAAGTTAACTCTGTCCTTCAATCGCCTTTGGAACTCACCTATAGCTTCTGCCACGAAACTACAACATGTCGTGATATCATGACATTTTTGCAGTCGTACACTTTTTTTTGGCTATTGTCGCGATATCACGACACTTTTGCTTTTGTCTGCCTTGACAACATCCTTGTCATGAAATCGTGACACTTCTAACTTTTACTGACGTCATCTTCACTCTTGTCATGAAATTGTGACACTTTAGTCTTCATTGCCTTCTCCGCTTTTGTCATGAAAATGTGACACTCCTACCTTTGCTGATGACATCTTCACTTATGTCACAAAATCACCCTTCTGTCTTCATGGCCTTCTTCTAGGCTTGCACTAGCGAAAATGAAACATGTCATGAAATCGTGATGCCTTTCAATTTCGTACACTCTTCTTTGCAGACACTAGCAAAACTGGAACATGTTGTGAAATCGTGATGCTTTCATCTTCGAGCTCTTCCTCCTTCAATTCATCTTCGAGCTCTTCCTCCTTCAATTCATCATGAAATCACGACGCTTCTTCTGTTGAAGACTTGCTTACTATTTTTGTCATGAAATCATGACACTTTCTCCAACTCAATGTTGCCATCTCAACCTGTCACAAAATCATGACACTTTTTCCATTCGCAAGCTTTTTCTTCAACCTGTCGCAAAATCGTGACACTTTTTGTATCCATACAACTTATTTTTAGCCTATCGTGAAATCATGATGCTTCTCATTTTAGACTCTTCCATTTGCTGCATGTCACAAAATCATGATAGTTGTCACTTCGAGCTTTTCAACATGTCACGAAATCACAACAGTCCTCACCTCGACCTTTGCAGCATGTCACGAAAACGTGACAGTCCTTACTTGGAACTTTGCATCATGTCACAAAATCACGGTAGTTCCTGAATAACTTTCTCTCTCTTCAATCTTGTCGCAAAATCGTGACAACTCACATTTTGAACTCTCTCTTCTGTTATATGTCGTGAAATCATGACACCTTTTCGTCCGTACAAATTTCTTGGCAATGTGTCACGAAATCGTGACACTTTTCCTTCCCTGCCTTCCTACACTTTTCGAGTTCTGAAAATGCGACATGTCACGAAATTGTGACACTTTCCATATAGCTCTCCTTCTCTGCCAACATGTCACGAATTTGCGACAATTTTGCCAGAACTTTCTCTCTCCTCAAACATGTCACGAAATCACGACAGTTTTGCTAGCACTTTCTCTCTCCTCAAACATGTCGTGAAAATGCGACAGTTTTGGCCACACTTTCTCTCTCCTCAAATATGTTGCAAAATCATGACAGTTTTTCTAGCTTGCTGCATACTTTTTCTTACTTGTCTTTTTCTTGATCTTTTGCAAATGGGCTACTAAGAACTTCCTGGAAACTCACTGATCATGCTCTGAATAACCTTTAACAAAACAAATTCCTTGAAATCAAATCAAATTGCTTCAAGAACTTCTTGACATCAATGACAACATCTACACTTGAGCAAAGGCAATGTACCCAAGGTACCCAAAATTGCCAACACCAATAGCTTCCCTTCATGAACTATAAAAAATGACTTCTTTGGGTTAAGAGAGATACCAAACTCTCTATATTTATCAAATACTTGCTCCTAGTGTTCCAAATGGTTTTGTTTCTCATAATAGGACACAGTAATATGATCTAAGTATATGAGAATGACCTTATTGATTAGCTCTCCAAAAGCATAATCCATAGCCCTCTAGAAGGTGGTTCCTACATTGGATAGTTTGAAGAACATCATTTGGTAAGCAAAAGTTCCCCATTTGGTGGTAAATGTTATCTTGAATTGATCTTCATATTTTACCTAGATCTAGATATATCTAAAGAAACCATCCAATAATGAGAACCTTTCTTCCTCTGTAATAATCTGTAGAATTTGGTCAATTTGAAGGAGAGGGTAGTGATCTTTCAATGATTCCTAGTTGTGATTTCTAAAATCTACACATAGACGGATGTCTTCATTATTTTTTTTGATAGGGATCAAGTTAGCTATCCATATAGAGTGCTTAATTGGGTATATAATCTTAGACTTTAGCAATTTGAGTAGTTCCTCTCTCATTATGGATTCAATTCTAGGATTTACAGGCCTCTACTTATGTTTGAAAGGCTTTGCATCAGGATCTATATCAATAGTATGTTGTATCACCTTCTTATCATATACCTTCAAATATTCATATGACCAGGCCACAATGTCTTGGTATTTAGAGCATAGGGCTATGATCTTCTCTACTTATTCTGGAGAACAATGGATACCAACTTTGAGTTTCTTTTCTTTCTCAATCTCTATCTCTTTATAGATTTTTTTGTTGATCTCCATTGCCTTAGTTTTCCTCCTATCTTCATTATCAAAGAGGGTTTACAAAGTGACCAACCCTTTAGGGGTATTATTAGTCTTCAATTGAATAACATCTTGTTGATATATCTCATTTGTAAGTTCTTGAATAGTGGATAAGCAAGATTCTCTAACCATAAAGTCAATGATCTGATCACCACTTTCAAATACCTACTAGTAAATTTATCTGTTTGGTACTACAGGCCTAAAAATCAGTTTGATATTTCTATATTTAGATGATCTTAAATTTGAGGAAGGGCTAAAATTAGAACCCTTAACCACCAAGGAGTTAGCTAGTATGTTCCATTTTTTGGGAATAAAAATAATTTTTAGGGCATCAAAGGATTCCATCGAATCCTATACTTTGTTTTTTAATACTCTCAGGTAATGGTGCTTACTACTACATCTCTCCCTTACCTGATTAACTATTAGCTCAGAGTTATGATATATATTCAGTATTTTGATACCCATACTCTCTGCTTGCATTATACCTAAGCATAGAGCTTTGTACTCTACATCATTGTTAGTACAATACCATGTCAATATGTATGTAAAACTCTTTGCACCTTCTGAGAGACTACAAAACTACACTGGCACTAGCTCCATTTTTGCATCTTACACCATCAAAATCCATGGTCCAAGTCTCTATTTCCCTTAAGGATTGATTGGATATAGCAAGGATATTTTTCAAGCTTCTGAATAAATATTGTATGTGCTCATTCCTATCCCAAACTAACTATAATCTTATTTGAATCGTAATTCATCCTTAACTTCTAATTCTTCAAAGATTTCTACCAGTCCAAACTCATATAGAGGTGAGAGGTTGCACATGCCTTCTTCAATATTCTCAATGTGATAGAACATAGGATTCTTAGGAGTTATCCTTATCATATTTCCTTTGAAAGGGATTACCATGTTAGAGTAATCAAAGTACATACATCCTCCCAACTTGGTAGTGAATTCTTCAAAAAAGGCATAGGCCAAAATAAGGCTCTAGATCTACCACTATAATTTATTGCACAATGGTCATTTATGGGGCTCTATGAAGCCTCATTAGTACATATTTTATTACTCTAACTATCTTAACTGGTGTCCCATACAACTACAAAAATCCAAGACAAGATCTGGTATACTCCATACCCATATCTTCATAGACTGCTTTGGGTATAACTGTAGTAGAGGTCCCTGAATCAATCATAAAATTACAGTCTATCCAACCCTCCATCATAAAATAAATGTAAAAGGGGGGGTTTGTTCTTTATAGTAGTAGGAGACATCTTATATTTCCTAGAAGGTACGCTAAGGATGGTAGTAGTTTGATTTTCTTGGGGATTTTTACTCAAAGAAGCCTTAAGCAAATCTATTTAACTAGGAATGAAGAGAGTATCATAGAGGCTATCCTTGGAGTGGATTCTTTTCATCTTTTCCATAATGTTATACTCTAATTTTCCTGAAGTAAAATTCTCGGACTTCTTTTTTGGTTCACCATACTTTCTCTTGTATTGTTGAGTGGCTTTGATCCTTTGTATTTTAGTTATGGAAAGAAATATCAGATTTTCTTGTGCTTCATTTTTGGATCTCATCCTTTATTTATAATTTTATTTGTCATATCTCATAGGGAAAATGACCTCTCTTTCTTGGATTTTAGGAACCGTGTCCCTCTTTTTAGCTGCTTGGGGGATAGTAAATTGGTCACTACTTTGCAGAGGGGGATCTTTCTTCTTTTGAGAAGGGACCTAAAACTAGCCCATATTCTATGGATCAACAAAATAAGGTTCTTCATCAATATCTTGCCCAACCATGATATGATATGGTTGCCAACGTATTTTAACTCTACCTTTTTAGTTCATATCCACCATTTCCATGGCCTATTGTACATGATGTTTGTACATAATTCATTATTATGAATCATGAGGATCATTACATATGAGGCATCACACATTCACAAGACTGGTTTTAGAAGAATATTATTGATCTTCTTGATTTGCATTAATTTTGATCCTTGCACTATTGGTGGTACCAGGATTTTTATCTCTATTGACATAGAAGAATCACATTTGTTGAAATCTCTCTATCTCTCTTTTATCCATTGAATTCATCTTGTTACTGAGTGTTTTCAAATTACTATGAACATCAAGCAACATAGTGGATTCTTGAGGTTTTTTATATGGTAGTGGTGGAAAAAGAATTGAGATAGATGGTATTTTAGGGGATGAAATTGGATCCATATGAGTAAGTGGGGATGATAAAGAAGGGGGATCCATGTAAGAATATGTGGCAATCTAAATTTAGACATTAGGAATTTCAGATCAGTAGGGCATCATAATTTTTGGGGATAACCTTCCTACATTGATCAGGATATTTTCAACTTGCATAGCTACATTGTAGACCTGAGGAAAGGTGTATATCCCTGATTATTTAGTTTATAAACCTAGATATTACCCAAGGTCTCTAATATAGTACGTGAAAGCAAGGGTTGTATCTGGACTAGCTTCAGGTAGAATCCTCTTCTAGGTTCTACTAAATATTAGATTGAATTCTAAAACTGACACTTGCTTATATTTTTGCATAGATGTAAACTAATTTAGGAGAGAAAATGGATCATTAGACTCATTGAAATATTCTACAAAGGGCTCTTCTAATTCATCCCATGAATTAATGTTATTGTCCTCTAATGTTCCAAACCAACGTAGGATTTTAGCTCTAAAATATAGGGCTAGAATTCTAACAATGACATCTACATTTTTTATGTTATGAATTGCTGCTAGATATAGGATATGTTGGCAATGATCATAAGTATTTTTGCATGATCCATCATAATTAGGTATGGATTTGGATATAGCTTGATGTATATCATGCATGTGGGCAAGCCTTAGGGGATCGGTCGTATTCTAGGCAGGGTATTTTTTTAGGGGCTAGTTTGGAGCCACATTCGCATTATAAGCCATATTTCCAGGTGTTGTTCTTGCTTAAGGTGGGCTTGGAGGTACTTCAGGAGGTGGTTCTAGAGGAGTATAATTTTATTTAGAATATGGGTTCAAATTTATTATGATAGTGGATCCTCTCAAAGGGAGCTCATAATAGATAAAAGAATTTAGATTGTTCTTTGCAAACAACCTAGTATTCATGAAATATTATAAACTATTGGAATGGATTTTCTATTTTCTTCCATTCAATGAGTCACCAAGTGAATTTATTGTTCACAACTTAATGAGGTCAAGAAAATTCACTAAATTTTTATTCCTTCGAGAAAAGCTAAAAAAAAAAAAAGTGGACTAGCTAATTTTCTTGTAAACAGGGTCCCACCGGGCATGCAAAAACTGTTGGTATCTAAATTGAAATCAAGTAGAACTTGAAACTATGACTCTTATCTTCTAGTATTTTTATTAGGCATGCACCCATTGGTCACAGTTCAAACACCATTATTGGATGGATTAAAGACTACTCTAATTCAACCTCTAGAGTAGGTCGGTATTCCTTGTTAACTAATAGGGTGTTGACTCATTTAAACTCAGTTAAAAATTAAAAAAAAGGGATATAAATCGATTTAGGGTTAGGAAGTAACAATTGAACAATGGAAAGATAAAGCTAACAACATAGGCATCTATAGGAAAACCCTCTAACAATAAATTTCTAGTGTAACAACATTCAAAACAAATAGTCTTCATCAATTTAGACAAACAAAGACATACTTCAAGAAGTCATTTCAAACACCCAAGATACTAATAATCCAATATAGAAAAATAATATTAGTACTAATATTTATATAAAAGAACCTCTTGCAATCATAGATTCAATCATGAAATATTTTAAAGTTCTCTAAGCTAGCAATCCAATATCAACAAAATAGAGTAACCATAGCAACAATAGCAAAAAAGCATTCACAACTTGAATATCTCAAAATATTATAGAACACACTAGTCTAAGGCAAAAATCCAAGTAATATTCCTTCTATTGATTTACAGAAAGTATTTATATAGTAGGACAAGTAAACACTCTAAAGCTGACCCCAAAAAATAAGGGTTCAACCCCTATTTATAGTTTTACATGATTAAAAAATGAAAGGTGGAACATTACAAGGAAAACAAAACACCAGATCAACCAGGTGCTGAGGTGGTAGTCTCTTATTCATCTTGGATGAAAGAAGAAAATATGGATCTTATGCATTCTCTACAACTCAGCCTCTACAACTTGCTAGGATTTCATGGCATTTGGCTTTCAAAATGTGCAAAACCATCATCCAAATGTTTATTGTTCTTATGGATGCTATCCACACCTAGATCTAAAACTACCTCAATTTCTTGGTTCTTGATCTCTTCAAAGCTTTACCTTTTGGTTTACTTCAATCAATCAACTCATGTTACAAACTTCCTACCTTTATGTGCCTTGGGGATCATAAAAACAAACCAACCGTTTATCCACTCACAAATGGCTAAGATCAATGCTTCAAATTTATTATAATCTCTGTGATGTAGATACATGTTGTAGCCCACTCGTTGAAAAATGCTATTTACACCTTTTGACCATTTTGACCATAGGCTGGAGCATAAGATCCTTCATTGTAAAAAAATGTACTCTAACTTGTATGGGGTAGAGTATTGCACTGTACTGCTACCTTGTAGTCTTTGAGTGTTCTTCCTTTACTTTTTATCTACAACATAGAACAAAGTCTGAACCATATTGTAGCTCACACCTCAAAATTTATGTGTATAAAGTTGACCAATGTTGACCACGAGGTAGAACCTTGCTCTAGATCACACAGGATATAACGTTGAACTACGTGATATAGAACCTTGCGTTGGACCGCTTCCTAGAATACTCCATGAATTTAGATTGCTTTAACCATGGGCTAGAAAAATGTTCTATGTTGTGTGGTATAGAATAAGCTTTAACCTCCACAGGATGGAGCCATGTTATAATCTATGATTCAAAAAGTAGCAATGTACTAGTTGACCATTGTTGACCATAGTCTAGAACAATGTTTTATGTTGCACAATGTAAAACATGTTGTGACCCACTATCCATTAAAACAAAAATTGTGTTGTGGCCCATGATCTTGAAATAGATATGTATAAACTTTGATCATTCTGACTGTGGGATAGGACATCTTATATTGAGCCGCTACCATGGGGTAGAGCAATATCCTTCCAAAATTAGAACATTTTGCAAAACAAATTTCTAAGGATGTGGCCATTTTGGGCCTACACTAATTAGGAAAAATATTAGGCCAATGAGGAAGCAGCATCTAGTGTGATTCCTCTATATATGGAAAAGTATTATGACAATCACACTAAAAGGAATGATGGAAATTTTAAAAAAACCAAACCAAACCACAAGGATCAAGGGGTTGA
The DNA here is from genome assembly GCA_028583015.1 of Wollemia nobilis. NCBI lineage: Eukaryota > Viridiplantae > Streptophyta > Pinopsida > Araucariales > Araucariaceae > Wollemia > Wollemia nobilis. The sequence continues at coordinate 18,575,876 of JAQPPZ010016473.1, forward strand.
AGAAATACCACATTAAACAAAATAGAGACTAAAAAACATAAACAATATAATGGAAGCTAATACAAAATTGCAATATCATATCATATATCAAAACTGATTAAGTGTAAAATGGATAAGCCTTGCTTAAATAGGCAAGGAAGATCCACCACAGCTGTAGGATCACCAAAAATATAAGGATCAATATCCATCATACAAACAAGGAGGTGCAATATGATCTATGGAGAAAAGATCTCAACCCTCTAAATGTAATCAATGAGTGTAAATCCCTAAGAATGACAAATATCCCCATAATATCTTAATAAGATAGAAATAAATATCCACACATAAAGTGGGTGGGAAAATAAACTAAACTAATATAAAAATAAAGTGCCTAGGTGAGCATGAGCTAGAGTCTAAATACCTACTGTAACACCCCCCTCAAGTGAAGCTAGGGGTTAAAAATAAGTATCATATCCATAGTATGAGTCCCAAAAACAATATCTGATCAGGTATTCATATACAATGTGTATCTAGAAACTCTCAAACCAAAAGGAGGGAAAACCACATTGGAAAAACCATCCAGCTAGAAAGAGAGAAGAAGAATAAATGAAGGTGACCTCATCCATATCCCCCAAGGATAATTTCCTTCACCCCAAGCATATCTCACAACAAATGAAAATGAGAATATGAGAAGGTTTTAGTGAAGATGTCAAAAATCTATTGTTGAGTGGAAATGTAGTCGAAGCTGATCACTCCATCTTGGATAAGTTATTTAATTAAGTGCATATGAATCTCAATATTCTTGGTCCTTTTATGCTCAATAAATATGTATGGTACTTTGTATGTTACACCAAAGTGAAGTGTTACACTAATCCTATGAGAATCCAAGCTCCGTTAAAAACTATCAAATCTAAGGAATCTCCTGACTAGCCAATATTGTTGCCCGATATTCTACCTCTATTTATGAAAGTGTAATAGTTGTCTACTTTTTGCATGCCCAAGAAATAGGTGAAGAACCAAGGTATAAGACAACCAATAGTAGATCATCAAGTATCAAAATAGCCTACCCAATCAGAATCTGTATACCTAAAAAATTGTAAAGACCTCCTAGAAAAGTGAAGCCCAAAATGTAAATTCCCTCAAATATACCAAAAACATTTCTTGGTAGCCTACCAATGACTATCGTGTGGATCATGTGCAAACTAGGATACCAAACCAACTACAAATGATATTATGAGTTAAGTAAATCAAACTCCCAATCAACTATCTATAAATGGTGGCATTAACTCTAGGAGCAGAACATGTGGCACTTAAAACAAAATCTAACTGAAAAGGAGTAGGATATGGCTTGCAATCATCCATTCCAAATTGCTAAAGTAAATCTAATGTGTACTTATACAAATAAATAAATATCCCTGAATCTAACTATGAAATCTAAAACCCAAAAAAAAAGTGTAGAAATCCAAGATTTATCATCTCAAAATGCTTGGAAAGAGAGTGTTACACAACCTAGATGCATGAAGTAGAATTGCCTATGATCAATAAATTATAAACATATAATACAATTACGATGATGTCCTCTCCATCCCTTAAAGTATAGACTATAGGATTAGAATAGAATCTTAGAAATTTGTAAAATAGAAGAAAAGAATCCTTCTTCTCATACCAAGCCCTAGGGACCTATTTGAGGCCATACAGTGATCTCTATAATCTACACACCAATGAAGAATCTTGGACAAATCCTTTATGTTGCATATAAATCCCTTCTTGAAAATCTCCATGCAAGAAGGCACTCTTCACATCCATTTGGTAAACTGACCAACCTTGTGATGCAACAATAGAGAGTACAAGATGAATAGAATCCAAATTGGTGATAAAGGTAAATGTCTCAGAGTAATCAACCCCCTCAACCTATGAAAAATCCTTCATCATAAGTTGAAGCTTGTACCTATGAATGGACCCATCTGCTACATATTTGGTGTGAGACACCCATTTGCATCTCATCATTTTTTTTCCTTTTGGAATAGGAACAAAATCCCAAGTATTATTCTTCATTAAGGAATAATACTCATCATCTATGGCATCATCCCACTCATGAATTCTGTGGGCCTCATCAAACCTCTATGTATCAACAAAAATTGCTTGAAAAAGAAGATCCTTGTCAAAAGTAGAAGTATGCCTTGAAGGTGGGAGACCTTAAATGAAAGGTGTTGCCTCTTAAACTATAGTTTGAGTCCATCTAGTCATGGGAGAAGCATGTGCAAGAACCTCTACAACTATATCAATACTATTCTCATCCTCACTGTGATCATCATCAAAACAACCATCTTTAAAGTGAAAAGTAGATGAGGATGAAGGAGTAGAAAGAGTGGGATTAGTTGAATAATAATTCTCATCAAATTGGATATGAGTTTAAAAAATAACTTTATGTATATCTAGATAAAATAATCTATAAGCTCCCATATCCTAATAATAGCCAACAAAAATGAGTGGCTTGCTCTTTCTATCTAAAGATGTCCTTTTTTCTTCAAAACATGAGCCCATGTTTGACTCCCAAAAACTCAAAAATAAGAAACTTCAGGTTTGGTCCCTGTTAAAGCCTCATATTAAGTCATCTGCTTAAGATCTTTATGAGGTGTTTTATTTTAAATGTAATTCACACAATTTACTGCATCAACCCAAAACTTGGGAGGTAAATCCCATGAGTACATCATATAATTTACCATTTCCTTGAGTGTTATATTTTTTCTCTTAGCTACACCATTCTTCTATGGTGTATATGGGATAGAGTTTTGATGTATAATCCCATAAAGGGCCAAAAAATCTAAAAAATCACTATTGAAATAATCCCCCGCATTATTTGTGCATAGCTTCTTGATGCAACTCAAATATTTATTCTCAAAAAAACCCTTAAATAATTTGAATGTGGTAAAAAATTCACTCTTGAACTTGAGAAAATATACCCAAGTTCTCCTTGAGAAATCATCAATAAATGTGAGTGCATACTTAGCTCCCAAAAAAGGAGTGGAAAAAACATCAAGTCATTATGCATCAACTCGAGATGGGAAGAAGCTCTCTTATACTTACCTTTGGAAAAAGGATATTAATTTTGTTTACCAAGTACACAACCTAGAAAAAATCCATCAATACAATAGATCTTAGGTAATCCAATGACCATATCATGAGTGCTTAAGTCATTAAAATATATATAATTGAGATGGCCAAATCTCTCATGCCAAATCTTGATATATGAATATGCATGAGCCACCAAACAAGTACCTCCAAGTGAAGAATCAAAATCCTCAACGTGATAAATATGTGATCTATAGTTAGAAAATCCTTGTACAATAATAGATTTTGGGTCACTCAAATCTGTAATCTCAACTCCTTAAGGTGTAAACAACACGGTTTTACCCCCCCCCACCCCCAAATGATAAATTTGGTACACAAATAGAAAATTGGTGTAAATGTTTAGAATACAAAGGACATTCTTAATGCATCCACCATCAACATGTATGTCACCTTTTTCCTTAACAAAAATGGAATAAGAACCTCCAACCTCAATGCAATATGTAGAAGGAGAATAGAAGGTGGAAAAGAACTCCCTAGATGAAGTCATGCGATGAATTGCTCTAGAATCCAAAATCCAATCCTCAGAAATAGCCTTAGATGACTTTCCAAAAGCATTCAAATCCTTGCCCTTATATTTTGAAGGAGTGAAGAATAATTTTTTATTCATAAAGGTTTCCTTTAAGTATTGTAAATTTTTCCAACCCTTGTTGTCAAAATAACCATTGAATCCACAATATGAGCAAGTCGCATTTGGATTGCTTAGGTTTATGATTGGAATCTTGGAGGATGACTTTTTTTATGTGAATATTTGGGCTTTTGATGAAAAGAAGGAGAAGGTAAAGGATTAGGTTGGGATTTAAACTTGGATTTTTCTTTACCTTTGGAAGTGGAAGTGGAGGATGCAACAAATTCCTTATATGAGGAGGTGTAATGCTCAAAGTTGGGAATTTTAGATTCTTCCCTCAAAATATTGACACAAAACTTCTCAAAATTAGGAATTTTGTGATCAGAACCCATGGAATCCATATTGGAAAAAAATGTAAATGCAAACGTATGGAATATACCACTAAGTTTTCACAAGATCATGAAAATACATTCTTCATTTATTTTAGTTTTTCCACTACCCTTTAAAAGTGTGAGCAAGGATTGAAACTTAGTTAGAAAATCATCTAGATTGAGAGCATTAAGTTCAGCATTAAGATGTAAAACTCTCTAAGTGTCCACTTGACCAAATAGCTTCTCAAGATTCTCCCACATTTGAAGAGTGTCATAATAATTAATATGAAATAATAGATTGTCACTCACATGCATTCCAATTAATCCCTTACATTCATCCATTTTACAATCACAAACAAACTTACGATACTCTTTTATAACTTCAGGTAGCTCTTCTTGTATTAATATTGATAACCCTTTAGATTGAATAAGTGTCATCATGTGTGGCTTTCATATGTGATAATTATGTGAGTTAAGTGGCTCAAAATCCTCTAAACCCATTTTAAATCACAAGAAATAAAATACAAGATCCACAAAGATGATGTTCAAATCAACACCAAGACACCCCCATCCAAAATATTTTTATTCAATGCTTCCAGAAACAAGATCCCCCCTCAAAATCAAATACCTTTATAATTTAGGCGTTACAAAGAGTATGATCAGATCTGATTTTTATAATCATTGAAATTTTATAGATTTGAAAAGAAAATATTTGAGTAACAACTTCACAAAACAAATATTTTACAAAGCTATTTTCAAATACATAGAACTGCCAATAAAATACATTTTTTAATGTATTTTTAGCAAACCTTGTCAATAAGTTAAATGTAGATCTGAAATTTTGGAAAGAACTTAGGAGTGAAGAATATAGGTTGCAAATCTCAAAAAACTATATTTTCAACAAGTAGATTCAGATATTGCATAAAACTAGATATTTCATGAACTATGTTCAATAAAAACCTGCATACAAATATATATATATATATATATATATATATATATATATATATATATATATATATATATATATGTGTGTGTGTGTGTGTGTGTGTGTGTGTGTGTGTGTGTATTTGTGTGTGTGTGTGTGTGTGTGTGTGTGTGTGTGTGTGTGTGTGTAATAGTGGTTGCTAGTGGTTGGAAGTGATTAGCAATGATATTGGATCAATGGTAGTTAGGTGAATAGGGTTGTCGACAGTTCTGCAACTATTAAAACAATCCCAAAAAAACTCCCAAAAAAACTTCCAACAATAGAACCTTTTTTTATCAATCCTATTGGTCAGAGGGGTCAACCAAGATGTAATGAAGGGCTAAAAAAGATATAGAAGCTCTTCACAAAATAATAGAAGAGAAAAAAATCAATTTTTACCTTATAGGGCTTAGAAATCTCCAATCTCCAACTGCAAAACCTTCAACATGATTTGGTTGCATGAACCTCAACAATGGATGTTTCCAATAGTTCTTAGAGCTCTGATACCATGAAAGGAATGATATAGAAATGTAAAACACTAAACCAAACAACAAGGATCAAGGGGTTGAAGTAACACAACATTAACTAAAATAAAAAGACTAAAAAATAGAAACAAGATGATGGAAGCTAACATAAAAACTGCAATATCATATCATATGTCAGAATTGATTGTGTACAATAGATAAGCCTTGATTAAATAGGCAAGGAAAATCCACCATAGTCATAGGATCAACAAAGTGATAATGACCAATATTAGGATCCTATCTTAATGCCATTTTGTAATTCTCATTTACTTATGTAATGAACCACTTCCAATGTGGGGGATCCCATTATGATATTATATTGTAATACTTTGTAATGTATGTGGCAAGTAGGATTCCTAGCAAAGTGGTACCATCTCATGTAACCGTTTTTATCAAGATTGTAACCGATGGTAAGTAAGAGATTCTAGCTCGAGTGGCATTTTGCATGTAAGCCAACTCTTGAGCCTTTAGGTAGGGTTGCATGAAGTTTTTATTTTAAAATATATGAACCCATGTACGAATTCATATTTTTGCAAGCTAATGAAATATTGAAGGAAGTTGCACCCTTGAAGAGGCCTAGGATTCTGTGTTATTGTGAGATTGTTCCATTTTTGCATTTGATTTTTGCACAGTTTTATTGAGTTATTTGATGTATTTGATTTATTTTTTAGTATTTTGTGTGAGTGTGCTTATTTTTAATAGTGAGATCCTAACAAAAGGTATCAGAATGCTTTCTAGGGCCGATTTTTACTACAATTGAGACAATTTTTGCCAGTCATTCCGCCTGTTAGGTATAAATTTTTGTGTGTTTTTTTGTTTCTATTTTTCCTTTATTAAAAAAATCCAAAAAAAATACAGTCCTTTTTTTTGACCAAAAATCCAGAAAACACAAAAAATATAGTCTCTATTTTAGTAGTTGTGTAGGTTAAAAACCCTATGTTAAGGGTTTTAAAATATCATGAAGGAGTTGTCATTATTGGCTAAGCTAGATAGCCCATAAAGTATCTAGTGAAGTGAGGGGTGATCAGGCTCCAATACCCAGGCCTTAGACAGCACTCGCACGCGGACTTGAGCTCCCACATATATTTGGGTGTATCGGGAGACAATCTAGGTTTAAACAAAATTTCATCTATTAGGAAGCTTTTTGGCCTTGTATTATCCATAGTCCATGGGACACAACATCTCGGGATGATCACCCTCTTGTACTATCAAAGAGGTAGATAGTGTGTTTAAGGGTATGTGTGGAATCCTCCTTGGGTAGTGGCCTAAAATATTGGTTTGAGCACTATTGTTCATCATTATGGTATAATAGAGTGCCTATGGGTATTACATACTCCCTTACTTAGTGTACCCTGGTTCTACAAAACATAACTTCCACCTACAAATCAACACCATCCTTGTTTTGCTAACCTGCATTCACAACCCCAAAAGTGAGCATACGAAGAAGGCCTTCCTTATCACAGAAAACAAACTTGCATGCACCAACAATCATGATATATTTTGCAAGTGTTTGTAATAGCTCATGGTCAGAAATAGAATAGTCAGGATAGTGACAAAAATAGTCTGGTCAGTAACAGAGATAGTTAGGTCGACAATAACAACCCTTTATAACAGTCCAGTTAGAGACTTAATATGCTTCACATTCACCTCAATGCTCAATAAATTTCAAAAACTCTTTTGGAAAAAACAAAAATTTGTTAGATACTCAATATGCTTCTCATTCACCTCAAATAAATTCATAATATAGAATAGTTTGTTTTATAGAACTTGAACAATCACTTCATAGATCCACTTGACTAGGCTCAACCAACTCTACTCAACTAATCACTCAATAAAACAATCCTTGCTTACAAACCCTAGCCCAAGCATATGAACCTTCACTCAAAATGTTCCAATAATGCTTATAAACCAATATCACATAACAATGATACTCATATTATTTTCAAACCCTAGTTCAAGTTATTCACTCAACCAATGTCTTCAACAACAATGCTTATAAATAATCTCACATAACAACGATACTCATGTTCTTTTCAAACCCTACTTTAATTTCTTTACTCATCCAATGGCTTCAACAACAATGCTTATAAAACAAGGTTTTAACAACTCTTTATTCCATAAAACCTTGAAGCATTAACTCAACACACTCAATAAGGAGACCTACTTAAGTCCTTTTCACTCCAAACTTGTTTTCCAAAAAACCAACCAATCAACTCAACTATGGAAGAATGTGCCCATACCTTTTTCTTGATGATGAAGGAACCTCAAAAAATTTGCCACAACCACAAACACTTCTTTGCCAAGCTCAAAGAATTTATAAGGTGATAAACTCTCTTAAAGATACAATGTAAATATCAAAACTTACATACACCTCATTACTCCATGTTAAATAAATCATCCATCAACAATAATTGACCAAACACACCTTACTCTTCTCAATATTTCAATAATTGATTAATTCACTTTACCAAATATATGCAATAAGACAATTTTTAATTCCCTAAGCTAAAAACTATATTACCCTAGTAAATTTCCATTTACCACTTAGGTAAATATCATAACCAATTTACTCCTTATCTCTCCCTAGCCTTAGCGAAGCAAAGAATAATTTTTATTTCTATTAACAACCCTTATCACTCCACAACCTTAGTAACTTAATAAAAAATTAAATAAAAAATATAAAACCCTTTTATATCTCTCGCTCCACGTTTCGCAAGATTTGATATTGCAATGTCTCCTTGCTAGCGCCTTGGCCACGGTTTGCTAGCTGTGTGAGCCAAGTTCTCACGTGTCAACTAAAAGTATAGAAGGCACTTTAATATTTTTTCGAATCCTTTAGAGCCCTTAGCTCCCTTATCTTTCCATGTAGCATGTTCAATGAGCTCCCTTCTTATTGAATGCATGAGCTTTTTGTTCACTGCTCCTTGGCACTTTCTCCATGAATATTAACATACTTTTCAATGTGGAATTAATTAGATGGAATTCAAATGCTTGGTTTTGAACTTATGCAAAGGTTTAAATACCTTTTACCTTCCAAATCTTGCATGTCGGTGGTGTATTAAACTTGGACGTCAGTGCATTTATAATATGCATAATTAATTTATAAATCATTTAAATTCTATTTAGAATTTAAATTTTATAAATTAACTTTGTAACCTTTAGCTTTATAAAAATTAAAGCCTCCTTGGGGGTTAAATAAAAACTTTTTGTTGTTCATAATGATTTAATAAAAAATCATTTTGCCACCATGATTTTAATAAAAACCCTTTATCTTGCCTCACATAATATAAAAAATAAATGACATCTTTTCAATCAACCTCTCGCATTATTCCTTTTGACCTTTTGACATTAACTATAGCTTATTCCTTGAAATCAATGACAACTTCGTGTTATGATCACAATGACACTGAGAGGGGGGGGTGAATCAGTGTGTTATTTAAAAACTTAAAAGCAATTTAGACTTTTAAATAAACTGTAGCAGATTAAAACAAAAATAATAAAAGTACTAAGAGCATCACACATAACACGACATTTTAACGAGGTTCACCGATGTGGCTACTCCTCAAAAAGACTGCTTGGACTACCAATCAAATCCAGTCAAATGCAAAGCTACAACTTTACATAATCATTCACCAGCACCAACTGGTAAGAGGCACCAACCTATAAATTTTATCTGCTACAACAGAATGGAGCACCAACTCCAATTTTTCCAGCTCCAACTGGAAAGAGGCACCAACCCCTTTTACCAAGCTACAACTTGGAGATAGTAATAAAAATTGCAGAATTAAATTGTCACCTCAATTTGCACGATCTGCTATTTTTCTTGCGTTCTGCTGCTTGTCGGCATTCGGCTACTGCTGTGAAAAATGATTCACACTTTTTCAACCACTCCTCTATATCTCTCCGCGTTCTCTGCTGCAACTTCATAGAAATATTACTTCTACAGCCAGCACACTGTCATTTCACACTCGAAACACGACTTCTGCATATCGCGTTCTTATATTCTCTTTGCACCACTCACTCTGCTGCACCTTCCATGAAATATCACTTCTACCATCTACGTATTTTTGCCTCGGACTTTAAACACGCCATCTGCATATCACTCTCTTTGTTCTCGATCAGTCGATACGCACTCACTCACTATCTCATCGCTACAATCTCTTTTATTTAACTTCAAAGAACTATCACCGACTTACACTCTACTGCACACGAACTTCATTCGCATATATCGCATCACGCCCTCTCCTCAACCTTGCAACAGTCTCACCTTTTTATAGAAGAGAATATCCCATCAAAACATTCTCAAACACGTCGGCTGCAACCCTAATTAGGTCAACATGAAACCCTAGAATTTTTTGGTTGCTTAACCTTGCTTTGTCAGTAGGAAACCCTAATTGATCCGTTGCAAAACCCTAGCAACGTCGGCTTTGAAAACAAGCCGGTGAACGACTTTAATTTAATTTTAAAATATTAATTTAAATTTTAAATAAATAAATAAAATTTAAGCTGGATATTTAAAATTAAATATCTTCATCATCGGAGCACCTTTTTCAACAAAACGAAGAGCTAACTTGGGTTTTAAGAAAAACCCATTTCAAGCTCATCGACCATGGATTTAAACAAAACCTATAATTTAGTCTGCCTTGGTTTTCACAAAAACCCTTCCGCTCTTTGACATCAATGACAACATCAACACTTGAGCAAGGGCAATGTACCCAAGGTACCCAAAATTGCCAAAAATCTCCCCCTTTGTCATTGATGGCAACCCTTTACTAAAAACACATCTTCAAGAGCCAAAACTGAAATCAATCTCTTTGAATTTTTGCTCCCCCTGAATTGAAGCTTTCCTCTTCACTTGAAGCTCTCCCCCTTACTCATATCTCTCCCCCTTTGTCATCAATGGCAAAGGGCCACCTTTGGGGCTCGAAACTAAGAATGAGCCTCTTAGCTTAGTCCCTCCCCCACCTCCTGATGAGGTGATTAATTCTGGGGTGGGAGTAAAACTCTCATTATGCACTGATCAACATCAACGTCTATAACTTCCTTGTCGGGTCTTCTCTTGAACTCTTTGACCATATTCTTGTTCATGTCATTGTTCTGATCCTTGGACCTGATCATGCCACTGTTCCTCGTTCCTATATCCTAGAATTTCAACTATGCACTGTCTGACAGTGTGACTTTTATTGTTGCACTTATAACAAGTAATAGTGTTGTTTCTTTTAGGCATACCTGTTCTTTGAATCCACATGTTCTGACTAAGCCAGTTCTGACTAAACCTGTTTTGACCAAGCCTGTTAGTGTGATGTTCTTTTGTTTTAAACAAAACTCTGGTCTGTTTACCCTTTTGAAATGAAGCACACATACTATTTGCAGGTTTTTTAATGATTGGAATATCTCTCACTGCTTGTTTAGCGCTAATTCTTACCAGATTATCAAAACTTATGTGTCCAAGCCTCTTATGCCACAACCAGTTCTCTTCTTCTTGTCCCATGAAGCACATACCTTCTGAAAACTCTGAGAGTGTGTACAGATTTCCAGACATCCTTGAGCCGGTTGCTATTAATTTCTTGCTGTTTATTTTTCTAACTTCACAACAATGCTTCTTGAAAACTACTTCATGTCCTTTGTCATAGATTTGACTCACACTCAATAGATTATGTTTCAAACCATCCACATATAAAACTTCCTCTGACTTGATCTTTCCTTCACTAATTTTGACCGTTCCTTTACCTATTATTTTGGCTCCGTCATTGTTGCCGAATTTTATAGAACCACCCTCATACTTTTGTAGATTTTTGAATTTCTATTTGTCACCTGTCATATGACTTGAGCAACCACTATCAAGAATCCAAGGAACATGTTTATTCTGAGCTCTAAAAGTTGTCTGCACTATTAAAGAATCTTGTTCTTTCCTGAGCTGTTCTTTTTGTTTCCATTCTGTTTTAACTGTGGTATTGGGTTCTAGCTGTGACTTCCCCTTTTTAGAATTTTGCACATATCCTTCAGTATAAATTCTATTTTGTTTTGCTCTATATGGTTGAAATCTGCTTTCATGAGGTTGATATGAAACATACATACTATGACAATTTCTGGCAATATGACCAAAGTTGTGACACTTAAAACACTCTACTGCATAACTCATTAAAGGAGCAAATGCATTTCTACTAGTGAAACTTCTTGGACCTACGTTGTATTTGCAGTCAACAATTTTATGCCCATAAACATTACACTTGAAACAAAAACCATAGAAATAATGATTAAACCTGAAAGATGGTCTTGGCCAGGTTGTTGCTGGAGCCTTGGATCTTCTATTCTTTTGATGTGTGACCTTAGTAAAGCCATCATTATCAGCTGCTATTTCAGGTCTGGCATTATATCTTTCTTTTGCCTGATTCTTGTCTTTGTTCTTTTCACTTTCAACATTGCTTGCTTTTGGTCCAGTTGATGATTCTCCTTCAGAAAATCCGAGACCAAATTTGATACCTGTGGATCTTTGATCGCTTAGAATTTTGTCCAATTTCATCGAGATTTCTTCACGTTTTACATGACAGTTGATTTTTCGATCCAGCTCTTGTATCTGTATTCGAAGACTCACATTTTCTTCTTCCAATTTGCTGCAGTGGTCTATCTTCATGGATACCTGTATTTCCAGATCTTCAGACATTTTCTTGTATTCTTCAGTCTATATTTTTAAACTGGCAATAATGTTGTTTGCATCCTTAAGTTTCCTTGACAATTTTTCATTCTTCTTTTTCTCCGATTCCCATTTCGTAAGGGCAGACACTAGCTCACCCTCTAAATCAACTTCAGCCTCAACTTCTTCAACTTCAGAGTTCATTCCTTCTGCCATTTCTGGTTCAATTTTCTCAACCATAGGAACTAAAACTGGCTGGGATGCCTTTTTGGATGAGGATCTATTCTTCTTAGCCATTGTGTACTAATCAAAGATCAACCCTGACTGATTTAGCCAAAATTGGGAACCTTGCTCTGATACCAATTGTTATGATCACAATGACACTAAGAGGGGGGGTGAATCAGTGTGTTCTTTAAAAACTTAAAAGCAATTTAGACTTTTAAATAAACTACAGCAGATTAAAACAGAAATAATAAAAGTACTAAGAGCATCACACATAACACGACATTTTAACGAGGTTCACCGATGTGGCTACTCCTCAAAAGACTGCTTGGACTACCATCCAAATCCAGTCAAATGCAAAGCTACAACTTTACATAATCATTCACCAGCACCAACTGGTAAGAGGCACCAACCTCTAAATTTTATCTCGCTACAACGAGAATGGAGCACCAACTCCAATTTTTCCAGCTCCAAGCTGGAAAGAGGCACCAACCCCTTTTACCAAGCTACAACTTGGAGATAGTAATAAAAATTGCAGAATTAAACTGTCACCTCAATTTGCACGATCTGCTATTTTTCTTGCATTCTACTGCTTGTCGGCATTCGGCTGCTGTTGTGAAAAATGATTCACACTTTTTCAACCACTCCTCTATATCTCTCCATGTTCTCTACTGCAAATTCACAGAAATATTACTTCTACAGCCAGCACACTGTCATTTCACACTCGGAACACGACTTCTGCATACCACGTTCTTATCTTCTCTTTGCACCACTCACTCTGTTGCACCTTCCATGAAATTTCACTTCTACCATCTGCGTATTTTTGCCTTGGAATTTAAACACGCCATCTGCATATCGCTCTCTTTGTTCTCGATCAGTCGATACGCACTCACTCACTATCTCATCGCTACGATCTCTTTTCTTTAACTCCAAAGAACTATCATCGACTTACACTCTACTGCACATGAACTTCATTCACATATATTGCATCATGCCATCTCCTCAACCTTGCAACAGTCCCACATTTTTATAGAAGAGAATATCCCATCAAAACATTCTCAAACACGTCAGCTGCAACCCTAATTAGGTCAACATGAAACCCTAGAATTTTTTGGTTGCTTAACCTTGCTTTGTCAGCAGGAAACCCTAATTGATCCGTTGCAAAACCCTAGCAACATCGGCTTTGAAAACAAGCCGGTGAACAACTTTAATTTAATTTTAAAATATTAATTTAAATTTTAAATAAAGAAATATAATTTTAAACTGGATATTTAAAATTAAATATCTTCATCATCAAAGCACCTTTTTCAACAAAACGAAGAGCTAACTTGGGTTTTAAGAAAAACCCATTTCAGAACTGCTGACCATGGATTTAAACAAAACCTATAATTTAGTCTGCCTTGGTTTTCACAAAAACCCTTCTGCTCTTTAACATCAATGACAACATCAACACTTGAGCAAGGGCAATGTACCCAAGGTACCCAAAATTGCCAACAATTCGTTTCTTGACATCAATGACAACTTTGACTTAAAATATCCAACAATATCCCCCTTTGTCATTGATGGCAACCCAAATTATTTTTACCAAAAACTTAACATTTTCTTTGTTCTACTCCCCCTAGGAAATTGCTCCCCCTGGCTCAATTCTCTCTTCAAATCTCTCCTCTTTAATCAAATACCAAATCTCTCCCCCTTACTCAAATATCTCCCCCTTTGACATCAATGGGAAAGGGTCACCTTTGGGGATCAAGGCTAAGAATGAGCCTCTTAGCTTAGCCCCTCCCCCACCTCCTCTTGAGGTGGTTAATTCTAGGGTGGGAGTATTTCTACTCCCAGCAAGCACTGGTCTTTACCTTTATCCTCTTTTATTCTTATATGATCCTTCTGATTCCTATAATTGTTCCTTTACATATCCATGTTCATGTCCATGTCCATTTTCTTGTTCCTGTTCCTATTCCTATTATTTTTCATGTTCATATCCTTATTCCTGTTCCTATTCCTGTTCTTTTTCTTGTTCATATCCATATCCCTTTTCTTGTTCTTGTTCATGTTCCTGTTCATACTTGATTCTGGAATGTCTACTCTACACCACTTTGCTATGTGTCCATCATTATTGCACTTATAACACTTAATGTTATTATTCCTTGGAGGTGCAAATGTCTTAGGATTTCTCGTAGTGAGGCCATATCCTTTTCTATCATGAACCCTGCAATTCATTGCCTTATGATCAAACTGATTACATGAGTAGCAATACCCATGGAAAAGCTATTTTTCCCATATTCTTGTCTTTGATGTGTCTTTCACTGTGAAGCCATGTTCCCAAACTTGTGACATGAAAAACATATTCCATTGAAGTTCTCTTGTCTTGACCTCATTGGTCTCTTAGTCTCTCTTGACCTATTTTAATTATTTTTCCATCTATTTCTTCTTTGTGCATTATTCCTATCCTTGTTGAACTTTCTGTTGTCCAACTCATCCTCAGATGTCTCACTTTATCTTACACTATCTTCTTCTAAATTTTTTTTTCCTTTAGAGCTTGAGGTTTACTTCTCTTCCCATTTCTTTTGTTCATGTTCAAATCCAAGACCTATCTTGCTTGATGTAGGCTTTTGCATCTTGATGAACTTATCTAAGTTATTTGAGCTATTTTTGAACCCTTGTAGCTTGACTTTGGAGTTTTTGAATTTCATATTTAATGAAGCTACCTCTTGTTCTAGGTTTTCACATTCTAAGACCTTTGATTCTAACCTATCCTTGAACTTCTTTGTCTTAGAAATTGATTTGTCTAGATCCTCTTTAAGCATTTTTCTCTCTTCATCATATTCTTGAAACTGAAACTCAAGTTTAGAGTTTTGCTTTCTTACCTTCTTTACTATGTCAACATAAATAAGTTCTCCCTTGAGATCATATCCTTCTTTATTTGATTCTTCCTCTATTTTTTTGCCTTTGTCCACATCTTCATTTTCTTTTTACTTGTCTTATATAGGATCACTTTATTCTTTCTCTAGAGCCATTAGAATATTCTCTTCTGGTCCTTCAAGTGTATCTTCATATTCATCAGCACTAAAACTAAAACCATTTTTTATACAACTACATTCAAATGTCCAAAGTTACCACATCTAAAACACTTGAGATAAAACACTTGAGAATTATTGGTGACCTTTTCTTGACTTCATTTTCTTCAATCATAAATAGGACTTCATCTTTATCATTATCTAAAAAATTGTTATCACTATCACTTGAGTACTTACTTGCCTTGTCTGCATAGTAGCTCCTATTTTGCCTTTGGAAGAACTTATTTCCTTGTCTGCTTTGTCCATCCTTGCTTTTATTTTGATGCCTATATCTTTCTGATTCCCTATTTATGTGATCCTATTTTTCTTCATAATTGTTATTCTTAGCTTCTTGACAATCAGTCGCATAATGATCTTACTTTTCACAATTGAAACATCTAACATATTTTACATCTCTAGATCTTCTTGAATCCTTATTCCTTCTGCCATAACTAGCTTCTTCATAACTGTATGACTCATTGCTTGATTCTGACTTCTTGCCCTTTGTATTCTTGATTTATTTGAAGGATACTTCCTTCTGGGGATTAGGTTCTTTTGTTCTCAAATCAAAAGTTGTAAGAATACCAAGCAACATATCTATTGTCAAATAATCACCATCTTTGATTCTTCTATAGAAGAAATATTTTCACTAAATATTTTTGGAAGAGATCTTAAGACCTTATTATAAACATCTGATTCTTCAACCTTAAATCCAAGTTCTTGCATAGCATTAACAACCTCATAGACTCAAAGTAGATAAGTACTAATGTTTTCCTCATCCTTAATTCTTAACTCTTCAAATTTTCCTTTGAGATTTTGTATATTTGCTTTCTTGACACCTTTATCTCCTTAATATATACTTTGTAATTTATCCCACATTATTTTTGCATCTTGACAATGCATAACATTTATGGACTTTGTTCTATGTAAACCTTTCAAAATTGCATTCATTACTTTTGAATTGTAATTTTGTAGAAGCTTACCTTCCTTATCTGTAGGTGGATCAACTGAGGGGTCGTATCCATTCAATTGCTTTCTAAATATCATTACCAAGTGTCATCAGGTAAATCTTCATTCTCATACTCTAATATATGTAGTCACTTCCATCAAATACTAGTGTTGAATTATCTAATGATCCATTCTTATAATCCATTATGTTCTTGTTAGCTTTTTCTTAAATATATTAAACTCTTCTGAAGGAACCCACTCTGATACTAATTAAATAACATAAGCTTATACTGATAGGGGAGGTGAACAGTATAAGACTATTTTTTACTTTACTTTCTCAATCAATATTATGAAATGTATAGATAGAAATATCAATAGTAGTAATTAAAGCAATGCACAAATTACCACACATAATAGAGACACCAAAATTTATGTGATTCACCCAATGTGGGCTACTCCATGAAGAAAATATTTCATTAAAATTTTCTTAATCAATCTCTTGGGAATCCTTTTCCTATTACAATGTTTATGGATCTCTATCCAAAGGAGATACCAATCCCCTAATCAAATTTCATGGATATATATCCACAGGAGACACCAATCTTCTAACTCTGCTCTAGTTGGTGATCCTCTAGAAGACCTCTACCTCCACTACCCTTAGCAAATGGAACTCTATCCATAGAAGACACCTATATTCCCTACTTTGGCTAGATATCTCTATCCTCAACTCTGTCACCTCCAAAGCTCTGTCTCAAATTTATACTAAACACAGTCCTTTGGTCTAGCATAAATCTATCCTCAATCTCTGTATTTTATTTGGCACAAACCTATCCTCAAATTTGCACCAAACTCTATCCTCTAATCTATACTAAAAATAGTCCTTTGGTCTAGCACAAATTTGTCCTCAATATTTTTCTTCAAGCCTTAACTCAAATCTTGACTCAATATCAAATCAACTCTGTTGGATCTACCCCATACCTTAACTCAAGGTTTGAATAAAGTAATCAATCAACTTTGCTTTCAAGTCTTCTCAAAGACTTATCTCAAATATGCCTTGTAAGCTTCCATAAAAGCTCACACTAATATGTCCTCAAGTCCTTTATAGAAGTTTTCCAATCTGCTCAATAAGTTCTCATAATAACTTATCCAAATCTGCTCTCAATATGTATTATAAGCTTCCATAAAATCTTACCCAAATTTATCCATAAATCTTCTCAAATATTTGCCTCAAATATGCTCAACAAGTCCACACTAGAACTTTTCCAATCTCATAGAAACATAAAGATAATTGTTAGAGACTCAATATGCTCTATACTCATCACAATTCTCAATTACTTTCAATCACTCTTTTAGAAACATACATAGAATTGTTAGAGACTCAATATACTTCACATTCACCTCAATGCTCAATCACTTTCAATCACTCTTTCAAAAACATACAGAGAATTGTTAGAGACTCAATATGCTTCTTATTCACCTCAAATCAATTCAAAATATAGAATAGTTTGTTTTATAGAAATTGAACAATCACTTCACACATCCACTTGACTAGGCTCAACCAACTCTACTCAACCAATAACTTAATGAAACAATCCTTGCTTAAAAACCCTAGCCCAAGCATATGAACCTTCACTCAAAATGTTTCCAACAATGCTTATCAACCAATATCACATAACAATGATACTCATGTTATTTTCAAACCCTAGTTCAAGTTCTTCACTCAACCAATGGCTTCAACAACAATGCTTATAAAAAAATCTCACATAACAATGATACTCATGTTCTTTTCAAACCCTAGTTCAAGTTCTTCACTCAACCAATGGCTTCAACAACAATGCTTATAAAAAAATGTTTTAACAACTCTTTATTCTAGAAAACCTTGAAGCATTAACTCAACACACTCAATAAGGAGACCTACTTAAGTCATTTTTCACTCCAAACTTGTTTTATATAAAACTAACCAATCAACTCAACTATGGAATAATGTGCCCATACATTTTTCTTGATGATGAAGGTACCTCAAAAAATCTACCACAACCATAAACACTTCTTTTCCAAGCTCAAAGAAGTTATAAGGTGATAAACTCTCTTAAAGATACAATGTAAATATCAAAACTTACATACACCTTATTACTCCATCTTAAATAAATCATCCATCAAAAATAATTGACCAAACATACCTTACTCTTCTCAATATTGCAATAATTGATTAAGTCACTTTACCAAATATATGTAATAAATCAGTTTTTAATTCCCTAAGGTAAAAAAAATATTACCCTAGTAAATTTCCATTTACCACTTAGGTAAATATCATAACCAATTTACCCCTTATCTCTCCCTAGCCTTAGCAAAGCAAAGAATAATTTTTATTTCTATTAACAACCCTTATCACTCCACAACCTTAGTAACTTAATAAAAAATTAAATCAAAAATATAAAAACCTTTTATATCTCTCGCTCCGCATTTCGTGGGATTCAATATTGCACTGTCTCCTTGCTAGTGCCTTGGTCAAAGCTTGCTAGTTGTGTGAGCTAAGTTCTCATGTGCCCACTAAAAGCATAGAAGGCACTTTAATATTTTTTTGAATCCTTTAGAGCCTTGGCTCCCTTCTCCTCTTGCCATGTAGCATGTTCGATGAGCTCCCTTCTTACTGAATGCACGAGATTTTTGTTTGTTGCTCCTTGGCACTTTATCCATGAATCTTAGCACAATTTTCAGCATGGAATTAATTGGAGGGAATTTGAATGTTTGTTTTTTAACTTAGGCAAAGTTTTAAATACCTTTTGCCTTCCAGATCTTGCACGTCAATGATGTATTAAACTTGGACGTCGGCACCTTTATAATATGCATAGTTAATTTATAAATTATTTAAATTCTATTTAGAATTTAAATTTTATAAATTAACTTTGTAACCTTTGGCTTTATAAAAATTAAAGCCTCCTTAGGGGTTAAATAAAAACTTTTTGTTGCTCATAATGATTTAATAAAAAAATATTTTTCCACCATGGTTTTAATAAAAACCCTTTATCTTGCCTCACATAATATAAAAATAATATTATGTCATTTTAATCAACCTCTCACATTATTCATTTTGACCTTTTGACATCAACTATAGCTTATTCCTTGAGATCAATGACAACCTCATTCCTTGACATCAATGACAACTTTGACTTAAAATGTCCAACAATATTTCACCCTCTCCTGTAGAAGTTCATCTTGGTT
Source organism: Wollemia nobilis (assembly GCA_028583015.1). Lineage (NCBI taxonomy): Eukaryota > Viridiplantae > Streptophyta > Pinopsida > Araucariales > Araucariaceae > Wollemia > Wollemia nobilis. Next base: position 18,595,493 of record JAQPPZ010016473.1, read on the forward strand.
TTCTTTAATGATATCTGAAGAACACAAGCTTATACTGAGAGGGGGGTGAACAGTATAAGACCACTTTTTAACTTTTTTCTTTTACTTCAAAAAGCAATGCAATGAACCAATAGCAAAATCAAAGTAGTAATCAAACCAGTGTACAAGTCATCACACAATTGAGACACCAATATAACGTGGTTCACCCAAGGTGGGCTACTCCATAGAGAAAATATTTCACCAAATTTTCTCAATCAAATCCTTTGGGAATCCTTCCCAATTACAATGTTTATGGACTTCCTGTCCAAAGGAGAATCCTTCCCCTAATCAAATATTTATGAGCATCCTGACCAAAGGAGATGTCCTATCCCCCAAAGAAGTATTTATGAGACTCTTTCCCAAAGGATATGTCCTATACCCCAAAGAAGTATTTATGAGCCTCTTACACAAAGGAGATGTCCTATCCCCTAAAGCTTTGGAAATGATACTTCAGAAGATCACTACCTCTTCTGCTACTAACAGGTAGAACTCATTTCCATAGAAGACATCTTGTCCTCCTTGCTCTAGCTCTAGAGACTTTTATTCTCACTGATCACCTCCATAGTTGCTCATCAAAACTTGTACTAAACATAGTTGGTCCAACACAAGTCCTCTCAAACTCTATGACAAATCTGCACCAAAATTAGTCCTCTGGTCCAACACAAATTTGATCTCAAATCTCTATCAGATCTGTCACAAGCTTAAGCCAAAATCTTGAACAAATCAATCAAAATTGCTCACAAGTATTCACCAAGACTTCATCAAATCTATCCACAAGTTCTTCACTAAGAACCTGTCCAAATAAGTCCACAAGTTCTCCACAAGAACCTGTCCAAATCAATCCACAAGTTCTCCACAAGAACCTGTCCAAATTTGTCCTAGCAAGCTCACCAAGAACTTGCCCAAATCAGCTCAAGCAAGTTTACCAAGAAACTTACCCAATGTGAACACACAAAGAGAATTGTTAGAGACCCAATGTGTTTCATCCAATCATATCAAATCAATCTCATAGAAGCATAAAGAGAATTTTTAGAGACTCAATATGTTCTATCCTTCAACTCTCAATCTCAACTCAAATCAATCTCATAGAAGTAGTATACTTTCACAAGATCTTGAACCACAACCCAACAATTGCCAATAATGCAATATCAAGGAATCAAATCCTCCAACATAGAACTATAACTTGATATCAAACCCTAGCCAAGTTAGTTTTCAAGAACTCAAAGCAATCTCTCTCTAAGCATCAAAAATAGGTTCAAGATATTTCCAAATTCTCTCAAATGGGAATGCTCAACTTAACCACACAACCAAGTTTATCAAGCAAAGTACAACTTGATAAAATCAAATCTCAAAGGAGCAAGCCCAACTCATGTATCAAGTAAAGCATAACTTGATCAACTCAATCTCAATGGAAGCAATATCAAAACCAAACTCTCAACAACCAAACAACTCAATTAGGGTTTCAACAACTTATAGCAATGGCATACGCTTCTCACTCAAAAAACCTAAAGCAAACTTCAAATGCTTCCACTCTCATAAACCAGAATTATGCAATAACTCATAAACTCATCATGATCTTATAATGCATAATCAATACTTCCACTTTTAGAAAATAAGATCCACTCCAAATAAGGAAACTTAATTTAATCCTTTTCACTCCAAACTTATTTTTATAAAACCATCAATCAATAATAACCATGGAAGAATGTGCCCATACCTTTACTTTGATGAAGAAGGAGAACTCAAAATCTGTCACAACACTAACTCTCAATTTGCCACAAATTAGAGTTACCAACAATGGAATAATGCACAATGATAAGAGTCCTAATAACACCTTATCACTCCAACTCATCAATAATCAAAACTCACAAATATACATATCAACAATATTCCTTTACACCTTATAACTCCTACTTAATATATCACAACATAACTTCAATCTCAAAAAATAATTACAAGAGAATATCTACTCAATAACTCCAAAGGCTTTCTAACCCCAATATGACATTAAGCACAATTATTCCTTAAACCCTTATAACTCCTAAAATACATTTACTTCTAAATGCATTTACCACATAAACATTAAGCATCAATAATAATAATGTCAAAGCAAAATTTCTATTTAACCTTATACCTCCATCCAATTACCAAAAATAATTTGCCAAGTCAAATCAAATATTCCACATTATCAACAAAAGATCTACCTTGGCTAAAAATCAATTCTCCAACCTTAGGATAAGTGCGGAGACACCAACATAAGTGCCAAAGTGCTTCCTCCTCCAAACTTGTGGCCCAAGGCAACTGTTGTACCACGTGCACAATAATCTATGACCAAAAATGAAACATGCCCGATGCGAATCGATCTCGACACCTCTACCTAGCGACCACATTTGCTCCACTACGTCCATCGTTGGAGCATAAGTACCCAATGAAAATATCAAGTGCCACTCATAATTTTACCTTCCCTTTGCTCACATAAATTAAAGACAAATAGATGTGTCTTCCTCACAAGCATACGGAATTGGAACTTAAACACAGAGCAATACAAAATTCAAAAATCATAGAGCAATCTAAAATCGAAGGTCACAGAGCAATAAAAAATTGAAATTCATAGATCAATACAAATTCAAAGGTAATCGTACAAATAAAAGGTGCTTAAAACCTTAGGAAATAATGCCCTTTAATAGTCTTTCATCCCATGCAAATTGACGTCGATGCTCCTTTCAAACATTGTGTTTTTCATCCCATGCAAGTTGATGTCGGTGAGGTAAGTCTTTTACATGAGCGTCGCTAAGGGTTTAGAAACCCTTTCAATAATAATTATTAAATTAATAATTATTATTTTATTAATAATAAACTTAACTTAAAACCTTTTTAAAGTTTTGAGTTAATTTATTTATTAATAATAAAAATAGACTTTTAAGGTTTTTTCAAGGAGCAAAACCTTTTCATTAAGCCAAGATGGTTTTAATAAAAACCCTTAATGAGTCCAGATTGTTTTAAGAAAAACCTTTAACCTTGTCACCATGGTTTTAATAAAAACCCTTAAACAAACATCATGGAACTTTCAAGATCTTTTTGGAACCAAACTCTTTTTGACATCAGCACAAATTCCTTTTGACATCAACACAAACTCCTTTTGACATCAATGACAACTCACAAACATGAAGCTAGGCAACATACCCAAAATTTCCAACAATAGCCCCCTTTGTCATTGATGGCAAACCACTACTGAAACCACTGCCAACTGTAAAAACTGAAACCAACTAAAAACCATCCTCTGAAGCTTTGATCCCCCTAACTCAAGGCTCTCCCCCTTACTCAAATATCTCCCCTTTTTCATCAATGGCAAAGGGTTACCTTTGGGGCTAAGGTCTAAGAATTAGCCTCTTAGCTTAGCCCCTCCCCCACCTTCTATTGAGGTGATTAATTCTAGGGTGGGAGTAAAAATCCCTTTAGGCACTGATCATCATCAGTGTCCATAACTGCATTTCCATGATTTTTCTTGATATCCTTGTCCATGTTCCTGTTCCTGTTCTTGTTCTTATTCATATCCTTGTTCTTGTTCCTTTTCAAAACCCTATTCATGTTCATGTTCTCATCCTTGTTTTTGTCCAAGCCATTATTCCTATTCCTATCATTATTCCTATTCCTGCCATTATTCCTATTCCTATTCATAGCCTTGAACCTGTACCTTGGAACTTCTGCTCTACACCATTTGGATGTATGTCCTTCATTATTGCACTTATAACATTTGACAATGTTATTCCTTTGATATGTACCTATTTTCTAAATCCTCTCTATTGGACCAAACATGTTCCTGTTGTTAACCCTACAATTAATTGCCTTATGCCCAAACTGATTACAAGAGTAGCAATACCCTTGAAAGAAATTACCATTTCTAAAATTTCCATTAACATGTCTTGCTTGAGCCTTGCACTATGAAGCCATGTATCTAAAATTGTGACATGCAAAACATCTTCCATTGAACTTTCCTATGAGGTCAAGGCAAGGAAAGTTCTTGGTGAGCTTACTTGAGCTGATTTGGGCAAGTTCTTGGTGAGCTTGCTAGGACAAATTTGGACAGGTTCTTGTGGAGAAATTGTGGACTGATTTGGACAGGTTCTTGTGGAGAACTTGTGGAATGATTTGGACATGTTCTTATGGAGAACTTGTGGACTGATTTCGATAGGTTCTTGTTGAAGAACTTGTGGAAATATTTGATGAAGTATTGGTGAAGACTTATGAGCAGTTTTGATTGATTTGTTCAAGATTTTGGATTAACATTGGGATAGATCTGACAGAGATTTGAGAGCAGATTTGTGCTAGACCAGAGGACTGATTTTGGTGCATATTTGTGATAGAGTTTGAGAGGACTTGTGCTAGACCAATTGACTGTGTTTAGTATAAATTTTGATGAGCAACTGTGGAGGTGATCAGTGAGGACAAAATTATCTAGATCTAGATAAAGGAGGATAGGATGTCTTCCGTGGAAAGGAGTTCCACCTGCTAGCGACATAAGAGGTAGTGATATTCTGAAGTATCATTTCTAGATCTTTGGGGGATAGGATTTCCACAACCCAACAATTGCCAATAATACAATATCAAGGAATCAACTCCTCCAACATAGAACCATAACTTGCTATCAAACCCTAGCCAAGTTAGTTTTCAAGAACTCAAAGCAATCTCTCTCTAAGCATCAAAAAGGGGTTCAAGATATTTCCAAATTCTCTCAAATGGGAATGCTCAACTTAACCACACAACCAAGTTTATCAAGAAAAGTACAACTTGATAAAATCAAATATCAAAGGAGCAAGCCCAACTCATATATCAAGTAAAGCATAAGTTGATCAACTCAATCTCAATGGAAGCAATCTCAAAACCAAACTCTCAACAACCAAACAACTCAATTAGGGTTTCAACAACTTATAGCAATGGCATACGCTTCTCACTAAAAAATCCTAAAAAAAACTTCAAATGCTTCCACTCTCATAAACCAGAATTATGAAATAACTCATAAACTCATCATGATCTCATAATGCATAATCAATACTTCCAATTTCAGAAAATAAGATCCACTCCAAATAAGGAAACTTAATTTAATCCTTTTCACTCTAAACTTATTTTCAGAAAACCATCAATCAATAATAACCATGGAATAATGTGCCCATACCTTTACTTTGATGAAGAAGGAGAACTCAAAATCTATCACAACACTAACTCTCAATTTGCCACAAATTAGAGTTAGCAACAATGGAATAATGCACAATGATAAGAGTCCTAATAACACCTTATCACTCCAACTCATCAATAATAAAAACTCGCAAATATACATATCAACAATATTCCTTTACACGTTATAACTCCTACTTAGTATATCACAAAATAACTTCAACCTCAAAAAATAATTACAAGAGAATATCCAGTCAATAACTCCAAAGGCTTTCTAACCCCAATATGACATTAAGCACAATTATTCCTTAAACCCTTATAACTCCTAAAATACATTTACTTCTAAATGCATTTACCACATAAACATTAAGCATCAATAATAACAATTTCAAAGCAATATTTCTATTTAACCTTATACCTCCATCCAATTACCAATAATAATTTTCCAAGTCAAATCAAATATTCCACATTATCAACAAAAGATCTACCTTGGCTAAAAATAAATTCTCCAACCTTAGGAGAAGTGTGGAGACACCAACATAAGTTCCAAAGTGATTCCTCCTCCAAACTCATGGCCCAAGGCAACTGTTGTACCATGTGCACAATAATCCATGACCAAAAACAAAATATGCCTAACACAAATTGATCTTGACACCTCTGCCTAGCGAGCGCCTTCGCTCCACTACCTACGTCGTTGGAGCACAAGTTCCCAACAAAACTCTCAAGCACCACACATAATTTTACCTTCCCTTTGCTCATATAAATTAAAGATAAATAGATTTGTCTTCCTCACAGGTGTACGAAATTAGAACTTAAACATAGAGCAATACAAAACTCAAAAATCACAAAGCAATCTAAAATCTAAGGTCATAGAGCAATACGAAATTGAAGGTCACAAAGTAATACGAATTCGAAGGTAATCATGCAAATCGGAGGTGCTTAAAACCTTAGGAAATAATACCCTTTAATAGTCTTTCATCCCATGCAAATTGACATCGACGCTCCTTTCAAGTATTGCATTTTTCATCCCATGCAAGTTAACGTCGGTGAGGTAAGTATTTTACATGAGCACCACTAAGGGTTTAGAAACCCTTTCAATAATAATTATTAAATTAATAAATATTATTTTATTAATAATAAACTTAATTTAAAACATTTTTAAAGGTTTGAGTTAATTTATTTATTAATAATCAAAGTGGACTTTTAAGGTTTTTTCAAGAAGCAAAACCTTTTCATTAAACCAAGATGGTTTTAATAAAAACCCTTAATGAGTCCATATGGTTTTAAGAAAAACCTTTAACCTTGTCACCATGGTTTTAATAAAAACACTTAAACAAACATCATGGAACTTTCAAGATCTTTTTGGCACCAAACTCTTTTTGACATCAGCACAAATTCCTTTTGACATCAACACAAACTCCTTTTGACATCAATGACAACTCACAAACATGAATCTAGGCAACATACCCAAAATTGCCAACAATATCTTGGTTTATAGCCACTCATGGGAAGAACACCTTATCCATGTGGATCAAACATTATAACTATTGGTACAACATAAACTTTTTGCTAAGCGATCCAAGTGTTCCTTTGGTCTAAATGAAGTGGAGTATCTAGGACACATTATCTCCAAATATGGCATCAAGGTCAACCCCATGAGGACTTAGGCAGTTCAGGACTGGCCAAAACATCATACTCTTAAGGAGCTTTAGGGATTCTTAGGGCTTACAGGTTACTACCACAAATTTATTCATAATTATGGTAAAATAGCAACCCTGCTCACATCCATGTTAAAGAAGGAATATTTTACTTGGATGGGGCCTACTGACCAAGCCTTCCTCAAATTAAAGCATTCTATGACCACAACACCAGTTTTAGCCATACCATATTTTTCCAAGTCTTTCATCATTTAAAGTGATGCTTTCGATTGTGGCATCAGGGCCATGTTGATGCAAGAAGGGATACCCTTGGCTTTCACTACTAAAGCACTCTTTAATCGTAACTTGGGAAAATCTACATATGCCAAGGAGATGTTGGCCATATTACATGACATAATCCATTGGCGACCATATCTCATTTGGCACCATTTCTCCATTAAAATGGACCATAATAGTCTTAAATACTTCTTGGAACAACAGGTTGCTACCTCATAATAACAAAAATGTGTTTCCAAACTCATGGGATATGATTATGATATCACCTATAAAAGAGCAAAGAGAATCTTGTGGTTGATGCTCTCTCACCAATTTGAGACCCTCAGTATGTTATATACCATTTCCTCACCAGTTTATCAATGAATAGATTCTGTATGATAGGAGGTACTTCAGTATGTAGACTTGAAAGCTCTGGTGGTATCGCTTCGTGATGATCCTACTTCATTCCAAGGCTACAATTGGTATGACCATGACCTATGTTATCACCAACACCTTGTTATTTCTCACACGTCCCCACTCTATGAGCTTTTCATGAAGGAACTACATACTGCTACCTCTTTAGGTCATTCAAGATTTCTTAAAATATATGAATGCCTCAAGTGCACATTCTTCTGGAAATGTATGAAATAGGACATCCATGATTTTGTAGCAGCTTGTGATACCTACCAATGGATGAAATATGAAACGGTATGTTCTCTAGGTACTCTTCAATTCTTGCTCATTCGAGATCAGGTTTGGACTAATATTTCCATGAATTATATAGAAGGGTTATCTAAATATGGTGGTAAGTCTGTTATTCTTGTGGTGGTGGATCACCTTTCAAAGTATGCTCATTTTTGTTCCCTTGGCCGTCCTTACACAGCCTCCTCTATTGTCCAAATATTTTTGGATTATATTTTTCACCTTCATGGTATGACCACCTCCATTATGTCTGATCGATACCCCACCTTTACTAGTCATTTATGGAAATATTTGTTTAAGTTGTAGGGAACTCAACTCAAAATTATTTCAGCCTATCATCTGAAAATGGATGGTCAAACTAAGATTATCAACAAATATTTGGAGATCTATCTTCATTGCTTTGCATCAGATTATCCTACTCAATGGGTGAAGTGGCTTCCTTTGGCCGATGGTGGTACAACACTTCCTATCATACAACAACAAACTAACCCATTTTGAGGTCATTTATGGGCACCCTCCACTCATACCTTCTTCATACATCCTAGGTAGCTCCAAGGTCTAGGCAGTTGACACTACTCTCATCCAACATATCGATGTTCTTTGCCGACTGAAGTAGAATTTAGACATGGTCCATAATTAGATGTGATAATAGGTTGACCAACATTATTTTGAGTGTAGATTTTATTTGGGTGACATGGACTTCCTTTGTTTGCATTCGTACAAAAAATCATCTCTACAACTCCATCGGTGCTAGAAACTTGTTGCAAAATACTATGGACCCTACCAAGTTCTTCAATGGATTGGTTCCACTACTTACAAATTGGCTCTTTCACCCACCTTAGAGCTCCATCCTGTTTTCCATGTTTCCTCTCTCAAAAAATGTTGTAGGTACATAGGTAAAAGTTTAGTCAAGATTACCAAAATTATATGAAGAAGGGTCCATATTAATTGAACCTGAATAATCTTTGGATCATCGAACCCGCACTCTCTGCAACTATACCATCATAGAATTTCTTGTTTAGTGGTGTAGGCTCCATCCATAGGATGCTACATGGGAGTATCTCCATTAGCTCTAGCACCAGTTCCCTCATTTTTAGCTTTGAGAACAAAGCTTTTTGAAGGGAAAGGACATGTTAGGATCCTATCCTAACACCATTTTGTAATTCTATTTTACTTATGTAATGACCCACTTCCAATGTGGGGATCCCATTATGACAAAATTTTGTAATACTTTGTAATGTATGTTGCAAGTAGGATTCCTAGCCAAGTGGTGCCATCTCATGTAACCATTTTTATCAATATTGTAACCAATGGTAGGTAAGATATTCTAGCTCGAGTGGAATTTTGCATGTAAGCAAACTCTTGAGCCTAGGGTTTCATGAAGTTTTTCTTTAAAATATATGAAGCCATGTACGAATTCATATTTTTGCAAGCCCATGAAATATTGAATGAGGTTTCCACCTCGAAGAGGCTTGCAATTTTATGTCATTATGAGATTGTTCCTTTTCTGCATTTGATTTATGCATAGTGATATTGAGTTATTTTATGTATTTGAGTTATTTTTAGTATTTTGTGTGAGTGTGCTTATTTTTAATAGTGATATCCTAACAACCAATATCTACCATACAAATAGGGAGATGTGATATGATCCATGGAGAAAATATCTCAAACCTCCAAATGTAATCAATGAGTAACTCCCTAGGAATGCCAAATATCCCCATAATATCTAAATAAGATAAAAATAAATATCCACTGGATCGGGAAAATAAACTAAACTAATATAAAAATAAATTACCTAGGTGAGCATGAGCTAGAGTCTAAATGCCTACTCTAACACACACTACTAGTAATGTTGATCTTAAGGAATTTTTTATACCTTTAAGACATCATTTAATAAAATAGACTCTAGTTATATCAATAAATTATAAGTAGCTTCTACTAACTTGAGTATGGATAATTTTGAGATGTTTGAAGAGTGCATCAATGATTTCAAGAAGTTGTAATAAATTATTCCTTTTACCAAAGGGACTATCAAGCAAGATAATCTTGACTATATCAATATAGTAGCTACTTCCTTTGAGATGCTTGATGTATTCTTTTCTAATCAACATTCACTAGATATTTATAGTGTGTTTGCTTATCTCATCCACTAAGAAGCCAAAAAAATGCATCAAAGAGGATGCAATTCTCTATTTAGGCTCATACAAAAGAATTTCCAAAACCATATTTTAGAAATATTTTAAAGAAGCCAAAACATGGAGGAGAAGAAAGATTTCAATAAGTCATTCAAGAAAGCGATATGTGGATTTTGTAGCAAGAAAATTAATGAGGTAAAATTTTACCATCAACAACCTAAGAGGATTGAGGAGGCAAACAAGAAGGGTAGAGGTGAAACTTCTCTTTTATTTGCACAAGGTGATCATTAGAGTGAGAGTTAAGCCTCACATGCACATGTAGTTATTCATTTATCCTATTAAAATTCCATATATTTGGAGGAATGGATTTCTAATTTAGGCATAGAACAACACATTATGACATCCTTTCAATGACTATAGTAAAAAAAATCATGGTATGTGTATATTTACTAGTGATTATACCTCTTTGCATTTGTCTAGATTTGGTAATGTGACTCTTAGATTCTAATTTTTGGGTGATTTCTTCATATTTTAAATGTGAGCCTATTGAATTATTAAAATACAACTTGAAAAATACCCCTAATTTCAAATTTTGAAAAGTCATATGGAGTCCTAGGTCTAGGTTGTTAAATCAAGATGAAAGTGGTTTCAAGTTATGTTGTAAAAGAACTAGTCAATAAATCTTCAAGGTACTCCTTGGTCATAGTCATGTCGGTTCTCAAAATATCCCTAAGGTTCACACCTTTTTGAAAATTCATAGGCCTTAGTCCATTGATTTATCAAGTTTAAGTCCCTAAAGTTCTCATCAAAAATCCCTCAAATTTCCTCCATAATATCTAAAGTCACTCTTTTTCATAATCATCACTTTTCATAAATTTTCCCTAAAGTCTAAGGCCCATTAAATAATTTTCCATCCCCTAAGCCTTAGGCTATTCACTCATCATTTCCCCCACTAGTGCCTTCCACATTGTCATAAAAATTCCATGCCTAAAAAGTTTCCATGGAGAGCATAATATTTCCCATTTCCTAAGCAAACATAGTAAAAAATATTTTTCCTCACTTTAATCCCTAAGTCTGAAAGCATAGGTCCCCAAAAAATAATTTTCCTCTCATCCATAAGCCTAATTTCACTAAATAATTCCTAAGTCAAATACCTTAGGCCATTACATGTTATATTTTCCCCCTTTTCCATCATATACTTCCATAAGTTATACCTTAAAGTCCTTCCAAAAAATCATAATCGCCCAGCCTAAGGTTCATAAAAATGTTACCACACAAATTAATCCTTCCTCCTTAGACCTTATGTCCCTATGTTTAATATTTTCTAAGGTCTCACCTCCCAAATCCTAAGCCTAAGTCTAAATATTTTGGATAATGCTAACTATTTCCCAATCAAATATTCCCCTCCTTAATATTGTTGTAGGTTTATTGTCCTATTCGAGAAGATGAAATACTAGGAGATAGCATCGATAGATCAATAGTGTGGAAGGAGAGCCCACGATATGAAATATAATGATAGACTAAGGAAGCTTTTGTCTTGTCTACTCCAATATGGAAGATGCAAAAGCAAGACCAACAGATCTAGGATTCAAAAGGGAAGCCCAAAAATTGAAGGTTAACAATAGTCCAAAGGGTGATTTCTCATATTCACACTTATATGGATGGTTATAAGGTAGAGCTTGTAGATCAAAAATTTAGAGGGGTAACTTGCAATCTGAGAATTAAGTCTGTTTCTAATGAGGTCCAACTTCTTTGTCTCATTTGCACTAGATCTAATGGTTAGGAGGCATGGCCTAGGAATCTATAACATGGAAGGAGAGCCCATGGTCTAAAAATTAATGACAATATCTGACTAAGTCAAAGATTTTTATCCTATATACACCCAGATATAATGGTATGAAAGCTCAATCGATAGATCAATAGTAGAGACCCATGACTGATAAAACTAAGAAGCCCAAGAATTTATTCCAAGTCTAAGTGCTTCAACCTTAGTCCAAATTATTCAAAGTATTTTTCACATTTATTTCTTAAGGTTGTAAAAATAGGCCATAAGAAATTATAAAGTCCTTCAAAGACCTAACCATTTTTACCCCTTAGCTCCACATATTTCCTATGTCTGAATTATCACACCTTAGCCTAAAATCCTCCAAGGGTCTTTCATACGAGGTCATGTTCTAAGGTTATAAACCTAAGCTATGAGAAATTATAATATTTTTTGAAAAGTCTAACCCTTTGTGCCACATGATTTTTCACATCTCCTAAGGACTACAAATAATGTATTTTACCCCCTTCAAGAGGCTTAGTACATAGTCCTAAATGAGCCTAAGGTTTACCTCCTAAGAAAAATAAAATAATCATCCCCCTCTTTTTCTTATGTCTATGCACCCCCTTTAGATAAGTCTCAAGCAACTTCGCCTAATTTTACAGTTAGGAGTAAGAGCCAATGAATCAATGGCTAGGAAGAGGAGCCTATGGTTCAAAAGATAATAATAGTCCAAAGGCCTTTTAACTTATCAATACTAAATATGAATGGATAAGAGATAGAGCTATTAGATCAATGGTGTGGAGGGACAACCCATGGTTCGAAGGTTAACATTGGTCTAAAAGGTGCTTTGTCTTATTTGAGATTAGATCAATGATTAGGACTAAGAGTCGATAGATCAATGGCTCGGAGGGATAACCCATGGTCCAAATGATATAAAGATACATTTTTGAGTTCGAAGACCTTTTGTCTTATATATGCCTAATATGATGGTTAGGAAGCAGAGTTAGTAGATTAATGGCTCGAACCTATAGCTAGTTAATTCAAAGATACCAAAAGTAACTTTTGTTCTATTAATAGGTAATTTCAATGGACCTAACATCACTACAAAACATTAGAGCTAGAAAAGTTGTCAGAAGTTAAATACCATTAAAATACCTTGAATCAAATATGTGACAACAAAAGTTCTTCAAAGAAAAATAAAAGAATGAAGACATTCTTCCCAATAACAAGACTGTAAATCCCAACGACTGAAAAGTTCATACTTTATTTTATTTTTACTAACCAATGCTTCATTTCAATGCAATAACAAGATAATATTTTTTAGAGCATAAGTAACATAGTTAAAAGCTCAAAAAGTATAAAATATTAAGGCCTCATGCTCAAATACACCTATAGGAAGCAATGGCACATGTTTTAAAATTAGATGAGCCAATTGCAAGGAGATAGTATAGTACCAAGACAGTTAAGACCATTGAGAGTGTTAAGGTGGCACATGTAGGGTGGTAAAAAGGAAATATAGTAGTTGGGCACCATAAATCCAGATCATGTGAGAGAGCTCATCAACTTGCTATAAATACACGTACGAGAAAACCAGAAAGACCTCATAGTGAATTATCAAGTTGTAGAAAATAGGTTAGGGCTAGAAGCATCAGTCTCATAGCAGAAAATAAAGACCCTATAATAGAGAAGCAAAAATGGTATCTTCTAGTACTCAAACCATAGTCCCTAAAGGAGGCAGTCACCCGCATCAGGAAGTTGACCGATAGCAGCCCATACTAGACCATTCTTGGGCAAGCAAGCACAAATCAAATGCTAGAGTACATACAAGGGTCAGGCCCCGACCGTCACCTTACTTTAGCTCAAATGTGGGAAACAAACAACACGGTTATAGATTGTTATGAGCTGGTCAAGGAAGATGCACAAAAGCATCTTTCCCTTCTCATGGGACTATTCAAACGGGCTTAGAGGTACCAAAATGAAGATAAACCATGCTGCAATCATTGGACTAGCAACCTAGGCAGACTAACTTACCCCAAAGTCTATTTCTTTGTAGACTTAATATCTTGGTTGGTAGTGGCATATGATCCAGACAAGAAGCAATTAAAAAAATATGATGATAGGCCCTCGGTACAAATCACTCCTAAAGTTTTCAAAAGAGTCTTCAACTTGGATAGAGCTCACTTGAAATTGGACAAGATAGTGTTGAAGGCTCAAGCCAACCAGGTCCTATTCATAGACTCTTACCCCAAGTTATTCAGGTATGATGCACAAGTATCTTATGAAATACCTCTTGAGAATTTTTTTTTGTAACCAAGGGCTATGGATTATGCATATATGATTAATATAGCACTGGGTATCCCTGACCTATTCAAAGTATCCAAAGATGTAATCTATTTGATAATCCAATGCAATAGAAGGCACCATATGCACATGTATCACTAGGAATATGTCATCATTGAGAGGATGCATCTAGAACTAAAAGCCTTGTAGAAAGCCATTAGAGAAGGGAAAGAGGAAATACCTTGATTCACTCATTACTCCATCTTAATCCACTTGCTTATCAGTTATCTAGAAAGAAGTAAAATCAAGGAGTTAGGAGGGGTACCAAAAGCACCTGATGTACAAGATAAGTTGCTATGGATTCATGAGGGAGGGTCTAGCCATACCTAGTTCCTAGGAATATTTCTACCCCTGGTCCATGAATATATCTATGGTTATTCCCCTAGTAGGATACCCAAAGGAATTGTAATTTTTTGCATGAAAATAAAGCAGGAGACTTTTTCATCACTGATAATTTTACTTATATCAGATTATATGGGGCTACAATTCCTTCTAAAATGCTTCCATCATATTGCCCTTTTACTCTAGCTACTTTAGATATTACTAGACAAATAACAGAGGAAGCCAATATGAGAGTTGGTAAGAAGGTAAAAAGGGTCCCTTGGTTTAAACTCCCCTGCAAGATGGGCACATATATTTATAGAGGGTACCCCAACTTATTCAGATCAATGTGGAGGATGGATGAATATGGGTTACCAAAGCTCAGTTGGAGGCCATATGATCCTCATGGCCATCATAGAGAAAATGTAGAAGGCTTGAAGTCTAGTTGGATCAACCACAAGTTTGATCCATTTGAAGATCAATTACAATAGATCATTAGAGAAAATAAGTCCCTAAAATATGTATGGGGTCAGTTTGACATTAAAAAAGAGGTCATACCTAGATGTATTTCCCTAGAAATTATTCTTTTGACTTGGTCTTATTAAGGATAAATTTAGTAGAAGCTTATGCACCTATAATTCCAATTGAGTTTCCAAAGGAGTTTGAAGATCCTATGCTGGAAGCAATTAATACTGATGCTTAGCAAGTAGAAATCATTGTGGATATATTGAAGTTAGTTGAAATAGTACCAACAATAGCCCAACTAGCCTAACATACTTTGAGCATACCACAAGCCCTACTGAAGCAGGGACCTTCGAGACCATAACTTTTGAGGTCATACCCCTAGAGCTAAGGCCAAAATATAAGGGCAAAGAAATTATTGTTACTGCTTCTCAGTAAGAATAATCCATTGTATATATGTCCACTATAGACAAAATGTCTAAAGAAGACCAATTCCAAATGGTGATACAAAGGCCATAGTTTCTGCCTAAAGCCTTGGTGGTAGACAATAAGGAGAGAAAAATATCTCCTTTTGTGCAGAAGAAGATTGAAAAGGTTGGAGGGTTAACCTCACTTCTTAGGGAACATCATATCAACATGCCAAGTCCTTCCAAATCTCCTAAACATAAGAAAGCAAGGACTGAGGCTGACCCTACCACAAAAAGCATTAGCTTAGTTAGAGTAGAGGAAGTGATTTCTATTGATGATTTTGATGAACAACAATTGCAAGCCATGGAGGAAGGAAAGGATCCAAGAAGCATAAAATGAGTAAAAGAGATACCCAGACCACATCATCACAAACTACTAGAATTACAATCCCTAAGCCAATGCACCCCATTGTAATTTAGTTTGATCAAAAAATAGGGGATGTAGATGTGTTAGGATAGCCCTCTGAATTATCAAGGATGGTCAAACATATGTAGAAGAAGGTAATAGATCTGGTCTTCTAAGAGAATGAAGAACTAAAAGCTAAGATGAACCAGTTGCAAGCAGATAGAGAAAGGTTACATGAAGAATTTAGCAGACTTCAAGAGCAAGCACCACAAGCACAAACAGGGGAGAAGTTTGCTAGTAATTGCTTTATTAAAAGGTATAAGGAAGAACTAGTTTCAAAGTTTAAAATAGGAGAGAAATTATTGCATAAAATATTTAAAAAAACCTTGCTGAGGTCACAACCACAACTTTGAAAGCACTATTGCAAGAAATAGACCAGAGGGCATTGGCTCTGAATCCTATCTACATAAAGTGTAAAGAAGAATACATTATGATAACGAATGGCAAAAGCTATGAATACCAAATAGAATTTCTCAAGCTAAACACTTATATCCATGAGAAGCCATATTGGGAAAAATTCCTCCAAGACATGGAAAATTGGGTAAGTGAAGTAGATGAGAAAAGGAAACAAGTAGGCATCCTAATTGAAGAATTCCTGACAATAGAGAAGGTTGAGGAATTGATAGCCAAAATGATACAATATTTTGAATGTGATGAAAATGATGAGCTTAAGTTAACCTGATAGATTAATGAGTTATCAAAGAAGGTTCAACCCATAGTTATATTCTCCAAAGATAACAAATTCTCAACCAAAGACTATGTCAACAAGTTAGTAAGTATAAAGTATGCAGTTACATATACAACCTCTTTTGTGATGAAGCATGGGGACAAATTGCAAATCTACTAGGGGTGAATCAACCACAACAAGACAAAACTAAAGTGGGACCTAGTACATAAAGAGACAAAGATATAAGGATAGGCCAAAAATAAGATCTAAGTGGGGTACAACTGTATCCAATTTTGAAAATCCAAATCTATAATGTAGCCAATTATTGATTTTTAATAAAAATATAGCTATTATTAGACTGTAGCACACTCATCCAATCAAGGTATAGGATGATGATAGATGGAGGGTCCATATGGAGGTAGTTATAACAGACACAAGGCACCCTCAAGCTATAAAAAATACTGCTACAACCAGAACAAAGGATCAAGCTTTTTGCATAGCAATTTTTGCTAGAGGTATACTTGAGTGCCCTTATCTTTACTATTGTATTTCCTTTTGTGTATTTTCTCTTTGCCATCTCTTATTCCTCCCATTTATGTGCAGGTTTTGATAGGGAAGTACTCAAGAACTGAGATCATTTCTAGCTACTGAGTTAGAGGTTTGGAGGCCTGACTATTACCATATTGGAACAAGAAGGTGAAGAATTCTTGTTACATCATTTGAATGAGAGTTATTATTGTATTAATCTAAAAGATCTTTAAGGTAATTCAAGCCAGCTCTCATTGTAAAACTCATTGATATTAATACAATTCCAAGCTTCTTCCTTATCAATTATTTGTGTTCAGTCATGTTTGTATGTCTCTTTTACATATTGTAAACACCAAAATATAGCCACTTGTTATCCATTCATAGTTTCCCACAACTTTATCCATTATTTATATATATTTTTTAATATATATTTAAATTAATAATATTTTATATATTATATTTATATATATTTAATAAATATATGTATATATGTATAAATTAATCCTATCCATCCATCATTTTTTAATCCTAGCCATCCATCCACCTTAATCCATACCACCTACATAGATTTAATCTCCACCCTCCATCATGTTTTAATCTTGACCACACAAATTGTGTCATTGAAACCCTAACATGCCCTAGGGAATATTATAAAGAGGAGTCATTTTGATGACTTAACCCCTAAGCTTTTGAATTCTCTAAGTCATTTGGAGTTTCAAATCCCTTTGCCTCTATCATCCACCATCGTCTCTCCCTATCACATCCTCCATATCCATCATCGCCCACCTTGCAAGTCAAATATGCTTTTTAGCTTCTGCTTCACACCTTGAATACCCACTAGATCCTTGCAAATTCCTTTGGATGCTTCAGACCATCATTGAGCATCCCCTAGAGTTTTGAATGACCACCAAAGTTTCTCAAGAACCTTAAGGCATTTCCTACCCTTGATTTATAGCCCTATGGCCTTTGAGTGCCATTATGGTGCATCTGCATCACCATATTCTATGATAGCATCAAAGACAGAAGCAACAAGTCAATGAAAATAAGGTAAAAGTTCATTTGCAAGTATTTTTAGTATTCTTAGTGTAGACACATAATCCTAGCCACTTGTCCTTCATCCTGGTAATTTTACCACCCACTTGTCCACCATCCCCTTTTCCTGCCATTCAATTGGCCATACCATGCCTTTCCTGCCATCCAATGGCCTACTTTATCCCTTTTGGGACTGATTCTTGCATCCGTAGTATTTTTACTATCACGCTACAAGAATCTATTTGAAACCAATGAGCTATTATAGGCTCTGGTCAACTTGCCTCGTTGTTCTGCTAAACATAAATATTGCTAAAGAAAACTATAGAACGGGTAAGAAAACCCCAACGGTAATTCTATGGCTAAAACTCTAATTTACATGCTCCATATTTATATTATATTATATGTATTAAAATTACCAAGCATGAAAACAACCATTTGTTATGCCTTATGTAGACCGGTGCCTAGATTCATTGGGTTGTTATAGAAATTTAACAACAATTTTAATATGAAACAAAAAGAAGGGGAGAAGGAAAATTGGCGTTCTTAATCTCATTCAAATATCACAATAAAATCAAGAGTTAACCAATGAAAGAAATATATATAATGTGTTCAAATAATGTAACCCATTACACAGTGACACACAGTACTAAGACAAAGATATGACAAGAATAAAATTTAGAATTGTATTGATTTCATAAAATATTACATGCAGAGTGGGCGAAATGCCTTTTAACTAAGTTTTTCTCAAAAAAATACATCAATATAATGAAGAGGACTCTATTTAAATAATGTAACAAGTCTCTCAAACTCTCCTTGTTCCAATCTGGTAATAGTAGAGTATCTGAATCCTAGGCTCAAAAATATAGGAAATGATCTCAGCTTCTTGAGTGCTTTCCTATCACGATCCTACAAAGAAAAGGGAAGAATAAGAAATGAGAAAGGAAAATAGACACAGAAGGGGATACAACAACACAACTAACATGGCACTCAAGTATACCTCTTAGCAAAAATGCTATTCTCTAATTGCTTTATGCAGAATCTGTCCATAGTTGCTTCTTATTATAGCCTCTGGTTCTTGATTCTATTATTTTTGGTTTATTTTTGGCCTTACACTTGTCTTCATCTGATTTGATATCCAAAACTAGTACATCTAGCTTCCACTATCTTTTCCTACTTGAAATGAACTCTTCTCTTTGACCTTTTCAAATAGTAGTTTATTTTAACCAGTGATGGTGGTCCCAGGAGAACCCGTTTCCTCTTGTACCACCTCCTTCACAATTGTTCCCAATGTTTCTTTTTGGACTGTCTCTTTAACTGCTTTAAAGATTTTTTTTGTTAGCTCAAGATTTTGTTGTAATGAACATGTTTCTAGATGCTGACTGAGAGTTCTAATTTCCTTCCCTTTTTGTACTTTTTTTAGCTTTTCTATTTCCTCAGTCATCAATCTCCATACCTTTGTGTCAAATGTGGTTGCATTCCTTAGCATATTTATTTCTTGCATAATTTTGTTCTTCTGTATGGTAATATTGGGTGTGTTCCTTTCATATTGAAAGAGTAACATCTCTACAGTGTTTACCATGAGTTTTGTTTATCTAACCATTTCTACTTCATCACCTGGTTCACACTCAAACCTTTCAATGATGCTCTTGAACACTTCTATATTTATGGCCACTAAGCATTGGTCTAAGGATAAACCAATGTCTACCAATCTGTCTGTTGCATATTTTATCAAATCATCCATTTCAGTCACAACATTGACCCACATTTCTCGGTTTGCTCCAAACAAGGCTGCTTTAAATAACTCAAAATTGAGCTAGACTTTGCTTCCATCATTTGTTATTATTTCTTATCCCTGCAGCTCTTCAAAATGATCTCCTATAAAATCCAAGGTAGGGTGAATGATTTCAAAATCTTCTTCTCTTTCTTGCATCAAGGTGAGAATTTCTTGAGTAGTTATTTGAATCACCCTTATTTGTATGAACATTGCAGTAAAGCCCTTGGCATGAGATCTTATATTCATTGACATATCTTGAATTTTTACCATCGAAGAGGACTGGGTACTTGAGGCATCTCTTTGATTTAATTCTTCCTATTGTTTATTTATTAATGCCTTTAGCTCTGCCTTTTCCTTCTCCCATTTCTCCAATTGTTTCCTTAGCTCTGTAATTGTTCCCATGAATTTATCTATGGCTTGATTTTGCATTTCTTTGACAACTTTGGCCACTTCACCTTATTTGCCTAGTACTGATGAGCCCCCTATTTCTTCATTGACTCTGAAGACTAGTGGGTCCTACAGAGCAAGAAGATTTATCTCTACAATATTTGATATAGATGCCTCTGATTTATATTCTTCTGTGAACTATCCTCCAATATTCCCCATCCCTGCTACTAACTACAAATTCTTGATCATCTGCAGTAGTGAAGGTAGTCTATTCATTTGTTCTTTCTAGAACAACATTTGTAGAGGGTAAAGACAATTTGGATTTTTTCTTTTCCACAAGAGTTACTTCTTCTTGGTTCTTCACTAGGTGACTTCGAAAAAGACCATCCAATACACTAGTTCTCCTAGGATTCATTTGTATTACTGATATAATTTTAATCTCCTATCCCTTTATTGTTATAGTGGTAGGGATAGCCATGGATGCCAATTTCTTTACACTTGTTATAGTTAGAACTCTATAAAAAATAGAAACTATGGCTTATTCTGAGAGGGGAGACTCCTGAGTTGGTGTTGTTGCAATCTCCTTCCCTTTATCTGTATTCTATTTTTTGGAAGCTTTTTTGGAAGTGCTTGGTGTTGCTTCTATTCTGAGGTGAGTACTTTCAGAAGGCCTAACCTGTTGCTCTACTATATCTGCATTTTTTATAGTGACTTATATTAGATCAATACCTTGTTCTTATATCAACTATAACAAGGGGTCTTCTTTGATCGCTTGGCCTATTCTTGTTATAATAGGTGCCATAGCATCTACTGAACCTTATCGAAGCCTCCTTAACTCTATGGGGTAATCATAGGCTTCACAAACCTATGTGCTGCCCCTCATTTCAGGAGGGAAATTATAGACACCTAAATTATGTAAATCTGATAAGACTATCAGTGCATTGCATATGCCCTCTTATCGATAATATATGGCCATATTGGGAACCTCTCTAGGCTAGCAAAAGGCTTCCAAAACCATCCAAAACTTAGTTTAGAGGGTTCCTAGCAGTCTGGGGCAGTTTTTGGGCTCCTACTGGTGATTGTCCCACCCAGGGATGGCCATCAGCAATCGTCCCTGGGTGGGATGACCCCTAACTAGACCCTTGAAAAAGTCAAAGGACATACTAAATGACAATCCAAGACTACCATTAGCATGTCCAATCACCCCAAATTGATTTGGGACCTACTGATAGATAGTGGGACAATTGATTGGGAGCACCCAAAGGGGTAACCTTCTCCCAATCACCCCATGATGTGATTAGGACACATGGTGTCACTTGCCTTGCATGGAAAATATACCATTTTGTCCTAAGTGCCCTCTTGGGCTATAAAAGGAGCTCCAAACTCCAAATTTTAGGAAGGAGAATTTGGAGATAAAAATTCATGAAGTGCTGCCCAAATTGAAACCTAAACTTTGCAAACCAAAACCTACCTCGTCTTGGCCTTGAAACCCTCTTCATACAAAAGTGATTTTAGGGGCAAAAATGCTTGAACAATCCAAACCAAACCGGCCAAATTAGAGAATTATTTGGCCCTATCTATTGACAATACCCTTACCAAGTTCTAGACCAATTCCCACAACCATAGGTGACAAAATTAAGTCAGTTTTGTAACCGTCCCACCTGGGGATGGTCAGTAGTCATCCCATGTCACACCTAGGGATTGCCACAAAATAGGTTGTAATTTTAAATAAATTCCTTCATAGTCCCATTAGGAATGTTTAGAAGGATATCTAGTCCAAATTTGGAGCAATTTAGAGGATTTTTAATGCAATATTTAGAGTCCCCAATGTTGCAGGTCTAGTTGGCTCACCCCGGAGTGGAGATCATTTTTGCATATTTTCACCTTAAATATTACTTCCAAATCTATTTATTTGCATTTATAATAGATTATTATATTTTTATGCTTAATGTAGATCAATTTTTATATATGTAGATCACCTTTTATAGTTGTAGAATATGCTCCTTTTTCATGGTTTTATGGCTTTATTCTATAACACAGGTGCTACTAATCCCATTTCAATTCCTTGTCTTCAGTAACAAGAATGATAGGAAAGAGAAGGAGCTAAGGAGACACAATATTATGAGCCCAAAAATAGCTCTTGAGTGTGGGATGCGAGATTTACAACATACCATAGTTTACATCGCTTTAAGGCCCTTTTCAAGGGACTAGATCCCTTGAACATTGTAATGTTGGATGTATCAATTTGTAAAAGCCCTCAATGGTATATTTGTAATCTCACATTTAAATCTATATATTTATTAAATAAGAAGTTGAAATCCACCATTTTGTTACATATTTTCTTCACTTTACTAGATTACAAGTTTATGCTATATTTCCCTTTTAATACCATTTAAATTCTTTACATTACAATTAAGTGCCCTTAAGGCAGTGTAGTAAATTTCATATATTCAATGGAAATCATGGTATCTAATATTTTTAAGTCTCCCCCTTGGATGATGTTAATTTGGACCTCAAATTTTGGTTTTGCAGGTTGCAGGTAGTGACCGTTCTGAGCTAAAACGACCTCTTTGCTGCTCCATGGCATTGGGTGAGATGGCCAGTTGCATGGCACTGGGTGGGATGGCCCCAAATATGTGACCGTCCCTACTTGGTATGGCCACAAAACCAGAGGATTTCTATAAAAATTTGCAAAAACAACAAGTTTCAGGTTCATTTTTACACCCTTCTGCACTGTCAATTTGCAAATTTACTGTTTAAAATGATTAAATTTCATGTTTTCTTGCTTTCTAGATGCATAGAAAAGGTTAGACTATCTCTTCCCAAAATATTGCATTAATTAGTTAAGAAAAATAGAAGAAAAATATAGTATATTTTTTATTTTTTTCTGGTTTGACTGCTTGCCACTTGCCCAAAAATGGTTAAGTTCATATAGGTGTTTGATTTCAGTGCTTTCCTTTTATGCTACTAATATTTCTAAAATAAAAATGTACCTTCATGCATTTAGTAAATAATCATTGAGTGCTCTTTTGTTTTCTTTCAAATATTTAAAAGGAACACACACACACCATGATCCACTTAAATTTTGGTGAGTTGGACTTCATTCCCAACCACTGATAGAGTTCAATGACGGTGGGTTTCATCTCCATCCATTGACTCAAATCCTACGAACCTTGTTCTATTGGCCAATACCAACTCCAAGATCTGTCCTAACCATGCAAAATAGCATACATTTCTCTTCAGAGGGGTGTATCACTATGCACAGGGTGCTGGGTGAGGATTAGCAGGACCTATGCTCCCTGATCGGGTATGGATTTCATCTCCATACTTTGGTTGGTTCACGTGATCAAAATTTCACTCTCGGTTGTCGAGCTATGAGTATATAGGTGAAAACCACTTAAAATTTGAGAATATCATTCAACAAAATATCAAACACGAGAAAAGGATTTTCTTTACAAAGCAACACATCATTGAAACACAAAAAACAATTTAGGATTCATATATAAAAAATTTAAAATGAGATAATCACTTCTATGCTTGTGTGTCTCTATTGTTTGTTTGTTTCAAATTCATATAAATTCTAAATAATATAAACACATAGTAGTTAGAGTACATAGCTATGGTACGTACCCGTAGCCAAGCCCATTTAGGGGCAGAAGCTATGGGCAATAGAGAAGAGGATATAGGACATCCTTGTATCGAGCCTAGGGATAGGATCATTCCACCCTGGTAATCAACCACTCTCCCTAGTCATAGATTGACAGATGAGTGGATGGTTAGTCCTAGAGTTTCAACTAGAAGGCTAGCCTACAAGGGACTCCTTTGTAGGGTGCCCCTATAGGTCCTAGTCCTAGTTTGGTAAAATATCTCCCTAATTCACATGCTACAAATACCTTCTTTAGAGAAGATTCATTACGCAATGAGGTGCCTCCACATAGAGAAATACCACGCATTCACGTTCCTACTCGATATTCTACTCCTGTTCATACACAGGAGCAAGAGCTCACACCTCTAGTAGGGTTGAATGATCATCTCAATATTTCAAGTCACCCTGCTCCAAGGTATCAAAATCACGATGAGTATGATACTCGTTAAATTAGGCAACCTTATTCTACCTTACCTTACCTCATTTATGAGGGAAGACCTGAGGAACATCCAGATTATCCTCATGAAAATATGTCAATGCAAGCATGTTGTGCCTCTGCGCCAATAGTCTCTCAAAAAAACTTGTTTAGGAGAGAACCTCAAGTCAATGCAATTTCCCTCGATTGAGTGAAGCACATAATTGATCTCACAGATCCTCTTGAAAAATATAGACAACAAGGCAATAGTGCTAAGGCACTTAGACCTCATACAATAAATCAAATTAATAATTTGGTCTAGAGATATGTTGACCACCAAGTTGAGTTTAATCGACCTAGGTTAGATAAACATCGCTTAGATCTCTTAGATCAGTGACATCAAATAGAGAAATAAAATCTTGAATGAAAAATTCAATAAACTTTACATCATGGAGCTATAACTCCAAGTACGCGTAGACAAGAGGCTCACCCGAGGCAACCAAATTTCCAACAAGATAGGTCTCCTAGACCTAATCCTATGTTGCCTCCTAGACCTCGTAGGCCTGAACAAAATGCATATGATAGGCTAAACATAGATCACCTTCAATAGGTGTTAGTTCCTCCTTGTAGGCCCATACCTAAAACACCTTATGGGACTTATGATGATTTGGAACAAGATGAGGATTATGTAGAAGCACTTTATGGAGGTGTGGCTGATGTTAATCTACCACCCCAACTTAGGCTTAATATTCCTCATCCACCTCTATGAGTTCAAAATAAAGAAGAGGAGATTAAATCCTTGGATGCATATCAATCTTTGCTTGCACGCTTAGAAACTATAGAAGCTAATACAGTTGGCAATGGGATTCAAAAGCCTAATTTGTGGTAGCTAAAGAACCAATCGCTACACCCATCCATTCCTTCCCTGTTCTATCTTAAGCATTTCAAAATTCCCAAATTTGATAGATTCAAGGGCAAATAATATGCTCAAGAGCACATCACTAGATTTCTAAATTTGTGCTTCAACAAACAAGACAATGATGCATTTCTCCTAAGAAATTTCTTGAGTACCCTCACTGATCTTGCCATTGAGTGGTTCAACCAACTTACAAAACATAGCATCTACACATTCAAACAATTTTTTGATGCATTTTTGGAAAGTTTCACCTTTAACACCAAAATGAAGGCAACATTAACCGACCTCATAGGAATGAAACAAATCGAGGATGAGATGATCACTAAATATGGAAATAGGTGGCGAACACTTTTGGCTAAGCTACCCTATC
This sequence comes from Wollemia nobilis, assembly GCA_028583015.1. NCBI lineage: Eukaryota > Viridiplantae > Streptophyta > Pinopsida > Araucariales > Araucariaceae > Wollemia > Wollemia nobilis. Next base: position 18,620,929 of record JAQPPZ010016473.1, read on the forward strand.
TATTGCTAGTGACTGAATTGACTTGTTTGTTCTCAAAGAGTTGCTTTAAACCCATATATTTGACATTGCAATTACAACAATACCCTACCTTGGAAGAAGCTCTAGCACAGGCTAGAAACATAGAGGAAATTAAAATCCAAGAGGGAGAAATAACAAAACCTCATAAGGAGTGGACAAATAATCCTAAGAATAGCTTGGCACCTACAAATCCAATTGCAGTCAATAAAGTGACCATAAATATCCTTGGGTCTCCTCAAGTGATGCCTCCCAAAAATACTAACTATCAAGCCCAACATCCTCCTATGAGTTATGACAATAATGGTACAATGAATCGAGGACAAAAATAATAATGTCACCCTCAGCAACAATTTACTCCCATTGTTGAATCCATGGATTCTCTTTTTGAGCGGTTGTGGACTAAAAAGATGGTTAATTTACCAGATATTAAATCCAATGATCCAAAAATAGGCAAACCCAAGCCTATGGGACATTGAGAGGATTAGTATTGTAAGTTTCATTGGCAAGGTGTCCATGATTTACAATCATGCTATGGTTTTAAATACATAGTACAAGACATGATTGAGAGGAATGAGCTTACAATAGATGCTCCATTAGCTCCTACAAATCAACAAATGGGTATTTACAAAGAAACTTTACCAACTCATGAGGTACAGATAGCACCTGATAAATCGATGAATGAGGTAAAGCAATAACACCCTATGTAAGGGTATGTTGGAATGGTGAGTATTATGACCAGGAACAAGAGATATCCAACTCAAGTTGCATAGCCTACAACTTCAAATGATGTTCCAACTACATCATAAACTACAACACCTGTAGTACAGGGCCTTCTTTCTAGGATAATAGTGACAATTAAGAGCAAGCTTGCACAAATCTTGAGGACCACATCAGCATAATTGTCCATATATGAGTTGATCCAACAATAACCTCCACATCAGAATGCCTTGATGGAAATTTTAAAATCCATAGAGTTGCAACCACATGAGTCCAACTCCTTTATAGATTTTGTGGGACATGTGCAACAATGCAAAAAAACTAGTCATACAATTTCATGAGCATGAGCTAAAATAAATAGCTAGCGATGTGGTAGATCCTCCTTTACACATCATTGCATGTATAAATGAGATACCATACAAGAGAGTGCTTATAGACACTGGGTCCTCAAGTAACATCATAACAACTAAAGCACTAAAGCACCTTAAATTACCATCATCTCATGTTGTGGAATCAACTTACACTCTTTGTGCTTTCAATGACACAATATGCTCTACTATCGGTACCATAGTTTTACCCATTCATGTGGGGAAAAATATTATATTGACAATATGCCTTGTGCTAGAGGGTGATATGGCTTATAACATTTTGCTTTAAAGAACTTGGATACGGGATATGAAGTGTGTTCCCTCCATTACACATAAATTTCTTAAATACACTCATGAAGGGCAAGTACTATCTACCGATCTAGAGCCCTTCAAATGTTGCAACATGTTGTAGTAGATGCCAGAGTCAACATTACCTTCGACTCACGTAGACTTTCAATTGAATACACCTGGTCATAGTCTACCCATTCCACCATATTCATCATCATCTACTCCATCCTCATCATTGTCACCTTCAGATAATGCTTTGACATCATCAAACCCTCCATCGAGGAACACGTCGAAGAGGCCTATTGATGAGAGCCCACCATTATTTTCTACCATATCCACAAAGGAGATTCCTTGAGTCATTAATGAGGAATTACCTCTAGAGGTGAACACTGGATCACCTCAAACCTCCATTCCATATCATCCATCTTTGCCATCCCAAGTCACAGTACAAATTTCAAGCACAGGGATAGGGGAATACTTGGTGAGAAATATCACAACAGTTTCATCACTAGAGATAGTGCAATACATGGGAAGACCTCGTCTTCCTATAGGTAGCATTGTACCTCTTGGTATACCTCCTAATCAAATGAATTATATATATGGATGTGTAGAGTATGGAGCTCTACCCATTCCTCAGAAAGAAGATGATGATGAACCCTTTTCTAAGGATGTAAATTATTTGTCAAATCTAGACTATGCATTGTGGTACTTAGACCACTATAATTGGCATGGGTTTGGTCTTGGTATGTATGAGTAGGGTGCTCGTGTTCCTTTTCAACCCTAGTATCAACTTCCATATTATAGATCCGGGTTGGGACAAAATAAATTGGTATCATTGGATGTCCTCATTGAGGGCCTCGAAAACCTATGTATAGGTTATCAGGATAAGCTCACCCGCAACCCATATGCTAATCTGAATCACGTCCATTCCTTTGGAGATCACTTTCTCATAGAAATGACAGATCAAGGTCTTTCTAGTGATGTTTCCCAACCCCATGAAGTGGGGGAGAGCTCAAACACCTTGCAATATAACAATGAGGAACAATACAAAGGTCATCCTCATGAATGAATGAGCAATGATGATGATGACTATGGTGTCACACCCGTTAACTACCCTAGATCAGATTATGAATACGAGCGCATGTTCCCTTTGGATGAAAAGGATGAATATTATCTTCATATGTTATTCCCCATACAAGGACCCATCTGACACCAACTGCTTCTACGTGAAGAGCAGGCTTGCCCTCTTCTGCATAGGCCACTGCCATTCCTTCCATTTCTACTAGAGCCACACCCATGAGTTACGATGCAACATCAGGTCTCTAGACCCACTCACCCTAGATCAAGAGATCATGTATCCATCAACATGATTTCCATAGATCTAATGACACCACTGATAGATCTGAATAACCCATTAAATTATTTGAATCTCGATAGGGAGGCAATTGACTTTGATTGAGGAGATTCACCCCCATCACCCTTAGAGTACTAGCCTTGCAAGAAAATGTTACAACCATTTCAATTTTCTCCAAGAACTACTCAAGATGTCTATCAAGTCGAGGTTGATCCTGATTTTCCTATGGATGAAGCAAACCTCGTTGATGACATTCATTTGATTCCCACTCCACATTATTTGGAATATGGATCTCATATGTCAATTGAGCCAACAATTGACAAGGATATCGATACAGATCTTGATAATCCTCACATTATAAAACTAGGGGAAGGTCTATCCCTAGTTGAAAGAGATGATTTCACAAGAGTGCTAAAATAAAGGATAAAAGCTTTTGCTTGGTCATATAAAGACATGCCAAGACTAGACCCAAATCTAGTCACACATAATCTTACACTAGACCCAAAGATCAAGCCAGTCAAGCAAAAGTTATGTAAAATGCACCTAAAATTCACCTTGATGGTGAAATATGAATTACAAAAGTTGTTGGACATAGAATTTATCATCTCAGAAGATTATCTGCTATGGGTTTCAAACACGGTTCCCATCAAGAAGCTTGATGGAAGTATTTGCATTTGTACCGACTTCAAATATATTAACAAAGAGAGTCCTAAGGATGAATTTCCCTTACCTAGCATTGATGCATTGGTAGACGCCATAGTAGGACATGAAATGCTCTCTCTTATGGATGATTTCTCTTGATATAATCAGATTCATATTAATCTAGAAGACCAAATCAAAATGGCATTCACAACACCTTGGAGGACATTCTATTATACGATCATGCCTTTTGGCCTTAAGAACGCTTGTGCCAGCTATCAACAAAATATGATGTACATCTTCCATTATTATATGCATAAGATTTTAGAAGATTACATGGATGATTTATTGGTGAAATCTTTAGAATGTCATGAGCATATCAATGTACTATATAAGGTCTTAGATCGCCTCTGTTGGAATATGTAATGCAACATTGTGTAAATTATTCTTAGAATAAAATATAAAGTCTAAAGAATAATATTTGAACTAGAAAATAATTCTATTTTATGTAAAAATATTCCCACCCAATTAATAAATAAAATAAGGGTGCTAGGAATATTTAATTTGTGGAAAAAGTTATTTCTCCTTTTCTACCAAATATTAAAAAGTAACCAATCACTTTTTAATATTTGATAGATGTCACTTGTCACACATCTCAAGATAAGATTGTGATAAGATTTGTCACACATCTCAAGATAAGATTATGATAAGATTTGTCACACATCTCAAGATAATATTGTGATAATATTAGGGTAATTTTAGGGTTGTAGTAGAAAAGCTTCTCTTTAAATAGAGGTGTTGTCTACTACATCTTTTCATATCATGTTAATGCATATTGTTGCATAACATTGAAGCATTCTTGTATTGTTGAATCATTGAGTAATATAGTGAGCTTCATAGTGGATGTTTCCCTTCTTCATTTGAAGTAGGATTTTACCACTTAATATTGGTGTTGTGGATTTTTTTTTTTGTGTGTGATTGATCTTGTGGAGCATTCTTCGATCTTAGGGAGACTTTGCTTGTCTCACTTTTGGTATCAGAGCGGTTGGGATTTCCATCAAGTGTCTTCAATCCTTTGAGGTGAAAAACCCATTAAGGTATATATATATTTTTTTAATGCATGCATTTGATATTTGGGCAAACTTATTTTGCAAATCTACCATTAGGGTTTATAGATTTATTGTGTTTTTTTTATCTAGTTGTTACATATTTTTGCAAATGGTGTTTTCATTTTAAATCTATAAATTTTTGGCATTGAGCTTTTGTTGGAAGGGTTTTGGAGCCAAACGGACCCCATGGTTGTGTCCGGAAGGCCCAAAAACCCTATCTCCATATATTATTTGCCCTATTTTGGTGCAAAATAAATCTGAGGCATATTTTTTTTATTTGGGGGCCAAATGGCCCCCCCACCAATTTTGATGTACAGTCTGAATTTTTTATTATTCTGGTTTTTAATAAAAACCTATCATTTTTTTTATTATTTTGTTTCTTTTAATTAAAAAAAAAAGTTATTTAATAAAAAAAAATAGTCATTTTTTATTATTCTGTTTTTTAATAAAAAAACAGTCATTTAATAAAAAAATAGTTTTTTATTATTCTATTTTTTAATAAAAAAAAACAGTCATTTATTTTATTTTAAGACCAAATAATCATTTTTTTTGCATAAATTGAAATGCATTTTTTATTATTCTATAATGTAACTAGAATCCTTTTACGCAATTTTTGGCAAACTTTTAGTCAAATTGTCAAATAATTTAGACCTTATAGTCATTTTTTTTCTCACATTAACAATGGTTGTTTGTGAGTGTGCTTGTTTTGCAAGGTTATCCAAGTATGTTTTGGAGTATACAAGGCAATTTTGGATTGACTTTTTCACTCTCTTCCCCATATTTTTATTAATTTCTTCTAATCTCTCTCAAGCATTTGCTTGAAGCATAATGTAAATTAATGTAACTTGTATCTCTCATAATGAAAGTAAAAGAGAATGAAAGTGAGAGAGAGAAAGAGAGAGAGAGTGTATTTGTGTTTTTCCTATTTTGCATCTCAACTAATCTAACTACTAACTTGCTACTAAACAATATACTAACCAACTAACTTGCAATTTACTAATTTTCATATTAATCAAGAAGGTTAAAAATGAATCAACTTACTAACCACAACTTTAGTATTTGATTAAAATTTACTTAATCTTGCAACACAGTTTATATTTGCTAAACACCTATTGAATCCAAAAGAATCCACTCTATCGGTAGCAAGTCCTTTTTGGGTCCTCGTACACGTACCCTTTTGGGTAGCTTGGTTGACCTTGGGTGAGATGAATTGGCAATTCATTAGGCTATAGCAAAATCTTAAAATGAATACTAACTTACTAACTTATTGACTATCTAACATTTAACAAATGTTTTATGGTTCAATTCAAGTTAGTTCATTTTGTTGCAAGTTGATTGTTATGGTTAGTTATCTTCTTATTGCAAGTTGATCTTGGTTTATTTCCTTTATTCAATTACAATATCGTTATAGTTGTTTATTGCAACATAGTTATAGTAGTTCATGATGATTTTGATTATATTTCATGATGTTTATCTTTCATGATGATTATCTTTGATGATTTAAAAGTAGATTACTTGAAAGTTATGTTTTTTTTATATGCAAGTATGTTTATCTACTTTATTATTGCATCATTCCTTTCCTTTGTCAATGCATATTATGTTTTGATTATATTCACTTTCTATAATGGCTGATCATGGAATCTACTTCACACCTAAGCACATCCTTAATAGATAAAATTTTGGAATATGGGAACCAAGGATGAGGGCTAAATTTCAAGAAAGAAAGTTATTGCCCATTGTGAATGGAGATGAAGCAATCCCAACCCAGGCAAGGACACTTGAGACATACAACAACAAGAGTCACCTTGCACTTTCCATGATTATCAATAGTGTGAGTGATGAGATATTGCTCACTATAAGCCATTGTGAGAATGCTAAAGATGCATGGGATTTTCTAAAACAAGTCCATCTAGGGTCCAACACATCAAGGAAATTCACTTTATTGTCCAAAATTCTTAGCACTATGCAAGGTGAAGAAGAAAGTGCCTTGATCTTCCTCTCAAAGATGAAAGACATGAGAACTCAACTATTGGCTTGTAATTGTGATTGGATAAGTGAAAATATCTTAAGCTTTATCATTTTGAGGAACTTGTCAAGCAAGTTCAAAAATTTTGTCACCATTATTGAGACTAGGCTACAGCAAGAAGAGGATGGTATTCCTCTCAACACTCTTTCATAATTAATGATTCAACATGAAGAGTATCTTAATAGAGACAAAGTGAATGGTCAAGTTGTTAAGGAGAAGAATGTTGCCTTGAGTGCCACTAAGGCTTCCTTCAAAAAGAAATACAAGGGAAGGAAAAATCAAAATTTCCAACGCAACAAGCCTAGAGTTGATTTCACTTGCAACTTTTGTGGCAAGAAAGGCCACAAGGAATAAAATTTTTTCAAGAAGAAGATTGCAGAAAAGGAAGAGCAATAAAAGGCTAAGGGACAAGAACCTAAGAAATGGTTTGGCAAGGGAAATAAAAATAACAACAATGTAAAGCAAAATTCTAATAAAAATACCTTTTTTTGTGCCCTCTACTCCATTGAATCATCTACTTCTAATGAATGTGTGTTATATTCTGTATGCACTAACCATATGTGTTTTGAAAAGGATAATTTTGTGGAATTTCATAAGCGCTCTTCAGATTCAGCTGTCATTGGTGATAATACTAGAATTCAAGTAGAAGGTGTTGGCAATGTTGTAATTGAAGGTAAATTACTTGATAATTTCCTATATGTGCCTAACCTTAGGAGAAATTTAATTTTAGTTTTGCAAGTTTCTAGAAGTGGTCACACTATTGAGTTCAATGCAACTTCATGGAGCATTAGGAAAGGCATGATACCAATCATTACAGGTTATGTGAAGAATAATCTTAATGTGTTAGGTGATGCTCCTCCTAAAGTGTTTTTAGCAACTAATGTTTCTCCTAGTAGAAAGCTTTGGCACTTAAGGTTAGTCCATACAAACTATCAAAATATTCAAATGATGAAGTCCAAAAATTTGGTTGAAGTCTTGCCTAACATTTCACCTATTCATGGTTTGTGTGAAACATGCATCTTAGGCAAGATGAGAAAACAGAAGTTTGCAAAGGACAAGTTAGCAAGGGCCACACAAATTCTTCAACTCATTCATACATATATTATGGATCCATTACATGTTATATCACTTGGTGGTGCATCTTATATTCTCACCTTTATAGATTATTATTCAAGAATGATCTTTGGGTATCTACTTAAGAATAAATAATATTGTTTTGAGATATTAAAGGAGTTCAAAGCTTTGGTAGAAAATAAAAAAGGAGCAAAAATCAAAATGATTAGAAGTGACAATGGATGGGAGTACAATAACAATGATTTCAATGAGTTTTATTCTTCTCATGGGATCAAAAGGCAGTTTACTTGTCCATACACTCCTCAACAAAATGGTGTTGCAAAGAGGAGAAATAGGATAATCATGGATATGGTAAGATGTATGCTTGGTGACCACTTACCTCAATTTATTTGGGGTGAAGTAGTCAGTACAACAATCAACATTCTTAACAGGTTTCCTTCAAAATCAGTTGAAGGGAAGACTCCTTATGAGGTTTGGAATGGTAAGAAGCCAAATTTGTCACACTTAAGAGTGTTTGGATGTGATGCATTTTCATATATTCCTTTAGAAAAGAGGAAGAAATTGGACAAAAAGTCTCAAAAATACATCTTTGTTGGCTATGATGCAGAACATAGGGGCTACAAGTTATACTCACCTTCTTCATGCATTGTATTTGTTTCAAGATATGTCAAATTCAATGAAGACCTTCTTGAGTTAGAAAAGGGTGGGCCTTGTGTCAAAAGTACCAAGTGGTTGGATCATTCTAGGGGTCCTAAAGAGCTAAATTCAGTTAGCCAAAGGATAACTAGAAGTATGACCCTTAACATGTCTCTTCTAGCTAAGATATAAAATGATCATGAGCCTACTTCTTACCAAGAATCTTCACAACACTCTTGTTGGGTTGATGCCATGAATGTTGAGATGGATTCTCTTCTAAAGAATAAAACTTGGGATCTAGTGCCTTATCCTAATAAGAGAAATGTTATTGGGAACAAGTGGATCTATAGAATCAAGTACAATTCTAATGGAGATATAGAAAAGTATAAGTCTAGATTGGTTGCTAAGGGTTATGCTAAAAAACATGGCATTGACTATGATGAAACCTTTGCACCAATTGCCAAAATGCCCACCATTCGGCTTCTCATTGCTATTGATGCTTCTCAAGGTTGGCAGATTTTTTAGCTTGATGTGAAAAGTGCCTTTCTAAATGGTGATTTGGATGTGGATATCTACATGATTCAACCACAAGGATTTATTGTAAAAGATAAGGAAACACTTATGTATAAACTAAAGAAAACCTTGTACGGTCTGAAGCAAGCACCTAGATCATGGTACATGAATATTTTAGGTTACTTCTTGTCTCTTGGTTTTGATAAATGCTATTCAAATATAGATCTCTATGTGCTTAGGAAGGATAACTTGGTAATTTTAATTGCTCTATTTTTTGATGACCTTGTTATGACTGGAAATGAGAATGAGGCCATTTTTTATTTCATCTCCAAATTAAATTCAGAGTATGAAATGACTGACCTTGGTCTTCTACACTACTATCTTGGCATCCAAGTTTATCAGCATGAGGATTGTACCTTTTTTATTCAATCCAAGTTTATTAAAGATATTCTTAAGAGGTTTGATTTGGAGGATGGAAATCCTATTTCCATTCCTATTTCTACAGGGGTTAAGTTTGGAGTAAGTACAAAATCTCAGTTGGTTGATGCTACATTGTATAGGCAGCTCATTTGTAGTCTTCTTTATGTTACCATCATAAGGCCAAATATTGCTTTTGTAGTTGGTATGATGGCTAGGTTCATGCAGAAACCTTATATTGAGCACTTAAAAGCTATGAAGAAGATTCTAAAGTACATTTTAGGTACTAGATATTTGGCACTCAAGTATTCTAGGCTTCCTTCCTTTGCTATTTTTGGCTATGCTAATTCTGATTTTGGAGGGGATAGAATAGACAAAAATTCTACCACAACATATATTTTTAGTATTGGGTCTGCAGCTATCTCTTGGTCTTCCAAGAAGTAAGATACAATTGCTCTTTCTACAATGTAAGCAGAGTATAAGGCTATGACTGCAAATGCATAGGAAGCGGTTTGGCTTCATACCCTCATGAAGGAAATTGGATTTGAGCAATTTGGTCCTTCATATTTACTCTCTGATAATCAATCAGCTATTGCATTGGCTAAAAATCATGTAATGCATCAAAGGACAAAGCATGTTGAAATCTAGGCCCACTTTATCAGAGAGAAGGTATTGGATGGAACTATTCAGTTGGAGTATTTCTCATCATCTTCTAATTCTACTGATTTGTTTACCAAACCTCTTCTCAAGGAGTAGTTTTGTAAGTTGAGGGACTCACTTGGTTTGGTGAAGTTGTCCTCAAGGGGTAATGAAGTGTAGTTACACTTGTGTGATGACAACTTCATCCTTATGAGATGTTTTGTGCTATATATATGAGTTGATCTTTGGTGGTATAATTGCTTTTTGCATCTCTTTTGAATATGGTACTTTCTTGTTTGCCTTGTGCAACTTTTGTACATGTTACTTTGTAGATGGCATTGTGTAATTATGGTATATGATGCAATTGCTTTATGTGACTCTTTTACATGGTACTTTCTTGTTGCCTTCTACAACTTTGTACATGTTTTTATGTAGTTGGCATGATGCAATTGGTTTATCATAGTACTTTCTTGTTAGAATTTATGCTAATTTTGTACATGATATTTTATGGTTGGCTTTATGAAACCGGTGTGCACATTTTATTATTTTCATATACCTTATGCAACTATTGTACATGGTACTTTTTTTTTAGCCTTGTGCTACTTTTGTATATGGTACTTTAGAGTTTGCATTATCATGGTACTCCTTGTTTGCTTTATGCAACTTTGTACATGATATTTTTTGATCAACTATATAGCACTTGACTATAAGTATGGCTTGGCATCTTTTTTTGTGATGACTTATAGTTCACTATTTGTTATATCAGTTTTATTATCATCTTTGGATATTCATATATGATGTGGTGAATATATTTATGATGATGTATCTAACTGATCTTATGTTGAGCTACTTGTAGCTTACAGGTTGATGAGGCCTGGAAATGCCTCAATCATAACATGTTTTGAACACTAAAATTGCCTATAAACTCTTATGTTTTATCTGATATGTTAGTTAAGTTGATTCAATATGTTGTATATTAACCATTTTGCATGATCAATGTATTTGGAATATTATATGCTGATTTTTACAGCTTTTTGCATAGTTTTGTGTTCTTTTTGCTATGACTTGCTAAAATGGGATATGCTTAGAATAATAGCAGCATTTCACTAATCATGTTTTGATTTGTCTCAAGCATTTATTTCACCTAAATCTGGCAACAGTGCAAGCAAACTGTTGTTGTGCAAAGAAATCGGTCTTTCCCATGTAAATTCCAGCCAGCTGTCCATAAATAGCAAGGCATGGAATTCACATGTGGAAAGAGATGAAGACCATTGGAATTTGATCTTAGGAGATAACCCACCCGAGAGATGCAGAAGAAATCACTGGAAAAGCACACATTTGTTCATTCCGAAGTATCTTCGGAATGAACAGATATCTTCGAAATGAGCAGATCTTCAGAATGAAGAATGTAGTGTCTTCGAAATGAGCGGATCTTCGGAATGAAGAATGCAGTATCTTCGGAATGAGTGATCTTCAGAATGAAGAATGCAGTATCTTCGGAATGAGCGATCTTCGAAATGAGAATTGCATTGTCTTCGAAATGAAGCCACTTATCTTCGAAATGAAAACAGAATGTGCTTTTTGACTTGTTGACCGATTTTTGAAGCCGAAAAAAGGGAAATAAAGGTTGGAAAAGGTAAAGGAAAAGATCTTCCATCTGTCTTTGCCGTCATTGCCGACCAAAGCCATCATTAAGGGAAAGATCAAGTTTTAATCTTCTTCTAGGATAAAACCAGAATTTGTTGCAGCATTGTAGGATTAGATCTTTTGAGATATTCTTTGTTTGTAATTAGATCATAGGACATCTATAAATATTGCTCCCATTCAAGTTGAGCCTAGTAGTAGTAGCAGTAGGAAGTAGAAAGTAAGGAAGCTAGGAAGAAGCAGAAAATAGGTAGAATTTGACTGTTACAGTCCTGTAACAGTTTTTCAGCAGAATTATTGTAATCATGTTCTTTAATCAATAAAGTGCACCAGTTCTATTTCATATTGCTTGTAAATGAGTGTGATTAAGATCTAGAGAGAGAGAGACTCATACCTTCTTCTGGACAAGGAGGCTGGCCACTTCCAGACCTAGGAGGAGGACTAATAAGCAGGTTTTTATTCTGATTTTGCTACAGCAGAATGAGTTGTAGAACTTGTTATTTCAATTGCTTGTAAACAACTGACAATATCTGTGATCTTAGTTTATTTATGCTTAGATTAATCTTGTGCTTAATGTTTTAGTTGTAATCTTTACTTTCAGCAAAGCTTCCATTTTATTTCAGACTGTTATTTCCAGAATTTGTTGTTTTCAGCAATTTCCTGCATTTTATGTTTTGCTGTCAAACCCTGCACAGAAGATTGACAACCTTCTGTTACAGAGCCTTGACAGTTTTCATTTCCATGTTAGAATTAGACTTTCATTGCTGCAAAAGTAATTAGATTTCCTTTCTGCAATTAGGATCAGACTTTCAATTCTGCAACTGTTATTTCTGCAACATAATTAGGTCTCATTCTGCAATTGTAAATCAGGACTTCATTTCTGTAGTTAATGATTAGTTTCCAATTCTGCAACTTAGATTAAGGTTTAATTCATGCAATTTAGAAATAGGAATGTCCTAAAAACCCCCACACAACCGGTTTCACCAATAAGACCTGTTGCTCTAGATTGACCTAAGTTATAGCTGTTTTGCCTCTTCTTTCATAGATAGCCTTGTACACAGCCCTGGATTGACAAATTCATTGAGAATTAATGATGGTATAATGACTACGCATCATTTTGGCATCGTTGTCGAGGAATAGTGTTGCCAGAAGAAAACAAATAGTCCAATAGCTGTAATCAGACTAAGCTATGAAAATTTAGGTTAAAATCTGAATACAACAGCTGAGGAAGATAACAACTATTGACTTAATTTATGTCATTTAAGAGTAAACATGAATGAGTAAGTCTAGGGATGAAAAAGGTAGAACTACCCCAAAGGATCCCTGGCTTGTTCCATTAAGGAGATCTTCACGCCTAAGGGGTGAATCACCTGTGTTTGAACTACCAAAAAGATTGATAGAAAAATCACCAGTCTCACCATCATTAGAACATTTTGAGAAAGGAAAATCACCAATTTTATCATCATCAGAATATCCTAAGGAAGAAAATTCATCAGACTCATCATCAACAGAGAGGCTTGGACCTCTTGAGAGAACAATTTGGAAAGCTTTAACTTCTCCCAACAAACAGGAAACTATGGCAGAAGGAGGCAATATAGATGGCCAACATGGCTATGTCCATAATGAAGGAGATGATCAGGATATGCTCCAACCTTCCAGAACATTTGAATATCCTATTCGTCTGAATCCAACACAAAACTCTCCCATGAAGACCATTTCACCTTCAGTACTTCCAACCTTTCGAGGTGTTGTATCTGAAGATCCTGATCAGTTTTTGTTTGAATTCAAGGTAGTGTGTCAGACCTATGATTATATAAATGACAATCAAAAACTTAAGGTTTTTCCCTCAACACTCAAGGATTCAACATTGCGCTGGTTCATGAGCTTAGAGCCAAATTCCATAAGAACCTGGGATCAAATGGAAACTGTCTTTTTAGACAAATATCAAGAATATTGCCGTGTAAGGAATAGAAAAGATGAGTTATTCAGAATCAAGCAGGAAGATGATGAGACATTGGAAGATTATCTTGATAGGTTCTCCTTTGTTCAAAGGAGATGTGGACTTGTAGAACCAGAATTATGTAAAACCATATTTTTGAGAGGATTGCAAGATGAATCCAGAGAAGTTCTGGATTTGATGGGAAAAGGGGATGTAACCACTCTCAGTAATGAGGAAATTATGGATCTCTACAGGAATTACTCTCGCACTAAGCAGAGAAGAAGAAAAAGCCGCACAAATGGCACTGATGTGAAGGACCTGATAGAGGAACTTGCAAATTTCAAAACTGATATTCTAGTGCACCTAAACACTACTTTGGGGGAAATGTCTGCAAAAGCAAAAAACATAGAACCTTTGGCAATTTATTGCCCAAGATGTAGAAATAAACATGCTTTGCAGGAATGTCCTTTGAATAAAACATCTATCTCAGCCATTTGTAGTATCTGTTCAAAAAGGCATTCAACTGATCAATGCCACCTGCTACCACAACTCAAAACTGTGTTAGAAAACCAGACCGAGGAACTCAACTATATTGGACCAAAACAAGGGGGAAATTTCTCTCAATACCAAAATCCCCCTCGTTTTCCTACAAATTGGGGGCATAATCCTAGTACTATGCCTTGGGGACAATCAGAACCACCCCAACGTCCTTGGAATTATCCTCAATGGACAAATTCCCAAGAATGGCCACAAGCAAATTGGAGTAACCCAGCCTGGAATCAGAATCAAAACAACCCCTCATGGAATCAAAACAACCCATCTTGGAATCAAAACAATCCAGCCTAGAATCAAAATCAGACTAATCCACATTGGATGCAAAACCAACCACAGTGGAGTCAACAATACCAGTCCTATCCAAGGCAACAAAGGAATCAAGGTCAAACTCAGCATTTGTTGCCTGCACCTAATCAAAATTTTCAAGAAAAATAGCAGCAAACACAACAAGTGAAACAACCTCAAATGCTAGCTCAACCAGTCACTAATCCAAATAGCATGAGACAGACACCTCCTGTCTATGTGGCTGAAGCTGAAGAAAATGTTGAAATTAATGTTCTTGATTGTAGTAACATCCAACTTCGTTCAGGAAAAGTTGTACCTAAACCAGTTTCAAATGAAATTAAAGAAAATGAAGAGCAAGAATCATTGGAACCAGAGAAAGTCCAACCAACAATAGAGACAGAAGAAAAATTGGAACCAAGTAAAATCCAACCAACAATAGAGAAAGAGACAAAACCACAGGCAGAACAGATTACCAAGGATAATTCCATATCCCGAAAGATTCAATGCAATACCAAAAAATTCTGAGTCAGAACTGGTCAAAGAACTCAAAAAGTTAACTATATCATTGCCCTTATTGCAAGCCATTAAGGAAATACCAGAGATTAACAATACTATCCAAAATTTGTGCATTAAAAGAGCAAGAAGAAAAAAGAAAGCATTTCCTAAAACTATGCAGGTTGAAGGAAAGATAGCTGATCTCTTATCTGGAAAACTAGTACCTCCAAAGTATAGTGATCCAGGAAGCCCAGTTATCACAGTCACCATAGGTTCAGTACCAATATCAAATGTCTTAGTAGATCTAGGAGCTGCAATAAATGTCATGACCAAGGATACAATGAAACAATTACAGCTCAAACATCTCAGCCCCACATTTACAGTTTTAGAAATGGTTGATAGGTCAGTTGCAAAACCTGAAGGTATCATTGAAGATGTCCCTATAGAAGTTTCTTCTTGGGAATTCCCTATAGATTTTTTGGTTTTACAGCCAAGAAATTCAGCACATGGATATCCCATTATTTTGGGAAGACCTTGGCTTGCAACTGCAGCAGCCTTCATAGACCGCAGATCCGGAAATATGACTATTTCAAATGGTATTGATCTGAAACAGATTTCTTTATATCCTCCTGCAAAACCATCTAGCAAATTTTTAGGTCAGTTATGGTTTTCTCGACTCAGATGAAGAACCAGAAGAGGTCATTTCTACACTAGCTACCTTAGTAGTAAGAGAACACACAGAAGACCTCAGTGACACAAAAAATTTAGAAAATGAAACAATCCTAATGAATGTTCTGCATGAACAAGGTTTAGAAGGGGAAGCAACAAATATCCAACAGTTGTTAAGTAATGAGGAGAATCAAAAATCTGAAGATGAACCATCTGTACTATCACAGGGAAACTCTGTTTCACTACCACATGGATGGCACCATCATCTGATTTTTCCTTCTCACTGTTCCATACAAGATATGCTTCCCTCAAGCAGCAATAAAATAGAAACCGCTTCTTTTCTCCCAACTCAGCAATGTCCTCTTAATCCCTTAATCACCAGGTATGAAGGAGTGAATTCAGTCCTTCTAAATACAAAACAAATAGAAGTCCAGCCAGGCAAATTTTTGAACATTTACAGCCAGCTTGCTAGGGAAGAGGAAGAAAAATTGATAGTTGTCTTGCAGAAGCATGTTCATGCTTTTGCTTGGAACTACAAAGATATGTCAGGAGTTCATCCTGATATATGTACCCACAGAATCTATACTGAAGAAGTCAAGCCAGTTAGACAACCCCAGAGAAGATTGAATCCTGCCTTAAGAGATATTGTGAAAGAAGAAATTGAAAAACTTCTGGAAGTAGGATTCATTTACCCAATTTTTGATAGCCAATGGGTTTCTCCATTGGTAATAGTTCCTAAGAAAAATGGAAAAATGAGAGTATGTGTAGACTATAGAGAGTTGAATAAGGTGACATACAAAGACCATTTTCCATTACCTTTCATAGATCAGGTGTTAGATACTCTTGCTGGAAAAAGATACTTTTGTTTTCTTGATGGATTTAGTGGATATAATCAAATTCAGATTGCACCTGAAGATCAAGAGAAAACAACTTTTACATGTCCTTGGGGAACATTTGCCTATAGGGTTTTACCTTTTGGTTTGTGTAATGCCCCAACAACTTTTCAGCGAGCAAGTCCTAGCAATTTTTGCTGATCCGACCACCAAAAGTGTTGAAATATACATGGATGATTTCACAAGTATGTGGACAGACTTTTGATTTTACATTGGAAAATCTTGACAAAGTCTTAACTCGTCGTGAAACATACCGGTTATCCTTGAATCCAGAAAAATGCTTCATGATGATGAAGGAAGGGATAGTTCTTGGTCATCACATCTCTCCCGAAGGGATCCAAGTTGATCCAAAGAAGGTGGAAATTATCAAGAATCTCCTTCCTCCTAAAACTCGGACTAATGTCGAAGCTTCCTGAGACACATTGGTTTTTACCGTAGGTTTATTCCCAACTTTAGTACAATAGCCAGTCCTATGTTTGCCCTATTGACTAAAGATTCTGAATTCTCCTGGACTGCAAAGTGTCAGGAAGCATTTGAAGCTCTGAAAGAGAAATTAATAACTCCACCTGTGCTCAGAGGACCTAATTGGACATTACCATTTCACATACAGATTGATGCCTCCAATACAACAATTGGAGCAGCATTAGGACAAATTGACAATGGTGAACACTATACCATCTACAACATTAGCAAGAACTTGACAGGAGCCGAGAAAAATTATACAACAACTGAGAAGGAATTCCTAGCAAGTAATATATGCCATCAACAAATTCAGGCATTACATCACAGAGTTATCAAATATTTATTCACACAGATCATACAACCATTAAGTATTTGATGAATAAACCTATGGTAAGTGCAAGAATTATTCGTTGGTTGTTGTTGCTGCAAGAATTTGATATCACTATAATCAACAAACCAGGAAAAGCTAATGTTGTGGCAGATTTCTTGTCCAGGTTGCAGAACACGGATGAAGGGGAATTAGTTGATGACACTTTTCCTGATGAAAAACTATTTGCTATATCAGTCCAATCACCTTGGTTTGCAGATATAGCCAATTATTTGGTCACGGGGAAAGTTCCTCCACATTTCACTTCAAAACAGAAAAAACAATTGATCAAACAGAGTTCTTCTTTTGAATGGATTAAGGGTATGCTTTTTAAGTGCAGTCCTGACCATGTGTTACGTAGGTGCATCCGAAAGGATGAAGTGTATGATATCCTTAGAGCTTGTCATGATGAACCCTCAGGTGGACACTATTCTGTAAAAAGCACAGTTAGGAAAATCTTAGGGACAGGATATTATTGGCCATCTCTTCACAAGGATGTAAAAAAGTACATCAGGCATTGTGATGCATGCCAAAGAATGGGGAAACCCACTCATACAAATGAGATGCCACTGCAGCCTCAAATGGTTTTAGAACCATTTGAGAGGTGGGGGCTTGATTTTGTAGGACCTATTGATCCACCTTCTCAAGGAAAGGTGCATATTCTAGTATGCACCGATTACCTGACAAAGTGGGTAGAGGTGCGTGCTTTCAAACATGCTCGTGAAGAGAAGGTCACTGATTTCTTGTATACTCAGATTTTTTAGAGATTTGGAGCTCCACGGTCTATCACCACAGACCAAGGACCCCAATTTGCATCCAAAGTCATAAAAGCATTTACAGAATTGTATGAAATCAAACATAGGAAATCATCACCTTACCACCCACAAGCAAATGGCCAGGTTGAGGTAACAAACAGGGAACTAGAACGCATCTTGACAAAAATAGTAGCCTTTCATAGGAGAAATTGGCTAGATAAATTACCTGAAGCAGTTTGGGCCTACAATACTACTTGGAAGTCCACTACTGGATTCACACCTTATGAACTAGTCTTTGGTAAAAAGCCTCTCTTACCTATTGAATTTGAGCTACTAACATTGCGCACAACACTGGAAATTGGAATTGAATTGTCGTAGGCACAGACAGACAGGATTCTATAGCTGAATGCATTGGATGAACTTAGATTGGATGCTCTGCACCAAACTGAGGTAATTCAGGAGCAGAGGAAGCTGTGGCATGACAGTCACATTCAGTAGAGGAAACTTCAACAAGGAGATTGGGCTTTACTATTTGATTCTCGCTATGAAGACTTCCCTGGAAAACTGAGAACTAGATGGTTGGGACCTTACTGGATTGAAGAGGTATTTGACAATGGAGCAGCTCGCCTATCCCCTATTGATGGATCACAAAGGAAGTTGGTAGTAAATGGACATCGCCTCAGAGTGTACCATACACCTCTGACTAAAGATGAATTCTTGCAGCAACTTGATAGTTTGGATACACAACAGGTGGAAGAGATTCCCTCTTCCACTTCAAAACAATCAGCATGATCATGGATTTCAAGAAAAAGCAGAAAATACAAAAAAATAAAAAAAATAGAAAACAAAAAGATGAATAAATTCTGAGTATGAATTCCTTCATGGGCATGGTTTCAGGGGAAATCATGAAATTCCTTCATGGGCATAGTCAGGATCAAGAAAAAAAAAAAAGAGAGAAAAGGAGAGGTAAAAAAAAAAAAAAGGGGAAAATCAAGAAAAAAAAAGAGAGAAAAATGAATAACTCAGCAGTGAAAACCTTTTCTTAAGGCACTACTGGGTTGGTATGCATGAAAACCAGTTTTTTGGCATGCATAACCTTGAGAAATTTCTGAACCATCATTGTACAAATTCACCAAGTGCACTTGTTTTGAAATGTTGCAGAAAATCTCAGCAGAACATCAACAAAGGCAGTCATTCTTCAAAACTGGCATTAACTATTTTTATCAGGTATATATTTCTTACATTTCTTCATTGTAAAATGATTGGTATATAGTATATGACGATTAACCATTAGCATAAAAGGTATTCATAAGAGTTGGCATACTTAAAACATGTTTTGAAAATGAAAATATTGATTTCTGCCTAATCTTCGGAACAAGAATGCCAAACACAGTGCCTATTGTATTATCTTCGGATTGAAATTGTCTTCGGAATGACAGAAGAATGAATGTTGCACTTTGTCTTCAGAAAGAAGCTTTGTCTTTCGGAATGACAATTTGTCTTCGAAATGAAACTTGGTCTTCGGAATGACGACTTGCTGCATCATCTTCGGAATGAAGTATATGTCTTCGAATGAAGATCTGTCTTCGAATGACGATTTACCTTCGCAATACACCTGATCTTCAGAATGAGGATTGATCTTCGGAATGAGGATTAATCTTCGGAATGAAGATTTAAATTTGCAAAGAGGATTTGTCTTCGAATGAAGCACCCCCCTTCAGAATGAAGTTATAATCTTCGGAATGAGGATTTGTCTTCGAATGAAGACTCGTCTTGGAATGAAGTCATAATCTTCGGAATGAAGTTTTGTTTGCGCAATAAGTTATAATCTTCGAAAAGAGCATTTCCACGTGGCATCCAAGAAGACAAGGTACGAAAAAATCAAATTCTTTTAGCTGCATACGATAAAAAGGAACACGTGTCAGCAAGGATATGTTTTATTTTGCACGTGAGAATCTATGGACTAAACAGAAAAATTAAAACCAAATGAGGTGGATCTGATGGCAAGGACGTCCATGCAATCATTAATGGATAGGTGTTCGATGCAATAGTAGAAATGTGTGCCACCTTTCTTTTCGAAGACGTGTTTGCGAAGTACAGTGCTCAGGTTACGGTTCATTCCAAAGAAGAAGACGAGAAACAGGGCAAGCGAAGATTTTGAACTAAAACCCTGCAAATCTGCAACATAAAAAACCAGAGATCCAACAGAGGAATAGCAGCAGTAGTGAACAGTTTTTAAACAAAAAATATGGGGTGAAAGATCAGAACGGAACCAGCAGATACCACCTACCTCAGAGAAAATCTGGTAGTCCTACAGATTTTTGAAGATGGAGGGTTTATGCCATTTCTGGATAAGTTTAATGGGTCTTCTGAAGATTTGGCTGGCATGTTCGCCCATACATTCAGAAACAACCGAGCACATGTTAACGACATGACTATTGAGGTAACCCCTAAAATTTTAAGTCAGATTACTGAGCTGCCATTAGAAGGGATTTCAATTTCTAGATCTGGCAAGAATACATTGGCAAATGTAGTTAATCAGTTTGTAGAAGAAAATGATAGAGAGCCAGAGTACTTAACCCATAACAACACATGCAAAGGGTTAAAAAGGGCCAGCCTACAGGAACCCTGGGATGAAGTAGCCACCTGGGTAATTAAATTCCTAACCTGTGAAGGGCAGTATGTGCTGTTATCAGGGCATCATCTACGAATTTTGAACCATCTCAGACATGGTGAGCAGCAACCAGAAGTTAGGGTAAACCTTCCCCTGTATCTGTATCAAGAATTAAAAAACATGGCAAAGAGATATCAGGAGGGCAAAGGAAGCCTTCGCCACCATGGCCTCATCAAACTAGTTTGCCAACACCATTTTAGAGGAAACCCTAGGAGTTTTGATAGGTTTTACTCTACCCTAAATGATGTCATTTTTAGGGATGAAGATGAGGAAGAAGAAGAACCAGATACTGCTGATGTTGCTGTAGAAGAAGAAACAGCTGCTACAAAAAATGTTGTAGAAGATGCTGCAGAGGAAACTGCAGAAGGTGCTACAGAAGCTGTTACAAAAATAGAACCACACCCAACAGCAGCAACAGAAAACCTTGCTCCTGAACCCTCAACTTCATGAACCAAGAAACAAAGAAAAAGAGGATCTGGAACTGGCAATAGAGCAGAAAAACAAAAGAAGGTTCATTTTTCTGGAGTGACTACTGATTTGACAGAACAAGAAATAATAAGGGAAACAGAGGCATCTAAAACTGTCCCCACAACCCCTGCTGACACCAGGAAATAGAGCAAAAAGAAGAAGTTTGCATCTAGAACTAGGAGGTCCACTAGAATCCATTTGAAAGAAACAACAGAACAGGTTATGGAGGAAGAAGAAGGACAAAGCAGCCCAGATGTCACAGAAATACAACCAGCCTCTGAAAATTTTCTAGAATTCCCTGAACAGATAGCTGAGGCAAAAACTGAGCAGGATAATTTGGAGGAGGCTACAGTTCAACAGGCTATAGATATGGTGGATACAATTATAAGCAGTTTCATAGAACCTGTTGAACAAGAGCAAATTGTTGTAGAAGAAGAGATATTGGTTGAGCAGCCAACTACAGTTGATCTGTCTGCATCAGATTCTGAGGCAGAAACAGAAGTGGAAGACATCACGAGCAGATGAGGGCAGCAAGAAGTGTTGTCGAACACAAACCAAGTGGATTGAGGAGAAAGAAAGCATCATTGAGATACAAGAAAGAAAAATTATAGAGCTTCAATAGGAAGTGGCAGAATTGAGAAAAATGTTGTCACAGTCTGAAAAATAGCCAACTGTATCCATTGATGAAGACAATTTAGCTCAATTGCTTTTGGGTCTATCAAAGGCAGATGACTCTATTGAGACAGACATGGGTGTTCATTCTGAAGTAGCACCCCTTCATTCTGAAGAAGTGCCTGTTCATTCTGAAGCAGCACCATCTCATTCTGAAGCATTGCCTTCTTGTTCTGAAGATGCTTCAAAAATGGTAAAGAGCATAGCAGAGGATGTTGAAGATGAGCCACCAACACAGGAACAGTCCCAACAGCAAGAAAATGTTCAAGTAAGTACTCCTATTGAGGTCCCTGCATTTCAAACTGTTACACTTTCAGTAGAAACAACAGATAAGGGGGTACAAGTAGAATTACTATCTGATGACAACCCCATAGAAATAGCAAATAAGGAGGTACAAGTAGAATTATTGATAGATGATCAACCAGTAGAAGTGGCAGAAAAAGGAGTTCAAGTTGATCTGCTACCTAGGATTCCACCTGTAGTCAGACCACCTAATACTGTGTCTCTAGAGCAATACAATGCAGACATAGCCAGCTGGATGATTAGATATGAGCAGCTTGCCACTAAAACCGAAAAGTTCAAATTGGAAGCAAAATAGCTAGAAGCCAAGGAAACAGAAATTCAAGCATTGAAAGAAAAGGTGTCTGACTTATGCCAAATTGCTGAATTTTTAGTTCAATTTAGATGACCAGCCAGATTTTACAGCCTTATTTTGAAGGAGAAATACCTCAGATGGCAGGTCATGAGGATTAGTTCAAACCTCCCATATAAATTGGACACCACTACAGATTTCTTGGAAGCATACTTTGACAGCCCTTTTGAGCAGAAAAATCTCCTATGTGAACTATTTTTACACAGTTTCTTCATTCCAGAGGAAGTAGAATTTCATCCTCAAATCTACATTGGAGATGTTCAGTTGAGAGCATTTATGTCTACTTTGCAGAATCAACTTTACTGGGATCAAGAGAAAAAGTAGAATAAAGAGCTTGAAACAAAGGCTGAACTGTTAGTCAGAGCAATCCAGCCAAACCACCCAGTTATCACCAGACAACACTTCTCAATGATGAACAGGGATGATGTAAAGAGGATGTACTTGAACAACTTAAGGGACTGTGTGGCCAGGTTCAACAATTTCTGTGATCACAATTTTTTCCCAGCATTGTCAGTGTGCAGAAACAGATGGGATGAACTTCCCATGTCTTTGCAGAAAAGAGAACCCATCTCCCCCATCAACTTAGAATGGTCCAGAAGAAGAGCAGAAGGTGTAATCCAGCTGATTGAAATCATGCAACATAACTGGATAGGTCTTAGGTTTAGGCCTCCAACCATCATTACTCCAGTTCCATTCTACTTTGAGGAAGATGCCCAACCTGATGAACAGTTTGAAGACTGGCTCAGAAACATTCAAGAAAATAGGGGGTATTATATAGGCAAGAAATTATTCTACAGGTCATGGAATCTAAACATGGACATATGTGATTCCATAGCCCAACAGAATGCATGAGGGCATGCATTAATATAAGTTGGGGGGAAAATGATGAGGCCTGGAAATGCCTCAATCATAACATGTTTTGAACACTAAAATTGCCTATAAACTCTTATGTTTTATCTGATATGTTAGTTAAGTTGATTCAATATGTTGTATATTAACCATTTTGCATGATCAATGTATTTGGAATATTATATGCTGATTTTTACAGCTTTTTGCATAGTTTTGTGTTCTTTTTGCTATGACTTGCTAAAATGGGATATGCTTAGAATAATAGCAGCATTTCACTAATCATGTTTTGATTTGTCTCAAGCATTTATTTCACCTAAATCTGGCAACAGTGCAAGCAAACTGTTGCTGTGCAGCAAAAACTGGTCTTTCCCATGTAAATTCCAGCCAGCTGTCCATAAATAGCAAGGCATGGAATTCACATGTGGAAAGAGATGAAGACCATTGGAATTTGATCTTAAGAGATAACCCACCTGAGAGATGCAGAAGAAATCACTGGAAAAGCACACATTTGTTCATTTCGAAGTATCTTCGGAATGAACAGATATCTTCGGAATGAGCGGATCTTCGGAATGAAGAATGCAGTGTCTTCGAAATGAGCGGATCTTCGGAATGAAGAATGCAGTATCTTCAAAATGAGTGATCTTTGGAATGAGCGATCTTCAGAATGAGAATTGCATTGTCTTCGGAATGAAGCCACTTATCTTCGAAATGAAAACAGAATGTGCTTTTTGACTTGTTGACCGATTTTTGAAGCCAAAAAAGGGAAATAAAGGTTGGAAAAGGTAAAGGAAAAGATCTTCCATCTGTCTTTGCCGTCATTGCCGACCAAAGCCATCATTAAGGGAAAGATCAAGTTTTAATCTTCTTCTAGGATAAAACCAGAATTTGTTGCAGCATTGTAGGATTAGATCTTTTGAGATATTCTTTGTTTGTAATTAGATCATAGGACATCTATAAATATTGCTCCCGTTCAGGTTGAGCCTAGTAGTAGTAGTAGCAGCAGGAAGTAGAAAGTAAGGAAGCTAGGAAGAAGCAAAAAATAGGTAGAATTTGACTGTTACAGTCCTGTAACAGGTTTTTAGCAGAATTATTGTAATCATGTTCTTTAATCAATAAAGTGCACCAGTTCTATTTCATATTGCTTGTAAATGAGTGTGATTAAGATCTAGAGAGAGAGAGACTCATACCTTCTTCTGGACAAGGAGGCTGGCCACTTCCAGACCTAGGAGGAGGACTAACAAGCAGGTTTTTATTCTGATTTTGTTGCAGCAGAATGAGTTGTAGAACTTGTTATTTCAATTGCTTGTAAACAACTGACAATATCTGTGATCTTAGTTTATTTATGCTTAGATTAATCTTGTGCTTAATGTTTTAGTTGTAATCTTTACTTTCAGCAAAGCTTCCATTTTATTTCAGACTGTTATTTCTAGAATTTGTTGTTTTTAGCAATTTCCTGCATTTTATGTTTTGTTGTCAAACCCTGCACAGAAGATTGACAACCTTCTGTTACAGAGCCTTGACAGTTTTCATTTCCATGTTAGAATTAGACTTTCATTGCTGCAAAAGTAATTAGATTTCCTTTCTGCAATTAGGATCAGACTTTCAATTCTGCAACTGTTATTTCTGCAACATAATTAGGTCTCATTCTGCAATTGTAAATCAGGACTTCATTTCTGTAGTTAATGATTAGTTTCCAATTCTGCAACTTAGATTAAGGTTTAATTCATGCAATTTAGAGATAGGAATGTCCTAAAAACCCCCACACAACCGGTTTCACCAATAAGACCTGTTGCTCTAGATTGACCTAAGTTATAGTTGTTTTGCCTCTTCTTTCGTAGATAGCCTTGTACACAGCCCTGGATTGACAAATTCATTGAGAATTAATGATGGTATAATGACTACGCATCATAGGTACTTCCATTTGGGGTTTTTTAGGCCTACTGAAGACACCCTTGTGATGTTTTATTCTTATCATTTGCAACCACTTGTGATTGATGGATGGCTTTGTAAGTTTCTTGTATCTGAAGTTACTATGTTGGGGGCTTGTAGTCTCATTTTAGCCCATTTTGTATTGGTGCCTTATTTTATACCATTCTTGGTCATAGAAGCTCATTGTAACTATATTACTCATTTGATTCTCATCCCCGTTTGTATCTTTAGGGGGAGAATTTTTCTTTGTTTCATAATTCCTTTCCCCAATATTGCATTAAGGGGGAGTGTAGGAATATTAATGCAACATTGTGTAAATTATTATTAGACTAAAATATAAAGTCTAAAGAATAATATTTGAATTAGAAAATAATTCTATTTTATGTAAAAATATTCCCACCCAATTAATAAATAAAATAAGGGTGCTAGGAATATTTAATTTGTGGAAAAATTTATTTCCCCTTTTCTAGAAAATATTAAAAAGTAACCAATCACTTTTTAATATTTGATAGATGCCACTTGTCACACATCTCAAGATAAGATTGTGATAAGATTTGTCACACATCTCAAGATAATATTGTGATAAGATTTGTCACACATCTCAAGATAATATTGTGATAAGATTAGGGTAATTTTAGGGTTGTAGTAGAAAATCTTATCTTTAAATAGGGGTGTTGTCTACTACATCTTTTCATATCATGTTAATGCATATTATTGCATAAAATTGAAGCATTCTTGTATTGTTGAATCATTGAGTAATATAGTGAGCTTCATAGTGGATTTTTCCCTTATTCATTTGAAGTAGGGTTTTACCACTTAATATTGGTGTTGTGAGTTTTCCTCTTTTGTGTGTGATTGATCTTGTGGAGCATTCTTTGATCTTGAGGAGACTTTATTTGTCTCACAGCCTCATTGAGCACAAATTTAGGCTTAATCCCAAAAATTGTGTCTTTGGTGTCACATCTGGTAAATTTTTGGGATTCATAGTCTCCAAGAGAGGCATAGAGGTAGATCCAAACAAGGTCAAGGCAATATTAGAAATTCCTCCCCCTACAACCATTAAGCAACTACGTAGTTTACAAGGAAAGGTCGCAATGCTTCATAGTGTTGTTATCGAACAAGTGTCGACCCATGAATAGGTTACTACACAAGGGGATCTCATTTCATTGGGACGAAGAATGTAAAAATGCCTTTGATGAGATAAAACAATACTTGGCTTCGCCACCTGTATTGGCTCCATCGCAACCAAGAGTGCCATTCTATTTATACATCTCAACTACTGAGTTAGCTTTAGGTACCATGTTGTCCCAAAAGAATAAATTTCACAAAGAACATGCTACCTATTACATTAGCCGCATATTGGTCAGCTATGAAATTAGATACACATATGTTGAGAAGCTATGCTTAGCAGTGGTCTTTACCACCAAAAAGCTATGCCATTATATGTTAAATCATACAATATATTTTTTATCTAAAGAAATTCCATTGCACTACATGATGAGCAAAACATATCATAATAGTCACACAACGAAGTGGATAATGTTGTTGATGGAATTTGACCTAGAGTTCATTGGATAGAAATATATCAAAGGATAGGTCATAGCCGATCAACTAGAAGAGGCTCCTCTACAAGATGATCAACCTCTAAATATAGAACTTCTCGATGATGGAGTATTTTATATTTTAGAATCACCTAATTCTACAAATTCAGAGTCAGAGGTGGACATAACTCTATTCTTCAGTGGTTCCAAATGTGAGCGATGTGGTGGTGTAGGTATCGTGTTTTTCACACCACAAGGGGCTTCCATACCTCTTTCATTTAAACTCAATTTCCCTTGTACAAAAAACAATGTTGAATATGAAACTCTCATCATAGGACTTCAGACGACAATTGCCATGAAAATAATAAAGTTAAATATTTTAGTGATTCCTTGATCATAGTTAATCAGGTAAAAGGGATTTTCCAGTGTTGATGTCCCATATTGCAAGCTTACAAAGCCCTAGTGGAAAAACTCCTAGTCAAATTTGAATGGTATGATATAGAGGCACTCCCTCGCTCATCTAATCATTTTGCAGATACAATGGCTTCCTTAGGATCACTAATATTGCATGACCCTTCAGATGATATCATAACTATCCAAGTAAAAATTCTAGTGCAATTTGTGACTGAGCACGAAGAGCATAATGCTATACCATTGTTCACATGATTCATATTGAGCCTTCCCATGAAAGGTTCTCTCAACTACACTAATATTTGAATAATGCTAACTAGAGGACTTTGTTCCCTCATAATCCTTTTGATACTAGCACAATGCTATATCTCCAATTTCACTCTCAATCAGCATTCGCATGAGACAAAAATCAAAAGGATAGCATGATTCATAATATTGAGGCTTCTTCAAAGCAAGATTAGGCCATCCAAATTAAATATTATCTTAAGCTGGGTAATATTCTTCTTGGATTATTGCATGCCGCAAAGCGAGCATTCAAACAAAATATTATCATCGAAGTTATGAAGGTATCCTCCTTCGTTGCTTAGACTCATAGGAGTCAGCCTGGGCCATCACCCAAGAACACAATGGTACATGTGGTGGCCACTTTAGTGGTATGGCCATTGCCAATTGTATTCTTCACATGGGCTATTATTGGCCAACTTTAGAGCAAGATTGTTGTGCTTATTTTAATAAGTGAATGAAGTGTCAACACCATGCAAATTTGATACACGTACCTTCATAGGCCTTACAACCGATTCAATCGATCTGGCCATTTGTACAATGGGCATTTGATTTAATTGGGAAAATCTCACCTATCTCATTGGGCCATCACACATTTATCATAACAGCAACCGAGTATTTCATAAAATTGGTGGAAGCAATTCCCCTTACCACAATGACTGGACCTCGCATTACGGAGTTCATGCTATGTAACATTATATGTCATTTTGGTATTCCATCCAAAATAATACCGGATAATGGAACACCCTTTAAAAATAAGGATGTGCATGTGTTAACAAAAAAGTATAACATAAAGCATAGATTTTCCATACCCTATTATCCACAAGCTAATGGGTAAGCAGAGGCATCAAATAAAATAGTAGTAGCCATCTTGAAGAAAATCATTTAGGAAAATCATAAATATTGGCATAATCAATTACCTTTTGCCCTTTGGGCCTATCGCACTAACATTTGAATGCCCACTGAGGCAACTCCATTTTCACTAGTGTATGGTGTTCAAGCCATCATGCCTCTAGAGTTAGAGATTCTTCACTGCGCATTTCAATGCAGGAATTCATTGATGATGATATAGCCAGGCAAGCTCAGTTAGATCAATTAATGTTGCTTGATGAACAATGGGTGAATGTCCTCAAGCATCTATGTATTTATCAATAGCATCTTAATAGAGCTTAAAACTTTAAAGTACACTAGAGATACTTTCAAGTAGGTGATTTAGTTCTAAAATAGAACCAACAAAACTCAAATTTGCCCTCCAATTTGTGAGACAAATTTGTAGCAAATTGGTTAGGTCCATTCATCATTACAAGCCAGATTGGACCTAGAAATTATAAAATAGCATCCATCAAAGGAAGTTAAGAGAATGAACCCATGAATATAAGTCATATGTGACTATTTCATGCTTAGAGCACCAACCAAAAGCCCCTAGGCAGTCCTAGATACTTTCTAAGTGTCGGTGCCCTCCTAGGTCACCCTAAAGGCTCCTAGCGGTTTTTGATCGTCTAGGTCACATAAAAAATCTCCTAGACTATCTATGATCATCTAGGTCAACCCTAAAATATCCAAAGGCATCCATAAGCCCTTTTTTCATAACCAAATACCCCTAGGTAGTTGTAGACACTTTCTAAGTGCCATTGCCCGCCTAGGTCACCCAAAATGCTCCTAGTAATATTTTGACCATCTATGTCAAATAAAAAAGCCCCTAGACTATCTATGATCATCTAGATCAACCTTAAATGCTCCAAAGGCATCCATAAGCCCTTTTGTCACAACAAAATACCCATAGGTATTCATATACACTTTCTAAGTATCATTGCCTACCTAGGTCACCCAAAATGCTTCTAGCGGTCTTTTGACCGTCTAGGTCAAATAAAAAATCCCCTAGACTATCTACGATCATCTACGTCAATATTAAATGCTCAAAAAGTATCCATAAGCCCTTTGGTCACAACCAATTATCCTTAGGTAGTCGTAGACACTTTCTAAGTGTCGTTGCCCACCTAGGTCACCCTAAAGGCTCCTAGCATTTTTTGATCATCTAGGTCACATAAAAAGCTCCTAGACTATCTACGATCATCTAGGTCAACCTTAAATTCTCCAAAGGCATCCATAAACCCTTTGGTCACAACCAAATATTCCTTTAAATTTGTAGACACTTTCTAAGTGTCGTTGCCTACCTAGGTCACCCAAAAGGCTCCTAGCAGTCTTTGACCATCTAGGTCACATAAAAAATCTCTTAGACTATCTACGATCATCTAGGTCAACCCTAAAAGCTCCAAAGGCATATATAAGCCCTTTTTTCACCTTCAAATGCTCCTATATGGTCCATGATCATCTATGTCAACCCAAAACGCCCCTATGCGGTCTATGATCGTCTAAGTCAAGTTAAAATGTTCCTATGCGGTCTACGACTATCTAGGTCAAACCTAAATTCTCCAAAGGCATATATAAGCCATTTGGTCACCCAAAAAGCCCCAATTTCATTCATTAAGATCATTGGTCAACCTGTACATATATATACATATCTCAAAATTAACAAAAAATCATTAAAATCATCAAAATACAAAAATATTGCATTGTATAGCATTTCTCATCACTTGTATTATAATCATAGTTGCATTAGGCATACTCATTATTGCATTATGCATCATTCCAAATCAATCAGATATGTCTAGCACCAAGTCTGTACATTAGGCATCTGGTAAAAATTCATTGTTATCACATGACAGTTATACCACCTATTTATATTACATATACCATTTACATTATATGTATGTTTCCCGTCACTTAGCCATTGTTGATAAACATAGTTAAAGTTTTTGGTCACTCAGCCATATCTAGTTGTCTTCTCAAAATTGTAGAAAGCTATCATGATATTTAGAAGGTATAATCATGCTTGGATAATGCTTGGTATACATCAAAATCCCAACACAATTTTCACATTAATAAATCCAAGTCTAGCACAAGGAAATATGAAAACTATGAAGTGGTTTAGGTTGCTTTAAGTGAAAAGGTTATCCTACTCATCCCCCTATGTGAATGGTTCAAATATGCTAAGAATTGACAAAAGGACAAGTTCCTCCTTACCCAAAAAATCCCTTGCCCTACACTGGGGCAAGTATCCCAAACAGAGAAATCAATAGTGATTATTATCACTTTAAAAGATTCAAAATAAATAGTGATTATTATCACTAGAAAAAACAAAAATAAATAGTGGTTCTCACCACTAAAAAAATACCTTTCTCACTAAATAAAAATGAGCAACTCCCTTGAGAAAGTCAAAGTTAAAAGAAAAGAAGGGAGTCTTGAACTTGAATCCCTAGAATTCTTAGCATTAGAGAACCATAAGGTGATCCTCATTACAGGTTTGGTGGATAGCCTACTTGTCAATGGCGGTATCCTCCCGCATGATGATATGTCTGTCACTTAAGCCACTTGCTTATGTATATACCAATTTTTGAATTTTGATGAGCTAGCTTGTTGTAACCTATATTACCTAGTGGTCTAATCCAACTAAGTACAAAACTCAGGATAATGAGACTCACAGAATGATCTTTAATGTTGATGGGTTGAGTGAATCCCATTTGCACTAGGGTAATCTTATGTGTTATCATGGTAATGAACTCACGTACACACACAAGAATATTGATTATCTTGGTTATCTTAGTAGGTGCATACTTTGTCAAAATATCTTGTATAGTTATTAGATGACTTTTGATTAGGTAACTAGAGTGTTTGAGTCTCTTCAAAACCACTAAATAATATCATATCATATTACAAAATCCATTTCATTTTACATCATGTTGTCACATGTTAGTCAAAGTTACAAAAGTCCATTAAATAAAGTGTTATAATAACATGAAAATAGCAAAGATACATTTTTATAGTCTATGGTGCTAGCATATAATGTGTCAAATAGTCATTGCAAATCCATCATACAAAATTAAATCTAATCAATCATTACTTTCAATCATACACATTTAAAAATTTTGTTTCTTAAGTGGTATTCATGATCTAGGATAGATACCAGTCAAATATTAGCAATAATATTTAGATGACCATTGACTATTTTATGCATACCTTTTAATTTACAAAAGCATATAAAAGAAGCATCCACATCTACATATCATCAAATCACATCATCGGATATATACATGCATCCATGTTAGACATCCATCTAAACATCATATAGAAAATATAAAAATTGCATTTATATCATAAAGTAGTAAAATAACATAATGATCAAAGCAAAGTCATAGATATATATATGTCCATATATGTAAAATCCGAAAGCAACATCATAGTCCATAAACTTCCCATAGGCTATAATAAAAGTGAGTCATCCGACTTCGCAACCCAAAAAACCAAAAAGAACCATCAAATTTTGTTGACCATGGTCACGTAGGACCGGTTCCTTGACTCTCTCTCCTACTCTCAATATGAGTCTATCACGAGCTCCCAGACCTGCTACCCCTTGATCTGCTACTCCTAGATACCTCCATCCTCTAAAAAGAGCTCGAAGCCCTCATCTGAGTAGACAACTATCCCATCCCACTCCCATGGCTATGCTATGATCCAATGGCTAATGTCTGATTTGGTATGCACCCCTTACATCACATTATCTCATACTCCATCATATCCATGTATGCTCCTCATGACACCTAGTCTGATAAGTCACTACCAAACCCTAGAGATGTGTTATCTCCTCCTACATCCTGGCTAGCTCACCACTATTGGACTCCCCATGGCTAGGGCCCTATCTAATGACTTGTGCTTGAAATGTAGCTATCACTACTACCTACCTCTCCATATCCTCCTATGCACTCTGCACCTGTGCCTGTAGTAAAGCCCAATCACTCTATAGCTCTATGATCCTAGCATCTCGTGCTGCTAACTCTGCCTGCAGACCCTGATCTCCCAAGTCTCCCTCATCAAAGCCTATAACACAATGATGGAGTATTCCTAGTGGGGAGGTATCTTCCAATGGTCAAAATAATCCCTAGGATAATCTTGATCTTAAGTACCAAATCAAACAATATTCCAAGTACCTGAACTACCCTTGTACGGACTATCAATCTCTTGTACGATCTTCCACACATACACTGTATGATCTGAGATCATACAGTGGCCAATATGGTATGATATTGCACTCAAAAAAACTGACAGATGCTATTTTGGAGGCTTTTGTACACATTTTTGTAATCGTTCAAGTCGATTACCAAAACTGCCAAATCAGGTAAGTTTCTATCAATTGCCTATTTTACCAAATTAAGTAGGGATTCTATGTACAATTTGTACGATGTGCGATATGTACAATCCAAAGGTACAACAAGATAGTATTTTCAATGCTCTTCTACTCCAATATCTGTGTGGAAGGTTTTGTATGGTTTTAACAATCCAAAAAATATGATTCCACACACAAGCAAAGCATCCAATCCAAGAATATAAGTGATTTCGTTCAAGCAATTATGTCCAAAAATTATACAGTCTACTTCAATACATCCTTGACATATGACAGTAAGGAAGAAACTCAATCACACAATAATCATCCACAATGCATCAACCATACACACAGGATCATACACTATCATCCACAACATCTGTTCTTTATTATTAATGGTGATAAACTTAGTATAATGTGGAAAATCTATCCATACTATAGCAATAACTCAAAAATATGGCTAACTCTTTATCCTAGCAACTATGAACCAGTAAACTAGTAGCTAGATTCATAAATTCAAAAATGGGGCCTTATATAATGTTGCCCAGGCCATTCCAAATTGGTTCCTGAGACAATCCATTATTCACAACTACCTAATTAAAACTGAATACATTATTTTGGCATTTTCCTAAGTTTACACCTTAGGTTAGCAAATCCATGCGACATTTCATCCTGAAATTGCATTTCCTTTACATTTTAGTGAATTTCAATGCACCATATATGATTTGCCACTGCTCTGTATGGTTTGCCACTTCAGTTGTATGGTCTTATGTATGATTTGCTCCGTAATATACAGTTTCACAAAATTGGAGAAAATCATCTCCAAAATAATCAAAACTTTAGCAAATCACTTCTTCTTTCTCTAGGAGGTCGATTTGCTGCCTACAAATCCTACTAGATCTTGAACATCTATTAGCTCTACCCTATCCATTGACACATATTTATGCACAACTAACTCACCTATGTCCACCTCCTCATCATATAGAGACTCCCTAAAATCCTCCTCATCCAGAGCACCCCTAGTTGCATCTGCTGCCCTGGCAGCTGCATCACCTCCTAGTGGTCCCTCCCCTCACCACTGTTGCATGAACCACCATGCATCATACTCCTTTTTAGTGCCCACATAATCTAAGTCTAAAATTGCCACCTCAAAATTTGACTCATCTCCCAACTCCTCTACCATAGGCCCTGCTAGATTCCTCTCATCCCCATGATGATGATAGATCATCAGCTCACTGATTAATCCTTGGCGTAGCATGAACTGTCATTGCACATGATCATAATAGAAGTACTCTCGCTCTGTGCCATGTTGCCCTATCAACCATCTACCTTGCCAAACTCAGTATAGATGTGTCTCAGCCTCATCCCAATTAGGACAATCCCTGTAGGGTCTCCACTTTATTTCCATTGCCCTGAGCCATGCAAAAGCCTCTGCATAGTGCTCTACCTCCCTAGTGTATCATCGACTATACCATGACTCATGCGACGTCATCCATAGCTCTTCATAACCAATCTCCCTATTCGATAGCTCTACTTGAGTGATCCACGGTAGTCCCTGTGGTCTCTCCACTGCAATATGCTACCAAGTCCAAGACCGTAGTAGAAATCTATAGCCCAAGCCCTTCCACTCATGATATTGGATCTCATACAACTCATCGTATAACTATACCAATAAAGTAGGACCCCAAGCCATCACTATCAGCTCCTCCTTTGTGTAGTCAACTAGAGTAAAGACCAGCTCTATTAGGTTCCATGGGAACCTAGCTCCTGAAGAGTTGGGTAGTAGCATGTTGCTAATCAAGGTTATCAACAAAATTTTCCTAATGCCAAGCATACCCTCCTGGTACCATCTAGACACTAGAATCCCTCTACTGATCATATCAGTCAAGACATCCTCCCAGCACGCGTCGAAATACCTCCACACTATGACCTCCCATCGCTCCATAAAAGAAGATACTATCTGGAACCCCTTTATCAAAATACGTAGTATCCAATAGACATCCTCTAGTGTCACTATCATATCCCCTGTAGCTAAATGGAAAGTGTTAGTGTGAAGGTCCCATAGGTCTATTAAAGAAGTCAGATAGGCGGGGTCTCCCACCACGGGATCTAAGCGCGTAACTTGCTTCAGATCAATGGCATCGATCCAACACTATTCTACAATAGTCAAATGGTCTCTAGTGACCTGAAAGAGGCTCGGTACCCTGTACTGACTCCTAAAAATCTACTCATGCAAATCAGGGTGTCAAATTGGCCCTAAAAATGCAAAATTTTGCTATAAAAACACTAAAAAAACACATACAAAAGGGCCCTTTTTGGTCCAATTTTAAGTTGGTAGCTGTCCACCCAAGGATGGCCACCAGTGACCATCCCTCATAGATTCTATCCCCAAATAAGGGTAAAATAGGGTCAATTTGAACCTTAACAATGCCCTAAAAACCCTAAAAAACATTAAATTTTTGGTATTTTCTTCTAATTTTTTTGTAAATAAAACATAAATAAAAGCTAAATGTCATAAATTTTAGTCCTCCTAGGGTTTATTAACTCTGGGTAGGGCTGTAGTCATGAAATTATAGCAGAAATTACAAAAACACAATAAAATAGGCCAAGAAAGCATGTAATCCATACCCGTTTCGCACCGGCTCCATCGCCTATCGCATCCATTGGTTGGCTCATGTTGTGGGTTGATATTTTTATAGCACTCCACTTCAGAACTTCCTCTCCTACTCCTCTCCTCTCCAACTCCTCCAAGTATAATTCATAAATGAGCTCATATGGCCCATTTTGGCCTTTTATAGCTCTAAAAGAAGTCGACCACCCCTGGGTGGGACGAGCACACTTTTGGCTGGCCATTCCATGCTTATATGATCATGAATGTTTTCCTCATCCCCCCTGGTATGGTCACAAGAAAATTGCACTTAAAAACATCAAAAATATCAAAAAATGGGCCAAAAACCCACCAAAAACAAGGCAGAATGGGCAATAAAATGAGAGGGATATGGAGTGAACCTATAATAATTTTGGATGCATAAAAATACTTTATTTTAGTCCCCAAGAAGACATCCATGGATTAACGACTCCATGGGAATGAGATATTGGGTGTTTTCCAAAAATATTTATCAAAACAGTTGAAAATCACCTTTGAACAAGTATATAGTACCATGGGCAAAATAGAGAGTTACCCCAATTTAGTCATATGTGTCAAGCGACTCATCACTTTAACATTTCTTATGACCTCATAGACTCATCACTTTATGGGGTAGTCATCATAATGAAGTTATAAATTGAATCAACATTTAAACACTCAAAAGTGTAAATTCCATGCATTCAAAAGAATCTTTTCTAAAGATAAAATTTCAAGCCCATGTTGGGGTAAAGAATTTGCATAAGAAACAAACAAATAGGCTTGAACTCCTTGAAATCTTGGTAATTGACCCATGTAAAGGCTTACAAGAACACAAGGCACCAAGACCTAGTATACCCTAAGCCCCATAAGACTGTTACTATAGCACGAATGAAAGGTATACCCAAAATTGATCCTTCGACTATGTCAATAGCAAGGATTCCAAGAATGTATGCCATTTCCACAATGGGGGCATTTAAATTTGGTTAGGTTAATGAACAACCTTGATCATTCGATGATTTAGTGATCTATTTTTGCTCAATGCTTTGTTTCACATTGCGCATCCCAAAAATAGGATATCTATAGACACCTAAATCACGTAAATCTGATAAGACTATCAACGCATTGCATATGCCCTATTATCAACAACATATGGCCCTATCGGGCACCCCTCTAGGCTATAAAAAGGCTTCCAAAAGCCTCCAAAACTCATTTTGGAGGGTTCCTAGCAATCTGGAATAGTTTTGGGGCTCCTACTGGTGACCGTCCCACCCAAGGACGATCATAGTTGGTGACCGTCCCACCCAAGGACAACCATTAGCAATCGTCCTTGGGTGGTATGACCCCTAACTGGATCCTTTAAAAATTCAAAGGACACGCTAAATGGCAATCCAAGACTACCATTAGCACATCCAATCATCCCAAATTTATTGGGGACCTACTGATGGATAGTGGGACAGTTGATTAAGAGCACCCAAAGGGGCAACCTTCTCCCAATCACCCCATGACGCGATTAGGACACATGGCATCACTTGCCTCACATGGAAAAGATGCCATTTTGCCCTAAGTGCCCTCTTGGGCTATAAAAGTAGCTCCAAACTCCTAATTTTAGAAAGGAGAATTTGGAGACCAAATTGAAACCTAAACTTTGCAAACCATAACCTACCTCACCTTGGCCTTGAAACCCTCTTCATCCAAAGGTGATTTTAGGGGAAAAAAGGCTCAAACCATCCAACCCAAACCAAAAAAATTGGAGAATTATTTGGCCCCATCTATCGAAAACACCCTTACCAAGTTTTGGACCAATTCCCACAGCCATAGGTGACAAAACTAAGTCAATTTTGTAACCGTCCCACCTGGGGATGGTCAGCAGTTAGCCCATGGCACACCTAGGGATGGCCACAAAATAGGTTGTAATTTTAGATAAATTCCTTCATAGTCCCCTTGGGAATGTTTAGAAGGACCTATGGTCCAAATTTGAAGCAATTTGGAGGAGTTTTGATGCAATATTTGGAGTCCCCAATGTTGCAGGTCTAGCTAGCTCACCCCGGAGAGGCCATCATTTTTGCATATTTTCACCTTAAATATTGCTTCCAAATCTACTTATTTGCATTTATAATAGCTTATTATATGTTTATGCTTAATTTAGATCAGTTTTTATATATGTAGATCACATTTTCTATTTGTAGAATATGCTCATTTTTCATGGTTTTATGGCTTTATTCTATAACATAGGTGCTACTAATCCCCTTTCAATCCCTTGTCTTCAGGAACAAGAATGCTAGGCCAAAGGAGGAGCTAAGGAGGTACAATCTTATCAGTCTAATAATAGCTCTCGAGTGTGGGATGCGAGATTTACAACATACCATAGTTTACATCGCTTTAAGGCCCTTTTCAAGGGACTAGATCCCTTGAACATTGTAATGTTGGATGTATCAATTTGTAAAAGCCCTCAAGGGGATATTTGTAATCTCACATTTGAAGCTATATATTGATTAAATAAGAAGGATAAATCCACCATTTGGTTACATATTTGCTTCACTTTACTAGATTACAAGTTTATGCTATATTTCCCTTTGAATGCCTTTTAAATGCTTTACATTGCAATTAAGTGCCCTTAAGGCGGTGTAGTAAATTTCACATCTTCAAAAATCATCCCATACTTTTTGCAAATCTAATCCTTTTTCCATAGCCTCTAATAAGCTTTCTTCAAAAGCATCTTCGTGGTGTAGTATTCGGGCGTATTCTCTTTTCACCATCATTTTGTTGTATGTTCCTTTTGGGTCATAAAATCTCCAAGTTACTTCATCGAATCCCTTGTTATCCAACTCAAACATTCCTTTGAGCAAGGAGGGGTAGCCTACAAATATAAAATCTCCAAAGCGATAGGGAACATCGAGCCAGGGAACCTTACCATGTTTCTTCACCAACCTCATCTTAGCCTCTTCGGCCACTTGCCTACATAATTCCAAAGCTGCTAGGGATAATGGGCAGTACCTTGGTAGCAGCTTAGGGGGAATTTTAGCCCCATATAATCTGATATAAGTAAAACCTTCTGTGAAGAAAAAATCCCCAATTTCCTTCTCTTTGATAAAGGCTCTCACCCCTGGCCCTAACCTCTCAGGGACTAATCCTGTTAGAACCCAATGAATTTCTACCATGAAATGATCACAAAACCAGCCCATGTGAGTTCTTCCTTCGTGTATTCTCTAGAAGCTGTTCTGAACATAGGGGTTGTCAATGGCTCTTACTCTTTTACGGGCTTCTTCTCCCAATTGACCCGCTATTAGATGGATAAAAATTGAATATTGTGAAAAATGGGGCATCTCCTGCCTCTGTTCGAAAATTGCTTTCCTTAATTCTACCATTTCTTTATGCATCTGGGTACTTAATTCCAATTCCCAGGCGTATATTGGAGTGTTATGTGCCCTATTGCATTGTGCAGCTAAATATAAAACCCTTTTTGTTATTCTACTGAGATCCTGTACTCCCAAAACTATGTTTATCATATCACAGAAATCTTGGACCCATGGCTTAAAGGCATTTTTCCTAATTGGGAATTTTTTGTCTATTTTCTCATGTGTATCAAACAAGTTTTTAAAGACTTCCATATCTGTAAACATACGAGATTGGTGTTCGATTACCTGGTCTACCAGAAAGGTGGTATACTCTGTCAATTTGAAAACTTCCTGGATGTGCTCGACCTTGATGCTGAACACTGACCGATTTTTATTGTCTCGAAATGTCCTTGTTCTTTCGTCATACGCCACCGCCAGCCATGCCATCAAATCTGAGGAGAAGTGCACTTTCGGACATACCAGCTTCCCAAGGTTGTTGTTCCATCTATTATTTCTAGGGAAACCCCTGTATTGCAACCTATGAGCTTTATGAAATAAGTCGGCCATTATCCATGGGGTCCGGTCATCATTCTCCATTACACGGGAAAAACTATTTATACATGCATTGTCGATTTCGTACTGCTGGGCTGGAGTAGATCTTTTATCAGCTCTGCACTTTTGAGCAAATTCATACATGGTGGTACCGGGAACAAGCGGTCCAGAGATCACAGAGTATGGTGACTTGTTTGTGATGAATTGTATGGCTTCTCTGGTGTCTTTGGGTACGAAAACATCTCCCCATGATGCCATTGTTCTTAAAGTAGCAGATAAGGTCTTTCTATGACTACGAAGCTTGAAAATATTCTTCTCTCTATACTTTTTGTGTATCAACTTCTATTCTTAGCTCGCCAAGGTAGTAGCCTTGACTATTTTTGTGAGCTCATATACAGGGTGGTGGAATGGGTTTGATAATCTCACATATTTTATCATTAACACGATGCCACCAACTACTGTTTAAAATTGGCCAAAGAAATCATGCCAACGCATCCTTTTTTGGAGTTTAGCATTTATGATGGGTAATGTCCTTCATCCTACATGCCTTGGGACCTTTTGATTTATGTGCCTGTAATCATTAAAACCTCCACTATTCATCGCTAGAACCTTTTTAAGCTGGCATGGAACTGAGATGTGTAATGGGGGTGGTTTCCATTTTGAACCTCGTGCCACCTCGGACCTGAACGATAACTAAATATTTGGGATCGATTATACTTTGCTTCAGGTAGCAATCACCCTCGAGATCTTCACAAGATTCGATCTTTGGTGTGAGTGCCTATTATTATTATCTCGGATGCCCTTAGCTCTTTTGAGTCAACCATGATCAAGCGCTACCGTCGGATGTGCTTCTTTTCTATCGTAACCATGGATCTCTTTAACTTATTAAAAATACTAACCTTTTTATTTACCAATATTAATTATAATGTTTAAACTTTTTAAATGTTTTTAAGATTTAATTAATCATTTTATATAACCCTTTTATTTACCTTTGGTTCATGCTACCATTGGATCTTGAGTGGAGGTGAGCGCATCCATTAGATAAGTCAAAGATGCTCATTCATTTAGCCCATTTATATTTGTTTATCTTGACTCTGACTCATTCACGACCGTTAGATCTTCTTGCTCCCGATGAAGCGCTACCATTGATTTATTGATAATTAGTATACCTATTCGCATATAAACCTTTGAAATAACATGGTTTATTAATCCTTATTTAATCATGATTATCCAATGTTTATCCCCATGATTTTTGACCTTAACAACTCGATTTAAACCTAGGTATCATATAACACATTTACCTTTCTTTGCGATCATCATTAGATCTTACCATGGTGAAGGCGCGACCGTTGGATCTTCCGACCATGTGCTCAGTTTAACATAAGATAGAAGGGACAAATAATAAAGTTCTTTAATTAATCAAAAGAAACCTTTTAGATTAAACCTCAATCACCTTTATCGATGCGCTATCATTAGATCAGAAGATGGAGATAGGACATTATATTATAACATTTTTTACCTTCTTCTTTATATTTTTATCCATTTTGTTAGATCTTTGATAGCTATTGGCACGACTATAGATCTTAATCAACCTGCATGTTAGTTTACAGGGGTACATAATATTAACATTGATTAATCCAAAAGGGGGATGATTAGCAACGTGTTTAGACCCTTGTTAACCCTGTTTAATAATTTTAATTAATCCATTAGGGATTTTATCTTTTTAATGCTTCTTGCATGGGCGTACCACTGTTGGATTAGATTTGGATCGAAAACTATCATCCAATTTTCCAAATTAGCTCGATGGTTATTCCAAAGGGGGTGCATACCTTTAAATTATTTTACCATAGCATTTTAACACATGATTAAATTAAAACAAGCGCAACCATCGATCTTGAGCTCGCTCGAGCGCTATCATCTGATTCATCGGATTAGCTCACTACTTAAATAGAATATTTGACCTATAATGACTCATTTAAAGCTTTGAATCCTTGGAGATTTGTGCAGCCATTGGATTTGGCTAGGATCAAGTGCATCCATCTAGATCCTCAAAGTTGCATGGATTTTAATCATTACTAACCTTAGGTTATAACCTTTTTAGACCTTTTGACTTATCATTCGGGTTTCTTCATGAGAGCACATCCGTCGGATCGGTTTAGATGATGCGCTATCTGATTAACCTAAGATGTAACCTTTTTACTTTGAACATGGCTTTGACTTGTTTGACTTATCTCTTGATTGATTTATTAACGCATCGTCATCCGATTAGAACTGAGTCAAGCGTGGCCCTTGGATTAAATCTAAGGTGTTCACCTTTTAGTTAAATGGGATGCATGCCCTCATGATTTTAATTAAAGACCTTATTGCTAATTTTAATTTTTTAGGTTTTAGACCAAGGTGTTTAATTAGGGTATTACCTTTGAAAACCTTAGGACTTAAGGGTTTATCTTTTGGTTTAGGCCCAAGGGAAATTTTTCTATGAGGATCAGATTTCGGGTTAAGTAATATGATTAATAAAATTTTGCCTTATTCATTTTTGAAGACAATTGAGCATTTATAAAAAGGCACATTTTATTAATAACCAAGGTTAGACTTCATCAAACTAACCAATGAAAAATTAAGGTACTCACACCAATTTGAAGAAGTGACCAACATTATTATCATTTTGATTGAAACCAAAAATTTAAATTTAGGGGTTTCAAAGTTGAGTCAAATTTGGCTCCAACATAGGCTCTGACTGGGACAAGGTGTTGAAAACATGAGGCACTTGAGAACCATAGAATCTCCTGGTTTTATTTGCAAAAGAAATTGAACAAAAATTAAAACTTTTTGACTGCTAAGTAAAGCTTGAAATACATAAAAGAAACTTTTTCTTCCTCTTTTCTTTCTTTTCTTCTACTATTTTTATATATATACTGAAAAATTGTATGAACAACATGATATCAAAGTAAATAGAGTATGAAAAACTGTAGATCCCTTTTCATTCAATTTGGAAACAAGGGTTAGAATTTTAGAAACCAATGAGTTTTTTTTTGATATATTGTAATGCTTGTTTTAGCTAAGTCATAAGATATGATTACACAAATTTTGTCACAACCGCTTGCTTCATCATATTTTTGCCCATGTGTGTGTTTGTGCATTCTTTTTTGGATTTCTAAATCTTTCAGAACTTTACCATATCTGAGCAAAATAGTCAAGCCTAATATGTGATTTCACTCTTTAAAAATTTTCACCATTCTGTAGGGCTCCACTGCTAGTCAGACATCTATAGCCCCGGTGGAGTTGCTTCTAATCCCATATTAGTTTTACCCTACTGCCAGTCAAGCGTCTATAGCTCCGGTAGAGGTTTTCCAAGATATCTCAGGCAGTGACTCAGTTTTACTTTATTTTTTATTTTTCTTTCTCGTGAGAGAAGTATTTGGATATATAAGCAAATTGTGCAATAAGTATGCCTGAGTTGAGGATTAGTTTTTGGCTATAAAATATGAGTGTAATGATTTTTGGCTCAACTACCCTCTCAAAGATAACTCAGTTCTTCGGACCTTTGAAGTCACCTTAAGTATCATTTGTAATGTGAGGCTTGACATGATGTTTCAATCAGCTTTGTTTTCTTTCTGTTTTATCTCATATCAAACAACTATTGCATAAACACTCATATTTGAAAAAATTGTAAACCTCATCAGAATCTAAAATAAATCCCCTTTTTTCTTATTGTTTTTGGTGGAATAAACAGTTAGATATACTCATCAAACTAAGATATCATGTGTACAATAAACTCAGAATTATTCAAGAACAAAAGAGAAGCTTAACTAATACACAAAATAACAAAATACACCACTCTATTTTTGGATTTTTGTTTTTCTATATTTTTTTATTTTTTGTATAGTACACCTTCAATAGGGATTGTACATTTTGAGGTGTTGGCCATTAATAGGGATAGCCATTATTTCTCCCTGCAAATTCTATAGCTTGTATGTATTCTGACTGATAACATGGGCAATTTGATATGGGCCAATCCATTTAGGTTCAAATTTACCTTTTTCACCATGCTTATCATTTTTAGGATCCCAATAGATGACTATATCTCCTTGAGAAAAAGGAGTACCCTTAGCTTTCTTATTAAACAATTCCATGGTTTTCTTGGTTTGTTCCATCATTCTATTAAGGGTCTCTCTTCTTTGCTCTTCTAACAGGACAATTTGATCAAGCCTTCTCTGTATGGGATTGGGGTCTTCATGGTCTTGCAATAGGAGGGAAAGTGCCAATTTTTCTATTCTTGGGGGTAACAGGGCCTTCTCTCCATATACCATCTCATAAGGGGTTCTCCCTATGTTTCTTTTGATAGACAACCTATCAACCCATAAAGCAAATTTCAGTTCATTATCCCATCCTCTTTTATTCTTCCCTAATGACATTTTCATTCTTGTTATTATGTTTTTATTTGATGACTCAGCTAGGCCATTTCCTTGGGGGTAATAATTAGCAGAAT
The DNA here is from genome assembly GCA_028583015.1 of Wollemia nobilis. Taxonomy (NCBI): domain Eukaryota; kingdom Viridiplantae; phylum Streptophyta; class Pinopsida; order Araucariales; family Araucariaceae; genus Wollemia; species Wollemia nobilis. The sequence continues at coordinate 18,664,489 of JAQPPZ010016473.1, forward strand.
GAGATAATTCAATTCCATATTCAACACAAAATTCTACCATTTCATATGAAACAAAATATTGTGCATTATCAGTAACCAGTTTTTGAGGAACCCCAAACCTGGTCAAGATGTTTTCTTCTAAGAACTTGATGATAGTGGCAGTAGTAGATGTCCTCAGGGGTGCAACTTCTACCCACTTTGTGAAGTAATCTATTGCAGTTATGATCCACTTGTGTTGTCCGGATGAATTAGGTTTGATCTCTCCAATCAAATCAATGCCCCATTGGGTGAATGGTGCTTCAATGATTACTGGCTTGAGAGGCATGGCTGCCAGATGCTTCTTTCCTGCAAAAACTTGGTAGTTATGACAATTCCTAACATATTTATATACATATTTAAAAATGGAAGGCCAATAATATCCTGCTCTCATAATTTTATTAGCGGTAGCTCTTGGAGAAAAATATCCCCCACAAAAACCATCATGGAATTCATTGATTATTTTTGGGACTTCATTTTCATATAAATAGACTAATAATACTCCATCAGGGTGTTTCCAATATAGCACACCATTCTGTATATAATATTTTTGAGCTTGAAGCTTGACTGACCTTATTCTGTTTATTGACATGTCTTTAGGGAATGACAGGGTTTGTAAGTATGACAAAATTTCTTCATACCATTTGCACTCAGTATTATTGATTCTTCTAAGATCATATGCCTCATCTATGGTGAGAACATTTTCAAACCCTTCTCTTTCTTTGTTTGCCAACAATTTAGCTAAACCTTGTCCTTTGATAGTTTTAACTATTTTGAATTCAGCATCATACTGTAGAAGTTTTACCATCCATCTTGTTGGTCTTCCTAATGGTTCTGATTGAGAAAAAATATCTTTTATTGCTATAAAAGGGATGCAGTAGTAAACCTTATTTGAACCAAATATACCTTTGAAGTGTTCTAAATATTGTATGACTGCATAAGCATGTTTTTCTAGCAAAGTATATTTGAGATGTGCTCCTTTTAATCCTGAACTCATGAAGGCTATTGGCCTTTCATTATTTTCATTATATTTCTATGAAAGAACTACAACAATAGAGTGTTCAGACGCATATGAATAGATATTAAAATATTTTGCATAATCAGGGCAACTTAAAGCTGGAGTGGTTGATATGGCTTCTTTGATCTTGTTAAATGCTTCCATATTTTCTACTATCCATTTTATTTCTCCAGTTTTCTTAACCATGTCATTTATGGGTTTGGTCATTTCAGCAAAATTTGGGACAAATCTTCTGATGAAATTTATCTTGCCAAAAAATGACCTGACTCCTTTTAAATTTCTAGGAGGGGGAATTTTGGAAATGGCTTCAATTCTGTCTAGATCAATACTTATTCCTTTTTCTGAAACTATATGTCCTAGCAACTTTCCTTGTGTAGTCCCAAATATGCATTTCTTGGGATTTAAAGAAATTCCAAATTCCTTACACCGAGCAAAAATTGTAGTTAAATGTTCTAGATGATCTTCTGGATTTTTAGAAAATATTGTGATATCATCTAAGTATACAACTACAATTTTGAACATTAATCCTTTAAAGGTGAAGTCCATTGCTCTTTGAAAAGTAGCACCGACATTCATTAGTCCAAAAGGTATCCTTAAATATTCAAATGTGCCCTAGGGTGTAGTGAATGTTGCCTTATGTCTATCTTCTAGATTTATCTGAATTTGATTGTACCCTAAAAATCCATCTAACAGAGACAATCTTGTTGAACCAACTACTGCTTGCAATAATTGTTCCATGTTGGGTAAGGGGTAATTGTCTTTTAATGAACTCTTGTTTAAATTTCTAAAATCTACACAGAGTCTAATATCCCCATTCTTTTTTTTGACTGGTACTAAATTGGATATCCATGAAGAAAATCTTACCTTTCTGATTATTTTGGAATCCAGTAACTTTTGTACCTCCTTTTGCATTATTGGGTGCAGAGTTGGATTGTATTTCCTTTGTTTCTATCTGAATGGCTTGGAATCTTCCTTCAAAGGTATTATGTGAGTCATTACATCTGTCTTGAAGGTTTTGAGGTCTTCATAAGTCCAAGAAAAATGTTCTTTGTTCTTTTTCAAGAAACTGATATATCCAACCTTTTCTTTAGTAGGTAAAGCCATGTCTACTTTCACTATTCTAGGTTCTTTCATTGAACCAATATTAATATCCTCAGATATCACTTCTCTTCGTAAAGGTTTATAGGCTTTGTCAAAATCATCAAATAGACTCTCTAGAGAAACTAATCCTTTGGGTATCTTATTAGTTTTCAACTGGATTACTTCTACTGGCTCTCCTATTTGATCTTTTAGCTTTTCTTCATATTTTTCATCACAGATTACATCTGCATACTGATTTTGTAGAGTCATAAAATCTTTAATATCTATATCATCCTGAAATACCTATAAATAGACTATGTTATCTGGTACAGAAGGTTTATAGACTGAGATAGTTGGAAATCTATCCATATATTCTATAGTTATCTCTGGGTGATCTAGACCTGAGGCATTCATAGCTAAAATATCTACAACATGGTTTTGTTCTCTAGGAATATATGATATATTGAAAGCTAAGAATTTATCAATTTCTTCCAATACTACATTTCTATATTGTTTAAGTCTAGGATGCTTGGTCTGATATTTACCTTTGATCTATAGTATAATAAGCTCTGCATCCCCTATTACAGTCAAGTAGTTAATACCTAGCTCTTTTGCTTTCCTTAGCCCTAATAGTAAAGCTTCATACTCAACTACATTGTTTGTGCAAGGAAATTGTAATCTGTAAGGAATACTAAGGTAGTTTCCTTTAATATCAATCAAATTTACACCTGCACCTGCTCCAGATTGGGATTTAGCTCCATCAAAAGACATGGTCCACATTTCTTGAGTCAAAACTCTATCTGATTTGGCATCTACTATTTTTATATCTTCTGGATCCATGTTCTTTGCATCTGGTACTTCCACCAAGAATGGGTTGTGCCATATTGAATAAACTCCCATCCCTTTTTCTTCCATAGAGTTAACTAAGTTAATCATGGTTTCATCTATTTGAATTAACTCTACGGAATGTTTGTTGAATGGTTCCCTTCTCAAAATTATATTCTCCTTATCTGATATTGGGATTGTAGCATAGGACCAATCCAATTGAATTGAACCTCCTAGTTGTTCTGCCCAATGTCTACTGAGTAATAATGAGAAAAATGGGTCAACGTCAACTACTGCAACATCCATGACAATGCCCTTTTTGGGGTGTTGATCTAGGAAAACTAACAATCCAGTTATCACCCCTACACAAGGAATTTGCCTACTATCCATTACAAAAATAGGGGCAGAATCTCTAGTACAGATTAATCCCATTTGGTCAACTATTAACTTAGGCATGATATTATGTGAAGCTCCACTATCTAGCATGCAATTATGAATCACATATCTTTCCCCTTCATCTGAATTATATCTTAATGACACATAGAAGGGTCTGACAGAGGATGGTGATCTTGTATCATGTTGATTTTGTCTAGCAACATGGCAAGTTGGGTCTTCTTTTTGTTCTACTAATCCAAATGCTCTGCAGACTTGTTCTCTGTACTGTTGAACTTTCATAAGTTCTCCAAATGTGATATTAACCTTTTGCTTACTGAGTTCTGACCCAACATCAAATTCTATCTTCTTTATATCCAATGGTTTATTACTTTCTTCTTTGGGAATCTCTTCCTCCGATTCTATTACTTTCAGGAGTAATATTTTTAGGGTTCCTATCAGTTTTCTCTTTACTGATATTTTTATTGGTGAAAGTTTATTTTCTTGTTTCACTTGTAGAGGCTTTCTCTGTCCTTTCAGGGACTGTTCTATTCCTTAAATTTAGAACATGGGTTGCCTCTAATTCTTCAACCTCTTGAGCAGTGGGGATTAATTTCCCTTGCTTCATCTTATCATATCTTGACTCATGTGATTTCTGCAAGATTTTAGTTCCTTCAGTTACTAAAATTTGAGGATGATGATTTGAAGCATATTTATCCATGTCTTCTTCAAACAACCTTTCTCTGGATTCATCTTCAATGGACCAACATGCATTGATTCTTATATCCTCTTCTGATTCTGCATGCATATCTACATTACGCTGATCACTTAGGTGAATTCCACATGCATCAGGGTTATGAGGTGCATCACAAGTAGAGCAAAAATAAGGAAAACCTTCTACTACATTAGCAGATGGCATCGGGTTAGGGACATTGTTCTGATCCCTATCAGAATCTCTATTTTTCTAGCTATTATTCCCATTACCTCTATTCCTATTTCCTTCTTCAAAACCATTATTGTTTCCCCAATTCTTATTGTAATTTTTCTTAAAGGGGGGATGGTTGTCAATATGTGGTCACTCTGTTTGTGAAGATTCACCATTATTTCCATTTATTTCAATTCTTGCTAACCTATTACTCATGTTGTTGAACATTTCTATCATCTGACTAGTCAACTTCTCCATAGGATCAATTTTAGTTCTTCTTTGTATATCAAAAGCCACTCTCTTAGGTTTTCTCTCAAGCATGTTAACTTCTAAAGAATAAGGCTTCATCTTACCACTGTCAAGCATATTTCTTTCTATATCCATTGCTTTTTCCATACAACCATCAATGGTAGTGGCTTGTTCTTACCTTAATTCATAGTTAAACTCTCCTTGAAAAGCATTCTTATAAAAACAAATAGACTGAATATCACTAGGCCTGAGGTTGGCAGGGATTTTGTTCCTAGTATTTGAAAATCTTGTGTTAAAATCACTAACAACTTCATTTTATTTCTTCTTCATAGTGGCTAGCTCAGTTAACAATGATTGTTCATTTTTCCTTTCACCATACTTCTTTAGGAACACCTCTTCCATTTTGGTGAAGTCTGGGATATCATTGTTAGGAAGGGAATTAAACCATTCTCTGGCATATTTTTCTAAAGTCTGTAGAAATAGTCTTAATACTACATCTTCATGTTCAACTTCCAGACTATCCATTGCATATAAGAAACTTTTGATATGATCCTCTCCGATTTACTGCATTATTTCCTAAAAACTTAGGGAGGTATTTGTGAGCTTTATTGGGTAAGGCATTTAAATTTATTGGTAATGCAAAAGGCCTATATCTATTAGTTCTCCATAAATGAACATTAACCTGGGCCATTGCTACTATAGAATTCAATTTCATAATTGTAGTACCTACAATGGTATGGGTCTGGGCAGCTTGAATGTAAACTGATGGATTATCTACCTTTGAATTATTATTACGTGTATCTTCTACAACAGAATTCAAATTTCTATCTACAATAAAATTTAAATCATCTTCTACAGTGATATCAATAGTAATAGTATTCTAAATTTTCTTTACGTACCTTTTACCGCTAGAATTTAATCTACTGCTATAAATAATATTCTTAAAAAGTGGAGTTTTTTGGGTATGTATAAATACCTCTGGATTCTCGAGTTCTAGAAATAGCTCCTTACCACTTCTCCTGGTGTTAGCCAACATGTTCTGTTCTCTCCTTTTTATTTTTTTCTTCTAGGTTCATCCAACAGAGTCACCAGCACTAGGGTGCAGAAAGAACAACATACACTTTTATCAAGAATGCTTGATATTATCACTCATCCTCACAAGAGTCAGTTCTTGGGATAAATCAAGAAAATCAAGAAACCAAAATTTCAAGAAGATCAAGAAAAAAAATTCAAGAAGATCAAAAAAGTAAAGAAAATAAGATTGAAAAACATGGGTAATAAAGAACGTAGAAAATGTAAAAATTAAGACAAACATTCTCTATTCCAACTAGCCACCCATTGATTTAAAGATAATGTCATTCAAAACTTTTTAAGAATGTCATTAACTCTTTCTATCAAGTCCTCCTCAACGATGCAAAAAACTATTGGAACCGATTCTTGCATCCGTAGGATTTTGATTGTCATGCTACAAGAATCCGTTTGAAACCAACGAGCTATTACAGGCTCTGGTCAACCTGCCTCATTGTTCTGCTAAACACAAATATTGCTAAAGAAAACTACAGAATGGGTAAGGAAACCCCAACGGTAATTCTATGGCTAAAAATCTAATTACACGCTCCAGATTTATATTATATTATATGTATTAAAATGACCAAGCATGAAAACAACCATTTGTTATGCCTTATGTAGACCGGTGCCTAGATTCATTGGGTTGTTATAGCAATTTAACAACAATTTTAATATGAAACAGAAAGAAGGGGAGAAGGAAAATTGGCATTCTTAATCTCATTCAAATATCATAATAAAATCAAGAGTTAACCAATGAAAGAAACGTATATAATGTGTTCAAATAATGTAACCCATTACATAGTGACACACAGTACTGAGACAAAGATATGATAGGAATAAAATTCAGAATTGTATTGATTTCATAAAATATTACATGTAGAGTGGGCGAAATGCCTTTTAACTCTATTTTTCTCAAAGAAATACATCAATACAATGAAGAGGACTCTGTTCAAATAATGTAACAAGTCTCTCCAACTCTCCTTGTTCCAATATGGTAATAGTAGAGTCTCTGAATCCTAGGCTCAAAAAGGTAGGAAATGATCTCAGCTTCTTGAGCACTTTCCTATCACAATCCTGCAAAGCAAAGGGAAGAATAAGAAATGAGAAAGGAAAATAGACACAGAAGGGGATACAACAACACAACTAATAGGGCACTCAAGTATACCTCTTAGCAAAAATGCTATTCTCTAATTGCTTGATGCAGAATCTGTCCACAACTGCTTCTTCTTATAGCCTCTGGTTCTTGATTCTATTATTTCTGGTTTATTTCTGGCCTTACACTTGTCTTCATCTGATTTGATCTCCAAAATTGGTACAACTGGCTTCCACTATCTTTACCTGCTTGAAATGAACTCTTCTCTTTGACCTTTTCAAATAGTAGTTTATTTTAACCAGTGATGGTGGTCTTGGGAGAACCCGTTTCCTCTTGTACCACCTCCTTCACAACTGTTCCCAATGTTTCTTTTTGGACTGTCTCTTTAACTGCTTCAGAGATTTTTTTGTTAGCTCAGGCTTTTGTTGTGATGAACCTGTTTCCAGATGCTGACCGGGAGTTCTAATTTCCTTCCCTTTTTGGACTTTTTGCAGCTTTTCTATTTGCTCAGTCATCAATCTCCATACCTCTGTGTCAAATGTGGCTGCAATCCTCAGCATATTCATTTCCTGCAGAATTTTGTTCTTTTGTATGGTAATATTGGGTGCGTTCCTTTCATACTGAAAGAGTAACATCTCTACAGTGTTTACCATGAGTGTTGTTTGTCTAATCATTTCTGCTTCATCACCTGGTTCACACTCGAACCTTTCCATGATGCTTTTGAACACTTCTTCTATATCTGTGGCTACTAAGCACTGGTCTAAGGATAAACCAATGTCTGCCAATCTGTCTGTTGCATCTTTTATCAAATCATCCATTTCATTCACAACATTGACCCATATTTCCTGGTTTGCTCCAAACAGGGCTGCTTTAAAGAACTCAAAATTGAGCTGGATTTTGCTGCCATCATTTGTTATTATTTCTTGTCCCTGCAACTCTTCAAAATGATCTCCTATAAAATCCAAGGTAGGGTGAATGATTCCAAAATATTCTTCTCTTTCTTGCATCAAGGTGAGAATTTCTTGAGCAGTTATTTGAATCACCCTTATTTGTCTGAACATTTCAGTAAAGCCCTTGGCATGAGCTCTTATCTTCATTGACATATTTTTCTTCATTGTATTAAGATAATAAGCATGATCTTGAATTTTTACCATCGAAGGGGGCTGGGTACTGGAGGCATCTCTTCGGTTTAATTCTTCCTGTTGCTTATTTATTAATGCCTTTAGCTCTACCTTTTCCTTTCCCTCTTTCTCCAATTGTTTCCTTAGCTCTGTAATTGTTCCCATGAATTGATCTATGGCTTGATTTTGCATTGCTTTGACAACTTTGGCCACTTCACCTTCTTTCCCTAGTACCGATGAGCCCCTTGTTTCTTCATTGACTCTGAAGACTAGTGGGTCCTGCAGAGCAGGAAGATTTATCTCTGCAATATCTGATATAGGCACCTCTGATTTATATTCTTCTGTGAACTATCCTCCTATATTCCCCATCCCTGCTACTAACTACAATTCTTGTTCATCTACAGTAGTGAAGGTAGTATGTTCATCTGTTCTTTCCAGAACAACCTTTGTAGAGGGTAAAGACAATCTGGGTTTCTTCTTTTCCACATGAGTTACCTCTTCTTGGTTCTTCACTAGGTGACTTCAAAAAAGGCCACCCAATCCACCAGTTCTCCTAGGATTCATTTGTATTACTGATGGAATTTTAATCTCCTGTCCCTTTATTGTTATAGTGGCAGGGATAGCCATGGGTGCCAATTTCTTTACACTTGTTACAGTTAGAACTCTATCAAAAATAGGAACTATGGCTTGTTCTGAGAGGGGAGACTCCTGAGTTGGTGTTGTTGCAATCTCCTTCCCTTTATCTGTATTCTAGTTTTTGGAAGCTTCCTAGGAAGTGCTTGGTGTTGCTTCTATTCTGAGGTGAGTACTTTCAGAAGGCCTAACTTGTTGCTCTACTATATCTATAGTTTTGATAGTGACTTCCATTAGATCAATACCCTATTCTTCTATCAACTCCAACAAGGGGTCTTCTTTGATCGCTTGGCCTGTTCCTGGTATAATAGGTGCCACAACATCTACTGAACCTTCTCGAAGCCTCCTTAACTCTATGGGGTAATCATAGGCTTCACAAACCTGTGTGCTGCCCCTCATTTCAGGAGGGAAATCATCCCATACTTTTTGCAAATCTAATCCTTTTTCCATAGCCTCTAATAAGCTTTCTTCAAAAGCATCTTCGTGGTGTAGTATTCGGGCGTATTCTCTTTTCACCATCATTCTGTTGTATGTTCCTTTTGGGTCATAAAATCTCCAAGTTACTTCATCGAATCCCCTATTATCCAACTCAAACATTCCTTTGAGCAAGGAGGGGTAGCCTAAAAATATAAAATCTCCAAAGCGATAGGGAACATCGAGCCAGGGAACCTTACCATGTTTCTTCACCAACCTCATCTTAGCCTCTTCGACCACTTGCCTACATAATTCCAAAGCTGCTAGGGATAATGGGCAGTACCTCGGTAGTAATTTAGGGGGAATTTTAGCCCCATATAATCTGATATAAGTAAAACCTTCTATAAAGAAAAAATCCCCAATTTCCTTCTCTTTGATAAAGGCTCTCACCCCTGGCCCTAACCTCTCAAGGACTAATCCTGTTAGAACCCAATGAATTTCTACCATGAAATGATCACAAAACCAGCCCATGTGAGTTCTTCCTTCGTGTATTCTCCAGAAGCTATTCTGAACATAGGGGTTGTCAATGGCTCTTACTCTTTTATGGGCTTCTTCTCCCAATTGACCCGCTATTAGATGGATAAAAATTGAATATTGTGAAAAATGGGGCATCTCTTGCCTCTGTTCGAAAACTGCTTTTCTTAATTCTACCATTTCTTTATGCATCTGGGTACTTAATTCTAATTCCTAGGCATATATTGGAGTGTTATATGCCCTATTGCATTGTGCAGCTAAATATAAAACCCTTTTGTTATTCTACTGAGATCCTGTACTCCCAAAACTATGTTTATCATATCACAGAAATCTTGGACCCATGGCTTAAAGGCATTTTTCCTAATTGGGAATTCTTTTTCTATTTTCTCATGTGTATCAAACAAGTTTTTAAAGACTTCCATATCTGTAAACATACGAGATTGGTGTTCGATTACCTGGTCTACCAGAAAGGTGGTATACGTTATCAATTTGAAAACTTCCTGGATGTGCTCGACCTTAATGCTGAACACCGACCGATTTTTATTGTCTCAAAATGTCCTTGTTCTTTCGTCATATGCCACCACCAGCCATGCCATCAAATCTGAGGAGAAGTGCACTTTCGGACATACCAGCTTCCCAAGGTTGTTGTTCCATCTATTATTTCTAGGGAAACCCCTGTATTGCAACCTATGAGCTTTATGAAATAAGTCGGCCATTATCCATGGGGTCTAGTCATCATTCTCCATTACACGAGAAAAACTATTTATACATGCATTGTCGATTTCGTACTGTTGGGCTGGAGTAGGTCTTTTATCAGCTCCACACTTCTGAGCAAATTCATACATGGTGGTACCGAGAATAGGTGGTCCAGAGATCACAGAGTATGGTGACTTATTTGTGATGAATTGTACGGCTTCTCTGGTGTCTTCGGGTACGAAAACATCTCCCCATGATGCCATTGTTCTTAAAGTAGTAGATAAGGTCTTTCTGTGACTGCGAAGCTTGAAAATCTTCTTCTCTCTATATTTTTATGTATCAACTTCTATTCTTAGCTCGCCAGGGTAGTGGCATTGACTATTTTTGTGAGCTCATATACAGGGTGGTGGAATGGGTTCGATAATCTCGCATATTTTGTCATTAACATGATGCCACCAACTATTGTTTAAAATTGGCCAAAGAAATTGTGCCAACATGCCCTTTTTTGGGGTTTAGCATTTATGATGGGTAATGTCCTTCATCCTACGTGTCCTAAGACCTTTTGATTTATGTGCCTGTAATCATTAAAACCTTCGCTATTCATCGCTAGAACCTTTTTAAGCTGGCGTGGAACTAAGATGTGTAATGGGGGTGGTTTCCATTTTGAACCTCGTGCCACCTCGGACCCGAACGATAACTAAATATTTGGGATCGATTATACTTCGCTTAGGTAGCAATCACCCTCGAGATCTTCACAAGATTCGATCTTTGGTGTGAGTGCCTACTGTTATTATCTCGGATGTCCTTAGCTCTTTTGAGTCAACCGTGATCAAGCGCTACCATTGGATGTGCTTCTTTTCTATCATAACCATGGATCTCTTTAAAACTGTAGGTTATTAAAAATATCTCAACCTTTTAATTTTACCAATAAGATTAATTAATAAGGTTTAAACTTTTAAATGTGTTTTAAGATTTAATTAACCAAGTGTTAATTTAAACCCACATTTTGATTTACCTTTGGTTCACATGCTACCATTGGATCTTGAGTGGAGGTGAGCGCATCCGTTAGATCCATCGAAGATGCTCATTCTTTTAGCCCATTTGTATTCTTTTGTCTTGACTCTAACTCATTCACGACCATCAGATCTTCTTGCTCCCATTGAAGTGCTACCATTGGATCTAGGTGGTTGATTCCACTCTTGGATATTTGATTTATATGCTATCATCGGATCTCAAAGAGGATTAGTGCAACCATTGATGTATCGAGACCTGCCTATTTGTTAATATTCCTGCATCTGATTAGTTGGGTTAATCATGCTTACATGGTCAAAAATATTTGGTTTGGTAATAATTCATAAGACATAATTAAGGTTAGAGGCTATACCTTCATTGATTTAATTCTCTAATAACATGGTATATTAATCCTCATTTAATCATGATTATCCAATGTTAACCCCATGATTTTTGATCTTAACAACTCGATTTAAACCTAGGTATCATATAACACGTTTACCTTTCTTTGCGATCGTCGTTAGATCTTACCATGGTGAAGGCGCGATCGTTGGATCTTCCGACCATGTGCTCGGTTTAACATAAGATAGAAGGGACAAATAATAAATTTCTTTAATTAATCAAAAGAAACCTTCTAGATTAAACCCTGATCACCTTTGTCGATGCGCTACTGTTAGATCTCACATCCATTGATCTTTGGGCTCGTTCAAGCACTGTCGTAGATCTCCAAGGTTATTAAATACAAAGAATTATCATACTTGATTAGCCTTGGTTTAAACCGAAGGGGGTTTATTCAACGTGTTATATCCTTGCTAATTACGTAATTAACTTTACCTTTGTCTTCATCTGACATCTTACCGTCCATGATTTCGATGCGACCGTTAGATCTTTGATAGCTATTGGCACGATCGTAGATCTTAATCAACCTACGGGTTAGTTTATGATGGGCATATAATATTAACATTGATTAATCCAAAAGGGGGAATGATTATCTAACGTGTTTAGACCCTTGTTAACCCTGTTTAATAATTTTAATTAATCTCTTAGGGCTTTTATCTTTTTAATGCTTCTTGCATGGGCGCGCCACCATTGGATTAGATTTGGATCGAACGTTGCCGTTCGATTTTCCAAATTAGCTCGATGGTTATTCCAAAGGGGGTGCATACCTTTAAATCATTTTACCATAGCATTTTAACACATGATTAAATTAAAACAAGTGCAACCATCGATCTTTCATCCGATTTGTTAGATTAGCTCACTGCTTAAATAGAATCTTTGACCCACAATGACTCGTTTAAAGCTTTGACTCCTTGGAGATTTGTGCAGTCATTGGATTTGGCCAGGATCAAGCGCATCCATTTAGATCCTTAGAGTTGCATGGATTTTAATCGATTCTATCCTTAGGTTATAGTTGTTGGTCATCAAATCTTCCTAGAAAAGGATTTTGGGTAAATATATGCACCCTAGACCTGGACCAACATTGAAAGGCCGAAGGGAAGATATGCCCCTCATGCTAATATCTAAAGAAAGGCCAGCTCCTATGCTAATCTAATTTGGTGTTTTGATATAAGGGATGTAGGAAAGAGATAAAGGAGTTAGAGTTAGAGAAAGAAATAAAAAATGGGTAAGGGAAGAGAGATCGGTGATTTAAGGTGGGAGAGAACAGGAAGCATGATCACTAAATAACAACTTGAATAGCAACAAGGAACACCAAGAATAAACAAAAGAAATGCTACATTAACCTTCTTATGTATCCTTTGGGTGATATCACAGGGATTCTCCTTCTCCCTTTCATCAAAATTTAGGGTTCAGAGTAAAGACGATTAGGACAAGTGAATGTAACAGAAACCATAACCCACCAGGCAGCATAAAAGAAAACTAATATAGCATTTTTCTTCTCCTATGTATCCTTCAGGTGAGTTTCAGGGTACAGTCCCCAATCGCACACCGGATTCAGGATTCAGAGTCTCAGTATACAAATGAAGAAAGACAAAAGAATCAAGCATAGAAGGCAGCATAAAAGAAAGGAATTGAGCCCAAATCTCTTTAGTATTAATCACAAGACATCAAGTTATAGCAGCTTTCTAGCAGATAGTTACCCCTCCTTTTACATTACAATACTTGGGTTTTTATAGAGGACCCGACCCTTTAAGTCATAATCACACAGAATGGAGGGGTACATCCTCGAGCCTCGAGAAGTCGGCTCCCCTCGGCTCTCATGATCGAGCTCTCAAATCTATTACCAAAATTGGCAACTATGACTGGGTCAATCGTGAAAAGATGCATTGATGAGCCATCTGAGCATCCTTAGATTTTGGGTGCGATGCTCGAGTGGTTGCCATGCTTGTCAAGCTCGCATTCAAGGACTGATACTTCGATTCCAATTGCCAAAAATGAGCAGCGAGCTTTTTGGGCAAGAAAAATTGCATTTATGAGTCATTTGATTACCTCGGAAAAATGCTCAGCTTGAATTGTGTGCCCGTGGATGCGCTTCACTGGATGCTCGATTGCAATGGATTCGGGCCGAAGAAATAACTCCTCCTTGATTCATACTTTGCAAAATGGAGTTTTGTAAAACTGCTTCGGGGGTGATGAGTGCCGAAACATACTTCCTCCTTGTTGCTTTGCTGACACAAATGCTTCGCTGACGCCTTGGAGAAACACTTTGCTGTGATCCTCGTTCAAAAATACGGTTCGGGAAGGTTTCGACCGAAACAGTTTCTTGCCTTCAAAAATGCTTCGCTCTTCTCGGTTGCCAACACTTCGGTTGAAAATGATTCACATGAAAACTAGCCAAAGCGAATGCTTCGCTATGGTTTTCGGTGAAGTAGAAATGGTTCACTGGCGGAGAGGCCCGAAGTGGGTGTTTCGGCAGTTTCCTGGCAAAGTAATTTTCAATGTTTTCTTCAAGTTCCATTTCGCTAGTCTTCAGGCCAAAGTATTTACTGGAAATGCTTCGGGTTCGAAGTTCTTTTCTGCCTTAGCAAACTTGGTCCGTGGTCTAGACTCTTCTTCTTTGGCGAAGTCATTCTTTTGAATGCTGCTTCACACAACTTTTTCCCGAAGCAGTGGTTTGAAGCGCTTCGGGCCCAAAGTTATTTTTATCGCTTCCCTTGTATTTTCTTTGGCAACACTATTTCGTAAAATTTTTACCCGAAGTAGTGCTGAAAATGCCTCGGGTGTGAAGCTCTTCCTATTTTCTTTCGACAAAGCTATTTTTTCTAGCTTGTTCAGTAGCAAAGCTCTTTCTATTTCATTTCATGTACAAGGGGGTGGCAGGGAAAGCCAAAATTGCTGCAACTTTACAAAATAAAAAACAACAAAGAAATACTTTACAAAAATGTTGTACAAAATTTTGATTTCTTTTTCTACCCCTTGTGCAATGTGACAAAAGTTGTCAACATTCTTGGTGGCTCGAGGGGCAACGAGCTCATCTCGATGGGAGAACCCTTAGCTTTGATCCATTGGGCCAGAGTCACCTCCAGACCCTTCTCCTCTTTCTCCCTCCGAGAGTGCTTCCATAGTTGGTTCTCCTTCTTCTGCTTCTTCTTCTTCTTCTGCTCCTTCTTCTCCTTCTACCGGTGCTGCTTCTTCTGAAGCAGCTTCTTGCTATGGTGATGATGCAAGACGATCATGGATTTTCTTCATGGTTCGGCGGACCTGAGACTAGGCACTCTTTGAGAAAGGTTATAGATATTATAGTGCCTTGATCAAAATGCAGAATTGATCAATCTCCCTGATATCAGCATGTTGGGCTCTAGTATATAGATCATTCAGGCAGGCTGCGATCTTGCAGTATCTTAGAAGGAAGTCTGTGATCTACCTTTCTATTATTGGCTCCACCCATCCATCTATCTCCGAGATGTCACTTTCAAACTGAAGCCATGTCGGCTTAATCTCTTCCTTGGTCAGGAGGTTCCCATCATTATCTATGAAGCTCAAGAAACCCATGGAAGAAAGATCTTGAAAATAACCCATCGATGCATGCTGCTCATTTTCAAACACATCTAGGAGGTCCTTTGCCTTCTGTGTTTTCCTTACCTTAGAGAAGAAGGCATGAACTATGGCCCGAGCTATAGACCAATCCATACCTATCCGAATCATTGCAGGGACCTGCAAGTCTTTATATTTGGCACTTTGGACATCGAAAGCTAATTTGAGTCGGCTTCAAGCTTTTTGAGTGATCTCATCGATGATTGGCCCTCCTTCGACAATGGCATTCCGGGCTTCCATGATGTAATCCAAAATTGAAATGGCACTAGAGGCCCGAGATCTAAAGTTTTTGAGCAAATGCGAGTGAATCTCCTTGATTCTAATCCTGTCACACAGCCCTAGGCTCTCCTTTTTGTACAGCTGACTCTGCATCTACAAGATTTTTCCTTCAAGATCTTTGGCTTTTAGATCATCCTCGGCTTGTCTCTGTGCTCAATTTTTAGTCGTACACTCCAGTTGTTGTATCTGCAACTTCAGGGCACGTGTTTCCTTCTTCATCAGTTTATACTACTCCTCTGAATCCTCCATATTGGAGCGAAGTCTATCCAACTCTTCCTCTAGCTTGATATTAGCACTCTCTGCTTCAAATCTACGCTGGTTAAAGATCTTCGCATGTGCTCAGAAGGTTTTGATTTTGACATGCATGGAAGATGATTCATTGTCCACATTTAAATGCTCCAGGTCCTTGGACTTGTCTTGATAGTCATAATCTGCTAGAGTCATTTCATCCAGAGGCTTCTAGACCTTGGGGATCTTCTTTACTTTGTGCAGCTTCCCGACCTTTAAATCGAAGACAGTGCATTTTTTGACTTGAGCTAGTGAGTGCCCTCTCTTCTTCCTCGTCTCCTTCAGCATTTTCTCTATTTTTTTCCGAGTAAGGAGTAGCTTCTTAGGTAAGGGGCGTTCCTTTATTAAGGATAGCTCTGACTCAAAAAAGGCTGGATCTCCAGCCAAAGGGGTAAAAAAATATAAAGAATCGATGGGGAATGTTTCACCAGAAGGTTTGGCGACGGGTGTAGCAGGAGCTTTGGCAAGCGGGACTATGCTATGTGTGATAAGGGAACATGCTACAGGGCTCAACATTGAAGCACTGCCTTTGCCTTGACTAAGGATTTTAGGAATGGCAGTGTGGGTGGGCGAAGAATTTTTGACAAGTTTGTCATGGCCGGATGACTCGGGTGCGATGGGGCTAGGTGAATTACAGGGTGAACTTGGGATGGCCATGGGTACAACGTGAAGAGGTGGTTGACCTTGCAGGGGCAAGGGAGGCTGAGGAGAACCCTCGATCGAGTCAATAGTAGATGTGTGAGAGACTAGGGTAAAGGGTGGAGAATGCGTACCTATGTACCCTCCTGGCAGAGCAGCCATGGTGACCACTTGAGTAATCAGTTCTTGCTCGTCTTGGGCTTCGGTACTCCCCGCTGCTATGATTTCTACTTTGACATCCCCTTCTGATTGGAGGAGTGCCTCCAAATCAAAGATGTCTATATTTGGGACTATCTTGGCACTGGGTGGCACCACAACTTCAACATTTTCCTTGATCATACCTGGTGTAGGTTGTTCGACAGGAACACCTGGATGCCCTATGTGGGGTCGCTTTGGGTGGCTTGGAGGCACTTGAATTTGTTTTGGCCTTTTCCTTTTCTTCCTCTCCAACGGTTGTTTCGACTCATCGACACTTGTGTCTTTAGATGGTCCTTGTTGTAGTGCCCTTGGTGTAGCTTCACCTTTCTCTTGTCCTCCCGAAGCGTCGTCGATCCTTCTTGAGCTTTCGCCCAATCATGGGGTAGCTAGAGGGATGAAATCAGTGAAGGATACGGGCTTCCAAGACCCAACATTAGCTTTGTAGACAATTACGAAGTCCTTATCCATTTCCAAGAGTCCATAAGAATTCATCTTTCGATGATGGACTCTTATTATCCACCATTCCCTCAGCTGTTCCTCGTCCCAGTTATTCAATTCTTCCTTTAAATCATCCTTGGCTTTTCTCTAGAATGTGGAGTCTGGAGTCAGGAAGGGATACTGGTCAGGGTCAAACTCCACTTCCATGGGGTAAAAATCGTGCCAGGGAGGCAATGTTCTAACTCTTTCTAAGTGCCACTCCATATCCTTCCCGTTGGGATTATTTCTCTGCTCCATTATTTTAGGGTGGGGGCAGACATGAAAATTATTGCATTTTAAATGATCCTTCATCACTTCTAAAGGATCGTAAAGCCACCTCTGAGGAATCTAGAGCAGACCAAAATTAGCAAGCTTTTCCTCCAAGAATATGTTATGCTTCAAGGAGAATACTTCAATTACCCCCATCCTGAAGGGAAAGTCACAGGTGTGTGCCCACTTCCAGCCATGATCGTAGACCTCGTTGGTTGCATCGCTTTGTTGAGCCTCCAGTGCAAATTGGTACTCAGATGGGAATACAGGCAGTAGGAAGGGTTTCCCCATGAAGCCAAATAGGCATATCATAAGCCCCTGTGTAAGTTGGAATACATCTCCCTTTCTCGCTTGCACCACCTTGTCTCTCAGACTGAGAGGCACCCGAGGGCTAGAACCCGTTAACAATTGCATGGCGGGTCCCAAAAATTGTTGATTGAAAGAATAATAAGACTCTGACCTCAATGGGAGGTGATTCCACTGGTACACAGGCAAAGGATTTCCATCCTTGCCACTTGATGTAATTGCAACATGGAGAAAATTTTTATGTACATGGTAAAAGAATAGCCAGACAAGAAAAGAGCATGGACTGAAGTGTTGTTTCGCTCCAGAGTTCTTCATAGCGGTAAGCTCCATGTGCAGGTTTTGGGCTACCCATTCTACCCAATCAAAGAATACTGGGTTGGTGTTTGGCCTTGAAGCATAAGAGGCATAAAAATCCCCTCTGGAAATACACTCGGCCAAAGACACTTTCCAGGGGTGCACCGAGGTGTCGGTTGATATGCCCGCCACCCATGCGATGATGGAAAAAATATCCGTGTTCTTGAAGGCCTCCAAGGGTAGGGGCATTTGGGGCAGCTTTCCTGAAGGGAGCCTGCTTTTGAGGTTCTCTCATAGGAATTTCAACACATAGTTGTTTGAGGTGAACCTCTCCATTTATTCGCTCAGTATGACATTGCGAACTGTATACCCCTTCGGTGGCCCTTGCTACGATGCAAAAGCTGATTGCATGTCTTCCTTCAATATGGAGAATAATTTATGTTCGATGGCATTTAACACTTTCCTGGAAGCTGGCTGGTAGTTCTGTGCGATGGCGTAAATCATCTCAGGACAATGGTGCATAG
Source organism: Wollemia nobilis (assembly GCA_028583015.1). Classification (NCBI taxonomy): domain Eukaryota; kingdom Viridiplantae; phylum Streptophyta; class Pinopsida; order Araucariales; family Araucariaceae; genus Wollemia; species Wollemia nobilis. The sequence goes on from JAQPPZ010016473.1 coordinate 18,682,811, forward strand.
GAGGAGTCAGATACCAATAGATTTGCGAATAATACGCGATGACCCTCTTGTTGTCTGCTGAGAGCCTACTCCTCATGAAATCAATAGTGTACCTGAGCTCATCCATGCTTCTTGATAGCTATGTGTCTTTAATTTTCTCCCACCTATCAACTGGTGGCTCTACAAGTTGTTCGTCTTCAGATTCTTCTTCCACAACTTGTTTTTTTGGGCAAAGGTTCGGGTTGACCTTCTTAGGTCTCTGCTTTTTCTCCTCTAAACCTTTTATTTTTTTGGGAACTGCCACTTCTAGCTCCTTTCCCCTCTGTGTAGAGCTTTTCTTTCCCATGTTGGATGCTTACTTGTAGTGAAAGCAGTGCAGACTATTTTAGCGTCAAAGAACTTTACAGCAATTAGCGATAGAATTTGTAGACTAGCAATGGGCTCTCAATATCGCATGTATAAATACCCTTTACTTGCTAGAACCTACGTTTTATAGCCTTAAGAGGCAACTACCCCTATTTATGGCTCTTACCATAATTAAATTACGCTTCGAACGGAGGAATTTGCCATGCCTTTTGATTGGTTCTGCAGTGGCGTAGTATGCAAGGCCACGCGCTTTTGATGATTATGCTTCACATCGGGAACGTGACCTGCTACCACCTCATACCTTGGTGTGAGATTTTCTCCTAACTGAATCACCTTGAAATGTGCTTTGCCACCTTCACCTTAAATTCATCTACTTCGAACTATTTTTCAAGGTTGTTGTCGACACATTTTTTGAGATGCATTTTAAATGCTCCTGCTTCGGCAAAGTTGAAGGTTTGGTGAAGTTGAAGTTGATGTTGAAAAATGCTTCACAGTGAACCTTTGGTTTGGGTAGATCTTCTATGCTTTGGGCCCGAAGTAATTTTCTTCTGTCGCAAATACTAAATTCCCCGAAGCTCGTCTCCTTGGAAAATACTTCGCAAGACTTCTGCTGAACGACCTCCTTGAAATGCTTCATGGCGCGAAGCTCTTTTGGTCTTTAGACGATGCCCTCGGTCTTTCGAAGACCTTTTGGAAGCCAAAATGCTTCGCTGTGAACCTCCTTGTGCCGGTTACTTCGCATCAAAAGTCCCCGAAGGGGATTCTGGAATATAATGTTTAGCTGTACAAATGAAAAATTATCTACAATGGTACATACACATTTTTTTTTTTACAAAAGTTTTACCTCAGCGATGAAAAGTCTTTAGATGAAGACCATTGACAGAGATCGACAAGACCTGGCCATCTACATCTTTGAGGATGAAAGAGTTGGATGAGTTCACCTTCATAATTTCAAATGGCCCATCCCAGAAGGCATCCAACTTGTCATGATTTCTAGGCTTGGCTTTCTAGGAGTCCCACTTCCATACCAGATCTCCCACTTTGAAAGTGCGATCGAATGATTTTTTGCTGAACCAATCTTGGGTGACCTGAGCATGGTTGGCAAAACTCTGGTAGGCTTTCTCATGATCTTCCTCTAGCTGCAGCAGCTGAGCCAATCTATTTTCCAAAGGGTTGACTCCTTCTTCTTCTAATAAATACAATGCAGGGATCTCTATATGGATAGGTAAGATGGCTTCCTTGCCATAGACCAAGGCATAAGGGGAAGTCTTGATTGACCTTTTAATAGAAATTCGATCAGCCCATAGGGCCCGATCTAGAAGAAGATGCCAAGTCCTTTTGTTTGTTTCTATAATCTTCCTTAGCACCCTCAACAATGTCTTGTTGGTGGATTCTGCTAATCCATTGCCCTATGGATAGTAGTTGGAGGAGACTTTATGATATATCCCATGTTTGTAGAAGAAATCGTTGATTTTGGTGCCTAAAAAATTGGGGCCATTGTCCATAATGATCACTTCAAGAATTTTGAACCTGGTGATCAAACCCTCTAGGAAGGCTATGATAGTCTCTTGATCTACGTGCTTCGTAGGGATAACTTCAGCCCACCTGGTGAAGTAGTCAGTTGTAGTTAGGATGAAATTATGTCCAACGAAGGAGTTCGGTGATATGACCCCTATGAAATCTAGCCCCCATTGTTGAAATGGCGATTCAACTTGTATCGGTCGGAGGGGCATCGAAGCATTTCTACTTCGTCCAATGAACTTTTGACACTGCTCACATCTATGACAAATGGCGAAGGCATCGACGAAGAGTGTGGGCCAATAATAACCTGCTTTGATGATCTTCAGCACCATTGTTCTCCCTACGAAGTGACCTCCAGATAGTCCTGAATGAAATTCTCCCAGGACTCTCCTTTTATCATCATCTTTTATGCATTTAAGGAGGATGCCATCAATGTTCCTAAAAAATAGGCCTTTGGGGCGCAAAGTATATCGGGAAGACCGAATCCTGAAATGTCTTTGCTATGAAGCATTTAGATGCGAAGGACATCTGCCAGTGTTGAAGTATTCAACAATTTCACTGACCCAGTCCTTTTCATCCTCTTCATGGTTCACGAAGCATTCTTTGGCTGGCGAGTCATTCCATTGAGGTTCTGTTGCTTTGGTCGTTGCACTCTTCGCCAGTTCTTGACATAATGCATGATCATGAACCAGTTTTGTGGGCTTTATCTCAATGTCAAATTCTTGTATCTTGTTCACCCAATCGGCTCTCTTGCTTCCCAATTCTCCTTGGATGATGAAATTTCACACATCGTGGTGAATGACAAAGACCGTAACCCAACTCTAGGACATGAACTGCTTGAACTTCCTGAGAGACTTCATTATTGCATGCACCTGATGTTCTATGAAATTGTATTTCTCTTCATGGGGATTTATCACCTAGCTTAGAAACACGATAGGACGCTCTTCACCGTCTTCCCCTTTTTGTGTCAAGACTACAACATAGCTTTTGGGTTCCCTTATGGCATACAAGATAAAATCTTGACTGTAGTCAGGGTTGACCAGGACCGACGCCTGAGCGATTCGGGCCTTAATCTCTTAGAATGCCTCCCTTATTTCTTCCATCCAGATGAATTTGTGCCTGAGAGATTCGGGCCTTAATATTCATACTGCTTTTCGTTGACTTTGATCATGTGAGAGAGTTCTCAATCATTCTGATCAAAGAGGCTTTCAAGGGTGATTAATCCCTTGGGAACGTGGTTATTCTTCAATTGAACCAGCCCTTCATCTTCTTATTCATCAGAGCTCCTGTCTTCGACTGTGGCAGCTTCTTGAATCATGAAATTTACAATCTTCTCGTCATTGTCAAATACTTTCCAATGTAGGTCTCTATTTGGGACAGAGGGTGTAGATTATCCTCATAGCTTTGGGCTTGTGCACCATGTCTTTTTTTGGAGAGTACTTGGCTGTGATGGATGCCAGAACATCAGCATGTTGATTCTTTTCTCGTGAGATGGACTACAGATTGAGAGACTCAAACTAGTCAAACAAGTCCCATATCCTATTGCGGTATGACTTTAAATAATGCTTCTTTGAAGAGCACCTGTTTATGACCTGGTTGCATACCAGTTTAGAATCTTTGAATATTTGGAGGTGCTTTATGCCTAACTTGTCAGCTTTCTTAAGTCCTAGGAATAATGTTTCATATTCTACTACATTGTTGGTGTAGCTCCATGTCAACTAGTAGCAATACTCCTTTTGCTCTTCGGATGGTGATATTAGAAGAATCCTTGCCCCAACATCATTTTTACATCGGGCATCATTGAAGAACAACTTCCATAGTCCTTCTTGGGCACTTGTTCTATTCTCTGGTTGGGTGTGTTTCTTAGGCTTGGTGATCGCATAACATCCTATCTCGGTTTCTACCATGGCATTAAAGTTTTCCAATGAGAACTCATCTTCATAACTTAGTTGCGTAAGATATTCCTTGTCCAGGTCCACCTGCTCTACTCCCTCCATTATTGCATTCACTAGATCACTGCTTTCTTCTTCTAAAATATTCTGCACAAGGAAAGAAGAAGGCTTTTCATTGTAGATCTTCACCTTCTTTCCTTTGAAATGAATCTCCAGATGAGAGTAATCCATGGACAGGTATCCACCCAACTTTGGTGTGAATTCCCTTGACAAACACATACTGAAGTATGGCTCCAGTTCGACGACCACTACCTCTTGTATGACCGTGATCTGAGGCATCTTATGTAGTCAAATAGGAATGTCTTTGATCACTCCTATAGTATTCACTGGGGAACCATCCAACTAGAGTACGCCATGGCTGCTTTGCATATATTCCATCCCTATTTCTTCACAAACTACTCTCAGCATGACTGTTGTCGTAGCCCCAGAGTCGATCATATAGTTATGTACAATATACCCTTCCATATGCAGAGACAGGTAGAACAGATGTGGTCTATTCCTCCCCATAATGGATGTGGATAGGGTCTGCACAAGAGTAAGTGGTGTTGCCTTTTTTTCTTTAGTCGTCTTCAATGATTCTTGCAGCAGGTCTACTTGCCTAGGTAGTTGCAGTGCATCGTACAAGCTAATCTTGGCTGGGATCCTCTTTAACTACTCTACAATGTTGTAAGTCAGGTAACTAAGCACCTCGACCTCCTTTATCGGCTCATATCTAGTGCGATACTACTCCGTAGCTTCAACTCTTTGTCACTTAGTCAGTGAATAAAACTTGAGCTTTTCCTTAGCCTGCTCTTTAGTTTCTTCCTGAGGTGGTTTAGCAAAAGCCTTTTGAGTTTTTATTTGATTGATGCAGGCGGAGGAGCTTTGTTCGAGGCCAAAGAAGATGATTATCCCTTCTTAGGTCGAGCGTGTACTTTTAAGAGAGCCATCTGAGTAACATCCACTTCTATCACCTTCTTTCCTCCTCTGGTAAGCACTGCGACCAACTCTTCTTTGCCAATTGCTAGTTTCTGACTCATTTTCCTGATGATGTTGACTTGACCACCATGACTACTACTCGCCAGCATTTGAACATAGTGTTGGTGCAACATGCAAGTATTCTCTTCATGCGGATAATTGCACGTAGAGCACCAATACACATAATCAGACCAATACACATAATCAGAAGTGCTCGAAACTTCATCGATCGCAACATTTCTCATCGAAGCCTTCCCTTGCTAGACTGCTTGATCTTTGGTAAGTGCAGGCATATGATAAGATCTTCTCGATAGGAATTCTTGTTGTGCTTGCTTCTTCTTCACAATGGTCATGTCGTTAGACAGCGTTTGAACTATGGAGTTCAGAGACTACATCTCTTGAAGAATTTTAGCTTGTATATAATCGACTTTTGGAACGAGTGGTAATGAAGCCATTGTTGGTATTAGAGGTAAGGCAAGGGGTTGAAGTGGTGCTGGTAGTACAGGGAATGTCGAAGTGACAATAGGCTATGGGGTTGAAAATGTGGGAAAGTGAATTTGTGGAGCAGTAATTTGAGACACAATAGGATTCAGGTTCCAAGATGAGATTGGGAGTGTAGGGGTTGCAGAGATATGCGAAGCGACTATGCTCATGTACAAGAATTGAGGGAATTTGGGAAGAATAGGCATTGGCATCCTTTGGGGAAGCTTGCCTATAGCTATCAAATCTATTTTTGCCTTCTTGGCTAACCCATACAACTCAAGAAAAGTATTGATGTTGGAATATCTTACCATGATACTGATATCAGGGTTGAAATCCCAAAGGAAATAGTATGTTGCAGCCTCATCGGTTGGCTGAAGTCTAGCTAGTACTCTTTTCCAGGTTAGAGCAAACCTAACATTGAAGTTTGTGATCTCTTCTTGTGTATGTCTCTGGATTGAGGTGAACTGATGTAGGAGAGAGGTAGGATCAGAGGACTCATTGAAACCTTGCATCAATTGCCCAGCTAACTGGTCCTATCCCGTAATAGTATCGAGTGGTAAAGATCTATACCAAAAGAGGAGTTTTCCTCTAAGGAAAATAACCAGGATATTTACCATAACTTGCTCCTCAGTGATGTCATGGATTACTTCTAGAGAGATTATGTCATGGATGTGCTCCAGAGTAGTCTTCCCAGTTCCATCGAATGTTGGGATCTTCTTTACAGCAGCGGGTGGCACTTGCCCTTGTCTCGCTAGATTTAGTGGTGACAAAGAATCCCATGATGGGAACCACCTAGGCGACGATTACTAATGCATTTGTTGTTGTTGTTGTTGTGCCATACTTTCTCCTAGATTTTGAAAAATAGGAATCCTCAAAGCTCCTCCTTGATTGCTAATAGGACAACCAATAGGAATGGAGGCACTAGGATGCTTCGATGAGTTGGGAGGATTGGGAGGAAAACTAGATGCTATGCTATCATAATTTAGGCCTTGTTCATTAATAGTAGCCTCTTGTGAGGATGTTCCATGTAATAGTGACTTGGGGGTGACCAAACTTGATCACTCCCCAAAGGCATCAATATCTAGCTCAAAGAACTCAGTTTCCTCTCCTCTATTCCTAACTCTCCATCTTGTTTTCATGAAGACACAGACTTCGGTACTGGTCCTTTCGACTTAAATATTCTTGGATAAAATAGAGTTGCCAAATGCTAAGAGTCTTTTGGTAATGAGAGCATCAATTTTCACTACCACCTAGTCAGGTGAGACTGACCGGGTCACACCGAGAAATGGTTAGAACTAGTGGCCCCAGTGAAGATGGGTTTGAGATTTGCGCTTAAAATATGGGACCTTGGTCCCACCGGGTGTGCCAAAAACTATTTCATCCTCAAATATTTGATGACCAACAATAGCCTTTTTAGACCTTTTGACTTATCGTTCAGGTTTCTTTATGAGAGCACATCCGTAGGATCGGTTTAGATGATGTGCTATCGTTTGACTGAGCCTAAGATATAACCTTTTTACTTTGAACATGGCTTTGACTTGTTTGACTTATCTCTTGATTGATTTATTAATTAGTCGACTTCCGATTAGAACTAAGTCGAGCACGGCCCTTGGATTAAATCTAAGGTGTTCGCCTTTTAGTTAAATGGGATGCATGCCCTCATGATTTTAATTAAAGACCTTATTGCTAATTTTAATTTTTTGGGTTTTATACCAAGGTGTTTAATTAGAGTATTACCTTTGAAAACCTTAGGACTTAAGGGTTTATCTTTTGGTTTAGGCCCAAGGGAAATTTTTCTATGAGGATTAGATTTTGGGTTAAGTGATTTGATTAATAAAATTTTACCTTATTCATTTCTGAAGACAATTGAGCATTTATAAAAAGGCACATTTTATTAATAACCAAGGTTTAGACTTCATCAAACTAACCAATGAAAAATTAAGGTACTCACACCAATTTGAAGTGACCAACATTATTATCATTTTGATTGAAACCAAAAATTTAAATTTGGGGGTTTCAAAGTTGAGTCAAATTTAGCTCCAACAAGCCCTTTTCCTACCCATATTTGACTTATTTATATTTATTTTATATTATTTATATTTAAATATAATATTTTATATTATATTTTAATATATTTATTATAAAATATATATTTATAAGCCAAATTAACCTCAACCATCCGATCCGATCTAATCTCAGTCGTCCATCTTCCTTAATCCATGTCACACCTAAAGTTTAATATCAGCCTTTGGATCCGCTTTAATATTAGCCACACGATCAAAAGTGTTAAGCTAAAACCCTAAGAAAACCCTAGGCTTGATAATAAATAGGAGCATTCTCAATGCTCAACCCCTAGAACTTTAACTTGAACATTGGAGCTTTAATTGAGCTCTTGCTAGATCTAACCTTTGAGCTTACTTTTTGAGTAAATTTGCTTGCTTAGGTTGTGCCCTAGCCTAGCCTTCCCCAAAAACCCTAGCTTGCCCTAGGATTTCTTGGATTCCAGCCATCTTCGCAGCCCATTTCTTCATCGCCATCATCTTCCATCCGCCGAGCCCTTCGCATCCCCTCGATCTGCTTCTATAGATCTAACCCTAATCCATAGGTGCTCTCGAGCACCTACCTCATCCCACAGGCACTAACAGTGCACCTACTACATTTTGTAGGTGTAGCACAGAGCCTACCATCCCCACAGCCATAGACCAGAGCCTACCGCATAAGATCATCAGGTGCCATTGGGGCACCCTACCATCAATCTGCAATGGAGCAATAGAACAACAAAGTAAGTATTTTATGCATTTTTATTTGATGTTATTTAGATTCTACATATTTTGTTTACTCAGATCTAGGGTTTTTAGTTTACATTTCTGAGGGTTCACACTATGGAACCCTCATTTTGTTTACTAACTACTTTATATTTGTTGTATGTGTAGGATCAGGTAGCATTAATCAAGGATTGTTGAGTAGCTGTTGAAGCTAGAGTGGCCCGATTATGGATAACCAGAAGCCCACTCAACCTATTGGAAGCAAGATACATTGAAGACACTACATATTTTGTAGCTAGGGTTTTAGAGAACCCTAGCACCTATAATTATTGTATCAAAATAATTTCTTTGAACAGATCGATTGTAACAAAGGAGTTTCTTAGCTCCCCCATTTATTGAATAAAATCATATTTTGTGCAATCTCTTACTCATTGGAATTATTTTACTTTCATATTTGTTTTAGTGTCATATTTTTGCTTCACAAATGGTGATCACGGTGGGACCCCACAAGGGTTCTACTTTCTTATTTACTTTTTTGTACTAATTTCATTATATTGTTCCATTTTACAAGGTTTTCTAGAGTGAAAAACTAGCCAAAATCATCAGTTAGGGTTTTTAGAAGGTCCTATGATAGTTTGTAGAAGGTGCACAGGCGCTCTATGGCACCTATTGATCCCCATAGGTGCCCTACTACACCTACAGAGGTGCTCCACTATGCCTAGTAGTGATTTGAAGTAGAGCTTAGGCTTTCAAGTAAGCCCTACAACCATTCTATTTCAATTTCTATTTTTACATATTTCATTATTTCACTATTTATTTTCAGATTTTAAGCTTAAAATGAACACACATTAAGTAATATAGAAATAAATTCATTTTAGATTGCATCTAGGGCATCTATGCATTCATTCATCACATATTTTGAGTTTTCTATTTTAAAAGAATTGCAAATTCAAATAATTCTTGCATCTTCTTGTTTGCATTTGAAAGTAAAAAGCATTAATTAGAATTTGCATCTTAGGAGTTAAGGGTTGCTTATTTTACTTATCTAAGTAGGAACAATACTTAAATGCAAAAATTATTCCTACCCTTGGGTGACTCCTTTGGTAGAGAGGTGGATGAACCCTCCGATTGCTATCTAGGTAGGGGGTTTTAAGCGGTGTACTTCACACTCTTTAGAAGAAATTTACATTTATGTGTTGGATTCTAATTTAGATTTGTAAAATATATTACCTTTAACATTGTTTGTCCACAATAGAGAACAAAAAATTTAAAATTAATCACACACAAGCACGATGCACTCTAAATAGTAGTAACTGGATTTCATCACCGGTTGTTGCTTGAGATTTGGTGATGGTGGCAGTCATTTCCATCCACCAATATCTACCCTTAGACACCTTAGGACTACCCCGAGCAAACTTGTTGGATTTCATCACCAACAAGAATCTCGTTGCCCCATCCAACCATAGTTTTTCACCTTTATTTTTCATTAAGCAAGATTAGGATACATCAAACACACAAAACTATCATATCTAAAAGGAATTTACACTAAAAAGAGATAATCAATGAATAAGGTAAGCCACACAAGGTGAAACTTAGGATTGATTGTTTTCTTTGTTTCTAAATTCTTTATCTCTATTTTTAGTTTTGGAGATTTAAGTTGATAATCCTAAAATTGTATTTTGATTTAATTATTTTATGGTTCTAACTCGAAATCAAACAAAGGTATTAAATCAAAATAATTTAATGGAAAATATAACAAACATACCCGCTACTTCAGTAGCCAACCCTTCCAATTCTATCCAACCTAGTCCATCTAGGCCCATTTACCCATCTCTCCCACAAGAGGGATCCATTCCCCAAAACATTGAGCAACCATCCATCCAAATTGACATGGACAAGGTAGAGGCCATCTATAGGTCTTCTAACTATGTCCTTGAACCCATTAGCCAAGACTATGTTGCACAACCAGAATTGGCTACATCCTGTCCATCCAACCCCACCCGAGGATATCCTAATTCTACCTATGAATATGGTATGCCCTCTTCTCCTAGTCCATCCCAACAAAACCCAAGTGTTTTTAACACTCATCCTCCATCTGGCTATACCCAAATCTATTCCAATCCTTTGTATGAGGAGTATGTTAATGTTGCCTCATAGGTACCAACCTCCCAAGTTGCCACATCAAGTGCAACTTGCTCCATACCCATTTCCTCCAATCCATCCACATCCATACCTTCATATTCTAATCTATCTACAACCTTGTCAATTTCTTCTATGTCCGAACAAGAACTTCAGGACATATTGGGTCTCATGAATAGATTGCTTCTACAACATCAAAATGCTAGACAACAAGTTCATGTAAATCCTACGCTTCCTGTAGTTTCAACCCAACCAACCATGGCCAACCAAAATTCAACTTGGGTACCCCAATATTTGGTGGTGTCCATCCCCAATCCACCTCCAATTCAAAATCCAACCCCTCCAATCACAATTTCTTCTGGCCAACCCAACCAATTCTTCCAAAATCTTCCTCCTCATCAATCTTCTCCTTCTCTCAACCATCAATCTTCCCCCATCAATTTCAAACCAATCAATTCCATCAAAACCATCTAATCACTCCCCAACATTTTTCTTCTAGTCCATCTCCAAATCATCAGGTTATCCAAGGCTTCCACATTCCTAGGGAAGATCTTAGGATTCAGGCCATGCAAAAACAAATAGATCAGTTGATGCAAAACACTCCTGGCATGTCAAGCCAAAAACCAACTTTAAGCCAACTGATCCATCAACCAATCCATCCTTCGGTACCATCACCGCCATATTCGAAGACTTTACATTACCAAAGTTTGACAAATTTAGGGGAACCGAGGACCCTAAGGAGCATGTTAGCTCATTTTTTCATGCATGCTTTTAGATTCAAACCGACAATGCTCTCATGCTCCAAATATTTCCTCAAACATTAGGAGGAGATGCCATAGAGTGGTTCAATCAGCTACCAACTCATAGTATTTATACTTTTGCTCAATTGATTGACCTATTCCTTGAGCATTTTGTCCTAAACATCAAAAATAAGGTTTCATTATCAGATGTATATGAATTAAGACAATGGGATGATGAAACTATCTATAACTTTGGAAACCATTGGAGGGCAATCATTACCAAATTGCCATTCTCCCTCCCAATGGATGAAATCATCAAATTATTTACCAAGAGTTGCTTAAAACCCATCTCTTGGATGCTTCAACTTCATACCTATCATTCATTTGAAGAAGCCTTAGCACAGGCTAGCATCATTGAGGAGATAAAAATCCAAGAGGGCATAATTAAGCCTAAAAAGAAAGAATGGCAAAACAAGGGCCAATTTAGAAGCAATCAATCAGGCCAAAATAAGTCATCACAAGCCTCTTCAGCTAGTCCATCTAATCAAGTAAATCAAGTGGTGATGAGCCAGCCCATAATGGCTCAACAACCCATGCAACAACCACAACAAATTGCTTATCATGTGGTCCCCTCAGTAACTCAAGCACCCACGATACAAAACATAATACCAACTATGGAAAACCCCTCCCATCGACAATACGCTCGACCCCAATGCCAATACACTCCTTTAACAGAGTCGTATTCTTCCATATTTCAAAGGTTGTATGAAACAAACAAGTTGGCTTTACCAAAAATCAAGCCCGATGACCCTACCAAACGTAGCAGAAATTATAAGGAACATCTATTTTACCCATACCATAGGCAAAATGGTCATGATATCAACACTTGCAATATTTTTAAGAACATCATTCAAGACCTCATAGACTTGGGGGCCATTAAGGTGGATAACCCCTAGCTCCACAAAATCAGAACTTGGGAATTTTTCAAACACCTCTTCCCAACCATGAAGAGGCCCAAACTAATGTAGGAGGTAATAATCATCACACACCTCCTAACCAAGTTAATCATGTCCAACATTACCAAAATTTTGTAGGAGCAGTCCATGTGGTCACAAGAGGTCAAAGGCAAAATCAACAAAATGCCCAACAACCAAATGTGTCACAACCTTCAAATCCACCACCCATTCAAACCTCTCCAAATCCATCCCCACCAATCCATATTTCTAGTCCACCCAATCAGCCCATCCATCATCCTCTAAGGCCAATAGTATCCCTAAGCAGCCGGTTAACTACAAGTTTGAAAATGGCTTCAGCCAAATTGTCCATATATGAGCTCATCCAACAATCCCCTAGGCATAGAGAAGCCCTAATGGAAATTCTTAAATCTATTGAGTTTGAAGCTCAAGACTCTAATGCCTTCAAAAAATTTGTAGGGAGCATTAGAACATGCATGGAGCCATCCATCACCTTCTATGACTTTGAAATAAAGTCAATGACCTCAGAATCCGTAGATCCTCCATTGCATATCATGGCCCTGATAGACAAAAATCCATTTAAGAGAGTCCTAATTGATACTAGCTCATCCATCAACATTATCACTACCACTGCCCTTAGCAACCTCAAACTTCTACCTTCCCATATTTCCAAGTCCTCATTCACCCTCAAAGCATTTAACGATGCTTTGTGTACCATAGTTGGCACTGTTGTTTTACCCATTGAAGTAGGGGTCAAAATGTTGCATACTATGTTCCACATCTTGGAAGGGGCCATGGCATACAATGTACTCCTTGGTAGACCTTGGATGAGGGAGATGAAATGTGTTCCATCAATTCTCCACCAATGCTTGAAATACGTTCATGATGGTCAAGTCCATTGCATCCCCATAGATGTAGAACCTTTCAAGTATTGTAATTTCATTTCAAACCCCTATGAATCCATGTTGCCTTCCACCCACCTATTCTTATCCCCATCATCTTCAAATCCATCCACTTCATCTTCTAATCCATCCACATCTTCTTCCAAAGCTCCTATTTTTGAGGAGTTACCCATCACCAAACCCCCTCAATCATCCATTTCTTCTTGTACATGTGGTCAAGGTCAATCCACTTTCACCACATCATCCACCTCAACCACTCCTTCTTCTACAACCATTTCTTCTTCATCATCATTGCCTCATCCACCTTCTTCTAATTCCAAGCCATCACCCAATCTTTCTCCATCAATCGATGTTTCACAAGTCAAACTTTTAGATTGTGAAATATTCAACTCCCACCACCTTCCATAACCACCTCCAATCCTGAGCCATCCATTTCCACATCATCCACCACCTCATCCCAAGTCGAGGTCCACATCACTAGTCCTAGTATTGGTGAATACATGGTCCAAGATGTTACCATTACCCCTCTTGCCATCCCCACAACCAAGGATTTTGATCACCCACATGACCCTCCTTTAACCATAGGTGTTGTCTATGATATGAGCTGCTCCTAATAGTATTAACTTTGTCTATGGAGGGATTGATTCCTCAATTAAGGAAAATCCACTCGAAGAACCAAAAGAGCCAAGACGTGCCAACATACAAAATATGATGGGATTTCCATCTCGTTACTTCCACATAGTCAATTGGCAAGGTCAAGGTCTAGGTTCCCATGAACAAGGGATACATGACATAATTGATTTCCCATATCGAGGAGCACATGATCATTCAGGCTTAGGATATACCCCACTTTCCACAACCGCTTCCCTTGAGCAAGCCTTCCAAAGGCTTAGCCTCAATGAAGAAGACAAAGCCCCCTTCCATTTTCCTCAACCACTTCTCTTGAACAAGCTCTTCAAGAGCTTAGCTTCAATGAAGAAGAAGATCCCCTAAATTTTTCCTACCCACTTCCAGATTTTGATGATGAAAGTTATGAAGAGTATGAACTTATGTCCAATGCTTCTGATGATTCTGAAGAGGAATTTCAGCCCATTGTTCCCCTTACCCAACAGGATGAGTTTTACCTCAAACTATTTCCCATCCATCAACCCATATTTCACTTGCTTCTTCCACAAGAACAAGTTGACCCACCTAGTGAACCACCCCCACATGAGTTCCATTGAGCCATTCAGCCAAGCCAAAATTTGTAACATATGTATATAAAAAAAAAAAATCAAAACATTCAAAACAAAACAAAAACAAAATATTTCTTTGCATGTACATAGCATTTAATTTCATGTTTTGTTGTTGCTATCTAGGGTTAACAAGACTCAACATCGGTTCCAATCCAATCATTCCACCCATCCATTCTTCCAATCCATCTCTTCTCCTACTAAGTCAGTATGAATCCTATTGACTTATTCACCCCACTCCACAATCCATACAATCCAGCTAAGCCAATTCCAATTGACATAAGCCTTGTTGACATGGACCAGATTTCTTCCCCACCCTCCTTTTTAGAGTTCATCCTATCCAAGGAATTGTTAAGGGCTTCTACCAACTACATTCCTCCTTCCCCTCCACCTTCACCTCCATATTCTACCAAGAATCTCAAGGTCTTTCAGGAAGAGTTAGATGATGATAAGCAGGAAGAGTTGGATGACATCTTAGATGACATTCATCTAATCCCAACACCACATCAACTTGAGGAAGGTTCACATATGTCTATTGAAGATACCATCGAAGTGAACCTTAGTTCAGATCCTGACAATCCCCAAATTATCAAGCTTGGAAAAATCCTATCATCCGATGAACAAGAGCAATTCATTGCTCTCCTCAAGAAGAAAAAATATGTGTTTGCATGGTCCTATAAGGATATGCCTGGTCTTGACCCTAGTCTTGTGGTCCACAACCTCACCTTACATCCCGATGCCAAACCGATCAAACAAAATCTTAGAAGGATGCATCCTACCATGGCCCTCATAGTCAAGGAAGAGCTTCAAAAACTTCTAGATGTCAATTTCATTGTTCCTATTGACTATCCTGAGTGGCTTTCAAACATGGTACCCATTCGCAAGCCTAATGGGTCGATACACATTTGCACTAATTTTTGAGATCTTAATAAGGCGTGTCCTAAGGATGACTTTCCTCTTCCAAACATTGATACTCTTGTCGATACCTACGCTGGCCATGAAATGCTTTCCCTCATGGATGGTTTTTTAGGATACAACCAAATTCACATAAATCCTTATGACCAACACAAAACAACATTCACAACACCTTGGGGGACCTTTTGTTACAAGGTTATGCCCTTTGGCCTCAAAAATGTAGGAGCTACCTATCAACGAGCCATGACTTACATCTTTCATGATTACATGCATAAGATTATCGAAGACTATGTGGATGATCTCTTGGCTAAATCTAAAACTCGACAAGAGCACATTAGTGTATTGGAAAATATTTTTGATCGACTTCTAGAACATAAGGTGAGGTTAAATCCCAAAAAGTGTGTCTTTGGTGTTACCTCAGGTAAAATTTTAGGATTCATTATCTCCAAAAGAGGCATTGAAGTGGACCCAAACAAGGTCAAGGCCATCATGGAAATGCCTCCCCCAACTAACATTAAGGAATTGCATAGTTTACAAGGAAATATTCAATCAATCCGATATTTTATTGCGCAACTTTCTGATAAATGCAGGCCATTCAATTACCTGCTACAAAAGGGGGTGCCATTTGTATGGATAGATGAATGTCAAAAAGCCTTCGATGACATCAAGCAATACCTAGCTTCTCCACCAGTCTTAGCTCCTCCTCATTCAGGGGTCCCTTTCTATCTTTATGTCTCAACAATGGACTTTGCTTTAGGGACAATGCTTGCACAGAAAAATGAACAAAATCGAGAGCAAGCCATTTATTACATTAGTCGAACATTGGTAAGTTATGAAACCCGATACACTTATGTAGAGAAGTTGTGCTTAGCAGTGGTTTTTGCCACTAAGAAACTTTGACATTATATGCTTAGCCATACAACTTATGTCATAGCTAGAGAAAATCCTCTACGTTATATGATGTCTCGCACTTACAATAACACTCATACCGCTAAATGGATAATGCTCCTTACAGAATTTGATCTCGAATTTATCAGCCAAAAATCCATTAAAGGTCAGGTTATAGCCGATCAACTTGTGGAAGCTCCACTACCTAGTGATCATCCTTTGATTATAGAGCTCCCAGATGATTCAGTATTTTCTATCACTAAATTAGAAGAAGATGTCATTCCAGAGGAAGACATCGATATCACCTTATTATTTGATGGATCTAAGTGTGAGAAAGGTCAAGGTGCTGGAGTTGTCTTTCATACACCTCATGGGATACCCATCCCTTTATCATTCAAGCTAGACTTTCCATGCACAAATAACACTATAGAGTATGAAGCCTTAATCTTAGGTCTTCAATCCACTATAGCTATGGGCATCAAGCGTATTAGGATATTTAGGGATTCTCAACTTGTTGTCAAATAGGTAACCAGAGAATACCAATGCAAAGAACCTACCATTAAGCTTTATCATGAAGTAGCAATGAAATTGCTCTCAACATTCAAATGGTATGAAATCAACAACTTGCCTCATTCGACTAATAGATTTGTAGATGTGATGGCCTCTCTTGGATCATTGATTCCAAAATATGACTTAGGAGAGGTACAACCCCTAATAATCTCAACAATCTCTAAAGCAGCCATTGTCTGTACTGATCCTAAGGATGGAAAAGATATTTGCTTTATCCATTCGAAACCATATGAGTCTTGGTCAAGCCAAATAGTGGCCTTTCTAAAATTTGGAACACTCCCATATGATATGTCTCGGTCTACAAAATGCTCTTTCAAGAAAAAGTAGCCCATTTTATTCTCTTGGGGGACGTGTTGTATAAACATGGTTATGATGGAATCCTTCTTCATTGTCTCAAAAAAGTGAGGCTCAAAGAGCCATAGCTGAAGCCCATGATGGTACTTGTGGTGGTCATTTTAGTGGGATGGCCATTGCAAAGCATCTTTTATGCATGGGTTATTATTGGCCCACAATGGAACATGACTGTTGCAACTATGTCAAAAATTGTAAGCAATGTCAAGCACACGCTAATTTAACTCATGTACCATCACAAGCTTTACAACCTATCCAAAGCCTTTGGCCCTTTTCACAATGGGGCCTAGACCTAATTGGAAAAATTTCACCTCCTTCCTTGGGACAACATACATTCATCATCACGACCACTGAATACTTCACAAAGTGGGTTGAGGCCATTCCTCTAACTAATACGATAGGACCTCGAATTGTGGACTTCATACTCCACCATATCATCTATCATTTTGGTATTCCCTCTAAAATCATTTTTGATAATGGTAAGTCTTTCAAGAACAAGGATGTTCAAGCACTTTGCAAGAAATATAATATCCAACATAGTTTCTTGACTCCTTATTACCCACAAGCAAATGGACAAGCCGAAGCTACCAATAAGACCTTGATTGCTATTCTCAAGAAACTTGTTAACAAAAATCATAGAGACTAGCATACAAAAATCCCTTTGGCACTATGGGCTTATCGAACAAGCATCCGAATGCCAATAGGAGCAACACCATTTTCCTTGGTCTATGGAGCTGAAGCTATCATACCTCTTGAGCTCGAGATTCCCTCCTTGCAAATTTCTTTGCAAGAATTCATAGATGATGACACCGCTAGACAAGCACGTCTTGACCAACTCACTCTTCTTGATGAGAGGTGAGTCAATGCACTAGAACACTTACGAGTTTATCAAGACCGCCTAAAGCGTGCTTACAATGCCAAAGTCCATCTTCATGAATTTCAAGTAGGAGATCTTGTACTTAAAGAGAACCAACAAAACACCAATGCTTTACCGCACCTTCATGACAAATTCATGGCTAATTGGTTAGGTCCATACATAATTTCCCAAAAAGTGGGTAATGGTACATATAGACTTGCCGATTTAGAGGGAGTGGAGGAGCCCGAACCACTTAATGTTATCCATTTGAAGGTATTTTATTGTTAATATGATGTTTATATGTATATATATACATGGCTAAAAAAAAAAACACAAAAAAATAGATCATTCACATAGGCATGTTCCCATTGCATACATCTTGCATTTACATATAGGCATATTTACATGCATTTTTCACATTACATTCATACATACTGCATACATATTCCATTTGCATTCATTCCACATGCATTCCACTACATTCCTTCATTTTGCAAATTGCATTCATCCCATCCCACGTTCAATGATATTTTATAGTAGTGATGATATGGCCAAATAAAAAAGTCAAGTTTCCACAATTGGGGGTACCTATTTTTTGGCATTTATGCAATTTTCTCCAATATCATAAGCCAACAATCCCATTTGTCAAAAATCATAAACCCCAAGTTTTCAGTCACTCAACCACTACTAGTGTGTCTAGCAACCTCCAAAAAGATGTCCAATTTTCTTTAGGACCAAAAGCACTTTTTCACATTAAGAAAATCTTGAGTCTTGTCAACTGATTCCAAAAACAATCTTGCACCAACCACACTTCTTCACATCTTAAAAATATTTTGAGTCAAAGAGGGATAACACCATACTTGGGTGGCACCTTGAAGTGAAAAGGGTATTCCTCGCTTGTCCTATCATGCAACATAGTCCAAAATAAAAAATAGTGGTTTTCACCACTATCACAATTGCTCTCCAAATATAAACACAAAATATAGAGTAGTAAGGATAGGGTCACATTCTCATCACACTTCGATTGAGAATCTAATTCCCCAAAGCTCTATCCAAAATTAACAAATTTCTATGCACACACCATAGATCCCTAAAGCTATAAGGATCGTACTACATTTCCCTCAGAAAGTTATGTAGTCATCCCCAAGGCCTAAATATCAGATCATTGGACTATGGAGTGAGTCTCCACCAGGGCTATAGATGCTTGACTAGTAGTGGAGTAAGCTCATGCGGGGTGACATGTCTCTCTTCCAAAAGGAGACCTCTGACCGCACATACGGACAAGCTAGCTTCTTGGTCCTCTCCATAATAGGTCATGCCTAATTTACTCATAATGGGTTAATGAACTTCACATGCACACACATTGGTTCTTGATTGCCTAGGGTCATTGTCATGCTCAAGATTTGGTACATGAACTTCACTTGCACACACATTGGTCCTAAAGAAAGTTAGACAACATTTAGTGAGTTTGGTTGATAACACTAGTATGTTTGAGTCTCTAAAAATCCTTCAGTATTCCATATCAACATCCATATCTTCTTCCATATCAACATCCATATCTTCTTCCATATCAACATCCATGTCTTCATCATGGATCAACCCGCATAACGCCACCAAGTTTGGTGCCCCCGATTGCAAAACAATGAACAAAAATGGCCAACAAAATTTTGAACTATAAATGATCATTCGAACATCATGCATTCCTCTCATATAGTTTGCATTAATCATCCATAAATTTACCATTTAGCTTGCATTAATCATCCATATAAGCACTACACATACACATCATGATTAGCTTGCATTAATCATCCATAAGACATTCATAAAACATTTTCATAAAACATGCATTGCATACACATAAAACATTCACACAAAATATAACACAAACATAAAAGCCATGTATATATATATATAATATCACATGTACAATGAGTGCCAAAAAGGCTACAATGGAGCACCAAGGCTCATATACAAAAGTGCATCTAAGCACTAAGCTAATGTCCATGAGAGGACCCCTGAGACCTAGTAGGAGCCCTAGACCTAGAACTCTACCTAGATTTAGTATGCCTCGATGACTCAGTCCTAGAGGATGATGGAGGATCTAGACAATGCAATGTGATGAGTCATGCACAACTCCTCCAAAGAGTGTGCATATGTCTCACTAGCCTGTAGTCACCGCAAGTCAATCTGATGTCGATGCTCTCTCACCAACATCTCTACCTAAAGCCTCATGACCATCTCTTGATCACCTACACTAGCCCCACCTATCAACCACTCTACCTCCATCTAAGCTATGGTAGCCCACAACCTAGCTATGACCACATCTCACCCTACCAAAGACTCCCTATGAGCCTCCATCATAGTCTCTCACTCCTCATGAAGCTGCTCCACCTCAACCCATAGCCTAGCCACCTCGGAGATCTCCTCCATCTCCTCATCATCCTCCCCCTCATCCTCTACTACCTCCACCTTAGGAGTCTACTATGATGCTCCCCTCGATCTCCTCTAACTCATCGATCATTGAGACCTCATCCTCTTTAGAGTCATCCTCGACTCAATATCGCATCCCCACCCATCACCACCTTTGGCACCCATACTAGTTGGGTACCAAACCATGTTGCATACTCAAGGAGTCACCCCTACATCATCTAAATCTAGGACCTCCAAGCTACTCATCATCCTCTATCTAACCCTCCATGGCTCTGCACATGGAAGCCCCACCTCATCCCACCGATGCCGGTACAACACTGGCTCATCAGGCACACCCTGAGGCAAACCAAACTACCTCAACACCCATGAGTACTGAAAGTACTCCACCTCATCATCTCTCCTCCCAACTAGCCACCATGCCTATCTCACCCACCATAGCTGCTCCTCATCACCCTCCCACATGGCTCCCCACCATGGCCTCCATATCACCCAAGCCAAAGTCAACCCTACCCACATATCCCTATACCACTGGCTGGTATGCTCCTCCCAACTCGATTGCACCTCCTCACCACTACCCATCTCCTAGCATAGGGCTCACCCATCTACCACACCTAGCAAGGTAACCCCTCTAGCTGAGCTACACTAAAATGCTCCCAAGCCCAACACTAAAGAAGGAAGTTGCATCCAATCCCCTTCCTCCCTCTCTATGTAATCTCATATAGCTCCCAATATAACTACACCAATAAAGTAGGAGCCCATGCATACGCTCTTGGATTGGTGAGTAAGTCACTCACCAATCCCAATAGGTTCCAAGGGAACCTACACCCCATGCTATTAGGGAGCACTATGTTCGCTAACATGAACATGATCAAGGTGGGAGTGCATCCAACTCCTTAGCCTTGTACATGCTCAAATAGCAAATCCCCCATCTCCCATCCTCACCTCCCACCATCGCTCACCAAACATCTTCATCATCTCTACCTTCTTATCATGCCCAACCATCACCTTCACACCCTCTACTAGCACCTTGAGGATGTGATATACATCCTCAAGTGTGATAGTAGCCTCCCCAGTCGATAGCTAAAAGGTCCCCCTATCCGAATCCCATCTCTCTATCAAATATGAGAGGTACCCATCATCCACCCTCACCACATCCAATCGAGCCACTCCCTCCAAACCCACCTTCTTCAAAAGGTCCCAATCATCCTCCGTAAGCTTCTTCCTCATCCCAAGAATGGTAGGAGAGAACCGATGTCGAGGCTCTATCTCCCTCAACTACAACAACAAACATTTTTACATTAGTATTAATTTCAAAAAAAAAACTTCAAAATTTTTGCACAAAAGAAAAAGTGTTTTTCAACATTACTAAGGCAAATCATGCCTCAGCTCCACCAGCAACATTCACTCCCTCCCTACCATAGCTTCCATGCAAATTTCCACTAGCCTCACTTCCCTCACCAATCCACTCCACTCCTCAAGCGCAACTTCACAATCTCTCAAACGCACAAATGAGCCTCCAAATCCACCCTGCAAGCTATTTATAGCTAAAGTGCACTCAGGTAGGGTGCCTATGCCAAGCATGGGCCTATGCACCTAGCACCCTAGGATACCACATGCAGGGCACCTAGCGCCAAAATTGCATGAAGACAAAAGTGATCAAAATAGTAGCTTACCTCCTCAAAATTTCACCAAATTTCATCCACACATCATACACATCATAAAATCAGGTTTTGTGAAAACAGAAATTGTTTTGCACATATATTTTTGAGCACGATGCAAATTTGTAAAATGCACAAATCAAGTTACAAAACACATCAAACGAATCCAAATTTTCACAAAACTAACACTCAACTCTTCTACTTCATATTCTTCATCATCCCACAAATTTTACAAAAATTGGAGTTGATTTGACCATTGAATCAATTGTTTCCATCAAAAAGTGCAAAATCAACCACTAAAAGCTCTAACATTTACAAATCGACTCCAACTTTGGTGACATCATCACATTTCATCACATTCTTCCATCAACATTCTTCCACTATCATAATCTACCATCAGTTCTTCCAACACATGTCAAAATTACAAGTGAATCTCATATATAGTGGTTTATTCTATATACTTGGCGATTGCAATGATTTGCATCCATGCAATTCAGTAAGATGAATGAATTACCATAAGAACACTTGGTCATCATCATCATTACATATCTCCTTGATTAAAATCACAATCACATTTGGTACTTCACATTTTAAGTGAAACCTTGCCAAGAAGAATCTTGCTAAAAGCTATCATTGATGGCCTAGTTCATGGGGCTTAAAACATGGACAATAATATCACAATCACTCATTCATTGACCTATCACATAGAGCACTAGCTAGGATGATTGGTTCCATGGAAGGAATTATCATAGTCACTAGCACCTCCAAAGTTGACTCTTTTTTTGCATCTTCATATTGCATATCAATGATGCCATAGGCAAAATTTATTCAACAACATCGAATCACCCCAAATTTGGGGCAACCACATTTGATTATGATTTTCCCACGATGGGATACATCTTACATGATCATGACATCTACATTTGACACAACCCCCTTCCCACCATTGGGGCAAAAATGGTATCACATTATTTACATTCATACGTCAACATCTCACATTTCAAAAACCCTTCATCCTTAGGGCAAACACATCATATCACATTTTCATCATCCAAACCCCCTTCGCACCATTGGGGCAAAACGGTATATCACTTCATCTTTCATCATTTTTCAATTGGCTCATGAGATTCATCCTACAACTCATTCACCAATTGAGGGGGTAAGCTACGCAAATTCCAAAATTCTTTATTCTTTTATCTTCAACATTATTGCTCAAAAATCCAACGAGAGAGAGAAGTTGCTTCTACACCCAAAGCCCAACCAGGTGTCTCATATTTTTGCACCATATTGTGTTTCACACAACATGGTACAAAAAGGGGCATCTATAGACACCAAATCCTAGCCACTTATCCTTCATCCTAGTCATTCTACCACCCACTTGTCCACCATCCCCCTTTCCCACCATTCAATTGGCCATTCCATGCCTTTCTCACCATCCAATGGCCCACTTTAGCCCTTTCCCACCATTTTTCTGACCCCTATTTGACTTATTTATATTTATTTTATATTATTTATATTTAAATATAATATTTTATATTATATTTTAATATATTTATTATAAAATATATATTTATAAGCCAAATTAACCTCAACCATCCGATCCGATCTAATCTCAGTCATCCATCTTCCTTAATCCATGTCACACCTAAAGTTTAATATCAACCTTTGGATCCACTTTAATATTAGCCACATGATCAAAAGTGTTAAGCTAAAACCCTAAGAAAACCCTAGGCTTGATAATAAATAGGAGCATTCTCAATGCTCAAACCCCTAGAAAACTTGAACGTTGGAGCTTTAATTTACTTGTGAGATCTAACCTTTCTAAGAGCTATATTGTGAGTAGTTGTGCCCTAGCCTAATCTTCCCAAAAACCCTAGTTTGCCCTAGGATTTCTTGATTCCAACCATCTTCGTAGCCCATTTCTACCATCGCCATTGTCTTCCATCCGTCGAGCCCTTCACAACCCCTCGATCTACTTCTGTAGATCTAACCCTAATCCATAGGTGCTCCTGAGTGCCTACCTCATCCCATAGGTGTAGCAGTGCACCTACTGCATTCTACAAGCGTAGCATAGAGCCTGTCGTCCCCATAGCCATAGACCAGAGCCTACCGCATAAGATCATCAGGTGTCATCGGGGCACCCTACCATCAATCTGCAATGGAGCAATGAAATAACATCATCAACAACAAAGTAAGTATTTTATGCATTTTTATTTGATGTTATTTGGATTTTGTATATTTTGTTTATTCAGATCTAGGGTTTTTAGTTTGCATTTCTGAGGGTTCACATTGTGGAACCCTCATTTTGTTTGCTAATGGCTTTATGTTTGTTGTATGTGCAGGATCAGGTAGCATTAATCAAGGATTTTTGAGTAGCTATTGAAGCTAGAGTGGTCCGATTATGGATAACAAGAAGCCCACTCAATCTGTTGGAAGCAAGATACATTGGAGACACTACTTTTTTTGTAGCTAGGGTTTCGGAGAACCCTAGCACCTGTATTTATTGTATCAAAATAAGTTCTTTTGAACAAATCAATTGTAACAAAGGAGTTTCTTAGCTCCCCCCATTTATTGAATAAAATCATATTTTGTGCAATCTCTTGTTCATTGGAATTATTTTACTTTCATATTTGCTTTAGTGTCGTATTTTTGCTTCACACTTAGATTAGTTTTTACAGCTTTCTTTATGCAACTAGGGTTTAGTAATTTTCTATTCTGAGGGTCTCACGCAGTGGAGCCCTCACAGGAATTACTAATTCATGTTTTTTTTTTGTATGTGCAGGTTTGAGGATCATATTTATTAATAACTATTGAAGCTCGAGTGGCCCTGCATAGGATACCAAAGCCCTCTCACCACTATTGGGATCAAATACGAGTTCGAAGACACCACCATTCACTGATTTAGGGTCTCAAAAACCCTAACATTGTAACAATTGTATCAAGGGTATTGTAAAGACCCAATATTATGGCACATTATTTGTACAATCGAGATATCTACCCCATATCAATAAAAGAATATATGTTTGTACAATTGTGTCTCATTTATAGTTCTTTTGCTACTTTTTATATTGCATTGGTGTTTCTTTTTTGCATTCACAAATGGTGGTCATGGTGGGACCCACAAACAGTTCTACATTTTAAATTATATTGTCACTGACTTGTTGTTCTCTATTTTTGTTTTGCAGGTTTTTCAAAAATGGATCACGTGAATTTCACAGAATCAGGGTTTTTGAAGAATTGTAGAAGTTGCATAAATTACACAGACGCCCTGCGACACTCGAGGGGTTTCCTCTAGAGTTCAAAATATTCCTTGGTGTATTTTAGAAATTATCAAAGGTGTTTCAAAGAGATGAAGAAAAATATGTAGGTTTATCTGTAAGTTTACCTAAAAATCCTAATCACTCTTTTTTGTGTATTTTTACGTTTTTTTTAGATATAATGCTAAAAATAACATCATTAAATATTTGTTAAAAAAAACATGTTTAATCTGCATTTTAGGAATTAGAATTTTTTTGCATCCATATTCAATCACAAATTTCACATTTCCAATTAAAATTTCACTATTTTCTAGTGTGTTGCACTTAAAATGCTACATTTTATTTTCATATGAATCGTTAATCGCATGAAATAGTCTACATTTTAGGGTTAGGAATTTATCGTTTTGCTGGTCTAAGTAGGAACAACATGAGTATATTGAAAGTACACCCATATTTGGTGATTCAAGGTGGAAGAGTATATGAACCCTCCTCTATTTAGAGAGTGGTCTTAAGTAGTGTACTCTACTTCTTTTGGGGAAATTAATATTTTTGGTGTTGGATTCTAATTTAGACTTGTGAAATTAGTTATTTTTGACATTGTATGTACACCATAAAAAACTAGAAATATTAAAAGGAATCACACGCAACATATCACTTTAAATAGTAATGTGTTGAATTTCATCACCAACCATTGCTTGAGATTTGGTGATGGTGGGTTTCATCACCATCCACCAATATATTCTCTTAGATACCTTAGGACACCCCTGAGAAAACTTGTTGGACTTCATCACCAGTAAGAATCTCATTGCCCATCCAAGCCATAGTTTTTACCCATTTTAATTCATATTAGTTCATCAAAACACACAAAACCAAAAAAAAAGGAAAAATATTAAAATGAGATAAAAAAAAGGTAAGACACATTTGTTGTATAAACATAGGATTGGATTTTCTGTTTGATTTTGTGAGATTTTCATTCCACATTTTATTTTCCATAACATTTTATATTTGGTTCATTATTTTATGGTATTAACAAGAAATCAAGATAAAATAATGAATCAAATGTCCACCAATCAAACCACTTCAGCAATGGAGTGTTCATCATCACCTTCCACCACCATTTCCATGATTAATCCCCCTACTGTGATACAAGCAAGTAATTCAGATTTGTATGAGGGTACCTCACACATTGTATCATCCACACAGTCATTTCACATGGTCATTCCACAAATAGAATCATATTCACCAACCATTGACCACCACATCACCCATATAGACATGGCACAAGTGGAATCTCTTTTGAAATCCACTAACAATTTCTTAGAACCAATTAGTAGTCCACCTAGGCATGATCCTTATTTCTAGCAGGAACTTATCTCCTCCTAGCCTTCAAGCCTCACCCATGTGTATAATAACCCTATTTTTAAGGTATCTATTGCATCTTCCTAATATTTGTCTATACCATAATCATCATGTACTTAAAGTACATCCATCCCATCCTCATACACCTCAGTCTATGGTAACCCCTTGTATGAATCACATATTAATATTGATTCACAAGTGCCCATGTCCTTGCCATCTAGTGTCTACCATCAAGTTGCAAATCCCATTGTAACTTACTTGCCACCTCCCTGATGCAGGAGCATCCGGTGACAGCAGAGAAATCTTACATCAACCATTTTTTTTTTTTCTTCTCTCTAAGTATTTGACAAAAATATGTGTCGTGATATCGCGACACAAAAAGTGTCACGATATCACGACCAAAACAGGGAAAGAAGCTAAAGTGGACGGAGGGTCGCAAAATCATGACCAAAACAAAGAGCAGAGGCTACGGCGGACGGAGGGTCACGAAATCGCGACATGTCATGATTTCACATGTCACAAAATCACAACAAAAAAAAAGAGCAGAGGCTACGGCGGACGGAGGGTCACGAAATCATGATATGTCATGATTTCATGAAATGTCACAAAATCATGACCAAAACAAAGAGCAGAGGCTTCGGTGGACGGAGGGTCGTGAAATTGCAACATGTCACGATTTTGTGACATGTCACGAAATCATGACCAAAATAAAGAGCAGAGGCTACGATGGACGGAGGGTCACAAAATCATGACCAAAACAAAGAGCATAGGCTATGGCAGACAGAGGGTCAGAAATTGTGACATGTCGCAATTTTGCGACATGTCGTGAAATCATGACTGAAACAAAAAAGCAGAAGGGCGACGGAGGAACGTCGTGATTTCACGACGTGTTGTGAAATCATGATCAAAGCTAAAAGCAAAGGACATGAGGTAAATACGTCATGATATTGTGACATGTCGTGATATCGTGACCAAAGCAGAAGCAAGAAGGCATGAAGGAAAGAATGTCGTAATATTGCGACATGTCATGATATTACGACCAAAGTAGGAGAGAGAAAGCATAGAGGAGAATTGTTGCGATATCGCAACATGTCGTGATATCACAACCAAAAGAAAAACATGCACTCCAGGCTTTCATAAATGCATTCCTTCGTGCACGACGAGCTAGCGGTAGTGAAGCAGCAGTCTTAGAGGAATATTCCAACAAGCATGTCGGTCACTCGCGCACTATATCTAGAGACGCATTTATGGCAACTAGCAACAAAATAGCAATTCCAGAAGAAGATCTCAGTGGTTATGGCAACCAGTCGTGCACCTCACCCAGAGTCCCATTAATGCAACTTTCTAGTATTGATCCAGGTGGCAGTTGCAGATCATGGAAAAATTTGAAAACATAGAGGGTCGGGACCTCGATAAAAAAACCTAGGAATCATAATGAGGAAGGGGTTGGCAAATGGTATATTGCTTTATATTTTCTATAAATTCTTTTGAAGCTACTGAATAAGAAATTTGGCTCTTGTTTTCCTTGTCTCCTATCCTGTGTTAGTTTTGTTCTCCATCAAGTGGTATCAAATCCAGAAGTTCCTGAGTGTGTAACAAATCGTCAAATGTGAGGCAGTTACACCAGGATCTATGGAAGGGCTTGTGAGAGAGTGAGCAGAATGCCTCCATGAAGAAACCCTATTGGTGGGAGAGGCATGGTGACAGTGAAAGATGTCCGAGTTTTATAGAGGCAAATGCAAGCCCTGCAAGAAGAGATGCGTAAAAGCTTGGAACTAAGTCTGGTCAGGATTACCACCATAGAGGATGCTTACCAATTTGCCCTGAGAGTTGAAGAGAAGCTCAATAGGAGGTTTGAGAACAAGCAAAGAGGAAGAGGTCGTGGCGGAAGAACTGGCAGAAGGACCAGTGGGAGAAGAAATGAAGATCCTCAAAGAATGGAGAAGGTAGCAGTAATCGAGAAAAAATGGGAGAGAATACCTACCACCCCCGTAATTAGAACAATGATTACTGAGGGGGAAGGGGTAGAGCTGAATGTGGCCATGGAAGAGGAAGATTCCATGGAACTTTTTTCTAGTGTGGAGAAGAGAGACATCACCAATACAAGTGTCCACAACAATGAGAAAGGACTAATAGGAGGCTGGAAGGAAATGCCAAAGTCGCGATCACTGATGAAGATGCTAGATCTGAGCATTCTGAAGAAGTAGAGAGAGGAGAAGTAATGATCATGAGGAGAGTCCTATTGAATGAATGGGGGGATGCAGATCAAAGGAAAAGCTTATTCTGCACAAGGTGTAAATGCACGGGTAAGATTTGCAATATTATTGTTGACAACGGTAGCATGAATAACCTAGTTTCAGAGGGAATGGTTACAAAGCTACAACTAGAGAGGAAGAGACACCCGCATCCATATCGGATCGCGTGGTTGCAGAAAGACCATAAGGTTTTGGTCAGTGAAAAATGCCTGGTAAAATTCAATATTGGTAATTACCGTGATGAAGTCCTATGCGACATCCTGCCCATGGATGCATGCCATTTGCTGTTGGGAAGGCCATGGCAGTTTAATAGGTGCGCAGTTCATGATGGTCATGCCAACACCTACTCTGTAACAAAGAATGGAATGCATCATAAGCTAAAACCCCTGAAGGTGGTGGAAGAAAAGGTATGTGGTAGTGCCAAAATTTACTTAGTTTACGAGAGAAAATTTTTAGATGATTTGAAGCATGAACATATGTGTTATGCATTAATTCTTAGAGTTAGGGAGAAAGAATGCAAAGATACGCCAGTAGAATTCCTAGACCTATTGAAGGAATTTCTAGATATTATATCTAATAATGTGCCTGAGGGTTTACCCCCAGTAAGGAAGATCAGTCACCATATCGATTTGGTGCCAGGATCGAGCTTGCCCAATAAAGCTGCACATAGAATGATGCCTATAGAAACTGAGGAGCTAAACAGGCAGGTCCAAGAGTTGCTGGAGAAGGGACTGATTCAGGAAAGCTTAAGTCCATGTGTAGTGCCTGTAGTGCTAGCACTAAAGAAATATGGAGAGTGGAGAATGTGTACAAACTCTCAAGCCATCAACAAGATCACAATAAAATATAGATTTCCATTGCCAAGAATGGATGACATAATGGACTATTTGAGTGGAGCCAAGTACTTCACCAAGATTGACCTCAAGAGTGGTTACCATCAGATCCGTGTCAGAGAAGGAGATGAGTGGAAGACAACCTTCAAGACCAGAGAGGGTTTGTACGTGTGATTGGTCATGCCATTTGGGCTATCCAATGCACCAAGTACCTTCATGTGGCTGATGAATAAGGTACTGAAAGAATTTTTAGGTAAATTTCTCATTGTCTATTTAGATGATATATTAATATTTAGCAGAACCCTGGAAGAGCACCTGATGAACATCAGAAGGGTTAGCAGTTATTAATTAATCTGAAAAAGTGTAATTTTGTAAAGGAGTTAGTGTACCTAGGATTTGTCATCTCAGCAGAAGGTCTAAACATGGACCCAAAAAAGGTGAGAGCTATCGTCAAATGGCCTACTCCGAGAAGCACAATAGAGGTAAGATCATTTCATGGTCTAGCCAGCTTTTACAAAAAATTCATTAGAAATTTCAGTAGCATTTGTGCACCCCTCACATAAACAATGAGAGGGGATAAGAAAGAATTTAAGTGGACCTTAGGAGCAGATAGGAGCTTTGATCTATTGAAGAAGAAGGTCATAGAACAACCTGTTTTGGCACTCCCAAAATTTAACAAGGTATTTCAGGTAGATTGTGATGCCAGTGGTAGTGCAATAGGAGCTGTACTGAGTCAGGAAGGTAGGCCTGTTGCTTACTTTAGTGAGAAACTCAATGATGCTCAAAAAAAGTATTCAGTTTATGACCAAGAGTTTTATGCTATAGTTCAAGCTCTAAAGAAGTGGAGGCATTATTTGTTGCCAAAATATTTTGTTCTATTTACTGATCATCAGGCCCTACAGTACATTAATAACCAAGCAAAACTAAATCAGAGGCACTTGAAGTGGGTTGAGTTTCTCCAAAGTTATACCTTTGTGTTGAAGCACAGAAGCAAAAAGTCAAACAGAGTTGCAAATGCCTTAAGTAGAAGGCAGAATTTGTTGATTCAAATGATGGTGGAAGTGGTAGGATTTGAAGAACTGAAGGGTTTGTACCTTGAAGACCCTAATTTTATAGAAGCTTGGATGGCTTGCTTGGCACCTGTTACTTTGGATAGGACAAAATGGTTGGATTTTCTAATCCAAGATGGAATGTTGTTCAGAGGAAGTCAATTATGCATTCCAAGGAGTTCCATGCAAGAAAACTTAGTCAAGGAAAAACACAATAGAGGACTGGTTGGACATTTTGGTCGGGATAAGACCATTGCCCTAGTGAGTGAGAACTACTATTGGCCGCAACTACAACAAGATGTGAAAAGGTTTGTGCAAATTTGTAGAATATGCCAGATGGTGAAAGGCATGAGGCAAAACACTAGATTATATCAGCCGTTACCTGTACCTGAGAGGCCATGGGAGGACATCAGCATGGATTTCATTCTTGGATTTCCGAGAACACAGAGGGGAAATGACTCCGTATTTGTGGTGGTTGACAGATTCTCCAAGATGGCACATTTTATTCCCTTCCAGAAAACAAGTGACGCGATTCACATTGCAGGGTTATTTTTCAAGGAAGTGGTACGACTTCACGATCTACCAAAAAGCATCATTTCTTATAGAGATACAAAGTTTGTTGGGTATTTCTAGAGAAACTTGTGGAAGAAGTTGAAGATAGATCTGAAGTTCAGTTCTGCATACCACCCACAGACTGATGGACAGACAAAGGTGGTAAATAGAAGTCTGGATAATTTATCGAGATGCTTGATAGTAGATAAACCCAGGGGATGGGATTTGGTTTTGCCATAGGCAAAATTTGCATACAACAATTCTATCAACAAGAGTACAAACAAATCTCCATTCCAGGTCATATATGGAAACAGCCCAAGAAATGTTTTTGAGCTGAGGAAATTGGATAAAGGGGAAAAGTGCAGTGCCGAGGCTGAGGAATTTGTGAAACATATGAAAAGCCTGCATGAAGAAGTAAGGAAACAAATTACAAAAATGAATACTCAATATAATACAAGGGCGGACCAGAAGCGACAGTTTAAAGAGTTCGAAGTAGGAGATGAAGTCATGGTCCATCTCAGAAAAGAAATATTTCCTACCAAAACATATAACAAGTTGAAGATGAAGAAGTTTGGGCCATGCAGAATAATGAAAAAATGGGATTCAGGCAATGCATATGAAGTGGAATTGCCAAGTGGGCTTGATATTTTGCATGTCTTTAACATCTCAGATTTAGTGGAATACCATGAGGGAGACAATACAGAGGCACCAAGTACATAGTTGTGGAGAATTCCAGCATCTACCCAAACCATAGACGAGATTGAGGAAATATTAGACACTCGTAAAGGCAGAAGCACCAGGAACAAATAGTATTTTGAATATTTGATAAAGTGGAAGGACAGACCTATAGAATATGCAACTTGGTTGTCGAAAATAGAGGTTGACCGCCTGGGTCTTCCCCTAACAGAACAGAAGTGAGGATCACTTCTCAATCCACCCCGGGTGTCTGATGCAGGAGCATCCGGTGATAGCAGAGCAATCTTGCATCAACCAATTTTTTTTTTCTTCTCTCTAAGTATTTGGCAAAAATATGTCAAAAATATGTGTCACGATATCGTGACCAAAATAGGGAAAGAAGCTACGGCGGACGGAGGGTCACGAAATCGTGACATGTCACAAAATTGTGACCAAAACAAAGAGTAGAGGCTACGACGGATGGAGGGTCACAAAATTGTGACCAAAACAAAGAGCAGAGGCTACGACGGACGAAGGGTCATGAAATCGTGACATGTCACGATTTCGTGACATGTCACAAAATCATGACCAAAACAAAGAGCAAAGGCTACAGCGGACGGAGGGTCACGAAATCACGACATGTCACGATTTCACGACATGTCACGAAATCATGACCAAAACAAAGAGCAGAGGCTACAATGGATGGAGGGTCACAAAATCATGACCAAAACAAATATCACAGGCTACGACGAATGGAGGGTTGCAAAATCGTGACTAGAATAGAAGAGCAGAAGGGCGACGAAGGAACGTCGTGATTTTGTGACATGTGAAATTGTGACCGAAGCTGAAAACAAAGGACGCGAGGGAAATACATCACGATATCATGACATGTCACGATATCGTGACATGTCACGATATCATGACCAAAGTAGAAGAAAGAAGGCATGAAGGAAAGAATGTCATGATATCGTGACATGTGCGATATCATGACTGAAGCAGGAGAGAGAAAGCATAGAGGAGAATTGTCACGATATCGTGACATGTCACGATATCACGACCAAAAGAAAAACATGCACTCCAGGCTTTCATAAATGCATTCCTTCGTGCATGGTGAGCTAGCGGTAGTGAAGCAGTAGTCTCAGAGGAAGATTCCAGCAAGCATGTTGGCCACTCATGCACTATATCTAGAGATGAATTTATGGCAACTAGCAATGAAGCAGCAGTTCCAGAAGATCTCGATGGTTATGGCAGCCAGTCGTGCACCTCACCCAGAGTCCCATTAATGCAACTTTCTAGTATTGATCCAGGTGGCAGTTGCAGATCGTGGAAAATTTTGAAAATGTAGAGGGTCGGGACCTCGATAAAAAAACCCAAGAATTGTAATGAGAAAGGGGCTGGAAAATGGCAGATTGTTGTATATTTTCTATAAATTCTTCTGAAGCTACTGAATAAGAAATTTGGCTCTTGTTTTCCTTGTCTCCTGTCCTGTGTTAGTTCTATTCTCCATCACTCCCTCATCAATCCCATCCACATCCATTCCATAAATATTGATATGGAAATACATGAAGCATGGGAACACATTAAAAAATTTCTTTAGAAGTGATAGAACACTCAACAGCAAGTTCAAGTGATCAACCCTAAGCCTCAACCTTTTTCCACTCAGCCCATCTTTGTCAGCCAAATTCCATATTGGGTACCATAATATTATGTGGTTTCCATTACCACACCACCACCAACCCATAGTCATTATATTCCCATCATCCAACCCATTCCAATCCCTCATATATCATCTCCATATCTTCATTTTTAATTATTCCTTCATCAACCCAATTATCATAAACATCAATCCACTTTGCCAAGTCATCATCACCTCATTACACCTCAACATATTTCCACCTTATCATCACAAAATCATCAAGTGATTTAGGATTTTCACATTCCTAGGGAGGACCCTATAATCTAGGCTATGTAGCAATATATTGATAGTTTGATGCAACATACTTTTGGCGTGATAAACCATAATCCTACCCTATGTCAACTAATCAATCAACCAATTCATCCTTTGGTACCATCACCACCATATCCGACAGACTTCATAGTTCTAAAGTTTGATAAATTTAAAGGGACTGAGGACCCTAAAGAGCATGTGAGCTCATTCATTCATTCATACTTTAGAATTCAAAGTAATGACACTAATTCTTAGAACATTCCCTCAAAAATTAGGTTGAGATGTTGTATAATGGTACGACCATTTACCCAACCATATTATTTATAATTTTGAGCAATTGGTTGACCAATTTCTTGAAATATTATCCCTCAAAGTAATAAGTAAAGTCTCATTATCCAATATATATGGTATAAAATAATATGATGATGAGTCTATCTATGACTTTGGTAACCATTGTGGGGTCGTTATCACCAAATTTCCATTTGCCCTACCAATGGAGGATTTGATCTGATTGTTTACTAAGAGTTTCTTAAAACCCATCTCTTAGTTACTATAATTATAGAAATATAGATAATTTGATGAAGCTCTTTCCTAGGATAGCATAATTGAGGAGATAAAAATTTAAGAGGTGTTCTTAAGCCTAAGAAGAAAGAATGGCAAAACAAAGGCCAATATAAAGGAAATTATTTTGGCCAAACCAAATCCAATTAGGCCAATCCGACCAATTCATCCAATCAAGTAAATCAAGTGGTCATGAGCCAATTGGTAATGGCTTAACAACAACCTATACAAAAATAACCATGACAAATTGAATATCATGTGATTCCCTAAACAACTCAATCAAGTCAAAGCACAATTCCAGCTATGTAAAACCAACCACATTGACAATCTATTCAACAATCGTGTCAATATACTCCATTGGCCGAATCTTATACCTCTATTTTCTATAGGCTATTTGAACACAAATCAACTTCTCTTACCTAAGGTCAAACCTGATGACCTTGCTAAATATGGTAAATACTATAGGGAGCATTTATTTTATCCTTATCATAGATAGAATGGGCATGATATCAATAGCTACCATCAATTCAAAGATAGAGTGCAAGACCTTATTAAGTTAGGGGCTATCAAGATTGATAGTCTTCTAGCTCAACAAAATCAAAATCTTGGGATTTATCAAACACCACTTCCTCATCGTGAGGAAGCAAAACCAACAATAAGAGGATCAAATACCAAGACTCCTAATCAGGCTAATCATATTCAATAGTACCAAGGTTTTTTGGGTGCTATTCATGTAGTAACCCAAGGTCAACAACAACACACTAATCAACAAAATGCTCAGCAACAATCTATTCAACCACCCATACCTCCATAGGCAAGTGTGTCTCAACCTACCACATCATCATCTCCCATCCATATTTTTGTTAATTCCTCCTAGCCAATCCATATTTTGGCTCATCCATCTCAACTCATTCATTCTTTAAATCATCAATCTAGGTCAATCATCTCATTGAGTAGTCGGTTAACCACAAGCTTAAAAATGGCTTCAGCCAAACTATCTATATATGAGCTAATTCAATAATCTCCTCCACATTGTGAGGCATTAATGGATATTTTAAAATCAATTGAACTTCAATCTCAATATCCTAATACCTTTAGAAATTTTGTAGGGAGTATCCAAACATGTATGGAACCCTCCATCACTTTTTATGATTTTGAGATCAAATCAATATCATAAAAATTGGTGGGCCTCCCATTATATATTATGGCTCAAATTGATAGGAAGCTTTTTAAAGATTTTTAATTGACATCGGCTTCTCCATAAACATCATCACCACTTCCACCAAATCACATCACCAAATCATCTTTCACCTTGAAATCATTTAATGATGCACTCTGCTCCACAATTGGCACTATTGTTTTGCCCATTGAAGTAGGGGTCAAAATGTTGCATATCATGTTACACATCTTGGAAGGGTCTATGTCATATAATATACTCCTTGTATGACCTTGGATGAGTAAAATGAGATGTGTCCCTTCAATACTATATCAATGCTTGAAATACGTATATGAGGGACAAGTACATTGCATACTATTGGATGTTGAACCGTTCAAGTATTACAATTTTATCTCAAACCCCTATGAGTCCATGTTACCTTCCACTCATCTATTCCTAACTTCATCAACCACCCCATCCATATCTTCATCTAAATCCCCTATTCTTGAGGAGCTTCCCATCATCACTTCACATTAAAAAACTAACTCCATACCCCCATATTCATCATCATTGACTACATGCACATGTGGTCAAACTCAATCCACATTAGCCACATCACCAACATCATCACCTTCAACATCATCATCACCCAATAAACCAAATTCATCTCCATACCCATCATCCAATGTCTCACAAGTTGAAATTATGGATTGTGAGATACCATCAACCAACCATGAGTCATCCACATCTACATCCAATCCATCCACATCATCCCAATTCAAGGTCCACCTCACTAATTTTTGGTATTGGTGAATATGTGGTCCAAGACATCATAGTCACACCGCTCAACATTCAAATTGCTAAGGACTACAGTCACCCATGTGACCCACCCTTATCCATAGTTAAATCATGTCTATGGAAGCACGGCATACCGGGTGCGATGCAAACAAAAGCAGATGTATAATGAAATGCTAAGTCCTATGAAAATGCGAAGAACAAGTGCATGAAAAGGGAAAACGACGCAATGAAACGAGATGTAAAGCAAAACTAAAGTGCAGCCTCTTTTATTAATGTTTCTTGTGATCCGGTTACAATACGTTCCCCCCCATTTTAGGGGCTCGGAGCGTTCGATACAATTTTGTTACACCAACGGATGGTACGCTTCCCTTCGGGATCTTTCGCGTGCCCACATTCAAAATGGGCGGGCCAAACATCGTCGTCGCTTGTGTGAGTGCATCCATCATTCCTTGCTGCCCCTCCGGTGTCGAGATCCTATGTACAGAGAAATAGCAAATGGTTAATAGCATATGCGGATGGAAGGAAACATGCAATCCCCAAGACCTCCGGCTAGTGAATACATGAAATAATAAAATAGAGATCAAAACATGTCAGAATGAGATGAAACTTGAATAGGAGCATCCAGACATCATTAGGGACACATTGCAAAAATAACAGTCGGGAAATCATGCGTGGATTTCTAATCGCTCTGGGGTGGGACGCTGGTGACTGTCACAAAACATGTGAAAGCGACCTCCCAAATGTCCTATCCAGAGGCCTCCAAAATACCTGCAAACTTGGGGTTAGGCAAAATGGGGCATTTTGAGATGACCCAGAAGGTCGGATTTGGCAGATTCTACCCAGATTGCCCTATATCCGAAGGCGCCCCCTGTAGGTTAGTGAACACGTAAAATGATAAAAACACAGTCAAAACAGGTCAGAATGCAGTGAAAATTGAACAACAGCATAAAAAAATCACATACAACATGATGCAAAAGAAACAATAAATAAATCTAATGTAGATTTCTAATCGCTCCGGGGTGGGGCGATTAGGACTGCAACAGTGCGGGGGCGCCCGGGGGCAGGACGCCCACCGTTTGGGGCTTGGTTTTGACACCAATCCACTTGGGATGGGTCCAAAACCTCCTAGGGGGTTGTGTCAACAAATTTGGTGTGGGATTGTGGCCGATTGTTCGGGTTTTGGGTCCGGATTGCGCTCCTAGTATTCACCCGATAACCTCCCTTCCAAAAGAGAGATCAAGGATGTAGGAAGCACAATGAGGGGTGAGGGTATAATTTGGCAGCACTCCGTTGCTCCAAATGCTCCTGCTCTATCCTTTTTTTGGGGTGAGAAGGCTCACCATTTTATAGACCTGAGGGTCTCCTTTGAATGCGCATGCAGGGGCGCCACTTGGCCATCATGCCTTGTCAGGGGAGAGAAGATTCCTCCCTGATTAAGGGCTCCTTGATTTAGGCCTCCATGACTGCCTCTTTGAGCTCTGAAATGCTCACTCGCACTCCCATGCCTTGGAGGTGGAGTTGAGTGGTGGATCTGGGCTGCCATTTGTCAAGGTTTGACTTTTTTCCCATCAAACCTGCTATTCATCCCACCCTGGAGCGATTGCTGCTAATCATCCCGGGGTGGGGCGAATAGCATTCTAATCATCCCAGGGTGGAACGAATAGGGAGAAGAATGCTTGAAAGGTGCCAAATTGACCTCTGACCTTCCAAAACTGCTTTGGGAGTGGTTAGGACCACTTTTTAACCTCTGGGGGCTGCCCTAGGGGCTATGTATGCCAATTCGGTCAGTGCTTGTAGCCACATAATCGGATTGGTGTTGTTTTGGTGTCTATAGATGCCCCTTTTTGGGATGCGTTGTGCGTGGCGCAGTGTTGAGCAAAAATAGATAACCAAAGCACTTAATGATTAGGGTTTCTCAGTAACCTAACCAACTTTTGATGCCCCAAGTATGGAAAGGGCACGCATTCTTGAATCCTTGCTTCTGACGAGCTAAGGAGCTTACTTCAAGTGTTAACCTTTTTCGGTGAGGTGTTACTTGATCTTGGACATTGTTCGATCATGAATAGGCAAAGGGCGCAACCTTTTGTCTATGGGAACCTTGAGTTCATGATTCTAGAATGCCAAGTGTTTGATCAGCTTGTGATTATTGCTTGTTTGCTGCCCCAAGCAGGGGCGTGATTGTCTTTGTCAATGATTCTTTGAATGCATGCCATTTCCTTGATCGGGTGTGTATTTGTTGATTGGTAACTGAGTGTGACTACCCCCTCAAGCGACGAATCGATGAGGGAATGACCAAAATGAGAAAAGCGACGAGTCGCTTGACCCAAGATGACTTTTGTAAGGGTGCCTTCAGTTGTTTTTCGTTGAACGCTTATGCAGTTTCCCAACAATCGGACCTATTTTTGGTGGGTTTTGACCCTTTTTTGTGACGCCGATTGGGGTTGAAATTGTCAAAAATTCGTCCTCCCGTGGAGCGGTCCAGCTATGGTAGCCTTCTTAGGGAGTAGGATAGTGATAATTTGTGGTCCCGACATCGGTTTTTCATGCCAAGAATGTCAGGTGCAAAGGCACCTTTATTCGGCAGAGTTATTGTTATTTTTGGTGGGTTTTGACCCTTTTTGTGACGCCGATTGGGGTTGAAATTGTCAAAAATCCTTCCTCCCGTGGAGTGGTCCGGCTATGGTAGCCTTCTTAGGGAGTAGGATAGTGATAATTTGTGACCCCGACATCAGTTTTTCATGCCAATAATATCAGGTGCAAGGGCACCTTTGTTTGGCAGCTTTATTGCTTTTTTTGGTGCATTTTTTGGATGCAGTTTTGGTTGCTTTATTTCTTGCTCTGTAATCGTCCCAGGGTGGGACGAATACCAATTTTGTAATCGTCCTAGGGTGGGACGAGTGCTAACTAGAGCGCTCATCCCAGGGTGGAACGATTACAGGCCTAAGAGCCTATATAAGGGCCAAAACTAGGTTTTGGGCTCATTTGCAATCTTTTTTTTTGGCGATTTGGAGCTGTGAGGAGGAGTGCGAGTTTGCATAGCGGAGCGCTACCAAAATTTCATGGACACCATGAGTGCAAGGACCGGATCTTCGAGTGGTGGAGCCGAGGCGAGACCGGTAGGTGCTCCTTCTCTCTGCTTTATTTGTTTTTCTTTTGTCTAAGTATAGTTAAAACCAT
Organism: Wollemia nobilis; assembly: GCA_028583015.1. Taxonomy (NCBI): domain Eukaryota; kingdom Viridiplantae; phylum Streptophyta; class Pinopsida; order Araucariales; family Araucariaceae; genus Wollemia; species Wollemia nobilis. The sequence goes on from JAQPPZ010016473.1 coordinate 18,722,109, forward strand.
AATTAATTTTTTGTATTTCGTTTTTGCATTTTAGACTAAGATTAAAACCCTAGTTAATGTTTTTTTTTTGTGTTTACGTTTAGACTAAGGTTAAAACCCTAGTGAATTTTTTTTTTTTTTTTGTTGTTTATTTGATTTTTTGAATGTTTTTGTTGTACATTTTGTTAATGTTTTTGTTTTGTTTTTTTGTTTAGACTAAGGTTAAAACCCTAGTTAATTTTTTTTTTTTTTTTTATTTTTTTTTTTTTTTTTTTTTTTTTTGTTTGTATATTATTGTACATTTTTTTGTTGTTTATAGTTTTTTTTTTTTTGTATATACTGTTGTACATTTGTTTTGTTGTCATGTTTTAATGTTTTTGTGTTGTTTTTGTTTTTCAGGTTGTGAAGAGTCGGTATCGCCAATCGACTATGTTCTCAGATGCTCGGGATGCGTTGACTGTTGTAGATTGGGAGTGGCTTGATGCCCTTGGGCTCAAGCAGGTGACGCGGTTGGAGCCTGTGGTGGGGGATCGAGCATATCTGACTGCCTTGATCAATTTGTGGGATCCTCGCACCAACACCTTTCATCTCCCAATAGGGGAGATGACGGTTACTTTGGAGGACGTGTATCAGATTCTATGGATTTCGATAGATGGACTGCCCATTCGGATGACTCCCCATGATCAGCGGATGGTGGTGCTGACACGATGCTTTGGGCAGGCGACGGAGATGGGGGTGGATAGGGCTATGGAGAGGGCAGAGGCGGACTACCTGATTGGCGGGATTCTAGTGCGGTGGTGGCTAGAGAAGGGCATTTTGGGGGTGAGGCATGCGTTGCTCATGACCCTCATCTCCAACATGCTGCTTCTCGACTCCTCAGGTGCGAGGTTCCCTTGGAACCTGCTTGAGGTGGTGTTTAGACTGGTGGAGTGTCCGACAGTAGTGCCACTTATTATGAGGTGGGGTCAGACACTATTGGCATAGCTTTACGATGAGTTGTACGAGGTCCGCTGTCGAAGGCGGAAGGGGATCGGGTGCAGCTATCTTTTACAGTGCTAGGGGTGGCAGCACATAGCTGTGGAGCGGCCGTAGGGGTTGCCTTGGACCACTCGAGGTGAGATGGTGGATAGGGAGATTGGGTATGCTGCTCTATGGCGGAGGTCGGAGGAGCATGGGCAGAGTCGACGGTGGGCAGGTGACGTAAGTCACTATACTGATGCCTTCTCTCGTCTTGCTCCAGGGGAGGTGTTCTGGCGGCCATATCGGGACTGTCTAGCTTGGCTTAAGGCTGGAGAGTGGCTCCGATGGGTGCGTAGGGGGAGATGGTTGATCGGGCAACATGGGACAGAGTAGGAGTACTTCTCGTACATTTGGGTGACTCGACAGTTTGGGGTGCGCCAGGGATTTCCTGGTGAGCCCTTGATCTATCGACGTCGGGGCGATGAGAGGACTCTAGCCTGGCCGATTATTGAGCCATTGGGTGAGGAGTCTGATGCAGTGATTGATGTCCCCGACATGGACAATGTCGGGGTGACTACAGAGTATGACTAGTGGTGGACGATGCGGTGATGGTGGGGTGAGGGGCCTCTAGGAGGTCCGGATGCGACAAAAGCAGGCGGTGGGGGTGCGGAGGCACCGATGGAGGGTTGGGGGGCTCCGCTCGATGATGTAGATATGGTGGAGGTAGATGACTTCATTGGGGATGATTTAGGGGTTTCGGAGTAGCCGGATACATAGGACGTCCTGGAGCAGTGGGTGCCGGAGCAGCATGTCATCCCGGAGATGCCCATGCCTCAGGCAGTCCTAGGGGATATGGAGGCTAGGTTTCATGCTGAGATAGCATGATTGGAGGATCTACTATGGAGATGGGATGAGGAGCACAAAGTCGAGAGGGATCTCCTATGGGCTCAGTTGGCATAGTGGGATGATGCATTGGCTACGTACCATCGACGGGATGTGGAGTGGGGTCGATGCCGGGTGGAGTTGGAGGCCGAGATTATCCGCCTTGGTGGATAGTTACTTGAGCTCACTGGAGGTGGATCATCATATCGTACGAGAGGTAGTGAGACTGAGCAGTCTGCATCCTCTCATCGTAGGTGGGTGGGTGAGGGTAGCATTAGTGGGCATGATGTGAGGGCTAGCAGCAGCCGCCCTGAGAGGTCCCATAGGACCCACACCACTGGGGGTAGTTCCAGTCACACCGATCCTACGTGATCATGGTGGCCGACTCCCTAGGCTTTGGGGATTTTGAGTTTTTGATTTTTTTGTGAGGTCAGAGGACCGTTTTATTGTAGCCTGAGGGCATTTTTGACTTAATATATACATGACTCTCTTTTTGGATTATTTACTTGTTATGGTTTATTGCTCTTTTATGCACATTTATTTATGTTGATGTATGCATATGTTATTATGAATGCGGATGTTTTTGACTATATGGATGTATGCATATGGAATGGATGAAATGATTTGTTGATATATTGGCGGTGGCACCATAGACTGTATAGGATTTACTGGCTTTCTGTACTATGTGATTGCTTTGTGAGATGACTTTTCATGTGTAATTTTTTTGTTTTGTATTTTTTGATGGTGATGTAAGTAATGAAATGTACCACAATTGTTTTAGAATGTAGTTAAGGTTTTTTTGAGACTCAGATGCTTTAACTAACTAATCAAGACTATACATTATCTTACAAGACTTTCGAACAAGGTACGAATCAGACTTGAGTTTGACCAAGTTATTTCACATCCCTGTGTGTGCGATTGAGTTCGTTTATGTGGTATTCGTAAGGATACCGCCAGTGCCAGATAGGCTGTCAACCAAACCTGTACTGAGGATCACCTAATTAGCTCCACTAACTCCTTTGTTGTATTTAGTAAGATTAATCCACGGGGCAATCTAGGATACCATAAGCTAGCTCATCCACATGCAAACATTGGTCTACACACACACAAAGCTAATGTGATAGACATATCGTCATGCATTTAGGATACCACCATTGCCAAGTAGGCTATCCACCAAACCCGTAATGAGGATCACCTAAATGGTTTTTCGAATGCTGAGAATTCTAGGGATTCAAGCTCAGGTGTCTTTCAGTTGCTCAATCTTGTTGGGATACTTGCTCTCATACATAGTGATGAAAATCACTATTTATTTTTTTTTTGTTTTTTTTTTGAGCAAGGGGTTTGAGTAGTGGTGATAACCACTTATTATTTTTTTTATTGTTGCCTTTTGAGGATTTAGATTTTGAATTTTGATTTCAAAGTTGAGCTCGTGGGTTTTTGGCTTGTGAATGGCATTGATCCTTTTGGCCTTGGGGATGACTACCCATCCTTTTTAGGGACGTGTAGTACGAATCCTTATGACTTTGGGAATCAAAGGTGGTTGGGAACTTTGCTTTGGAATGGCATTAATACTTTTGGCCTTGGGGATGACTACCCCTCTCGGCGTGTAGTATGAATCCTTACGACTTTGGGATCAAAGTTTTGGAATTTTCTTTGGAATGGCATTGATCCTTTTAGCCCTTGGGACTACCCATCCTTCTCGGCGTGTAGTACAAATCCTTATGACTTTGGGGACCAAAGTGATTGGTATTTTTGTTAGTGGTGAAAACCACTATTTATTATGGGGAATTGGGTGGGGAAGATGCTTGTCCTTTTTTCAATTCTTAGCATTCTTGGGGTCATTCGCATAGGGGGATGAGCAGGATAACATTTTCACCGTATGGTATCCTGGATTGCTTTGCAGGTTTCATCTTTCGTTCACACAACTTGGGAATTTTTATGTGTTTTAAGCTTGTGTTGGGATGCTACGTAACAAGGTGTGATCCAAGTAAAACTCTACCTTTGTAAAATCTGTCTGACTTTGTACAGTTTTTGGCTAGAAATCTAAAGACAGCTGAATGAACAAAAACCCTAAATACATTAGAAGACAACTAACTATGATATGGTGAAAAATGTGGATGGCGTTATTCTTGTTGGATCATTTACAAAGTGGAAAAATGTGGGAAATGATGGAATTGCCGAGTAATTACAGTCTATGGTGCATTTGACCTGTATGGTCAACAAATATGCAATGTATGTATGCGATGCCTAATGCAGCTTATTTATTTTTGTGTTTTTTTTTTTAAGAGTATGCATGAAAGTGAGATGCAATTTTTTTTGTTATTTTTGATTATTTTGTTGTTTTTGAATATTCGTTATGGTTGGTTTATCCCGAATGGGTGCGGACCAAGTGATTCTTACGGATCCTTGGAGGTTTTGACCAAAGGGATTATAGATACCTTTGGGGCATTTTGGTTGACCAAGCGATTGTGGGAATCCTTGGAGCTTTTGGTTTGACCAAAGGGATTATGGATACCTTTGGGGCATTTTGGGGTTGACCAAGCGATTGTGGGAATCCTTGGAGCTTTTGGTTTGACCAAAGGGATTATGGATACCTTTGGGGCATTTTGGGGTTGACCAAGCGATTGTGGGAATCCTTGGAGCTTTTGGTTACCAAAAAAAACTTTGGTTTGACCAAAGGGATTATGGGATACCTTTGGGGCATTTTGGGTTGACCAAGATTATGGGAATCCTTGGAGCTTTTTGAAAAAAATTTTTTGTTGACCAAGGATTAGGAATCCTTGGGGCATTTTAGGTTGACCAAGTGATTGTTGGAATCCTTGGAGCTTTTGGGGTGGGCCATGGCTCTCTAAATGTGGAATGGCCTCAAATGACTGATGTTCAAGGGTTCTAGTTCCTTGATTCCTTCAAGAGAGGCGAGTCGGTATGTTCCAGGTCCTATTTTACTATTGATTACATAAGGACCTAACCAGTTTGCCATGAACTTGTCCCTTAAATGGGGCGACAAGTTAGAATTTTGTTGGTTCTCTTTTAAGACCAGGTCACCAACCTGAAAGTCCCTCAGGTGAACTTTCATGTTGTATGCTTTCTTAAGTCGCTCTTGGTAGATACGTAAATGCTCGAGAGCATTGACGCATCGTTCGTCGAGCAACGTAAGCTGGTCTAACCGGGCCTACCATGCAGTGTCATCATCGATGAACTCTTGCATTGATATGCGTAGGGAAGGTATTTCCAACTCGAGAGGCATGACTGCCTCGGAGCCATACACCAACGAAAATGGAGTTGCCCCAGTGGGCATTCGAATGCTAGTGCGATAAGCCCAAAGAGCAAGTGGTATTTGAATGTGCCAATCCTTATGACTATCTATGACTATCTTTTTAAGGATGGCAACTAGCATTTTGTTTGATGCCTCTGCTTGCCCATTTGCCTACGGATAATAAGGTGTCAAAAAACTATGCTGAATTTTGTACTTTGTTGTCAAAGCATGCACATATTTGTTCTTAAACGACGTCCCATTATCCGAGATGATCTTGGATGGAATACCAAAATGACATATGATGTTATGTAAAATAAACTCCGCAATGCGGGTCCCAGTCATAGAGGTAAGCGGAATTGCTTCCACCCACTTGGTGAAGTACTCTGTGGCCGTTATGATGAATGTGTGACGGCCTAACGATGCAGGGGAGATCTTTTCGATTAGATCTAAGCCCCACTATGAGAACGGCCAAGCCGATTGGATCGGTTGCAAGGCCTGAGAAGGTACGTGTGTCAAATTAGCATGGTGTTGACACTTCACGCACTTTCGCACATACGCGCAACAATATCGCTCTAAAGATGGCCAATAATAGCCCATGCAAAGAATGCGCTTGGCGATGGCCATACCGCTAAAGTGGCCATCGCATGTACCATCGTGCGCTTGGGTGATCACCCAAGTGGACTCCTGCTGGTCCAAGCAATGGAGGAGGATTCCTTCGTAGCTCCGACGGTACAAAATGTCTCCTAGCAAGACATGTTTTGCCACTTTTGTTTGAATGATATTTTCACGGTGTGCGACAATCCAAGTGGGAGGCTACCTAACTTGAGGTAGTCTCTTATGGGTGTGTACCAATCCTGCTGATCAAAAACCTCGATGGTATGAACGGCCAATCCCTCTTGAAGTTCATCCCTAGCAAAATCTGAGCGGGAAAGAACTTGTAAGAATAGCATTGTGTTGCTATTAAGAGGGGTCGGGGAGAACAAGGACCCCTAGTTGGCATGATTCAGACTATCATGGATTCGAGAGAACCTATCCTGAGATGGTTCAATCTGGATCAGGTGGATTCTTGGTGTTAGGTCAGAGCTTGCACGCTCCATCATGGATTGCGATAATGTTTTGACTTGAATGGTTGTCATATCACCAAAAATGTCTTGTGGGATTAGTGACCCCAAGGAGGCCATAGTGTCCGCAAAATGATTCGATGATCGAGGGAGTGCCTCGATGTCATACCATTCAAGATTTGCCAAGAATTTATCCACAAGGGCTTTGTAGGCCTGTAGAACTGGGCATTTGCATTGGAATACCCCTTTCACTTGGTTGACAATTAACAGTGAATCACCAAAGATATTCAAGCATTTGATGTTCATGGTGATGGTTGTTTGAAGACCTATGAGCAAGGCTTCATATTCCACATTGTTATTGGTGCACGGGAAATCAAGTTTAAATGATAAAGGCATTGGAGCCCCTTGCGGTGTGAAGAATACGATTCCCATGCCACCCCCTTGCTCACATTTAGAACCATCAAAAAATAGGGTTATGTCGGCCTGTGACTCAGGCTCATCAAAATCTGGCGACTCTGAGACATGGAAGACCCCATCATCGGGTAGCTCTACGGTCAGAGGTTGATCATCTTCGAGAGGAGCCTCTGCTAGTTGATCGGCGATGACTTGACCTTTGATGGACTTTTATCCAATGAATTTGATGTCAAACTCCATCAACAACATGATCCATTTTGCCGTGCGACTACTGTGATAAGTACGACTCATCATGTACCACAATGGATTCTCCTTAGACACAACATACGTCGTATTGCTCAGCATGTAATGGCATAGCTTTTTGGTGGCAAATACCACTGCTAAGCATAGCTTCTCGACGTATGCATAGTTAAGTTCATAACTAACCAAGGTGCGGCTAAGATAATAATTAGCCTGTTCTTTATGTAGTTCATTTTTTTGGGCTAGCATGGCGCCCAGTGCCACCTCAATAGCTGAGATGTATAAATAGAATGACACTCCTGGTCTAGGTGGTGCCAATACTAGTGGTGAAGCCAAGTATTGTTTGATGTCATCGAAGGTGGACTGGCACTCGTCATCCCAATGAAATGCTACCCCCTTGTGTAATAATTTATTCATGGGTTGGCACTTGTTAGATAGCTGCACTATGAAGCGCTTGATTGACGTGACCTTACCCTGCAAGCTTCTGAGTTGCTTGATGGTGGTTGGGGGAAGCATTTCAAGGATTGCCTTGACTTTATTTGGATCCACCTCGATGCCTCATTTTGAGACTATGAAACCCAAGAGTTTTCCATATGTGACGCCAAATACGCACTTCTTGGGGTTTAGCCTGACTTTGTGTTCGATGAGGTGATCAAGGATCTTGCGTAAGTCATCGAGATGATCTGGGCGCAAAAGATATTTGGCCAACAAATCATCCATATAATCTTCCAAAGTTTTATGCATGTGATCATGGAAGATGTATGTCATAGCGCATTGGTAGGTGGCGCCAGCATTTTTAAGGCCAAAGGGCATGACCTTATAACAAAATGTCCCCCAAGGCATTGTGAACGCCATTTTTAGTTGATCATCGGGATTGATATGAATCTGGTTGTATCCCGAGAAACCATCCATGAGGGAAAGCATTTCGTGGCCTGTTGTAGCATCTACCAATGCGTCGATGCTAGGCAAGGGGAAATCATCCTTGGGACTCGCTTTGTTTAGATCTCAAAAATCAGTGCATATGTGAATCCTCCCATCAGGCTTTTTGATGGGTACCATGTTGGACAACCATGGTGGGTAATCCATGCAGATGACAAACTGTGCATCCAACAGCTTTTGTAGCTCGTATTTGACCATTAAGGCCACTGTTGGGTGCATCTTACGTAGCTTTTGCTTGACTGGCTTGACTTTCGGATCAAGCGTTAGATTATGCATGACTAGCTGTGGGTCTAGCCCCGACATGTCTTTGTAGGACCATGCAAAAACCTCCTTCTTCTCTTTGAGAAGGGCAATGTAATCGGCTTGCTCTTCGGGGGATAGACTTACCCCCAACTTGATGATCTATGGATTCATTGGATCAGAGCCGATGTCTACGTCAGTCATCTCTTCGACTGACATGTGGGACCCGTCCTCCAACTGGTGTGGAGTTGGGATCAGGTGGATATCATTTGCTGAATTTAGATCTGCGTTGGGAACGTCGGGTTCCTCTTCAGCATGGAAGATATCCTGAGTTGGTCCTGGGATGAAATGAAGCATCTCATCGCAAGGCCAATACTCTGATGGGGATGGTGGCGAGTTAGCATGATCCCAGTCTATGGCATCTAGGTCTAGATACAATGGTCATGCTGGATCGGTTGGATTGTGGATGGGGGTGGTTAAGTCAATGGAGATCATGTTGATGAAATGAATTTGGTCTCCATTACCATGGGGGCGTTGACTCAGACTTCCTTGGTGATCCTTATACCTCGGATCTGGCTCTGTGGGTATTGGCACGAATGGATCGGCCCTATGTGCGGATAGAAGGACAGGGTCTACCCTTGGCACTGATGGCTCTATAGGGTCTCTGGGTGGAAGGTGCTCTCTGTATGCCTGAAGTGGTGGATGCAGCACTTGGTCCAACTATGCTTGGTTCAAATTCCACCTATGCCTTGGCCCCATGTTTAGTTGTTCAAACATATCGTCAATGTCCATGGGGTGTTGTTGTTGCCGCATATGGTTGAGATATGCCATCTCAGTCTCATCCTCATAATCGCTATCGGAGATCCATAGGCCTTCATTGGCTCCGACAACTATGTGTGGTATGTGAGGCTCGTTCTGTTCGAGCAAGTTGATTTGGTCCCATCTGGGTTGTTCCGCTCTCTGTGGGAGGACCATATTCTCTTGAGGTGGCAATTGCTTGATTGGAGCATTCAAGGGGAACATTGTCACGAAGTTCTCCTGATAGTTGTCTATGGGTGTCACTTGCGAGTGATTGCTATTAGATTTGAAAGGGTCCCAAGGTGCTACCTCATACTCTGACTCGTCTTCAGAAGATCCTCCTTGACCTTGTCTATATCCCTCTTGGAGGTAAGTTCTTGAACTTTCCCCTTTCTCGATCGAAGGGAAGGGGTTGTTGAGGTCAACAAGGTTTGTTGTTAACAATGGGAGATAATCCCCCAATGTATATGTTGTGTTGGGATTGGCATATGGATCTTGTGCCAACCCATCCTTGTTGCCTAGCCCTAGGCCTTGCATGTTTTCTACCAAGATGTCAAGGGGCAAAGGGTGGTTGAACCCTACTCCTGATTTATCGTATGGCATCTGATATCTTGGTTGACAAAGAACGTGCATTCCTTGTTCGTATCTGCCCAATCCATATCCATGCCAATTACATTGGCCAAGGTATTTCAAGGCGAAGTCCGGGTTGGATAGATAGTCGACGTTCTCAGCAAATGGCTCTTCGTCCTCTTCCTCTTGTAGGTAAGGTTCGATGCCATTGTCGAGGCCCCCATATACAAATTTTATCTGATTTGGTGGGTAGCCTAAAGGGATGATAGTGTTGTGCATCATTTTACATGTCACCAATTTTAGTTTGTGTTCTCTAAAGGTTATGACTGGTTCTGTGCATCGTTTTACATGTCCCACAAAATTATTGAAAGAATTTGCTTCGTGGGGCTATAGATCGATGGCTTTGAGTATCTCCATCAGAGCCTCCCGATGGGGCGGTGATTGTTGGATGAGCTCATAAATGGAGAGCCTAGCCGACGTGGTCCTTAAACTTTGAGTAAGTTTAGTCCGAATCGTGGCCATTGGTCTAGGTGGGGGAGGTTGTGTAGGGTGTTGTGGGAGTTGTGACATTGATGGAACATCTCCTATAGCTGCAGTGGGGGCAGTTGTGCTTGGGTATCTCTTGTTCCGTGTCACTATGCTTATCATCCCTACGTACCCTTGCATGGGGCATTTTTGTGTCACCTCATTTACTTGTAAAGTCTTTGCCTACGCATCATGGGCAGGTAGGGGGTCTTTGAAGACCTCCATCTATTGGTTGCTCAGTGCTATGGGATTATCCACCACTAGCATTTTGTTGTCTATCAGGTCCTGCACTAAGCTTTTGAATTTCCAACATGCGTAGATGTCGTGTCCTTTCTATCGATGAAATCTACAATATAAGTCTTCCCTATAGCCCTTGGGTTTTGGCGTGTTGGGGTCTACGGGTCGACTTTCTGGCAAGTTTATCAAGTTTGCCACGAACAAGCGGTCAAACAAGGAGTCTTTAGACTCTATGAAGTGTGTGAATTGTCGCCTAGGATGACGCTACTGATTCTTCTCTTGCTTATGATTTTCCTTTTCATAGCTGTCAAGAGGAACTGCCTGATAATTAGCCTTTGGGGGTTGTGTCGTTTGTGCAGGCTTTGGTATGTTTATGGCAACTTGATTGACCGTGGAGGGTTTTGGTTGCGTGGGCCCAGTTTTGGCATTTTTGGGCCACTCTTTCTTGCATAGCTTGGCAATCTCACCATCTTGTATCTTGATCTCCTTAATTATCCTGGCTTGCGCCAGGGCTTCCTTGAGAGTGGCATATTGCTGTAGCTACAATAGCACAGAGATTGACCTTAGGCAACTCTTCGAGAACATTTGGGTCAGGTCGGCCATGGGAGGGAGGTAAGGTAGCTTTGAAAGCAACATCCTCCATCGATTTCCATAAGCAGCCATGGTTTCCTCCTCATACTGCCTAAGGCTAGCTAGGTTGCTTAATGATGCCTTCTTCTTGGTGTTGAAGGTGAAAATGTTTGAGGAACACGTCCACTAGCTGGTCTAGGTTACTGATGCTATGCTTCGGCAACTAGGTAAACCAATCTGAGGTAGGGCCTACGAACGTGGTTATAAACGTTCTTAGAAGCAATGCATCATTGTCCTGAATGCCAAAGCATTGACTTAGGAATCTTGTCACGTGCTCTTGGGCATCCTCATCCCCTCTAAAAATTGCCAATTGAGGCATTTTGAAGTGTTCAGGGTATGGGGGTGCTAGCACTGAAGGATGCACAGGGTGACTGTGGAGTTGGCATAAAGTGGGCTTTTGGGGCCCCAAAGTCTTGGTCTCCATAGACTCTAAGCGCTCTAGCAGCGCTTTGTATGCATTAGAGGATTTTATCTCTTCCTCCTTGGTTTGTTCCCATTGTGAATTGCGGGGAACTTGAGGCCTATGGAGGGGTAGCCGGATAGCACCCCCTGCCTTGGTAGGGCATTTCAGCCTGCTCTTCTTCCCACTCAAATTCCTCATAGGCTTCTTGAGGAGTTCCTGGGCGTGACCTATAAACATGGGTGGGTGCCCGAGGAAGGCGCCTGTCATTGGTTCTAGGAGTGGCCTCCTGCTCAGGTCTAGGAGGTCTTGGAGGCAATGCTTGATAAGGTCATGGAGACCTATCTCACACCAAGGGGTTGTGCCTCTCATAAAGTTCTATCTTATGCATGCGAGGGGTTGGAATCCTCTCATGCACAGTGTTCTGGAGCAACTCATATGTCTGACGTCGAATGCGCTCTTTGCTAAGATGATACAAGTGCTCTAACTATTGTTGATCTTGCTCAAGCTGCATGATTTGTGCTTGGCAAGCGACGTGTTTGGCAAATTCCAAGTTGATTTGTTCCACCGTCTTAGGTCTAGGAGGCCTAGATGCCTCCCCTACATATCTATCTCGGTCATGGTGATCCGAGATCTCTATAGGTCGCTTCCCTCTATCGAGGTTAGCAGCATTCACCCGAGGCTCTGGCCTCAGTAGGTGATCTTGATAATTAGCAGGTGTAGAGGCACATTGCTCCCATGCTATGTATTGCTCTTGAGGAATATAGTGGTTTTCCTCATGCTCCCTTTCATACATGTGAAAGGGGCGGGCAGAGTTGGCCCGCCCTGTCTGAAGAGCCTTGCACTCTAGATTTGGCCTATTAGTTCTAACAGTAATGAGGGGTAGAGGAGGGATGATATAATCATGTGGGCCCTCCTTATGAACCCTATGCTATTCCAGTGCTTCATCGCATGGTGGCCACTCATAATGAGTGTCTAAGGGGGTCTTCCCATGTATGTACTCCTCCTGAGAGGGTCTATGTTGAACGGGAGTGCCCCTCGAAGGGGTGCCTCTATAGTCCTATTCTGTAATGGTATGATGTGGACTATTTTGTGGGTCAGGCCGCCAAGGTGGTATGACCAAGTCCTTGGGGCTATAACGGAGGTGACTTGTGCCTCCTTGTACACTTTTCGTAGCTTCTTCCCATGATTGGGCTTGGCTATGGGTATACACCATGGTGGTGGTTCTCTACAAGATATGTATGTTTTTATCTCCTTTACAATTTTTTATGCTACACCAAACAAAATGGACCACACAAACAAAGAAATGATTATCTCGTTTATAGATTAAATGTGTGTCCTAAATCTAGTTTAGTGTGTTTTGATTTTTGTTGTGCAAACCATGTAAAGAAAATTTTGTTATTCATGCATGATGAGGGCTCTTATATCTCCAAAATGGTCGCCCCTTCAATATACCACTGCCAGGCCGTTATACCGAACCTCTCAATATACCCGCCCTTACGTGAGGGAAACTATTGGTACGCGAGAGCAGAACAATACGTGGAACATAGGCGGTACGAAAGGGGGATCACTCTATTTTTGACACCTACCATAGAATAATTATCCTCATGCATGGGGAATCATCCCTGCTACACTTGGTCAGCTTTTTTCAGGATTTACGTCTAGCAACAGTCGTGATTAGGGTTATGTATGCAAAATCCAAGCCAAGGTGGTGATGAAATCCACCGTTGGTCTTGATCAAGTGTTGGGGTTTTAAGACCAACTCCTTGATGTTAATATTATTATGTGGTGTGTGTGGTTCCTTTTACTTGTGCAAAGAAAGAAAACATGCAGCAAAATTCCCTATGCAAGCAAAGAAAATAGAAAAATTGTAGAGACAAAAACAAAAAAACATAGAGGATGTTCAAGAAAACCTACCTCTTCTCTGCCCAAACCAGATGCCTCTGAGTTTCTGCTCAAAAAATGCACAGAGAGCTAATCGTCCTGGGGTGGGATGAATAGCAAGTTTGTATTCATCATAGGGTGGGATGAATACCTATTCATCTCAGGCTAAAACAAATGTCAGTCTGTATTTGCCACATGGTGGCATGAGCAGTAGTCCAGCGCCCTAAGGATTAACACACCTGCAAGAAAAACACAAAATTTTGATCAAAAACTTGATCCCAATAGTAGGGGATAGGGTCCCACCATGATCACCACTAAAATCATGTCTATGAAAGCACGACGTATCGGGTGCGATGCAAACAAAAGTAGATGTATAATGAAACGCTAAGTCCTATGAAAATGCGAAGAACAAGTGCATGAAAAGGGAAAACGACACAATGAAATGAGATGTAAAGCAAAACTAAAGTGTAGCCTATTTTATTAATGTTTCTTGTGATCTAGTTACAATATGTTCCCCCCCTTTCAGGGGCTCGGAGCGTTCGATACAATTTTGTTACACCAACGGATGGTACGCTTCCCTTCGGGATCTTTCGCGTGCCCACATTCAAAATGGGTGGGCCAAACATCATCGCCACTTGTGTGAGTGCATCCATCATTCCTTGCTGCCCCTCCAATGTTGAGATCCTATGTATAGAGAAACAGAAAATGGTTAATAGCATATGCGGATGGAAGGAAACATGCAATCCCCAAGACCTCCGGCTAGTGAATACATGAAATAATAAAATAGAGATCAAAACATGTTAGAATGAGATGAAACTTGAACAGGAGCATCCAAACATCATTAGGGACACATTGCAAAAAGAATAGTTGGGAAATCATGCATGTATTTCTAATCGCTTCGGGGTGGGACGCTGGCGACTGTCACAAAATGTGCAAAAGTGACCTCCCAAATGTCCTATCTAGAGGCCTCCAAAATACCTACAAACTTGGGGTTAGGCAAAATGGGGCATTTTGAGATGACCCAGAAGGTCGGATTTGGTAGATTCTACCCATATTTCCCTGTATCTGAAGGCGCTCCCTGTAGGTTAGTGAACGCATAAAATGATAAAAACACAGTCAAAATAGGTCAGAATGCAGTGAAAATTGAATAGCAGCATAAAAAAATCACATACAACATGATGCAAAATAAAAAGTAAAGAAATATAATGTATATTTCTAATCGCTCCGGGGTGGGGCGATTAGGACTGCAATAGTGCGAGGGGCGCCCGGGGGCAGGACACCCATCGTTTGGGGCTTGGTTTTGACACCAATCCACTTGGGATGGGTCCAAAACCTCCTAGGGGGTTGTGTCAAAAAATTTGGTGTGGGATTGTGGCCGATTGTTCGGGTTTTGGGTCCGGATTGCGCTCCTAGTATTCACCCGATAACCTCCCTTCCAAAAGAGAGATCAAGGATGTAGGAAGCACAATGAGGGGTGAGGGTATAATTTGGCAGCACTCCATTGCTCCAAATGCTCCTACTCTATCCTTTTTTTGGGGTGAGAAGGCTCACCATTTTATAGACTTGAGGGTCTCCTTTGAATGCGCATGCAGGGGCGCCACTTGGCCATCATGCCTTGTTAGGGGAGAGAAGATTCCTCCCTGATTAAGGGCTCCTTGATTTAGGCCTCCATGACTGCCTCTTTGAGCTCTGAAATGCTCACTCACACTCCCATGCCTTGGAGGTGGAGTTGAGTGGCGGATCTGGGCTACCATTTGTCAAGGTTTGACTTTTTTCCCGTCAAACCTGCTATTCGTCCCACCCTGGAGCGATTGCTGCTAATCATCCTGGGGTGGGGTGAATAGCATTCTAATCATCCCAAGGTGGAACGAATAGGGAGTAGAATGCTTGAAAGGTGCCAAATTGACCTCTAACCTTCCAAAACTGCTTTGGGAGTGGTTAGGACCACTATTTAACCTCTGGGGGCTGCCCTAGGGGCTATGTATGCCAATTCGGTCAATGCTTGTAGCCACATAATCGGATTGGTGATGTTTTGGTGTCTACACATAGGAGCAGTATATAACATGGGTTCAATTCCTAATATCATTAATTTTATATATGGGGGTCTTGATTCATCATCCAATTTAGTTACCCCATATGAGCCCAAAACACCAACACCTACCAATATACAACATATGTTGGGTTTTCCATACCAATATTTCTAGATTTTTAATTGGCAAGGACATGGCTTAGGATGGCATGAATAGGGAATGCATGATATTATTGATGTTTTATATCGAGAAATGCATGACCATTTAGGTTTAGGATATCGTCAAATCTCATCCACTTTTTCTCTTAAACAAGATTTACAAAGCTTAAATTTGAATTTAGGAGAAAACATCCATCACATAGATGACTTCAAAGATGAATATATGAAGAATTCAATCGCATGTCGATAGCTTCTATTTAATTTTAATAATAATCAAACCCCATCATCCCACACACTAAACATGATGAGTTTTAGCTCAAAATATTCCTCATCCATCAACCCATCATTCACTTGCTTCTTCCACAAGAGTGAGCTGACCCAACCAGTGAACCACCACATTCATATCATTGATCCGCATCACTAGATATTTTTCTTGTAATATATGTAAATAATTAAAATACAAAAATCACAAAAAAAAATAAAAACAAATTTCAAATTTTCAAAAAAAAAAACAAAAACAAAAATATTTTGCATTGCATGTACATTACATTTATTTGTGTTGCTTGTTGTTGTTCAGGTTTAACAAAGTTCTAGCATTGGTTATACCAAATAGGATCCAACCATCCATTTACCCTACAAACCATTCATTTTCCCCTTGAATCAACATGAATCCTACTGACTTATTCACCCCACTCTATAATCCATATGATTTGGCAAAGCCAATTTCTATTGACATGAGCCTTATTAATATGGACCGAATTTCCTCACCTCCATCCTTTTCTGAGTTTGTCCTATTTGAGAAATTGTTAAGGGCTTCATCCAACTACATTCCTCGATCCCCCCACCTTCACCTTCACCTTCAGATCCTAATTTTTTCTAGGTAGACATATACAAGGTTGAGTCAGAAGCATTTTATGACATCATAGATGACATTCATCTAATCCCAACACCCCATCAACTTGAGGAAGGTTCTCACATGTCTATTGAAGATACTATCAATGTGAACCTTAGTTCAAACGCAAATAATTTCTAAATTATCAAACTTGGAAAAATTTATCCACATATGAACAAGAGCTATTAATTGCTCTCTTCAAAAAGGAATTTTTGTGTGGTCTTACAAAGACATGCCTGAACTAGACCCTAATTTGGTTTTCCACAATCTCACCCTGGACTCTAATGCTAATACGGTCAGACAAAAACTTAGAAGGATGCATCCTACCATGGCCCTCATAGTCAAATTAGAGCTTCATAAGCTTTTAGATGTGAACTTCATAGTCCCTATTGACTACCTGAGTGGCTCTAAAATACGGTACCCATTTGCAAGCCTCACAAGGTGATATGCATTTGCACTAATTTTCAAGATCTCAATAAAGTGTATCCTAAGGATGAATTTTCTCTTCCAAACACCGATACTCTTTTTGACACTTGTTTTGGCCATGAAATTCTTTATCTAATGGACAATTTTCAAGATACAACCAAATTCGAATAAATTTTGATGACCAACACAAAACAACATTCACTACACCTTGGGGGACTTTTGTT
Organism: Wollemia nobilis; assembly: GCA_028583015.1. NCBI lineage: Eukaryota > Viridiplantae > Streptophyta > Pinopsida > Araucariales > Araucariaceae > Wollemia > Wollemia nobilis. The sequence goes on from JAQPPZ010016473.1 coordinate 18,738,854, forward strand.
ACAAGGTGATGCCCTTTGGCCCCTAAAATGTAGGTTCCACTTATTAATTTTGGATGACATACATCTTCCATGATTACATTCATAATATTATCAAATATTATGTGGATGATATTTTGGAAAAATCTAAAACTTGACAAGAGCATATTGGTGTATTGGAAAAAATATTTGATCAACTTCTAAAGCATAATGTAAGGTTGAACCCCAAGAAATGTGTCTTTGGTGTTACCTCTAGCAAACTCCTAGGGTTTATTGTCTCCAAATGAGGCATTTAAGTTGACCTAAACAAATTCAATATCATCATGGAGATGCCTCCCCCAACAAACCTAAAGGAATTGCATAGTTTACAAGGAAAGATTCAATCAATCCATCATTTGATTGTACAATTTTCTAAAAAATGCAATCCATTCGATCACCTGCTACAAAATGGGGTGTCATTTTCATGGATAGATGAATTTCAAAAAATATTTGATGACATTAAATGATACCTGACTTCTCCACCAGTCATAACTCGACCTCGTCTCGAGGTCCCCTTCCATATTTATGTTTTAGAAATGAACTTTGCATTAGGGATAATGCTTGCACAAAAGAATGAAAACAATTGAGAGCAAGCTATCTATTACATTAGTTGAAAATTGGTAAGCTATGAAACTAGATATTCTTACATGTAAAAATTGTGCTTAGCAGTGTTTTTTACCACTAAGAATCTTTGATATTACATGCTTAGTCACACAACATATGTCATAGCTAGAGAAACTCCTCTACATTATATGATGTCTCACACTTATAATAACACCTGCATCACTAAATGGATAATGCTTCTCACTCAATTCGATCTTGAGTTCATATATCAAAAATCCATTAAAGGTCAAGTTATAGTTGATAAAATTGTAGAAGGTCCACTACCTAGTGTTCATCCCTTGATTATTGAACTCCCAAATGATTTGGTATTTGTTGTCACTGAATAATAAGAAAATGTTATTCCAGAGGAATACGTCGATATCACACTATTATTTGATGGTTCTAAGTGTGAAAAATGTCAATATGTTGGAGTCATATTTCATACACCCCAGGGGGTGCCTATCCCCTTATCATTCAAACTAGACTTCCAATGCACAAAAAAAAATGTAGAGTATGAAGCCTTAATATGAGGACTTCAAGTAGCCATAGCTACGGGCATAAAGAGTATCCGGATATTTGGTGATTCCTAACTTGTTATCAAATAGGTAACCAAATAATACCAATGCAAAGAACCTACTATAAATATTTACCATGAAGTAGCAATAAATTTGCTCTTTAATTTTGATTGATATGAAATCAATAGTTTACCATGTTTGACTAATAGATTTGTGGATGCGATGGCCTCTCTTGGATCATTGATTCCAAAGGACTCCTTGGGAGAGGTACAACCACTCATTATCACAATGATCTCTAAATTTACAATTATCCATATTGAATCTAAGGATGAAAATGATGTTTTCTTTATCCATTTGGAACCATATGAGCCTTGGTCAAACCAACTAATATCTTTTCTCAAGTTTGTAAGACTCCCATTAGATATATCACAAACTGCTAAATGCACTTTCAATCAAAAGGTAGCTCATTCTACTCTCTTAGGGGACGTTTTGTATAAACATGGTTATTATGGAATCCTCCTTCACTGTCTTGATTCTACTGAGGCAAAATTAGCCATAGCTAAAGCTCATGATGATACTTGTGGTGGTAATTTTAGTGGAATGACCATCACAAAATGTATTTTATGCATGGTTTATTATTGATCCAAAATTAAATGAGATTGTTATACTTATGTCAAACATTGTAAGCAATGTCAAGAACACGCTAATTTAACTCATGTGCCATCACAAGAATTATAACCTTTTCAAAACCTTTGGATATTTTCACAATGGGATCTAGATTTAATTGGTAATATCTCACCTCCTTCCTTAGGACACCATACATTTATCATCATAGCCATTGAGTATTTCACAAAGTGGGTTGAGGTAATTCCTTTAACCAGAATGATAGGACCAAGAATTATGGAGTTTATACTTCATCATATCATTTGTCATTTTGGTATTCCCTCGAAGATCATCTCAGATAATGGTAAGTATTTCAAGAATAAGGATGTTCAAGCACTTTACAAGAAATATAACATCCAACATATTTTATCAACTCCTTATTACCCACAAGCAAATGGACAAGTTGAAGCTACCAATAAGATCTTAATTGCTATTCTCAAGAAACTTGTTAAATAAAATCATAGATATTGGTATACACAAATTCCATTGTCATTATGGGCTTATCGAACAAGGATCTACATGCCTACTAGGGCAATACCATTCTCATTGGTCTATGGATCCAAAGCAATCATGCATCTTGAGCTTGAGATACTCTCCTTACGAATTTTATTATAGGAATTCATAGATGATGACACTGCTCAACAAACATGTCTTGACCAACTCACACTCCTTGATGATAGGTGATTCAATGCTTTAGAGAATTTATGAGTATATCAAGACCGCCTAAAGCATTCTTACAACACCAAAGTTCATATACATGAATTCCAAGTAAGATATCTTGTTCTTAAAGAGAATCAACAAAACACCAATGCATTATCGCATCTTCATGATAAATTTGTGGCTAATTGGTTAGGTCCATATATGGTTACCCAAAAAGTGGATAAAGTAACTTATAGAATTACCATTCTAGAGGGAATTGAAGAACCCAAACCACTTAATGTTATACACTTGAGAGCATTCTATGCATAATATGATTTATATATATGTATATATACATGTCTATTACATAAAAACATGGTGTATTTTCATATATTGCATTAAACACATTCCATTTGCATACATTTCATCTACACACATTTCAACATTCACATTTCATTCATTGCATGTGCACCAGCATTTTCACACATTTCACATTTCATGTTAGATATCATTTATTAAATTTAGATAATAATTGGTCCAACAAAATTATGTTGCCTTAATTAGGGGCACCTTCAAAACATCATCCATTTCATTGCATCATTTCATAAAGCTAAATTATAATTTGCAAAGCCACATGTCCATAATTCCTAGGTGTTTTTGGTCACTCAGCCATTCCTAGTGTTTTAAGGAAACTCCAAATACATGTCGAGCTTTATTTAGGACCAAGACACAATTTTCAATAAGAAAATCTTGAGTTCTGGAAATTGACTCCAAAACATTCTGTAACCAAACACAATTTCATATCTTAAAAACATATTGTGTCAAAGAGAGATAACACCATATTTGGGTTGAACCTCAAAGTGAAAAAGGTATTCCTTGCTTGTCCCATCATGCAACATAGTCCACAAAAATAGTGGTTTTCATCACTATCACAAATTTCAAAACAAAATATAGAGTAGTAAGGATAGGATACAATTCTCATCACACTTAGGTTGAGAATCTAATTCTCCAAAGCTCTAAATATTTCATCACACACCATAGATCCTCAAGCTATAAGGATAGTACTACATTTCCATTTAGATAGTTAGGTAGTCATACCCAAAGCCTAAAGATCAAATTCTTGGACTATGGAGCTAGTCTCCACTAGAGCTATAGATTATTGACTGTTAGTGGAGTTCACTCATGCATGGTGATATGTCTCTTTTAAAGAGATCTCTAACCGCACATAAGGATAAGCTAACTTCTTGGTCTCATCCATAACAAGCTTTATCCAATTTACTTAAGATGATTTAATAAACTCACTTGCACACACATTGGTTCTTGATTGCCTTAATTCATTTCCATGCTCATGATTCTGTAAATGAATTCACTGCACACACATTTGGTCTTAGAGAACTTAGGCAATATTTAGTGAGTTTGTTTGATATCACTAGTATATCTGAGTCTCTGCAAAACATTCATTTTTCCATATCAACATCCATATCTTCTTCCATATCAACATCCATATCTTCTTTCATATCAACATCTATATCTTCTTCCATGTCAACATTCATGTCATTTCATGGATTTTCTACCACACATACCATCATTTTGGTACCTCTGATTAAACAACAATGCTAAAAATGGCCAAGAAAATTCTAAACTATGAATGATTATTAGAAAATTTGCATTCATACACATTATCATTGCATTATCACTTGCATTAATCATCCATATACACATGCATCCACACAAAAACATTCACACAAAAGCATAACATAAAAATTAAAAGCCATGTATATATATGTATAAATATCGCATGTATAATGAATGCCCAAAAGGCTCATATACAAAAAGTGCATCTAAGCGCTAACTAATACCTATAATAGGATCCTTATGATCTTGAAGGATCCCTAGACATAGAGCTATGCCTAGATTCACTAGGCTTAACAAATATGGATATGGATGAGGAGGATGGATCTGGAAGATCAATGTCATGCTCCATTAACTAATTCTCAAGCAACCAAATATATCTATCTTGAGACCAAAGGCATTGTACATCATGTATTTATTAGTGAATCTTATCTATAATCTCTACCTAGAGCCTCATAATCCTATCCTCACCTCCACCTATAGTCGGTCATACCTTTAGATCTATTCATAACTGAGCTATCTCTACACCTTGAGCCATATTCCCATCTTGCAATCGAGCTATCTCTGAAAGCATGAGATTCCAGACGAAAGAAACACTAATTGAGATGCATTCAAAATCAAACACGCTTAAGTCCTAAAATGTAGAATGCATGAAGTGAAAGAGACGAATGGAATGGAGATACAAGAAAATGGAGAAATCACAGCCCTTTTATTTAACTCTCTTGATCTCGGTTACAAATACGCCTCCTCCCTTTTCAGGGGCTAGGAGCGTTAAATGAATTTGGTTACAATCAAGACTTAATGTTCCTCCTTCCGCATGCCCACATTTGAAATGGGCGGGCCCAAACATTGTCGCCACTAGTGTTGATGAGTCCTTAACCTTTTCTACTCCTCCTACGATCAAAGAAACAACAAAGATGTTAGTAGCACCTGCTGCAAATAAGAAACGTTTGTTCTCTAAAATTAATGAAAGATGTATGTAAAAGATTAGCCAAATCGATAGACAAAATGACTCTAAATGACTTGTAAATTTTACAGAGACCAGAAAAAATTATCAAAGGGCCACTACCATCGAAACTATCGGCCAATTCGCATTCGACTGCAATTCGTCTCTGGCCAGGATGAATTCTACTGTAATTTTTCCTCAAGTAGGACGAATCCTACTGTAATTCATCCTTGGGTAGGATGAATTAGACTGTGATAAAATGTTGAAGTGATGCCATCCAAATGTCATGCCATGGGACCTCTAAAATACCTACAAACATAGGGGTTAGCTAATTGGGGGCATTTTGGGACGACCCAGATGGTCGGATTCTCCCAATTTGACCTCCATCAGTAGGAATTTGACGTTGTTACCTACAAGTTAGTGAAGCCCACAAAAATCGACAAAACATGATAATCTTTGATAAACGTCTTTTGAAATCGAGATTGTAAAACTATCTGAACAGCATAACATGGAATAGAATATAAACAAGTGATAACAGAATAGATTAAAATGAAACTTAAAAGAAAAGTGTGGGGAACCCAAGTGGGCTGCCCACCGTTGGAACTTGATTTTGGCACCAATCCACTTGGGATGGGCCCAAAATCTCTTAGGATGGGGTTGTCAGCAAATTGGTGGATTAAAGTAGTCATATATCGGGTTTTTGGGTTCGAATTCACACTTCCAATAGCCACCCAATAACCTCTCTTGCGAAAGAGATTAAGGATGTGGAAAATGTAAATCAAAAGGGTAAAGGCATGGTATCAAATCGACGGGACTTCGTTGCTTGAAAATGCCTCCAACTTGTCCTTTTGGGTGGGAAAAGTCCACCATTTTATAGACCTAAGGGGTCTCTTTGAAGAGGCATGCATAAGCACCATGTGGTGGTCATAGGTGCCATGTGGCGGTCATGTCTTCTCATGAGAGAGGAAATTCCTCCATGACTTGGGCTTTCATGACTGCCCTTGTGACAGTCCTCTAACGGCCCATCTACCCACCTACACGCGCGTGCAAGGCAGGAGTCATCAATTGACTGTCTTTGGCTACCACTTGGCGCCATTCTTCTTTTTTGCCCGTTAAACCTAGAATTCATCCTGACCAAAGATGAATTAAGAATTCGTCCTTGGGTGAGACAGATCCTAGTTTGAATTCGTCCCTAGGTGAGACGAATACTGAGCAAAGTGCTTGAATGTGCCAAATTGCCTTTTGACCTTACAAAATTGCTATAAAAGTGGTTAGGACCACTGTTTAACCTCTAAGGGCTGCCCTGGGGGTTGTGTGTGTGTCAAAGCAATCAGTGTTTGTAGTCACATAATCGGATTGGTGCTTTTTTGGTGTCTACAGATGCCCCTTTTTGGGATGCGCTATGCATGGCGCAGTGCTGAGCAAAAATAGATAACCAAAGCACTAATGATTAGGTTTTCTTGGTAACCTAACCAAATTTTGATGCCCCAAGTATGGAAAGGGCATGCATTCTTGAATCCTTGCTTCTGACGAGCGAAGGCACTCAATTTCAAGTATTAACCTATTTTGGTGAGGTGTGACTTGAGCTTGGACATTGATCAGTCATGAATAGGCAAAGGGTGCAACCTTTTGTCCATGGGGGGGAACCTTGTGTTCATGATTCACAAAATGTCAAGTGATCTGATCAAATTGTGATTGTTTCTTGTTTACTGCCCCAAGTAGGAGCGTAATTGTCTTTGTCAATGATTCTTTGAATGCATGTCATTGTCTTGATTGGGTGTGTGTTTGTTGATTGGTGACTAAGTGTGACTACCCCCTCAAGCGACGAATCAATGAGGGAATGACCTTCATGAGAAAAGCGACGAGTCGCTTGACCTAAGATGACTTATGCAAGGGTGCCTTTAGATTGTTTTAGCATTAAGCATATGCAATTTTTTGACATTTAGACCTATTTTTGGTGGGTGGTAACCCTTTTTGCGACGCTTTTTGTGGCTGAAATTGGCAAAAATTTGTCTTCCCGTGGAGCGGTCCGGCTATGGTAGCCTTCTTAGGGAGTAGGATAATGACAATTTGTGACCCCAACATTGGTTTTGCATGCCCGGGATGTCAAGTGCAATAGCACTCTTATCAGGCAAGTTTATTATCTTTTTTAGTGCATTTTAGTTTATTTTTTGATGTTTTTGAAGTTTTTGGCCTGAATTCGTCCCATGGTGGGACGAATTCTAGCTTTAGAATTCCTCCCTGGGTGGGACGAGTGCTAACCAGAGAAATCATCCCATTAAAGGATGAATTCCAACTCAAAAGGCTTATTTAAGGTGCAAAAGTAGGGTTTGGGCTCATTTGCATTTGATTTTTCTTGCGATTTGGAGCTTTGGGGAGGAGTAAGTTAATTCTGCGAAGCGAAGCACTGTCGAGATTTTCCCTACCATCATGAGTGCACAAACCGGATCGAGTGGCGGAGCCGAAGCGAGACCAGTAAGTGCTCCCTAGAGTTTATTACTTTTTGTTTAAAATTGCAATTATTTTGTTTAATTGTTTTTGTGATGTATTTTTTCAATATATATATATTTTTTTAACTTAAACCCTGACACTGAGCTTAAGACAACTAGGACTTAGTGTACAACTAAACATAGTGCAAAATCTAGGTAAAGAATTTTTATTGCTTCCACTAAACCCTAGGATAAACTGAACGTGAACCCTAAGACTCAATGTTTGTATTTCTGAATTTTTGTTTTGTTTTTTAAATTAGTCAGTTAGGATTAGAAACCCTAAGACTGAAAAATTAATTTTTTAAATTTTGTTTCGTTTTATTATTATTATTATTATTATTATTATTGGAACTTATCAGTTAGGATTAGGAACCCTAGAACTGAAAATTTAATTTTTGTTGAATTTTTGTGTTTTGCTTTTGTTTTAAATTAATCAGTTAGGATTAAAAACCCTAGAATTGAAAAATTAATTGAATTTTTTGAATTTTTGTTTTTAAATTAATCAGTTAGGATTAGAAACCCTAGAACTGAAAATTTAGTTTTTGTCTTAATTTTTGTTTGTTTTTGTTTTAAATTAATCAGTTAGGATTAGAAACCCTAGAACTGAAAATTTAATTTTTGTCTAAATTTTTGTTTGTTTTTGTTTTAAATTAATCAGTTAGGATTAGGAACCCTAGAACTGAAAATTTAATTTTTTTCTGAATTTTTGTTTGTTTTTGTTTTATTTAATCAGTTAGGATTAGAAACCCTAGAACTAAAAATTTAATTTTTGTCTAAATTTTTGTTTGTTTGTTTTTTTTTTTGGCTGTACATTGATAGGCAATGTTGTATATGCATGTTATTTTTGTATAGTTCTTTTCCATGATTTTAATTTTTTTGAATTGTTTTCTCTTGTAGGTTGTTAGGAGCCGGTACCGTGTATCCACTACTTTCGCTGAAGCACGGGGGGCGCTGACTGAAGCTGACTGGGAGTGGCTTGATGCCCTTGGGCTCAAGCAGGTGGCTTGACTAGAGCCAGTGGTCGCAGATCAGGACTATTTGACGGCCCTGATCAATCTCTAGGATCCGCGGACCAACACCTTTCATCTCCTGATAGGGGAGATGAATGTTACCTTGGAGGATATCTATCGACTTCTGCGGATTTTGATAGATGGACTACCCATCAGGACATCACCGCATGATCAAAGGACGGTTGTACTGATGAGATGCTTTAGGCATGGGGAGCGGTTAGGCGTAGAGAGCCCAGTGGAGACGACCGAGGTGGACTGTCAGATTGGCGGGATTTTGGTCCGATGGTGGCAGGAGAGGGGGGTGTTGGGAGTGAGGCATGCATTCCTTATGGGCCTCATTTCCAACATGTTATTACCTGACTCTTCAGGTGCGAGGTTCCCATGGAACCTACTAGATTTGGTTTGGCAGTTGGCAAAGTGCTCGATAGAGGCATCGCTTATCTTGAGATGGGGACATACATTGTTGGCACAGCTCTATGGGGAGTTGTATGAGGTCTGCTATCGACAGCGGAAGGGGATCAACTGTAGTTATCTATTGTAGTGCTGGGGTTGGCAGCACATAGCAGTTGAGAGGCCAACCGGGTTACCATGGATGACTCGGGCGGCGATGGAGGATAAGGAGATAGGGTATGCAGTTTTGTGGTGGCGGTCCGGAGAGCAGGGATAGAGTCGACATTGGGCAGGTGTCATAGGGCACTATGCCGATACCTTCTCTTGGCTCACTCCTAGGGAGGTGGTTTGGCATCCTTATCGAGACTGTCCATCCTGGCTAGAGGCTAGAGAGTGGCTCCGATAGGTACATAAAGAGTGGTGGTTGATTGGGCGGCATGGGACCGAGCATGAGTTCTTCTCATACAGCCGAGTTACACGATAGTTTGGGGTGCGCCAGGGGTTTCCTGGTGAGCCCATGGTCTATCGACACTGGGGGGATGATAGGACTCTAGATCGACCGATCATCACGCCATTGGGTGAGGATTCGAACGTGACGATCGACATCCCAGATGTGGATGACGTCGGGACTACTACAAAGTATGACTAGTGGTGGGTACTACAGTGATGGCGAGGAGAGGGGCCACTGGGAGGCGTGGAGGTGGCAGCGATGGGTGGGGAGGGTGCTAAGGCACCAAGGGATGATTGGGGAGCTCCTTTGGAGGACATGGTGGAGGTGGAGGGTGTTGATATGGATTTGGGGGCTCCAGATCAGTCAGAGATGCAGGACATGGCGGAGCAGTGGAAGCCAGAGTAGGCTACTATTCTAGAGAGTCCCATGCCTCCGATGTATGTGGAGGACACAGAGTCTAGGGTACGTGCTGAGAATGCATGATTGGCAAAGCTACTGTGGAGGCGAGATGAGGAGCTGGGGGATGCACTATGGGAGAGGGATCTCCTACGGGCTCGGCTAGAAAAGTGGGAGAGCACACGGGTGGCACCTCACCAGTAGGAGGGTGATACTGATGCTGCACGAGAGAGGGATCTCTTACAAGTGTAGCTAGCACAACGTGATGATGTAGTCACGATGTACCGTAGGTAGGAGGCAAAGTGGTGTCGACACCGGATGGATTTGGAGGGGGAGATCATCCACCTTGAGGGGCGGGTACCTGAGCCTTTGGGAGGTGGATCTTCATGCCAAACGAGGGACAGTGGTACTGAGTAGTCAGCATCATCTTGTCATACGTAATTGGATGAGGGAGGCGGTATTAGGCGTGATATTGGGGCTAGCAGTAGCCGCCCTGTGGGGTCCCATAGGACCCACACCACGGGGGTAGTTCCCATCATCAATCTTCGATCGGGCCACCCCGGGGGGATTTTTTTAAAAGCGGGGGGGACCTTTCTCGCGTTTTTTTGATAAAAAAAAAAAAAAAAAAAAAAAAAAAAAAAAAAAAAAAAAAAAAAAAAAGTTGAGCAAGGTGCAGAAAAAGAATTGCAAAAGTATTGTCATTGTTGTCAACACGATCGGATTGATGCGATTGATGCGATTCGAGGTCGATCAGATCAAGTGCAAAAAGTTTCAAGGAAAACAGAGGTGACCCAGATTTAGAAACTGGCAAAAAGAGACAAGGAAGAAAACTGTCGCGATATCGCGACATGTTTTCTGTCGCGATTTCACGACATGGTCGAGGAGAGAGAAGGCGCAACCGAAAATGTCGCGATTTCGTGACATGTCGAGTTTTCGTTGAGGAGAGAGAAAATGTGTCGCGATTTCGTGACAAAAAGTAGGAGAGAGAAGATGCGAGCAAAACTGTCACGATTTCGCGACATGTCCGAGGAGAGAGAAGATGCGAGCAAAACTGTCGCGATTTCGCGACATAAATGGAGAAAAGGAGCTAGCAACGAAAAGTGTCACGATATCGCGACACGTCGGGTTTTCGCGACCCAAAGAGGAGAGAGAATGCTCAGCAACAAAGGTGTAGCGATATCGCTGCATGATGAAAATACATGGCACAAAGGTGTAGCGATTTTGCTACAATTCGGAAGTTAAGAAAACTGAGATGCAGCGATTTTGACACAAGTAAAAATTCACAAGAAGAAGGTGTAGCGATTTCGCTACATGTTGAAACAAAGAGAAACTAAGGTGTAGCGATTTCGCTACATGTTGAAACAAAGAGAAACTAAGGTGTAGCGATTTCGCTACATGTTGAAACAAAGAGAAACTAAGGTGTAGCGATGGCGCTACATGTTGAAACAAAGGGAAACTAAGGTGTAGCGATTTCGCTACTAGTCAAAAGTGTAGAACTGAAAGATGCAGCAATGATATTACAAGTCAAAATTTCATGAAAAGAGGCAAGGTGAAAACACAAGGCACAAAGATGTAAAAATTTCGCCATTGCATGAAGCATAGTGTCGCGATTTCGCGACATGTTCCATTTTCGCTGAGTTGGCAAGGAGAGTTGTACGGAAGAGCAAAGTGTCACGATTTCACGACATGTTCCTTTTTCGCTGCTGCTAGCAAAGAAGAGTGTACGATAGCCGAAAGTGTCACGATTTCACGACAAGCAGGATGATGACGTCAGCAAGAGTCGAAAACGTCGCGATTTCGCGACAAGAAGGATGATGACATCAACAAAGTTGAAAAGTGTCGCGATTTCGCGACAAGATGAAAGGAAAGCTTGCAAGAGCCAAAACGGTCGTGATTTCGCGACATGCTTAAGGATGACGTCAGCAAAAGTTCTAAGTGTCGCGATATCACGACATGAACAGAAGGAAAGCTGTCAAAGCCAAAATGGTCACGATTTCGCGACAGCATTGAGGATGACGTCAGCAAAAGTTCAAAGTGTCACGATTTCGTGACATGAGCGGGGGAAAAGCTTTCAAGGCCAAAATGGTCACGATTTCGTGACAACCTTCAGGGTGACGTCAGCATAAGTTAAAAGTGTCACGATATCGCGATAGGAAATGATCAGCAGGAAAATGCCGAAGCAACATGAAAGGTGACACATGGCAAAAAAAGCATCATGCGATCTGTCACATAAGAAGTAACTGAAGTCAGACAGACAGTTAAACGTTGACAGGTGTTGGACATGCAATGCAACAGCCAAACATGCATAATTGAAACGCATTCGAAAAGCCGAATATGAAGGATAATAAAAGCATTCGAAAGGTCGTATTTGCAGGCATTCTAACAGACGTATTTGAAGCATACAAAAAAGCCGAACATGAAGAATCGAAAAGCTTTCGAAGAATCACATATGGAATTTCGAAAAAGCATTCGAAAAGCCGTATTCGAAGAAATTGAACAGTCGAAGTGCATGAAACAAAATTGCCATCTTGCATGGTTTCAAAAGACGTATTGCAGGGTTTTGAACAGTCGAAGTGCATGGAACCGAACGACCGTATTGCACGGATTCGAACAGTCAGAGTATGTGATTCGATTGCATGCAGGATTGAAAGGTTATAAAAGAATAATCGTACAGAGAAGACGTTGCTGCTGTTAGAGAGAAATTGTTGTAAAAGGAGGGTTAGAGAAGAATCAAGAGAAAAATAAGCAGAGCCGTGAGAGTGTGTAGAGTTGGGTTAATTGCAGACCAGTCAGGGTCGTGCATGAAGTGAAGACATTTTATGTCATTCTAAATTGATCAGAATTGCAGTCCAAGTTGGTGCTTGGTACTAGGAGTTGGTGCTCCATCTGTTGCAACAGAAAATTATAGGGGTTGGTGCTCCTTCCAGTTGGTGCTGGTAAAGTATTTGTAAAATTGATTTTGCAAAGACTGGATTTGGATTGGAGTCCAAGCGATCATTTTTGAGGAGTAGCCAAATTGGTGAACCTCGGTATATTGAGTGTTGTGGTGTGCTCTCTTGTTCAAGTTGTTTTTCAGTTGTCAAGTTCTCTTTATTTCATATTAAATGTTGTAGATATAAAAATTAATAGCTACACTGATTCACCCCCCCTCTCAGTGTCATTGTGTAATCATCAATTGGTATTAGAGCAAGGTTCCTTGTACAAGCTTAATCAGCTAAGGAGATCTTGGAAGAAACAATGGCAGGTGGTGAAGGATTTTCATCCAACAAAGCTCCCTTATTTGATGGAACAAATTACACCTTCTGGAAACTCAGAATGCAAACATATCTGAGTGCATTGGGATATGATATTTGGGATTCTATAGATAGTGGATACACAACACCCACTACTCCTCCAACAGATACTACTGAGAAAAAGAAATTTGAGAACAACTCCAAAGCTAAGAATGCCATAATGTGTGGGCTTGTTGACAGTGAACTGATAAGAGTCATGAGTTGTAAATCAGCAAAAGACATGTGGGATAAACTGAAGAGCATCCATGAAGGAGACAATAAGATTAAGGAAGCAAAACGCAAACTCATCGAGCACAGTTCGAAGCACTGCAAATGAATGAAGATGAAAACATAGAGACTTATATGCTGAGAGTCAACGGAATTATTAATGCAATCAGAGGACTTGGTGAAGAAATTGATGATGCAGTTGTTGTGAAAAAGGTTCTCAGAACACTTCACAAAAGATTTAACTCCAAAGTCTCTGCAATAGAAGAGGCAAAAGATCTAAACAACTTCAGCATGGATGAGTTGCATGGTTCCCTGACAGCATATGAAATGAGAATAGGACAAACCAAGTCTACAGACAGAGAAGCAACTTTTAAAGCACACAAGAATGTAAAAGTTGAACATGAATTCGAGGATGAAGGAACACTGGATGAAACAGAAGCCAATTTTGTTCGAAAACTCACAAAAGGAAAAGGAAAATATAGAGGGAAGCTACCTTTTAAATGCTTCAATTGTGGAGGAGTCGGTCATTTTGCAGCCAAATGTCCAATGCGAGAGAGAACCAAAAATGGTGAAGGTTCACACCAAGAAAAAGGTGATCTGGAAGAAGAAACAAAATTTCAGAAAGAACAACTTCAAGAAGAAAAGCTTCATAACCAAGAATGTCGGCGAGTTCTGAAGAAAGCACGAGATGAGGAGTCTGAAGAAGAAGGAGGTGAAGCTCTTTTCATGGCACTTGAAGAAGAAAGAACAGAGAAAAATCAGGAAGGTGATGAAAATTCCAAGGATGAAGCTGAAGTGTATTTGGAAGGAGAATTGGTTGTTGCACTTGAAGAGTTGAGTGCAGAAAGGAAGAAGAATAAGAAATTTTCAAAGAAATTAGAGAATGCCACAGACATAATAAACAATCTGAAAATACGGACAGAGGAATTCAAGAAAATGTCTGAAGTTCTTGATGAACAATTAACTGTAAAGACAGATTGAATGCAGCAAGCTAGAGGAAGACATTGTTAAGTTAAGGATGCGGTTAGAGGAGATGAATAGAAAATTGAACTGTTTTCATAAGTTTGAAGAAAGTACTTGTAAAAGCTGGATAAAATGTTAAATAACCAAAGGCCTTCCGGCATAAAATTTGGTTTAGGCTTTGATGAAGGAGAATCTTCAAAGGATTCAAAGAACTTGAATATAGAACTCATAAAGAAAGAAGAAAAGATCGGGGTTGAACCGAGAAAAACCAAATCTTGCAAAAGAAAACAATAATGCCGGATTCAAGAAGAATACCGACAAAGATGGATTCACAAAAGTCACACATCCAAGGAGGAGAAGAGTCATGGCTCCTACTTCAAGCGGCAAAGACCGGCACCCGGGTTTAATCATGCATTTTCTGGTTATTGTTTTAAATGCAATGCTTATGGCCATAAGATTTCAGATTGCGGGCATAATGTATCTCAAAGGAATTTTACCCGCAGAAATGTTTTTTCTCCTTTAATGAATTATGCGGTTGAATGTTATAATTGTCATAATTTTGGACATATTGCTAGAAAGGTAGAAGCACTTTTGCATCAAATAATTATCAGGGTAGAAAATCTCAGCCAAGTGGGTTGAAACAAAACCAAAAATTTCCTGAAAAACAGGCACATGCTAATGAAAGGACAAAGGCAAAACAAGTAGCAAAATATGCTATCAAACCAGAATGGAAAGAAAAGGAATCTTTGATTGTCCAGACTGCTTTTAAAGCTCAGAACAAATCAGCACCTTGGATACTTGACAGTGGTTGTTCCAGTCACATGACAGGTGACAAGCAAAAGTTTGAGAATTTACAGAATTATGAAGGTGGTTCTGTGAAATTTGGAAATAATGATGGAGCAAAGATTGTTGGAAAGGGATCAGTCAAGATCAGTGATGGCAATATAAAATCAAAAGAAGTCTTGTTTGTAATTGGCCTGAAGCATAACTTGCTAAGTGTAAGTCAAATATGTGACAGAGGTCATGATGTAATCTTCAAGAAGGAGGGCTGTGAAGTAAGAAAGACAAAAAATGGAAAGTTAATAGCCACTGGACTGAGAACTTCAGGAAATCTGTATACACTTTCAAAACTACAGAAGGAACATGCTTGATGGGACAAGGAAGATGAAAAGCGGCTATGGCACAAGAGGCTTGGGCATATTAGTTTTGACAATCCGGCAAAAATCAGTTCAAAAAGAGCAATTAGAGATATACCAAACATTGGCAAACCTGTAAATAGCATCTGTGAGTCATGCCAAAAGGGAAAACAAACCAGAGCCACTTTCAAAGCAAAAGAATACTTCACTAGCAAGCCATTAGAACTAATTCACACTGATCTATGTGGACCCATGAGAACTGAAAGTATAAATGGACACAAATATTTTATGCTATGTATAGATGACTACTCAAGAATGACATGGGTACTATTTCTGAAACTCAAGTCAGAAGCCTTTGAAATGTTTAAAACCTTCAAAAATCTTGTTGAGAATCAATCAGGAAAAAGAATTAAATGCCTAAGATCAGACAGGGGAGGAGAGTTTATCTCCGAAGAATTTGCAGAATACTGTCAAAAACATGGGATAAGAAGACAGTTTTCAGCAGCTAGGACACCTCAGCAGAATGGTGTTGTAGAAAGGAAGAATAGAACAGTGCAGGAAATGGCAAGGACAATGCTGGCAGAAAACAAAATAGCTGACAGATTTTGGAAAGAGGCAGTTCATACTGCAGTTTACATTCAAAACAGGTGCATGTTGAGACCACATGAAAGCAAAACAGCTTATGAGTTGTGGTTTGGCAGAAAGGCAACAACAAGACATTTCAAAGTATTTGGCAGCAAGTGCTACATAAAACGGATTGAAGATAACCTCGGTAAATTTGAAGATAGAGCTGATGAAGGTATCTTTCTCGGTTACTCAACAAAAAGCAAGGCATACACATGCTACAACAAGAGGTTGAAGAAAATTGTTGAAAGTGCTGATGTGAAAGTTGATGAAGGTAGAGAACAAGAAACTACTTATCAAGAAAACTACCCTATGTATGAAGAAGTCATTGAAGGTGATGATGAAAAAGAAACAGAGAAGAATCAGAAAATTGATCCAGATGGTGTAAAAACTGAATATGAAGAAGAAGAAAACAGGAAATTTAAAACAGAGCACTGGCAGAAAATTCATCCAAGTGAACAGATTATTGGGGATCCCATAGATGGTATTCAAACAAGAAGAACAACAGTGAGGAACTATTCTCTGTTATCTAGTATTGAACCTAAAAATGTTGTTGAAGCAAGCAACGATGAAAGTTGGATGAAGGCAATCAATGAAGAACTAGATCAGATAGAGAAAAACAATACCGGGGAATTAGTACCTAGACCAACAAATAAAAACATAATTGGCACTAAATGGGTTTTTAGAAATAAATTGAATGAAGATGGGCAAGGTTGTCAGAAATAAGGCAAGATTGGTATGTAAAGGCTATGCTCAGGTTGAAGGCATTGATTTTGAAGAAACTTTTGCACCGGTAGCCAGACTAGAGGCAATCGAGAATGTTTCCGGCATTAGCGAGTTCATAAAAACTTCAAAGTATATCAAATGGATGTAAAATCAGCATTTTTGAATGGAAAAGCTGGAAGAAGAGGTTTACATTGAACAACCAGATGGCTTCCAACTTGGTGACAATCCAGATTTTGTTTGCGGAGTTAAAGAAAGCTTTATATGGATTAAAACAGGCACCCAGAGCATGGTATGCAAGGTTGGATAATTATCTAATTAAACAAGGGTTTAAGAAAGGTTTGGTGGATAGCAACTTATATGTCAAAACAGAGAAGGGTCATCTTATTGTTCTTGTTGTTTATGTAGATGACATAATATTTGGCAACGACATGGATGAATACTGCAAAGACATATCAATTAAAATGAAAAAAGAATTTGAGATGTCAATGATTGGTGAACTTTCTTATTTCTTAGGACTGCAGGTCAATCAAAATGAAAAAGGCATTTTTATTTCTCAAGTTAAATATGTAAAAGAAATGCTGAAAAAGTTCACAATGGAAGACAGTAAACCGGTCAGCACTCCTATGACAACAGTGCCAAGTTGAGCAAGGATGATAAATCCCCAGATGTAGATCAAACAATGTACAGGTCTATGATTGGAAGCTTGCTGTATTTAACAGCCACTAGACCGAGATATATTACAAGCGGTATGTATGGTTGCAAGATTTCAGGCCAGTCCCAAAGAAACTCATGTAACAGCTGTAAAGAGGATCTTTAGATATCTCAAGGGCACTATGGATTATGGGTTGTGGTACCCAAAAGGCAAAGACTTCACTTTGATTGCATATTCTGATGCAGATTGGGCAGGATGTATTGATGACAGAAAGAGCACAAGTGGAGGAGCATTTTATCTTGGTGACAGGCTGGTAGCATGGCACAGCAAGAAACAAGAATCAGTATCTCTATCCACTGCAGAGGCAGAATACATTGCAGCAACAACATGCTATACTCAGATATTATGGATGAGACAAACGTTGAAAGATCTTGGTATTCATTTCAAAGAGCCAATTTCAATTAAATGTGATAACACTAGTGCTATCAACATATCCAAGAATCCAGTAATGCATTCAAGAACCAAACATATTGCAATCCGATATCATTTCTTGAAGGATAAAGTTGCAGAAGGAGAGGTTAAATTGGATTTTGTTCCAACTACAGAGCAAGTAGCTGATATATTCACAAAACCTTTGCCAAAGGAAGTATTTGAATACCTTCGGAAGAAGTTGGGAGTAGTCACACCACCCAAGAACTGACTAGCTATGGGAAACACATTCTCAGGGGGAGCATTCAAACTTTTTAAGTCTGAGAATGTTGTGCATAGACTCAGGGGGAGTCTACAACAGCCCTTTGGTATTATTGGCAAAGGGGGAGAAGAAATTAAGCAAGGTTGTAGTGTGTTGCCAACAATTCCAAAGGGGGAGATTGTTGAGCAAGGTGCAGAAAAAGAATTGCAAAAGTATTGTCATTGTTGTCAACACGGTCAGATTGATGCGATTGATGCGATTCGGAGGTCGATCCAGATCAAGTGCAGAAAGTTTCAAGGAAAACAGAGGTGACCCAGATTCAGAAACTGGCAAAAAGAGACAAGGAAGAAAACTGTCGCGATATCGCGACATGTTTTCTGTCGTGATTTCGCGACATGGTCGAGGAGAGAGAAGGCGCAGCCGAAAATGTCACGATTTCGTGACATGTCGAGTTTTCGTTGAGGAGAGAGAAAATGTGTCGTGATTTCGTGACAAAAAGTAGGAGAGAGAAGATGCAAGCAAAATTGTCGCGATTTCGCGACATGTCCGAGGAGAGAGAAGATGCGAGCAAAACTGTCACGATTTCGTGACATAAATGGAGAAAAGGAGCTAGCAACGAAAAGTGTCACGATATCGCGACACGTCGGGTTTTCGCGACCCGAAGAGGAGAGAGAATGCTCAGCAACAAAGGTGTAGCGATATCGCTGCATGATGAAAATACATGGCACAAAGGTGTAGCGATTTCGCTACAATTCGGAAGTTAAGAAAACTGAGATGCAGCGATTTCGACACAAGTAAAAATTCACAAGAAGAAGGTGTAGCGATTTCGCTACATGTTGAAACAAAGAGAAACTAAGGTGTAGCGATGGCGCTACATGTTGAAACAAAGAGAAACTAAGGTGTAGCGATTTCGCTACATGTTGAAACAAAGAGAAACTAAGGTGTAGCGATGGCGCTACATGTTGAAACAAAGGGAAACTAAGGTGTAGCGATTTCGCTACTAGTCAAAAGTGTAGAACTGAAAGATGCGGCAATGATATTACAAGTCAAAATTTCATGAAAAGAGGCAAGGTGAAAACACAAGGCACAAAGATGTAAAAATTTCGCCATTGCATGAAGCATAGTGTCGCGATTTCGTGACATGTTCCATTTTCGCTGGAGTTGGCAAGGAGAGTTGTACGGAAGAGCAAAGTGTCGCGATTTCGCGACATGTTCCTTTTTGCTACGTTGGCAAAGAAGAGTGTACGAAAGTCGAAAGTGTCACGATTTCGCGACAAGCAGGATGATGACGTCAGCAAGAGTAAAAAATGTCGCGATTTCACGACAAGAAGGATGATGACGTCAGCAATGTTGAAAAGTGTCACGATATCGCGACAAGATGCAGGGAAAGCTTGCAAGAGCCAAAGCGTCGCGATTTCATGACATGCTTAAGGATGACGTCAGCAAAAGTTGAAAGTGTCGCGATATCGCGACAAGATGCAGGGAAAGCTTGCAAGAGCCAAAATGGTCACGATTTCGCGACAGCATTGAGGATGACGTCAGCAAAAGTTCAAAGTGTCGCGATTTCGCGACATGAGCGGGGGAAAAGCTTTCAAGGCCAAAATGGTCATGATTTCGCGACAACCTTCAGGGTGACGTCAGCATAAGTTAAAAGTGTCACGATATCGCGACAAGTAAAAATCTGGCAGGAAAATGCCGAAGCAACATGAAAGGTGACACATGGCAGAAAAGCATCATGCAGTCTGTCACATAAGAAGTAACTGAAGTCAGACAGACAGTTAAACGTTGACAGGTGTTGGACATGCAATGCAACAGCCAAACATGCATAATTGAAACGCATTCGAAAAGCCGAATATGAAGGATAATAAAAGCATTCGAAAGGTCGTATTTGTAGGCATTCTAACAGACGTATTTGAAGCATACAGAAAATCCGAACATGAAGAATCGAAAAGCTTTCGAAGAATCACATATGGAATTTCGAAAAAGCATTCGAAAAGCCGTATTCGAAGAAATTGAACAGTCGAAGTGCATGAAACAAAATTGCCGTACTGCATGGTTTCAAAAGACGTATTGCAGGGTTTCGAACAGTCGAAGTGCATGGAACCGAACAGTCGTATTGCATGGATTCGAACAATCAGAGTATGTGATTCGATTGCATGCAGGATTGAAAGGTTATAAAAGAATAATCGTACAGAGAAGATGTTGTCTTTGTTAGAGAGAAATTGTTGTAAAAGGAGGGTTAGAGAAGAATCAAGAGAAAAATAAGCAGAGCCGTGAGAGTGTGTAGAGTTGGGTTAATTGCGGACCAGTCAGGGTCGTGCTTGAAGTGAAGACATTTTATGTCATTCTAAATTGATCAGAATTGCAGTCCAAGTTGGTGCTTGGTACTAGGAGTTGGTGCTCCATCTATTGCGTGAGAAAATTACAAGGGTTGGTGCTCCTTCCAGTTGGTGTTGGTAAAGTATTTGTAAAATTGATTTTGCAAAGACTGGATTTGGATTGGAGTCCAAGCAGTCATTTTTGAGGAGTAGCCAAATTGGTGAACCTCGGTATATTGAGTGTTGTGGTGTGCTCTCTTGTTCAAGTTGTTTTTCAGTTGTCAAGTTCTCTTTATTTCATATTAAATGCTGTAGATATAAAAATTAATAGCTACACTGATTCACCCCCCCTCTCAGTGTCATTGTGTAATCATCAAGTTCCTGTTGCACCGATCCTGCATGATCATGGTGGCTGACACCTTAGGCTGGGTGGTTTTGTTATGTGATTGCGGGGTCAAAGGACCAGTTTTGTAGCCTGCGGGAATTTTTTTTTTATGATATATATATATACCTTTTTATTTTGTTTATGCACATGTGATGATTTGATCTTATGTATGATGGTTGATGAATTTGGATGTATGCATTTTAATTTATTTTTGATGGATGCATATGTTATGATGAATGCAAATGTTTTGATTTATCTGTGATATGCAAAAATGAAATGGATGAGTGGAATTTGTGATGTTTGGTTATGGCACCATAGACTGTTTAGAACTCTATTTTTTTGGTTTTAGGTGATTGCTGTGATGAAAAGTAGCGCAGTTGGTTTAGAAATGTAGCTAAGTTTTTCTGAAACTCTTCCCTGGAACTCTTTGTATGTATACATGTGGTTTTCCTTTTTTTGTATTTTCTGATGGTATTGTAAGGATGAAAAGTAGCGCAGTTGGTTTAGAAATGTAGCTAAGTTTTTCTGAAACTCTGACGGTTTTAACTCACCAGCCACTATTGTACTTTATCTTACAAGACTTTTGAACAAGGTATGAATCGGACTTGTTTTTGACCAAGTTATTTCACATCCCTGTGTGTGCAATTGAGTTTATTTATGTGGTATTTATCATGATACCGCCAATTCCAGATGGGCTTTCAACCGAACCTGTACTGAGGATCACCTAATTAGCTCCACTAACTCCTTTATTGTATTTAGTCAAATTAATCTACGGTGTTTTCTAAGATACCATAAGCTAGCTCATCCACATGCAAACATTGATCTGTACACAATTTATTGTGACAGATATATCATCATGCGGGATGTTTACCACCAGTGACCAATAGGCTGTCAACCAAACTAGTACTGAGGCTTACCTCATGACCTATTGAAATACTGAGAGTTCCAGGGATTCAAGTTTGACTCCCTTCTTTTCTTCAATTGTATTGGGATACTTGCTCGATTATAGTGATAAAAATCATTGTTTATTTTTATATATTTTTCTTTCGAGCAAGGGATTTGGATTTTAGTGATAAGAGTCACTATTGTATGTTCTTTTTGATGTGTGCACTTTGGGATGTCAAATTTTGGAGTTTTGACGTTTGCAAATTTTTGATGTTTTTCAACTATAGAGAATTTTGGGATTCTTGGGGAATTGGGTAGGGAGGATGCTTGTCCTTTTGCCAACTCTCAGCATTCTTTGGGTCATTTACACAAGGGGATAAGCGAGATAACTGTTTTGCTTATGGTGACCTAGATTACTGTGTAGGTTTCATCTTTCATTCACACAACTTAGGAATTGTTTTATGTGTTTTAGCTTGTGATGGGATGTTACGTAACAAGGTGTATTTCAAGTAGAACTCTACCTTCATAAAATCTCTCTGACTTGGTACAGTACGTGGCTATACAGCTAATGACGATTGAATGATGAAAACTCCTGATACATTAGAAGACCACTGGTTATAGTATTGTGGAAATATGGATAGCTCATTATTTTGATGGATTGTCTATATAGCGGAGATATATGGAATGAAGATGGATTTTGTCACGTAATGACAGTCTATGGTGCCTTGACCTGTATGACCACAAATAATCAAATTTATGGATGTGATGCCTAATGCTGCTATTATTTTTGTGTTCTTGATTGATTGATCTTGGTGAGTGTGAAAATGAGATGTAAAAGAGATTTTTAATTTTTTTTTTTTTTTTATGATTTATGCATGGCAATGAGATGCTGGTTTTATTGTTTTTGATGATATTATTTTTTTTTGACCAAGCAATTGCAGGAATCCTTGAAGCTTTTTGGGTTGACCAAGCGATTGCGGGAATCCTTGGAGATTTTTGGGTTGACCAAGCGATTACGGGAATCCTTGGAGCTTTTTGGGTTTGACCAAGCGATTGCAGGAATCCTTGGAGCTTTTTGGGGTTGACCAAGAGATTGCAATAATCCTTGGAGCTTTTTGGGGTTGACCAATAGATTGCGATAATCCTTGGAGCTTTTGGGGTTGACCAAGAGATTGCGATAATCCTTGGAGCTTTTTGTGGTTGACCAAGAGATTGTGATAATCCTTGGAGCTTTTTGTGGTTGACCAAGAGATTGCGATAATCCTTGGAGCTTTTTGGTTTGACCAAGCGATTGATGGAATCCTTGGAGCATTTTGGTTTGACCAAGCGATTGATGGAATCCTTGGAGCATTTTGGTTTGACCAAGCGATTTTGGGAATCCTTGGAGCTTTTTGGTTTGACCAAGTGATTGATGGAATCCTTGGAGCATTTTGGTTTGACCAAGCGATTGATGGAATCCTTGGAGCATTTTGGTTTGACCAAGTGATTGCAGGAATCCTTGGAGCATTTTTGGGATTGACCAAGCAATTTCAGGAATCCTTGGAGCATTTTTGGGATTGACCAAGCAATTTCAGGAATCCTTGGAGCCTTTTTGGGATATGGCTCTCTTAGATATAGAATGGTCACAAATGACTGATATTCAAGGGTTCTGTTTCCTTGATTCCATCAAGAGAGGCTAGCCGGTACGTCTCGGGTCCTATTTTGCTATCAATGACATATGGACCTAACCAATTTGCCATGAACTTGTCCCTTAGGTGGGACGGCAAACTAGAGTTCTGTTGGTTTTCCTTCAAAACCAAATCACCAACCCAAAAGTCCCTTAGGTGAACTTTCATGTTGTAAGCTTTCTTAAGTTGCTCTTGATAGATACGTAAGTGCTTGACAACATTAATGTGTCGTTCATCAAGCAACGTAAGTTGGTCTAACTGAGCCTACCATGCAGTGTCATCATTGATGAACTCTTGCATTGATATGCGCAAGGAAGGAATTTCCAACTCTAGAGGCATGACTACCTTGGAGCCATACATGAGTGAAAACGAAGTAGCCCCAGTGGGCATCCAAATGCTAGTGTGATAAGCCCAAAGGGCAAGTGGAATTTGGATGTGCCAATCCTTATGACTGTCTATGACCATATTTTTAAGGATGGCAACTAGCATTTTGTTTGACGCCTCTGCTTGCCCATTTGCCTACGGATAATAGGGTGTCAAAAAATTGTGCTGAATTTTGTACTTTGTGGTCAAAGCACGCACATCTTTGTTCTTGAATGGTGGCCCATTATTCGAGATTATTTTGGATGGAATACCAAAAAGACATATTATGTTATGCAAAATGAACTCCACAATGCGGGGTCCTGTCATAGAGGTCAACGAAATTGCTTCCACCCACTTGGTAAAATACTCTGTGGCCATTATGATAAACATGTGATGGCCTGACGATGCAGGGGAGATCTTTCCAATTAGATCAAAGCCCCACTACAAAAATGGCCAAGCAGACTAGACTGTCTGCAAGGCCTGGGAAGGTACATGCATCAAATTGGCATGATGTTGACACTTTATGCACTTCTTGACATATGCACAACAATATCGCTCTAAAGATGGCCAATAATAGCCCATGTGAAGAATGCGCTTTGCGATGGCCATACCACTGAAGTGGCCACCACATGTACCATCATGCGCTTGGGTGACTGCCCAAGTGGACTCTTGCTGGTCCAAGCAACGAAGGAGGATCCCTTCATAGCTGCGACGATACAAAATGTCTCCTATCAAGACATACTTAGCCGCTTTCTTCTTGAATGTTCGTTTTGTGGCATGCATCAATCCAAGTGGGAGATTACCTAACTTGAGGTAGTCTCTAATGGGTAAATACCAGTCCTATTGATCGAAAACCTTGATAGTATGAATAGCCAATCCCTCTTGAAGTTCATCCCTAACAAATGTTGAGTGAGATAGAACTTGTAAGAATAGCATTGTGTTCCTATTAATGGGAATAAGGGAGAACAAGGACCCCTAGTTGGCATGTTTCAAACGATCATGGATTCGAGAGAACTTATCCAAGGATGGTTCAATCTGGATCATGTGGATTCCTAACATCAAGTTAGAGCTTGCATGCTCCATCACATATTGTGATAGGTTTTTGACTTGAATGGTTGTCATATCACCATAAAGGTCTTGCGAGATTAGTGACCCCAAGGAGGCCATTGTGTCCGCAAAATGATTCGATGATCGAGGGAGTGCCTCGATGTTGTACCATTCAAGTTTTGCCAAGAATTTGTCCACAAGGGCTTTATAAGCCTGCATAACTGGGCATTTGCATTGGTATACCCCTTTGACTTGATTGATAATTAATAGCGAATCACCAAAGATGTTCAGTCGTTTGATGTTCATGGCGATTGTTGTCTAAAGACCTATGAGCAAGGCTTCATACTCTGCATTATTTTTGGTGCATGGGAAATTTAATTTAAATGACAGGGGCATTGGAGTGCCCTACAGTGTGAAGAATACTATTCCCATGCCACCACCTTGCTCACACTTAGAACCATCAAAAAATAAGGTTATGTCGGCCTATGACTCAGGCTCATCAGAATCTGGTGATTCTGAGACATGGAAGACCCCATCATCGGGTAGTTCTATGACTAGAGGCTGATCGTCTTCAAGAGGAGCCTCTTCTAGTTGATCGGCTATGACCTGTCCTTTGATAGATTTTTGTCCAATAAACTCTATGTCAAATTCCATCAACAACATGATCCATTTCATCGTGCGACTACTATGATAAGTATGACTCATCATGTATCACAATGGATTCTCCTTAGACACAACATATGTAGTGTTGCTCAACATGTAGTGGCGTAGCTTCTTGGTAGCAAACACCACTACCAAGCAGAGTTTCTCAATGTATGCATAGTTAAGTTCATAACTAACCAGGGTGTGGCTAAGATAGTAAGTAGTTTGTTCTTTGTGAAGTTCATTCTTTTGGGCCAGCATGGCACCCAGTGCCACCTTAGTAGCTGAGATGTATAAGTAGAACGGCACTCCTGGTCTAGGTGGTGCCAATACTGGCGACGAAGCCAAGTATTGTTTGATGTCATCAAAGGCTGACTGGCACTCGTCATCCCAATGAAATGTAACCCCCTTGTGCAATAATTTGTTCATGGGTCGGCACTTGTCAGATAGTTGTGCTATGAAGTGCTTAATCGACGTGACCTTTCCTTGCAAACTTCTGAGCTGCTTAATAGTAGTTGGGGGAGCCATTTCAAGGATTGCCTTGACTTTCTTTGGGTCCACCTCGATGCCTCACTTTGAGACTATAAAACCCAAGAGTTTTCCAGATGTGACGTCGAATACACACTTCTTGGGATTCAGTCTGACCTTATGCTCCATGAGGCGATCAAGGATCTTGCTTAAGTCATCGATATGATTTGAGCACAAAAGAGACTTGGCTAACAGATCATCCATGTAATCTTCCAAAGTTTTATGCATGTAATCATGGAAGATGTATGTCATGGCACGTTGGTAGGTGGCGCCAACATTTTTAAGGCCAAAAGGCATGACCTTATAACAAAATGCCCCCCAAGGCATTGTGAACGCCATTTTGAGTTGATCCTCAGGATTGATACGAATCTGATTGTATCCCGAGAAACCATCCATGAGGGATAGCATTTCATGACCTGTTGTAGCGTCTACTAACACATTGATGCTTAGCAAGGGGAAATCATCCTTAGGACTCACTTTGTTTAGATCTCAAAAATTAGTGCATATACGAATCCTCCCGTCGAGCTTTTTGACGAGCACCATGTTGGATAGCCATGGCGGATAATCCACGCAAATGACAAACTATGCATCCAATAGCTTTTGCAATTCATCTTTGACCATCAAGGCCACTGTTGGGTGCATCTTACGTAGTTTTTGCTTAACTGACTTGATTGTCGGGTCAAGCGTTAGATTATGTGTGACTAGCTATGGATCTAGCCCCGGCATGTCTCTGTATGACCATGCAAAAACCTCCTTCTTCTTTTTGAGAATGGCAATGTAGTTGGCTTACTCTTTAGGGGATAAGCTTACCCCCAGCTTGATAATTTATGGATCCATTGGATCTAAGCCAATGTCTACGTTAGTCATCTCCTCGACTGACATGTGGGATCCATCCTCCAACTGATGTGGAGTCGGGATCAAATGGATATCATTAGCTGAGTTTAAATTTGCATTTGGAACCTTGGGTCCCTCTTCAGCCTAAAAAATATCCTGAGTTGTCCTTGGGGTAAAATGAGGCATTTTATCGAAAGGCCAATACTCTGATGGGGAGAGCGGTGAATTGACATGATCCCAATCGATGGCATCTATGTCTAGATGTAATGACCATGCTGGATTGGCCGGATTGCGGATGGGTGCGGTCAAATCAATGGAGATCATGTGGATGAAATGAATTTGGTCTCCATTACCATGGGTGTGATAACTCAAACATTCTGGATGCTCCCTATGCTCTGGATCTGGCTCTATAGGGACGGGCATGAATAGATCAGCCCTATGTGTTGATAGGAAGACAGGGTCTTCCCTCAGCATTGATGTCATTATAGGGTCTCGAGGTGGATGGTGCTGGTCGTAAACTTGGAGCCATGGATCTAACACTTGGTCCCACCCTGCTGGGTCTACGTACCATTCATGCCATAACCTTATGCCTAGTTGTGCCATCAGTTCTTCATGGGTTATAGGGTGATTGTGCCATCGCGCATGATTAAGATATTCCATCTCAATTTTGTCTTCGTAATCATTTTCGGTGATCCAAAGGCCCTCGTTGGCCTCGACAGCTGTCTATGACATATTAGGCTCATATTGTTTGAGCAAATTAATTTTATCCCATTGTGGTTGTTCCACACTCAGTGGGGGGACCTGATTCTCTTGACATTGCACTGGTTCAATTGGAACCTCTAAAGGGAACAATTTCAAAAAGATATCTGAACATTGTTTATGCTCTCCTTGGAAGTTAGTGTCTAAACTTTCACCTCTCTCTATCAATGGAGAAGGGTTATTAATGTTACCAAGGGTTGTTGACCATGGGAGATAATCTCCCAATGTGTACATTGTGTTTGGGTTGGCATAAGGATCTGATGCCAATCCACCCTTGTTGCCTATTCCTAGGCCTTGCATGTTTTCCACCAAGATGTCTAAGGGCAGGGGGTGGTTGAACCCTACTCCTGAATTATCATAAGGCATTTGATATCTTGGCTAGCAAAGGACATGCACCCCTTGCTCATACTTGCCTAACCCGTATCTGTGCCAATTGCATTGGCGAAGATATCTCAGAGTGAAATCCGGGTTTGACAGATAATTGACATTTTTGGCAAAAGGCTCTTCATCCTCATCCTTTTGCTTGCATGGTTCGATACCATGATCAAGGCCCCCATACACAAAATTGGTCTGGTTTGGTGGGTAACCTAAAGGAACAACTATCCCTATGGGAATGCGAGGTCTCCCCATGTCCTGCACTAATTCTAGCATGGGCGTTGCTACAACATTCTGCACTAGATACTCCCCCAAGCCCGTACTGGCCATTTCAACAGTAATTGTTGACGATTGAGAGGGAGGGAATGGAAGGCCTTCCTGATTCCATTCCATTTTGGGTGGATTAGGAGCCTCAGCTTCCACTATGCTAGGTATCTCTTCTGTTGAGATGGTTGAAATTGTTGTCAACACCTCTTCTAGGGGCTGATCCTCTTCCAGGATTTGTTTCCCTTTGTCCTTCCATTTAGCCATGACAGGTGGCATTGGTAGTGAAGGAGCAGATGATGAAGATGCACCTGGATGGGGTTTTGATGGATTAGTCACCAATGGTGCCCGTGGCATCAGACCCTGTCTAGATGGATTTAACTGGAAATCCAAGTGCGTCGATGGGAGGGTCGATTGCGGCATCAATTATACTACATTGCAATATTTGAAGGGTTCTAAGTCCATCAAGACTACATGTACTTCTCCTTCAAATGCATACTTCAGACACTGGTGAGCTATCGAAGGGACACACTTCATGTCCCTGATCCATGGTCACCCTAGCAATATGTTGTATGCCATATCACCTTCCAAAATATGGCACAATGTGGGTATCATCTTTTGTCCTACCTAGATGGGTAGAACAATTGTGCCGACTATCGAGCATATCGCATCATTGAATGCTCATAGTATGTATGTGGAAGCCATGATATGAGAGGCTAGCAGCTTTAGATGTTTTAATGTTGCAGTGGTAATGATGTTACTGGACAAGCCAGTATCTACCAACACTCTCTTGTACGGGATCCCGTTGACCCATGCGATAATGTGTAGGGGTGGATTTGCCATGTCATTCGATACTATTTTAACTTCATCCTCTCTGAAGGTAATGATCGGCTCCGTACATTGTTTTACATGTCCCACGAAGTTATTAAAGGAATTCGCTTCGTGAGGCTGTAACTCGATGGCTTTTAAAATTTCCATGAGATCTTCTCGATGGGGTGTTGACTGCTGTATAAGCTCATAGATGGAAAGCCTAGCCAATGTGGTCTGCAAACTCTACATGAGTTTGGTCTGTATCGTGAGCTCACGTCTAGGCAGAGGCAACTGCACAGGGTGTTTTTGAGGTTGCGACATTGTTGGAACTTCTCTTGTAGCTACCTCAGGGACAACTCCTAGTTATTTCTTGTTCCTGGTTACTATGCTGATCATTCCCACATACCCTTGCATGGGGAGATTCTATCACACCTCATTGACCTGAAGAGGTTTTTCCTATGCCTCGTGGGTAGGCAAAGGGTCCTTGAATACCCCCATCTACTAATTATTTGGCGCTATGGGGTTGTCCACTGCCAATGTTTGATTATCAATCAAATCTTGTATCAATCCCTTGAATTTCCAACATGCGTTTAGGTCATGTCCCCTTCGCCTGTGGAACCTACAATACAAATCCTCCCTATATCCCTTAGGCTTGGGAGCATTAGGGTCTATGGTTTGGATTTCTGGAAGGGTGATTAGATTTGCCGCTGACAAGCGATCAAATAGGGAGTCCCTAGACTCTGTATAAGGGGTGAATTGTTGCTTAGGGTGACGCTGCTGATTTTGCTCTTGTTTTTTATTTTATCTTTCATAATTAGGAGGCAATGCCTGATAATTAGCATTTTGAGGTTGTATTTCTTGCACAGGCTTGGGGACATTTATCGCAACTTGATTAACTACAGCGGGTTTTGGTTGTGTAGTCCCTGTCTTTGTATTTTTGTTCCACTCTTTCTTTTTGGGCTTGGTGATTTTGCCCTCCTATATTTTGATCTCTTCGATAACTTTGGCTTGCGCCAAATCTTATTCTAAGCTAGCATATTGCTATAGCTACAATAGCCCAAAGATCGATCTCAGACAATTCCATGAAAACATTTATGTGAGGTCGAACATAGGGGGAAGGTAAGGTAGCTTAGAAAGCAGAGCCCTCCATCGATTCCCATAAGCCGTCATTGTCTCTTCCTCATATTTCCTGAGGCTAGCTAGATCACTCAGTGATGCCTTCTTCTTGGTGTTGAAAGAAAAGCATTCCAGGAACACATCTACTAATTGATCCAAGTTATTTATGTTGTGCTTTGGAAACTATGTGAACCAATCTGAGGTAGGACCTGTGAATGTGGTTATGAATGTCCTTAGCAACAGTGCATCATTATCTTGAATGCCAAAGCATTGGCTCAGGAATCTTGTCACGTGCTCTTGAGCATCCTCTTCACCCTTAAAGACTGCAAATTGAGGCAACTTGAAATGTTCAGGATAAAGAGGTGTGGGCACTGACGAATGCACCGGATGACTGTGGAGTTGTCGTAACATGGGCTTTTGGTGCCTGGAAGCTTTAGTCTCTACAGACTCCAAATGCTCTAATAGCGCTTTGTATGCATCGAAAGATTTAATCTCTTCCTCTTTTGTTTGCTCTCATTGTGAGTTGTGGGAGACTGGAGGCCTATGGGGGGTGGCCAAATGGCAGCCCTCCCACCTTGATAGGGTGTTTTGACCCATTCTTCTTCTGGTTCATACTCCTCATAAACTTCCTGAGGAGTCTCTGGGTGAGACCTATGACCTTGAGTGAGTCCCTACTGAGGGTACCCATCGTTGTTTCGGGGAGTGGCCTCCCTCTCAAGTCTATGGGGTCTCGGAGGCAAAGCTTGGCGAGGTCGCGGAGACCTATCCTGCACCAAGGGATTATACCTCTCATATTGTTTTACTTTTTGAGTGTGAGGGGTTGGCACCCTCTCAGGTAGTTTGTAAAGCAGCTCGTCTGCTTCGCACTGAATGCGCTCTTTGTTAGGGTGGTTTAAGCGCTCTAACTGTTGATGATCTTGCTCAAGCCGCATGATCTGGGCTTGGCGGGTGGCATGTCTGGCAACTGCCAAGTCAATTTGATCCACCATATTGGGCTTAGGAGGCCTATATGCCTCTCCTATATTTTTTCTTTGATCATGATGATCCGAGATTTCAATGGGTCGCTTCCCTCTGTCAAGGTTGGTGGCATTTACTTGAGGCTCTGGCCTTAATGTGTGATCATGATATCTAGCAGGTGCGGAAGCGCAAGGCTCCCACACTGTATATTGCTCTCGAGGAATGTGATGATCTTCCTCATACTCCCTTTCATGGGTGTGAAAGGGGTAGGCGGAGTTAGCTCGCCCTGTGTGGAGAGCCCTGTGCTTTGGGTTTTGTCTTTCAGTTATAACAATGATGGGAGGCAAAGGAGAGATGCCATAGTCATGTTTTCTCTCCTCATGGACACTATGCCTCTCTAGCACTTCGTTGTGTGGTGGCCACTCATATCTAGCCTCTAAAGGCGGTCTTCTATTTGCGTTGAGTGTCACACATAAAGGTTCTTCTCGAAAGGGGCTATTCTGAATGGGTGTATCCCCCAGAGGGGTGTCCCTATAATTCCACCTAGACATGGAATTATGTGGATTCTCTTGTGGTCCAGACCGCCAAGGCGATATGGCCAAGTCTTCAAGGCTAAAGCGAAGGTGACTTGTGCCTACTCCTTGTGCACCTTTTGGAGCTTTTGCCCTTGATTGGGCTTGGCTACGGGTGTACACCATTGTGGTACCTTTCTACTAGCTAAGCAGATTTTTATCTTTTCATTTATGATTTATGATTTTTTTTTTGTTACACTAAGCAAAAATGAACACACACATACACAAATGGTGATTATCTCTTTTAAAGATTAATGGTGTGTCCTAGACTGGTTTTAGTGCATTTTGATGATTTTGTTTTGTTTTTGAAAGTTTTGAAGAATGTTTAAATGTAGTATGTTGGCTCATATGACTCCCATAGATGGTCGCCCCTTCAATATACCAACCAGGCCAATATACCAACCTCTCTATATACCCGCCCTTACGAGAGGGAGACTATAGGTACGTGAGAGCAGATGGTATGTGGTACGTAGGTGGTATGAAAGGGGGATTGTCCTATTAATGACACCTACCATAGAAGACTTATCCTCGCGTGCTGGGAATCACCCCAGCGACACTCGATCAGCTTTCGTCAGGATTTACACCTAACAACAGTGACAATCAAGGAAATGGATGCAAAATCAAGCCAAGGTGGTGATGAAATCCACCGATGGTCTTGATCAAGGGCTGGGGTTTTACGACCAGCTCCTTGGTTTAAAAATGTTGCATGAAGTGTGTGTGATTCTTTTTATTAAAAAAAATGAAACAGGCAGAAACAACTTTCCCTAAGAAGGCAAAATTAATAGAAAACAGAAACAAAAAAATAGAAAATAATAGGAACAGTTTTAAAACCCTTACCTTTCTCTGCCTAAACCTATTGTTTCTGATCCTCGGCTCTGAAAATTCATAGACATAAATTCGTCCCTCTGTGAGATGAATTATAGAATAGTATTCGTCCCTGTCTGAGACGAATTAGAATTCGTCTCAGGGTCAGACAAATTTCAATAAAGTAATCGCCATAGGCAAAGACGAATAACAGTCAAAAATTGAAAAAGGTACTTGTAAGCACAAAAACACAAGTTTTAATTAGTTTCTATGATCTCAAAATTCAAGGTACAGAGTCCCACCGTGATCTCCACTGAAAGCACAAGATTTTGGACGAAAGAAACACTAATTGAGATGCATTCAAAATCAAACACGCTTAAGTCCTAAAATGTAGAATGCATGAAGTGAAAGAGATGAATGGAATGGAGATACAAGAAAATGGAGAAATCACAGCCCTTTTATTTAACTCTCTTGATCTTGGTTACAAAGATGCCTCCTCCATTTTCAAGGGCTAGGAGCGTTAAATGAATTTGGTTACAATCAAGACTTAATGTTCCTCCTTCCGTGTGCCCACATTTGAAATGGGCGGGCCCAAACATTGCCGCTGCTGGTTTTGATGAGTCCTTAACCTTTGCTGCTCCTCCTATGATCAAAGAAACAACAAAGATGTTAGTAGCACCTACTGCAAATAAGAAACGTTTGTTCTCTAAAATTAATGAAATATGTATGTAAAAGATTAGCCAAATCGATAGACAAAATGACTCTAAATGACCTGTAAATTTGAAAAAGACCAGAAAACATTACCAGAGGGCCATTGACATCGAAATTGTTGACCAATTCACATTCGACTACAATTCGTCTCTGGCCAGGATGAATTCTACTATAATTCGTCCTCGAGTAGGATGAATCCTACTGTAATTCATCCTCAGGTAGGATGAATTAGACTATGATAAAATGTCGAAGTGATGCCATCCAAATGTCGCGCCATGGGACCTCCAAAATACCTGCAAACATAGGGGTTAGCTAATTGGGGGCATTTTGGGACGACCCAGATGGTCGGATTCTCCCAATTTGACCTCCATCAGCGAGAATTTGATGTTGTTACCTGCAAGTTAGTGAAGCCCACAAAAATTGACAAAACATGATAATCTTTGATAAACGTCTTTTGAAATCGAGATTGTAAAACTATCTGAACAACATAACATGGAATAGAATATAAACAAGTGATAACATAATAGATTAAAATGAAACTTAAAATAAAAGTGCGGGGCACCCAAGTGGGCCGCCCACCGTTGGAACTTGATTTTGGCACCAATCCACTTGGGATGGGCCCAAAATCTCTTAGGATGGGGTTGTCGACAAATTGGTGGATTAAAGTGGTTAGATGTCAGGTTTTTGGGTCTAAATTCACACTTCCAATAGCCACCCAATAACCTCTCTTGCGAAAGAGATTAAGGATGTGGAAAATGTAAATCAAAAGGGTAAATGCATGGTATCAAATTGGCATCACTTCGTTGCTTGAAAAATGCCTCCAACTTGTCCTTTTGGGTGGGAAAAGTCCACCATTTTATAGACCCAGGGGGTCTCTTTGGAGAGGCATGCATAAGCGCCATGTGGTGGTCATAGGTGCCATGTGGCGGTCATGTCTTCTCATGAGAGAGGAAAGTCCTCCATGACTTGGGCTTTCATGACTGCCCTTGTGACAGTCCTCTAACGGCCCATCTGCCCACCTACACGCGCATGCGAGGTAGGAGTCATCAATTGACTGTCTTTGGCTGCCACTTGGCGCCATTCTTCTTTTTGCCCGTTAAACCTAGAATTCATCCTAACCAAAGACAAATTAAGAATTCGTCCCTAGGTGAGATGGATCCTAGTTTGAATTTGTCCCTAGGTGAGATGAATACTGAGCAAAGTGCTTGAATGTGCCAAATTGCCTTTTGACCTTACAAAATTGCTATAAAAGTGGTTAGGACCATTGTTTAACCTCTGAGGGCTGCCCTGGGGTCTGTGTGTGTGTCAAAGTGATCAGTGTTTGCAGTCACATAATTGGATTGGTGTTATTTTGATGTCTACAATCTCTATATCTTGATTTTCTACCATAGAATCCCACTATACCACCATCTACTCAAGCCTTGCCCAATCCTCCTCACTCCAACTAAGAGATCCATCTAGAATTTCTTCCCTATCCTCCATGCCATCTACATCACCTCCACCCTTTGGAGCCTGCTCAGCCATACCCCTAGTTTGTCTTCTTTGATTGCTACTACAAAGGTGTCTCTAACATTTAGGAACCTCATCAACATCCTTAGACTCATCCCCATACCCATTCCCCCATATATTTTTGGACTCGATACCCATGGTGACTGTGTAGTGAACCATGCATTGTACTCCTCAGTAGTCCCCGCATCATCCACATCGAGGAGATCCGTCTCATTGTCATCCACATAAGTCATCTTCCATACCTTTTCACAATGGAGATCCATCTCATCCTAATGATTCTTGTAGAGCACTAGTGCCTTAGAAACTCCCTACCTTAGTCCAAACTACCATAAAATCTATGAGAACTAGATTAGCTCCACCTCACTTGTATGTCTCCCAACCACCCACCTAGCCTACCGCACCCATCACAAATTCTTCCCATCACCTATCTACATGGCACCTCGCCATGGCCTCCATATCACATGAGCTACTGTAAATCTAGCACATAAAACCCTATACCACTGACTTGTCTTAATAGGACAACTCAACTACACCTCCTTTACCATTGACCATATCATTGTATAGGGTTGCTCCCTATCCCACACTATAGCAGGTAGGCCCAATGATCAAGCCACACTAAAATATTCTCAACCCTAACATTGTAGTAGCAAAATGCACCCTGTTTGGTGCCAAACACTGGTTAATTTTATCCTATATTTGTCATAGTACTCTCATTTAATTTGTCAACCTAGGAGCTCATAGACTTTAGAAGTGCCACGACTGAAACTACTCACATTACTAATTTAGAGATGAATCTGATTATCTATAATTGGGGGGTATTTGTGAAAAAGTGGTTGATTCGTCCACACCAAGAAAATGTAACTATAAATGAAATGCATGAAAGTAAACATGCCACTTTAAAAGAAATAATACACCTACTATAAAAATAACACAGCTTCTAAAATTATTAAATTAATCTAGGAATGAATATACTACTTATGCATAATTAAATCTATGAAATAAAATAACTAATAAAATAGGGGAGGAATACTAGCTTGGAGTGGGCCCAAGCTCCAGCAGATTCCACCTAGCAACTCATGAAAACCACATGCATATGATAGAATGCTCAAGCTTTATTAACAATGTAGAAAATATTACATGCAATAATGTTCTAAAATGCTTCTCCTGCTACAAAGAAGTCTATGTGTTTATATACCACAAACATGACCTCCTATTGTAGTTCTATTACAACAGGCATCCCAGTTACAGTCTAAACTAGGATAGTCTAGTTACTATAGCTAATGCATGATGATCAACATCTTTGTCATTTACTTGCAATCGAGCAAATTATGGTTTTGCTTTAGTAGTGGTTGCACGTCCATCCATGCTAACTGGAACAACCCATTCATAAGTGGTTTCCCACTGATGACATGTAATGATGGTCATCAAGGTCCTTCTCCATATTTTTTGTCACCACGCATGATCTGGGCATTCGCTCGAGGAATGCGCCTACTTGAGTAAGACGCCTACTTCAGTAAGGCACCTACTTGAGTAAAGCACCTACTTCAATAAGGTGCCTACTTTAATAAGGTGCCTACTTTAGTAAGGTGCCTACCTTTGTATGCCTTCATCTGATTGGGTAGAAACATGCCAGGTCCATGTAGGACCTCAACTAAGCAAAAGATGATAAAATATAGGAAATAACTATACAAAACACACTTCATGCATGGATTAGATAATACACCTGATTTTATTAAATACATACATAATATTTCATAAAAATATAAAACTCGTCATATATGTCCGTGCAAAAACCATTAGTATATATACAAAAATATGAGCATATCTAGTGCTCATCATCCCCCCATACCTAATATGTGCCATGTCCTCCTGGCACCTAAAACTAGTAAATGCCTCCTCTATGTAGGCCATTTTTCATCATTTCCTTTTCTTGTCGATGGCCTTGGCTTTCTCTCTACCCTAAGGCTTCTATTTTTGTTGAGGGGCCCTAGTTTGTTATGGGCCATCCTTGGGTTATGTTGCCATTTGGATACACTGGCTATCAGCTATGTTGGGTTGGCCTATGTTCTACACTGACTGCTTATTACGTTGGCTCTGCCAACTTATCATATTTGGCCCAGCACCTATGCTAGGTGCTATCATAGTCATTGCTCCCTTCTGGAAGGTTACCTCTGCTTCCTACCATAGGTTAGTGTGTTTATGGTGTAGCTCTCTAAATGGAATGCTAGAGTCATCCCTCTTTTGTATAACCACACTAGCCTTGTACAGCTAAAGTTCTTTAGTGGTGAGGCCAAAATTTTACTCCTAAATCACTGTTGACCTACTCTCGCACACCAGAATGTTTGGATCCAATCATCAATGAACTCCTCCTATGCTCCTCTACATGGCATACTAGGGCTATAATTAGCCCATGGTAGGCTAGGTAAGAATGTGCCCCTCTCTGATATTGTGACGGCTCATCCTACAAGGCATTTTCTAGGTAGAACGGGATGTTAATTTTATGTTTGTGCACCATATGGCTCAAAAATTGCATATGGTTCACATTTAGGTGCAAATACTTCCTAATGCATATGAAGTATCTCACCACCTGCTCAAAGAGCTTCCTTAGGTGCATCGGGAGCCTCTTCTTTGGGAGCCCATGTGGGTCGCATGAGATGCTACCTTTTTTGAGCAATACTTCTATGCACTTCTTTGCTACACCATCCTTATACGTGCATTCCCCAATAAGGGGGAGGTCGGTGACTTAAGTGATGTGCTCTAGGGTGACTAGAATTTCTAGTCCTTTTATCCGATCGACTCCTCTATTTACAAAGGCAACAAACTCTTTTAATGCCTCTACATCCTAGTCTTGGATGACCAAGTGATAGTAATTCATCCACCTGGGTGCTTCGAACCAGTGTGCAACCTCTTCCCTAATTCCCTCAATGCCACTAGGCTCATGATTTTTGAGCACATGATTCTTTGATCGTCCACCCATGGTGAATTCCCTACTAGTTTCTATTGGTTTTATGCCCTACCCTCAGTAATATGCCTTTTTATAAACTCAGGTGCCTAACTCTAGAAATTATTTCCACATTGGGGATGGTAGGGTATGCCACCTGAATTAATCATTCGGTATGACGTATTAGGCATGAGGTTTGAATTCAATTCTTGCACCAAAATTATTTTTAGAGAAGCATATTATATGAAAAATTATGTATATATCTAAATTTAATCATGCGCATACTTGATTGGTCATTTCATGTTGCGTGGAGTATGTTGAATTGGTACTTGATGACATTTTTCCCATGTGTTGATTACGTCACCTTGGGTACTTCATTCCTGGTTCGCTCAAGGTCCTACACTAAAAATGTGGTAGCTCCCTATTGGTTCAGGTTGGGACACATATCTCCTTGATGGTTGGCCTTAGAATGTGCAAAGATCCTGTCTAATGATTTCAAAATATTTTTAGGCGCTTTCGAATTTCCATCATGTGAGATGATGGCATTGGCTTCAGTTGCTCCATATGCTACCTAGTTTGTGCATGTGTTTTTGAGTCTATGTAGGCACCTACTTGAGTAAGGCACTATAGTAAGGTGCCTTCCTCATTAAGGTGCCTACTTTAGTAAGGTGCCTACTTCAGTAAGGCACCTACTTCAGTAAGACACCTACTTTAGTAAGGCGCCTACTTTAGTAAGGTGCCTACTTGGGTAAGGCGTGTTAGGATCCAATCCTAACACCATGTTGTATTTATGATTTACATATGTAATAACCCACTTCCAACGTGGGAATCCTATTTTAATGTTATTATGTGATACTTAGTAATGTAGGTGGAAATAAAGGTACCTCGCCAAGTGGTACCATCTCATGTAACTATTTTTATCAATATTGTAACCAATGTAGTAAGATACCTCACCAAGAAGTACCATTTCATGTAACCATTTTTATCGATATTGTAATCGCCATTTGGTGGGAGATTCTAGCTTGAGTGGTATTTTGCATGTAAGCCACCTCTTGAGCATTTAGGTAGGGTTGCATGTAGTTTTCCTTTAAAAATATATGAATCCATGTACGAGATTATATTTTTGCAAGCTAATGAGATATTAAAGGAGGTTGCCCCCTCGAAGAGGCCCATGATTCAGTGTTACTATGAAATTTTTTCATTTTTGTAATTTATTTCTGCATAGTGATATTGTATTTTTGATGTATGTGAGTAATTTTTTAGTATTTTGTGTGTGTGCTTTATTTTAATAGTAGGTTTCTAACAAGTGGTATCAGAGCGCTTTCCAGGGCCAAGTTATGTTGCAACTAAGATGATTCTTGCCAATCATTCTGCCTGTTAGGTATAATTTTTCTATGTATTTTTATTTTTGTTTTTCCTTTCTCAAAAAAAAACCCAAAAAAATACAGTCATTTTTTTCGTAGAAAATCATAAAATACCAAAAAAATGTAGTAGTTGTATAGGTTAGAAACCCTATGCTATTATGAAGGAGCTATCATTATTGGCTAAGCTAGATAGCCCATAAAGCATCTAGTGAAGTGAGGGGTGATAAAGCTCCAATACCCAGGCCTCAAACAGCACTCGCACATGGAATTGAGCTCCCACGTATCTTCGGGTATATCGGGAGACAATCTAGGTTTAAACAATATTTTATCCATTAGGAAGCTTTTTGGCCTTGTATTATCCATAGTTCATGGGACACAACATCCCAAATGATTACCCTCCCATACTGTCAGAGAGGTAGATAGTGTGCTCAAGGGTATGTGTAGAATCCTCCTTGATTAGTGGCATGAAATATTAGTTTGAGCACTATTATTCATCATTGCAGTATAATAGAGGGCCTATGGGTATTACATACTCCCTTGCTTAGCATACCCTGGTTCTACAAAATATAACTTCCACCTGCAAATCAACACAATCCTTATTCTGTTAACCTGCATTCACAACCCCAAAAGTGAGCATACGGAGAAGGCATTCCTTATCATAGAAAACAAACTTGCATGCACCAACAGTCAAGATAGATCTTGCAAGTGTTTATAGTAGCCCATGGTTAGAAACAGAATAGTTAGGATAGTGACAAAAATAGTTTGGTCAGTAACAGAGATAGTCAGGTCAACCCTCTGTAACAGTCCAAAATCATAGACTTCCAATGTCAGAAATAGTACTATCAATGTCAGAGAATCCCCAAGGTCAATGACAGGAACAATTTTAGTAACCGCAATACAGGTGATAGAGGAAAGAATAGGATAGTGACAGGGTGGTCAGGGTGCAGTATACAGGTCCGAAACAGTTGATCCCAAGTCCCAAATTTTGAACTGTAACTCCAAATCAGAAACCAGAAACACCAACATAGAAAAAAATAAAAAAAAATAAAAAAACAAAAAGGCATTGAAATTTTATTAAAACAGGGATATCTCTTCACACCGAGCTCAAATTGACTCAAAAAATTAGTAGAAAATTCTACACTCTATTTCAGACAAATTTGTCCTTGGCAGCTCCTGGTCAAATTTTGCACCAAATTTCTAAAAATAGCAAATTTTGATTTTTCTTTCTAAAGCCATAACTTTTCATCGGTCCATAAAATTGATCCAAATTTTTGGAAATAGAATCTACTTGTTATTCTGTACAAAATACCCTCAAGGACTCATTGATGAAATTTTAAGTACAAGTGGAAGAAATTACCTTGACATTGACTTGCAACCAACAGGAGATCACAAAAAGTCAAGAAATTCAGTATATCTCCTCATTGAGTGCTCAGATCAAACAGCCACTAGAGTGGACCCTATCGTAAAATCAATGTTGCAACTCATTTCTCAAATTAAATTTTGGACCCTTACTAAAAATAGTAACTCTTAAAAATCTAAGGTCTATTTTTAGTAAATCAGCACAAGAGGGACCGCAATGGCAAGCAGCACTTGAGGACAACAAAAGGATTTAGACTTGGGCACATTATTGGCCGACCTACAAAAATCCATTGTTGACTTGACCTCTATAAACAAGAACATAGGCATAGATATTCGAGAGCTTTGACTGGATCAGGATAACACTAGAATCCACTTAGACGAACAACTCAAAGATGGAGACCAAATTACAAGGTAGTACCAAAATTGAACACCATGCTGAAATATCTGAATGAGGTCGACGAATACCAAATAACAATTATGTTGATCGGGATCCAACCTTTAGAATGCCTAAATTATACTTCCCTAAGTTCAGTGGAAAGGATGTCGATGGGTGGTTATGTCGGGTTGATCAATTATTTCAACTCCATGTCCCTGTATATCATTGGGTTTAGATGGCTTACTTCAACCTAGAATCTGAGGCCTTACATTGGTTCCAATGACTACTGGTTGCTAACCCTGATCTATCTTGGGAGGACTTTGAGTCCCAACTGCTCACCCGATTTAGCCCCAATGACTATGATGACTTTACAGGTGCACTGACAAAGCTAAAACAAACCACCTATAGCACCCTAAAATTGGCACGGTTAAAAACCTTAGTAAAAGATAAAAGATAAAAATTTGAATTTTAACCCCAAAACCGCTCCAAAACCGCCTGCTACCCGTTTCCTCATTTTCTGCACCATTTTTAGGATTTGTTTTGACCGTTGGACGATATCGTCGCAGATTAGACGAGATCATCCCAGATCTGACGAAATCGTCATGGACAGAACGTCCAGACGATTTTGTCCCAAAACCAAATTTTCATAATTAGCTTCTGTTTCAACAACCTCTCCAACTTGGGCAGAAGCGCGTCTGCGCAGTTGGAGATTGCCCTGTTGGAGATCTCCCAGATTGGGATGATCCCCAACCTCTTAAACCTCTTCCTAAGCCTATATAAACTAGGATTTTCTAGTTTACCCCCTGACCCTACATGACCCCCTTGATTCTGATTTCCCTGAACCCCTTAGCTGACAGATTTAACTCCTTATTCCCTCGCACTACTGTCTGTGTTCTATATTTTGCATTTTCTTGCAGGAACTCTACTGTTTTGCAGTCGAAGATAGCTCGGATCGGCGCAAACGATCTCGGATGATTACGGATGATCTCGTACGATTGGAGGCGATCCTGACTGTAGTCCAGATTGGGGGCAATCCGAGTCTAGAGTTTGCATTCCCTTAGCTTTCTCCTGCATTTTTCATATTGTATTTCTGCATTGTCTTGAATTATTATGTTTTTTGCATCTTGGAGTTCACCTCATTTAGCATAATCGCATGGTAAGGTTAAAATCAATCATTAAATCTACTGCATTTCCTTATTTGTTATTGGAATCCATTATTTAGGCATGTTTGCTGTTATTTCTACCATTGTCCTTTGCTTCTGCACTTGCATATTTGGTATTTCGCATCTATTTCTGTGATTGCAGGTTTCTAACAAATTCATCTGATGAATTCATCAGATATCAGATGATCCTGTCTGATCTCAGATGATTACGTACGAACTGAGGTGATCTGGACTGCTACAAAACTCAGAATCTTCATCAAACATCCGAAATCAGGTATGACACATTCTAATTAGCATATTCTCTATTATTAGCACTCATTCCTATTTTTTGTATCCATTTAAATTATCATTGGTAGATAGAATAGTTTAGATTCATCTTGGCCAAACCTAGGAGTTGAATGATTGAGTATAAAAATGAACACATCAAACCCACTATCAACCTAGGCATGGAAACTGCCACTCAAAAGTTTCCTGGTGAACCCACCATCCATCAAAAATTCACCCTTATACTCCTCCCCCGAGAGGCGGGACCTTCAAAGGGCCTCTCAGTCCGAGGTATTGTCCCATCCTTCTCGCATCCCCCTTATGGGCACGGATCCTATAGCCTGAGGGTAAGGATGCAAAAAATTTGGAGCGATACATTTTGGTGAACCCGACGTGAAAACTAAAAACCTTTTGAAAACAATTCAAAAAAAAAAAAACATAAATGCATTTAGAATCAAAGATTGCATGTCATATTTAGATGGTAGATTATAACAAAAG
Organism: Wollemia nobilis; assembly: GCA_028583015.1. Classification (NCBI taxonomy): domain Eukaryota; kingdom Viridiplantae; phylum Streptophyta; class Pinopsida; order Araucariales; family Araucariaceae; genus Wollemia; species Wollemia nobilis. The sequence goes on from JAQPPZ010016473.1 coordinate 18,781,406, forward strand.
ACGAGTTGTCACCATTAATGTTGAAAATCAATTAGCAGCTATAGAGATTAATTTTGTACTTAGCGTACCTCAAACAAATAGGGTTCAACCTTTGTGGGATGAACTTAATAGGAGATTGAATCTCATTTCATCTAGAGCAACCGAACTTAGGCAAATCAAGAGGTTTGTCCTAGATAGAATCCTGGATCCCGATCAAGTGACTTTGTATCATGAGCTTCAGAGAGCTTGCCATAGGTGGTTAGCAGATAAAAGAGCCCTTGTGTCTTCTGAGTTGTATACCTTTGAGGAATACCTCGATAATGCAGCTATAGTACATAAATTTTTGTCTCGTATAGAGGATCAGGAGGTCGTTCTTACGGATAGACAAAGATGGTATAGAGTCCCCAGAGCTGTGTTATATCGAGAGTATTGCCATGAAATCTATTTTTACAAATCAGAGTCAGAAGTAGATAATATCACTATAGCACACTTTATCAAGTTCCTGAAAAACCATTTCCAATTTGAAGAGGAGCATTTTATGACTCCTGATGAACTTGATCCTATCAATGACATTCATAAACTATTTTTAGAAAACTAAGCTATTATTCTATTATTGTTATTTCTTGCATTTAGTGTGCTATTTGTTGTCTTTATAAAGCATAAAATAAAAAAATAAAAAAATCAAAATCATAACAAAAAAATCAAAACATTTTATTTTTAAGCATCATAGTAGGTATATAATTAATATATACCTCCCAAATCTGTTGCAAATATATCAATATATATATTTGCTAAAATCTAAGATTTAGACATAATGACTAGACTCAGGAATGGAAAACAAATTGAGGTAGAAGAAGATTGGTTAAGGAAAACAGAAAATAACCCAGATGTCCTTCCTGAAGACCCAATTCAGGAAGAAGGAACTCTAGACCAACAAGAAGAAGATTATGTTGATGCAAATGAACAAAAGGAAAATGATAGAGAGGAAGGATCCTCATCTCCTAAAATAACTCCAGAAGGAGCTGTTACTTTTGAAAACATGGAACATTTTTGGAAATTTCTCCATACTAATATTGGCACTCTTAATAGAGCAGTTCATATGGATAAAGATCAAATTAGTGACACTCAAGCAACCCTAGAAGATATATATCACACACGCACTAATCCTTTGTCCTTCGTTGATCAAGAGAGTGATCAAGCTGGACCGTCCAATTTGGACATGGCTACTATAATCCAAAACACACGACAACAACAGGTTACCCAACTACCTAGAGTGCCTGTTACTAAACCAAGGGTTATTCCTACACAAAAGAAACCTTCATTCACTGCTCTATTTCGCCAAGCTATCGATCAATATACCTCAAATCAACAAAAGCCTAAAACAAAACCAAATGTTAATTTCCAACAATCTGGGATACAACATAATGCTACCACAAATCTTCTTCATAATACTCTTCCTACCAATCATTTGCATAATAGCAACATAGCATCTAATCCTTATGTCCCGCCTTCCTACGCTCACAAATCCCATGCTCATGTACCACCGAACCAATATGGTGGGCAAACTGGTAATCTGGAAGCCATGGTGAAATAGTTAACCTCCCGTATGGACCAAATAGATCCCTACCGTCCCTCGTACAATTATCGAGAGATGTGTAGTCAACCTCTAGATCCTATAGTTGTAGCACAACCATATCCTAAACGCTTTCCCATGCCTGTCCTACCTATATACAAAGGAACCGAAGATCCCATAGAGCATCTTCGTATGTTTAGGATAGCATGTCATGATATATCACATGATGACTTGTTATTACTAAAAATGTTCCCGAAAAGTTTAGGAGGGATGGCATTGGAGTGGTATTATCAATTGCCCACTCATTCTTTGAGAAATTTCGAAGAGACCGTCGAGTCTTTTGTGCACCAATTTAGTGCCTATATTGAAAGACATGTAACTATTAAAGATTTGTACAACCTAAAACAAGACAAAGATGAGTGTTTTGCTGACTTCTTAGCTCGATGGAGGCAGTTGATAGGAAAATTACACTTTGTGTTACCTTATCGAGAAATGTTGGATATTTTTATCAATAATTTACAAGAACAACTATCCTATGAATTATCAACTGCTACCTTGACCACCTTCGATCAAGCTATAGACTTAGCCCGAAGAGTGGAAGATGCTCTCATTAGAAGAGGTCAGCTCAAAAAGAAAGATGATGAGAAAACATCCAGAAATCAATACAAAAATAAACAAGTTGTGGGTGATGGAGTCACTGATAGCAGAAACATTGCCAATGTTAATACTGCAAAAACAACAGAGAAGTTCATATTGAAACCTCTTGATAAACCACCTCGAGAATTTACTAGGTTAAATCAACCTTTATCAACCATTCTCCCGCAATTACTAGCACGAGGATTGATCCAATTACCAACTATCCGGGAACCTGATCCAACCATACCCGGATACAGAGCTGATTTACATTGTGATTTCCATAGAGGACCCGGACATGCTACCAACTCTTGTAAATGATTAAAACATAAAATACAAGATTTAATTGATAACAATGAGATGGAGGTACAAGCCTTTCAACCTAAACAAAATCCTACTAGTAATGTTCAAAAGAACACCCTTCAAAGTCAGAATCAGAATGCCAATCAATCATTGGACATATTTCAACATCCTTTACCAAAACATGGCAAAGAGGTGGCTAATCAAATTGAACATCATAATGTTCCCCCTCCTACCCGATATGTAGGAGCCATTAGTGGGCATTTACCTATTCACGATCTAGAAATATTTGACACAACTTTATCCATGGTTACGTCCAGACCCCTATATAATACTCAAACACCTGATCTTAGTGATGTAGAATCTGATACTGAAAGTGACATGGACATCACCTCAAATCAATCGAATAGTTCTGAAAATGAATCAGATCCTATTCAACCTATCACAGATTCTATGGTTCCGGAAGAACCATTTCCTAGAAGAGTTACTACTCGACCCTCTTCTCATCAGTTCCTTTCTAATGAACAAGCCATAAATGCTAGACCGAGACCAATTCATCATCCTCAAAATAATATTGTAGGTACCATCGGAGTTGTTACCAGACAACAGGCTCAAAATTCTCAACAGGATCAAACTCAGAATGATGGATCAGCTCCATTTGTTTTGAAAAATCCCAATAAAGGGAATCATATGTCTAATGTTCAACCTAAGCCTCCGTATAATATTAATGAACAATTATCCAATACTACAGCTAGAATTTCCCTTTTGGACCTTTTAAGATCTTCTCCTACCCATAGGGATGAATTAATGCTCACATTAAGCCAAATGATGGTACCACAAAATATTCAGCCTGAAGCCATGACCAATACTATCATCACTCGAGAAGTCGATTGTATTGACTTCCGAGATAGAGATATACCACAACATAGTTTACATAAGGATAACCCTTTATATATTACTGCCCTAATTGGGGACGTAGCCGTTAAACGCGTCTTGATTGATAATGGTTCATCTTTAAACATATGCACTTTTGACTTCTACCAAAGATTTGGCTTTAGGAGTGACGAAATGAAAAGAACGGATATGATCATAAAAGCCTTCAATGACGAGACACAAGAAACGTGTGGAGTCATTACTATACCCTTGCAAGTTGGTCCTAGAACCCTAGATACGACCGTGTTTATTGTACATTGCCCTGCATCGTACAATATACTTTTGGGTCACCCTTGGATCAACGTGATGCGAGCAGTTCCATCCACTTTACATCAATGTGTTAAATTCAAATTTAAAAACCAATTGGTTACCATTCATGGTGACCCTAGACCCTTTGATATGTGTGCTTTGGCAGAACCGGTTGGAGTTCAATTTTGCCCTGCTTTGTCATCCACACATCCTAATTCTCGTCAACCGTCTAAACATGTGAAACACTCACCCATAACATCACCTACTTTTTCCCCATCAACTACACCTCTACATATAGCTCAACCACTTTCTGAACAAACCCCATTAGGACCTCGAAAAGATCCCAGAACTACAACCAATGCTTCTTGTTTTACCCCTATAACTTCCACACCGATAGACTCATCCATCGATATCCCTATAACATCTCCTACAAGCATCCTTTCCACATCAGAAGATCTAAGAAATGTTCCTTCTACCTCTTACGCTCTTACTGATGAACTCCTACCCGATTTATCTAAAATTCTTATATCAGAAGAGATCAACACTGTCGTGCAAGCTTCCCTTGTTTTAAATAAACTCCCACCTTCTCCTCGTACCTTGGGCCTCCCACAACCTATGGGAAGTATCTACCAAGTCGAAAGTTGTGCTTTTATTTATAAGGGATATGATTGGGGAAGAATACCCCGAAACATCAAGACACATTGTGATGGATATGCTCGATGCTATTTTGCTAATGAATATATTAAAGCTAAACCCATAATGCTTAAATTGGGCTATAAAGGGAAAGGTTTGGGACCTTTCCAAAATGGTATGAAGGAACCTATTGAGGTAGAACCATGGCCCTGCCCGATGCGGTGTGGGCCTATTTCCTAGTAAAGGTCAACCCTTCCCATTTGAGGAGGATGACCATCTTACATGTTATCAAGATTATCTCGATAAACAAGATTCTTTGCTTTCAAAAAATAATCCCTTTACCTGTCATATGCTATCTCTCGCCTACCCTGAGATGATTGCTGAATCCGATGATGAGTTGGAAGGGGATATCTTCCATGATGTCTCCGTTGATGATTTATTGCATAACGAATTTTATTTTGATGGCTCTATACCTAGTATAGCCCAGCTTGAGGCCTCGACTCCTCAAGACGAATTATCCAAGCTAACCTTGGAAGAATTACAAGAATTGGGTGTTTCACCCACCCCACCTAATTTTGAGAGAGATTTACATATGGAAGTTGAAAACGGTATAAAAATTAACATTGGAACCGAACATAACCCTCACATAATCAATATTGGATCAGAATTAAGTCAAGAAAAACAAGATAAATACATTTCATTTCTTAAAGACTATGAGGATGTCTTTGCCTGGACATATGAAGACATGCCAGGTCTGGACCCTTCTGTAGTCATGCATCATCTAGTAGTCCATCCAGATGCTAAACCTGTTAAACAGAAACTTAGAAAAATGCATCCTAAAGTGGCCTTACTAGTCAAAGCAGAACTAGAAAAACTGTTGAAGGTCATTTTTATACAAGCCATTGATTATGCTGAATGGATCTCAAATGTAGTTCCAGTAACTAAGAAAGAAGCCACTAAAGTTAGGGTTTGTACAGACTTCAGAGACATTAATGCTGCCTGCCCTAAAGATGATTTTCCTCTTCCTAACATGGATCAAATCATTGATTTTACTACTGGAAGTGGAATGATATCCCTAATGGATGGATTTTTTGGTTACAATCAGATCAGGATAGCTCCTGAAGATCAGGCTAAGACAACCTTTATTACCCCTTGGGGAACCTTTTGTTGGAAAGTAATGCCATTTGGTTTAAAGAACGCAGGCGCAACCTATCAACGAGCTATGACTTATATCTTTCACGATATGATGCATGATATTCTACATGATTATGTAGATGATATTATAGCTCGTTCCATCAAAGAAGATGATCATTTAAATGACTTGAGAAAAGTATTTGATCGGTTAAGGGAGTATCTTATCCGATTGAATCCAACCAAATGTATCTTCGGAGTTAAGTCCGATAAATTATTGGGGGTTATAGTTTCCTTACGTGGCATTGAAATTGACCCTCTCAAGATCATGACTATCACTGATATGCCCGCACCCACCAATATATCAGAATTACGAAGTTTACAAGGTAAGCTTCAAGCTATTCGTCGCTTTATTGATAAGTTGGCAGATAAAACCGGACCCTTTCTTAAACTTCTTAAGAAAGATGTCTCTTTCCATTGGGACGAAGAATGCCAAGAAGCATTTGAAATCCTCAAGCAATATCTCCTCCAACCACCGGTGCTTTCCCCACCTAGATCTGATCGTCCATTTATTTTGTACATTTTTGCTTCCGATTTTGCCTTAGGAGCTATGTTAGCTCAGCTTGACGATGAGAAGAAAGAGCGTGCTACTTATTACATCAGTAGAACCCTAATCAGTTATGAAACTCGCTATACCATATTAGAGAAGTTATGTCTTGCAGTCATATTTTCTACACAGAAACTATGACATTATATGCTCAGTCAAAAAACGTATGTTATTGCCAAATTCGACCCTTTGCGATATCTTATGAGTCGACCGTATTTATCTGGTCGCACAACCAAGTGGGTTCTTGCGCTAAGCGAGTTTGAACTCATGTTTATAGGACAGAAGTCTGTTAAGGGTCAAATCATAGCAGATCAATTAGCTGCTGCACCCTTAGAGTCTACCCATCCCCTCATCATTGAGCTTCTCGATGAATGCCTTAAATTAGAGGCAGACCATCCTGAACAATGGTCCCTATACTTTGATGGAGCCCGATGTATGAGTGGGGCTGGTGCAGGTATTATCTTAATATCTCCACAAAAACATCTTATACCTCTATCCTTTAAACTAACGTTTGCTTGCACTAATAATACTGCTGAATATGAGGCTCTAATCCTTGGATTACGAGCAGCTTTGGCATTGAAAATTAAAAATTTGTTAGTTTTTGGTGATTCCCAACTTGTCATAAATCAAATCAATGATGTTTATCAGACCCGAGATGATAAATTATGCCCATATAAAGCATATGTTTTGCAGTTATTATCCTTGTTTGATCAAGTTACTTTGGAAGCTATTCCTCGAACTAGCAATCGTGCGCTGACGCTATGGCTGCAGCTGCATCTCTTTTACCCTTGGAGTTAGATGATGAATATGCTACCATCATTATTCATCGACTCTAGGAACCCGCTTCAAGAAAATCATGCTTAGAACCTTTGGATGTGTTTCTAATCAACGAAACTACTCCTGAACCATGGTACACTGATATATTTAATTTTTTGCAAAATGGAACCTTCCCTGATGGTTATACTAGCAACCAGCATCGATTATTACGTAGACGAGCAAGTCGCTTCGTAATTGTTGGTAATACCTTGTATAGGAGATCTTTTGAAGGCATATTATTAAGATGTTTAAATCTAGAAGAATCTAGATCAGCTTTGAGTGAAGCCCATGATGGATCTTGTGGAGGACACTTTAGTGGTAACGCCATTGCTAAGAAGCTCCTTCGGATAGGATATTTTTGGCCTACCATGGAGAATGATGCACATGATTATGTGCGCCATTGCGACAAGTGCCAGAAACATGCTGACCTTGTCCATGCGCCTGCACAAGAGCTACAGGCTATTTCATCTCCTTGGCCCTTTTCAAAATGGGGCTTAGACATCATTGGGAAAATCAACCCTGTGTCATCTGATGGACACAAATTTATCATAACCGCTACGGAGTATTTCACAAAATGGGTTGAAGCTATGCCTTTAGCTTCTTGTACTGGAACGCAAGTTTCCAAATTTATTTTTAATCAAATTATTTGTAGGTTTGGCATTCCTGCCAATCTCATTTTCGATAATGGAACTTGTTTCAAAAATAAAGATGTCAAAAAATTATGTCAAAAGTATAAAATTCAACATCGTTGGTCCACTCCCTATTATCCTCAGGGTAATGGCCAAGCAGAAGCATCTAATAAAACATTACTTAAAATTCTCAAAAGACTGGTCAATAAATCTGGTCGAGATTGGCACATCCAATTATATCCTGCTTTATGGGCCTATCGAACTAGTGTTCGCACCCCCACTGGAACTTCACCTTTCATTTTGGTTTATGGCACTGAAGCTATTTTTCCATTTGAATTAGAAGTTCCTTCTTTGGCTCTACTACTTCAAGATACTGAAGTAGGGGATGAATATCGTGCTGGCAGATTTAGTCAACTGGAACTTTTAGATGAAAAGTGCATCAATGCTTTGGAGCATCTTCGTGCCTACCAAAACAAGCTTAAGAGAGCATATCTCAAGAAAGTTCATCCTCGATCCTTTGAGATCGGCGACCTTGTCTTAAAAGAAAATAAAAAAATACTAATGCTACTAAAGACCTTAAAGGTAAATTCGAGCCCAACTGGCTTGGACCATATATCATCACTGCTAAATTTGGATCGGGAGCATACAAATTATCTACCTTAGATGGTAAAGAACTTAAAGAACCTATGAACATTATGCATCTCAAACGCTACTATGCATAAAACATTGAGTCATTTCATCATTTGTATATACTGTATTTTGCATATTGTTTCATTTTTAGCCATTTCTATCAAAATATTTTTCAAAGAACAATAATAATATTTCTTCTTGCAATTCATCAATTAAAATCAAATACAAAAACATCAAAATTGTCAAAATCTTCAAAAACATTTTTTTATATACCTGTCAATTCTTGGAATTTGCAGTTATATTTTCAATTATTTTAGATAAATGAGCATTTATTTGGAATCCCACACTTTCACACTCACATGAATAAATATCTTGATTTTATTTGGTATGATTATTAATCTCTCTTATATCAAAGTCCACATTGGCATTAAATAACATTTTGAGCATAGAGAACTGATCTTGTTATTTACTTGAACCAAGTATATCTTTTCACATTAAAATGATTTCATTGCAAATTCAATATGATGCTACATAGTAGACGTGGTTTCTTGAGCGAAAAGTTTCCCCTGCTATCCTATCATGCACATGGTCTAGAATCTTTGAGAATTGACAAAAGGACAAGCTCACCCCTACCCAGAATAAAAATCCCTTGCTCTACAGCTAATCTGAGCAAGTATCCCTAGCATAGGAAGAAAAGAAAAATGCAAGAAAAAGAGAAAAAGAAAAATGTTATTTTGTATCATCACAACAATATTTCAGCATTATCTCAAAAATCAAGCAAAAATACAAAAAAAGAAAGAAAAAGAAAAAAGAGCAAAAGAGAAAAGCAAAAGCAAAATGCAATAAAATCCTTTCCCTACCCCTTGAAAAGAAAAGAAGGGTGAATGAGCTTGAATCCCTGGAATTCTCAATTATTCAAAAACTGTGAGGTAAGCCCCATAACAAGTGGTTTGTGCCCAACCCGCTTGGCCTTGGGTAATTCCTAGCGTGGTGATATGTCTGTCACATTAGCGACCTTCTTTTGTACTAGACCTATATCGGCTTATGGATTAGCTAGCTCTTGATAACCTAACTTGCACGATGAGTCTGGTACGGTTATATGCATATAAATCATGGTTAACGAACATTCATTTGGTTAAAGCAAATTGCTTGTATCAAATTATCTTGCTCAAAATTGGTAAATGAACAATACAATTGCACACACATTTGTATTTGAGAGATTTTGTATCATTATGATAAATCAAGATCGGTAATGAACTCACATTTGCACATGAGGATCCCTTATAAACCTACATTTGTTTTTGAGATAATTTAAAATATTTCGGCAATTCTTTTCAGAATAATTTTATCCTCTTATTTCAGAATTTTGTTTTGTATAAAAACAATTATATACATTGTGTCACAAAATTGCAAAACGATTGCAAACAACATGTTCATCATATTATTATTTTCTGTTTATCAAAAATCAAAAAATCAATCATGCAATAAAACTAAAATATTTATTTTATCTTTGGATTTCGTGATGATGGTATAAGTCTATACCTATAATTCTATGCCTAGCGCAAACCATTGTTCTAATTTTATTTTCCCATCCATTTTAAAAACACATATGGCTTACATCATTATATTACACAATTGTGCTTCAAAACGAATGAACACTTATTCTATTTCATGTCATTATGTCAAAACATTCCATCTTGCAACCATGGTATAATTTCTAAGGAATTATTCAAAAATTTATCACACTTAGGAATTTATGCCTAGCAAAAATCACTTTTAAATATATTTCATGCATAATTTTGTGGAAAAAAATCTGAAAACAAATTATCACCATCATCATTTTCATCATCACAACACAAAGTCTTAAGACAGTCTCTTAAGCACTCTTTTACTTTTAGCAATATTTCTATACTAGGACTAGCTTGACGACCTAGCGAGCGGTGACTCCATGAAACGGTCTATAACAATGACAATGTCCTTTGAAATTATTGTTAGAAGTCCCTTTTATTTTTCATCAAAATCACACCAAAACAACCAATTTATGCACATCATATTATTTCATTTACAAATTTTATGGCATGACATAACATTATAATTTACTTCCAATGACATAATTACATGAATCAACAATTCAAGCATCATAATACAACATATACACAAGTCATATCATCAAAAATAATCTATATATATCATCAATCAATTATCTACATCATCTAGATTGGTATGCCACAATCAAAACCCTGGCATACTCAATCCCCTCAAAAACAAATATATATATACATATATAATAAATCTGCACTCTACAGTAGCTAGCCTCGAGAAGCCCTCGAGCTCTCAGCCTCATCTCCTCCCCCACCCTGACGTGGAGGAGGTGGTCCCATAGAGGTCCGGGCCGTATCTCGGGTCCTCGTCGTCGATCGTGAGGATGTCCTCGATGATCCCATCATGATCGGCTCTGCAATGGGGGCTGGCAATGATATCCTCTATCCCTCTGGGACCGCCTGATAGTACAACCCCTGGTAAAATGTGGTCTGAGCAATAGACCGCACCAGATCCCGAGTGCTCGCTCCTCCGCCCCGAGCTCTGAGCCGTGTAGCCTCATCCTGTAGTGTCTGCACCTGAGCCCAGAGGTGGGCAACCTCAGCCTGGAGAGCCATCGTCTCGCTGCTCTCCCCTACCTCAACACCCTTGCCCTTATCAGGCGATGGTGGTCTCTCCCCCTACTATGAAGGGAGTCTCTCCTCCCTCCGCCCTGTCTCCCATGGCCTCTGTGGAGCCTGACCCATCCGCTGGCATCTCTCCTATGGGGACCACCGCTGCTCTCTCCTGTCATGACCCCACGCTGCCTCAATGGCAGCCTGGCACCGCCTCCCCATCCATCGCACAACCACGTGCATCGAACCCTATGCCCTCATCATCCGAGGAGGGCGGATGCCTACGTACCAGGCATCATAGCCATCTGCAACCTCGACGTCATCACCATCCACTGGCTGGATGGGGGCATCATCCATATCCTGACTCCAGAATCATTGCATGTCTAGAGCCCCGCTCAATGTAGTACTATCCCAAATAGTCCGAGAGTACTCGTAATCCCTGAGAGAAGGGATCCCCTACTGTAGACCGAACTATCATAGTACCCGATCATAGCGGTGGAGCTCTACCTCTCCCCACTCCATCCTCAGCCAACAGACTCACCTGATGTGAGCCAGCTCCTGCCCATCCTCTGCCCACCTGGGGTGCTCTCGCCATGGCCTCCAGGTGATCTAGTCTAGGATGAGGTCATCTAGCAACCTTCGAGACATCGACAGATCTATCCACCATTGTGACCCTCTCTGTAGCCACCAATAGAAAACCCGGGGTCTCTCCCGGTCAACCCCTATCAATGGGAGCCCTACCGGCCTCCGCATCGCAATGTGCTCCCAGCACCAAACCTGTAGCAATGATGTCAAGACCAGACATCGACCTCCCTTGTATACGACCCCATGCAGGATCCTATACAAGCGGCAGAGTACAAAGCTGCCCCATGCAAATCTATACCCGTGGTCTCTCATGTCATAGACTATATCTAAGAGGAGCCATGGTAGCTTGCACCCGCTTTGGTGGCACAAAAGTAAGCCACCTACCACCCCTGCCAAAACCTGAGTCAGCCTAGATGCCCCAGGCATCTACCGTAGAGACTCGATGTTCACCCCGCCCTTCTCCAGGGTGAAGCTCGGGTCTCCAATCAGCCTCATCATCGCCTGGCCTTGATTGGCCGTAGGCGTCATGAGCCATCCTTGTATGGGGATCCTCATGATCCTCCATACGTCCTCTAGTGTGGGAGCCATCTCCCCTATCGGTAGCCAAAAGTAGGATGACCCCGGATACCATCTCTCTGCTAGGGCTGTCAGTAGCCCCATGTCAGTCGGTACTTGTGGCATCTCTGCCACATGTTGTAGCCCGACCTGTCCTAGTCGGTCATGCTCTGCCTGGTCAAGCATGGCTATGTCGTCTCTTAGTCCATCGTATTTCCATTCTCGGCTCTTTAGTAATCCCCTCTGCAAAACAAACAATAACAACAAAATTTATTAATAACCAATCAGTAAAATCAAATTAAACACATTTTAAAATCAAGTTAAAGATGTTATCATCCACCATCGGATGATATCGTCCTAAATTTGGCAAAATCATCCTTTGTAGGATGAATTCGTCTTCGATTTCGTAAACTTGGGGATCGCCCCTTGTTGAACGGGATCGCCCCTAATTCGTTGATTTCGCCCTCGGACGAAATCGACGATCTAGGGACGATTCCGACGAAATAGGGACGATTTCGTCCGGACGTCGTCGACGGCCTAAAAACGGCCGCGATGTCCCAAATAATCAAAATTTAAATCCACAAATTGCACAAAGCAAAATCAAAACTAATCTACTAGGCTTAGATCCTTACCCGTAGCCCGTGTCGGACCTCTCGTCGCTTTGTGTCGCTGTCTCCACCATTTTCTCTCTGCGTAACTTTGGAACAAGTAAAGATGAACAGTAAAAATGAATTAGGGTTTTACCCTATTTTCTTAATTTTATTTAAAAAGTCAACATTTTAATTTTTGCCTTTTCGTGTTTTTACCTCAAACATTCGATTTGGGTAAAAACACGGAGGGGGCACCATAGTCAGCAGTTGTACGATTCGACCAAGAATCATCGTCTAAAAAATTGAGTACATTTTTGCTTTCTCGTAAAACGAGAAAAACTCGTCTTTAACGCATTTTCTTCAGAAATTCGCTAAAGAGGGGGCAAAATGTAGCACCCTAAAATTGGCATGGTTAAAAACCTTAGTAAAAGATAAAAGATAAAAATTTGAATTTTAACCCCAAAACCGCTCCAAAACCGCCTGCTACCCGTTTCCTCATTTTTCATGCCATTTTTAGGATTTGTTTTGACCGTTGGACGATATCGTCGCAGATTAGACGAGATCATCCCAGATCTGACGAAATCATCATGGAAGAACGTCCAGACGATTTTGTCCCAAAACCAAATTTTCATAATTAGCTTCTGTTTCAACAGCCTCTCCAACTTGGGCAGAAGCGCGTCTGCGTAGTTGGAGATTGCCCTGTTGGAGATCTCCCAAATTGGGATGATCCCCAACCTCTTAAACCTCTTCCTAAGCCTATATAAACTAGGATTTTCTAGTTTACCCCCTGACCCTACATGACCCCCTTGATTCTGATTTCCCTGAACCCCTTAGCTGATAGATTTAACTCCTTATTCCCTCGCACTACTGTCTGTGTTCTATATTTTGCATTTTCTTGCAAGAACTCTACTGTTTTGCAGTCGAAGATAGCTCGGATCGGCGCAAATGATCTCGGACGATTACGGATGATCTCGTACGATTGGAGGTGATCCTGACTGTAGTCCAGATTGGGGGCAATCCGAGTCCAGAGTTTGCATTCCCTTAGCTTTCTCTGCATTTTTCATATTGTATTTCTGCATTGTCTTGAATTATTATGTTTTTTGCATCTTGGAGTTCACCTCATTTAGCATAATCGCATGGTAAGGTTAAAATCAATCATTAAATCTACTGCATTTCCTTATTTGTTATTGGAATCCATTATTTAGGCATGTTTGCTATTATTTCTACCATTGTCCTTTGCTTCTGCACTTGCATATTTGGTATTTCGCATCTATTTCTATGATTGCAGGTTTTTGACGAATTCGTCTGATGAATTCATCAGATATCAGATGATCCTGTCTGATCTCAGATGATTACGTATGAACTGAGGTGATCTGGACTGCTACAAAACTTAGAATCTTCATCAAACATCCAGAATCAGGTATGACACATTCTAATTAGCATATTCTCTATTATTAGCACTCATTCCTATTTTTCTGTATCCATTTAAATTATCATTGGTAGATAGAATAGTTTAGATTCATCTTGGCCAAACCTAGGAGTTGAATGATTGAGTATAAAAATGAACACATCAAACCCACTATCAACCTAGGCATGGAAACTGCCACTCAAAAGTTTCCTGGTGAACCCACCATCCATCAAAAATTCACCCTTATACTCCTCCCCCGAGAGGCGGGACCTTCAAAGGGCCTCTCAGTCCGAGGTATTGTCCCATCCTTCTCGCATCCCCCTTCCGGGCGCGGATCCTATAGCCTGAGGGTAAGGATGCAAAAAATTTGGAGCGATACACCACCTATGTTCATGATTACCAGACCTAATTTGAGAAATTCATCAATAAAACTAAGGTTTTGAATGAGGGATTCTTTATGAGATGTTTTGTTAGTGGGTTATGAGATGATCTCTAGGCTGAATTCAAGATGTTCAAACCCCACACCATGATGGAGGCTATCAGTTTAGCTCGATTGGATAAATCTAAACTCTCATATCAAAGGTGGACACCATAATTTTCACATAATCGATCTTATTTCCCTCCTTGATTCCAAAATAATACTGATAATAAACCTCTTACTCCAAATCATTTGACTACAGAGGAAATGGATGTGCATCGCACCCAAGGGTTATGTTATAATTGTGATGAAAAGTTTACGAAAAGGCATAGATGTGCAAATAAGATATTGTTTTTAATATATGTGGAGGAACCAGAAGACGGTGACTATAGTGATGAGGAGAGTGATACGACTGAGGCACCAACTCCACAAGAAGAGGAACCATCAAAAACACTAACAAAAATTTTAGTCCATGCTCTTGTCAGGATTACCACCCCATAAACCATGAGAGTTGTGGGTTATTTCAAGGGCCAACGTCTCACAATTCTTATTGATTCAGGAAGTATGCACAACTTTATTGATCCATAGGTGGTCGAATGGACCAACTACTATATACACTCAAGCAATTCTTTTGAAGTCATGATGGCCAATGGAGGCACCTTACCTTGTAAAGGTAAATGTCGAAATGTCAAAATTTAGATAGGGGATTATGAACTCAAGCAAGATATGTTTACCCTCCAATTGGGAGGATGTGATGTGTTAGGATCCCAATGGATGAGCAGCTTGGGCACTTTCTCTTGCAACCTTGTAGAACTATGGATGCAATTTTCACAAAATGGACAAACATATACCCTTCAAGGGTATCAAGGCTGGCCCTACACAAATTATTAGTTCCAATCGCATGGAGAAGTTGTTGAAAAATTCCTCCCATGGGGTCATTGCACAACTATTTTAAATTTAGCCACCCACTTCTACAACAGATCCACTTCCAACAAATTTGCAACTTGTTCTAACCAAGCACAATGGTGTTTTTCAAAACCAACTACACTGCCACATTGTCACTCTCATGACCATGCTATTCCACTACTTCTAAGTAGTGCATCACTGAACATCAAACCGTACCAGTATCCTCATGCTCTAAAGTCATAAATCAAGAATATGGTACAGGAATTGCTCAAGTCAGGTGTCATTTGACCCAATACCAATCCCTATTCTTCTCTAGTTTTGCTATTTCGCAAGAAATATGGCTCGTGGTGATTGTGCATAGACTACCATGAGCTCAATAAGATCACCATCAAGGATAAATTTCCCATTTCGATAGTGGATGAATTTTTGAATGAATTACATGGAGCTATGTACTTCTCCAAGTTGGACCTTCGTTTAGGGTACCATCAAATCAGGCTCAAGGACGAGGATATTTCAAAAACTGCTTTTCGTACTCATGAAGGTCACTATGAGTTCTTGGTAATGCCATTTGGTTTGACAAATGCACCATCCACATTTCAAAGCCTTATGAACATCTTCCATACCTTAATGTGGAAGTTCATCCTGGTTTTCTTTGATGATATATTGGTTTATAGCTGCTCATAGGTAGAACACCTTACCCTTGTGGATCAGACATTACAGTTATTGGCCCAACATCAACTTTTTTCTAAGCGGTCTAAGTGCTCCTTTGGTCTAACTAAAGTGGAGTATTTAGAACACATTATTTCCAAATATGGTGTCAATGTCAACCCCAAGAAGATTCAGGAAGTTCAGGACTAGGCAAAACCCCACACTCTCAAAGGACTTCAGGGATTCTTAGGACTTATAGGTTATTACAAAAAAATTGTTCTAGGAAAATAGCAGCTCCCCTCACATCTATGTTAAATAAGGACTCTTTCACTTGGATAGGGCTCGTTGATCACACCTTTATTGAATTAAAGCATGCCATGACCACCACACTTGTTCTAGCCATGCCATATTTCTCTAAACCATTCATCATTGAAAGTGACACTTCCGGACGTGGCATTGGGGTAGTATTGATGCAGGAAGGGAAACCCTTGGCCTTCACTAGTAAGGCACTCTTTGAGTGTAATTTGGGAAAATATATATATTCCAAGGAGATGTTGGCCATCTTACATGTTGTCACCCATTGGATACCATATCTCATTGGGTGTCATTTATCCATTAAAATAGACCATCAAAGTCTCAAATATTTCTTAGCACAATGGGTTGCTACCCTAGAACAACAAAATTGGGTTTTTAAACTCATGGGCTATGATTATGATATCACCTATAATAAGGGAAAATAAAATCTTGTGGCTGATGCTCTCTCTCATCAATTTTAGGCCCTCAGTATGCTATGTGATATCTCCACACCTGTCCCCCAATGGATAGATTCCTTACCACAAGAGGTACTTCAAGATGCAAACCTACAAGCTTTGCTGGATTCACTTCAAGCTGATCTGACTTCATACCTAGGCTACAATTGGGATGGCCAAGATTTGTGTTATCACCAATGCCTTGTTATTCCTCGTGCCTCGCCACTCTGCGATCTCTTCATGAAGGAACTACACACTACTCCCTTTGCAGGTCATTCTAGATTTCTCAAAATATATGAACACCTCAAGCACACATTCTTCTGGAAATGGATGAAACAAGATATTTGTGACTTCATGGTAGTTTGTGATACCTGCCAATGGATGAAATGTGAAACAATTCATTCTTCGGGCACTCTTCAACCATTACCCATTCCATATTAGGTTTGGACTGATATTTCAATGGATTTTATTAAAGTGTTACCTAAATCGGGTGGTAAGTCTATTATTCTTGTGGTAGTGGATCACCTTTCAAAGTATGCTCAATTGTGTCCCCTTGCCCATCCTTACATAGCCTCCACCATTGCCTAAATATTCCTTGATTCTATTTTTCATCTTCATGGTATTCCCACCTTCATTGTATCCGATCGAGACCCAATATTCACTAGTCATTTCTGGCAATAGTTGTTTAAGTTGCAGGGAACGAAGCTCAAAATGAGTTTAGCTTATCATCTGCAAATGGGTAGTTAAATTGAGATTATCAACAAATGTTTGGAGACCTATATTCATTGCTTTGCATCATATCATCCTTCTCAATGGGTGAAGTGGCTTCCTCTGGCCGGATTTTGGTACAACACGTCCTATCATATAGCTACCAAACTCACTCCTTTTGAGGTTGTTTATGGGTTTCCTCCAACCACACCTTCATACATTCTAATAAACTTCAGGGTCTAGGAAGTTGATATTACTCTTCACTAGTAGACCGATGTCCTTCACCAGCTGAAGCATAATTTAGACATGGCACAAAACTGGATGTGACAACAGGCCGACCATAATTGATCTAAGCGTAGCTTTGATGTGGGTGATATGGTTTTCCTTCACTTGTATTCATACAAACAATCATCCCTCCAACTTTGTCGGTGCCATAAACTTGCTACAAAATTCTATGGTCCCTACCAAGTTCTACAGCGGATTGGTTCCACTGCTTACAAATTGGCTCTTCCGCCCACCTCCAAGCTCCATCCTATTTTCCATGTTTCATATCTCAAGAAAGTTGTGGGCACATAGGTATAGGTTCAATCAGCATTACCAAAATTGTATGAGGAAGGGTCCATCTTACTTGAACCAGAATAGTTGTTGGATCATCGCACCTACACTCTTTGCAATAATACCATCACATATGTCCTTGTCTAGTGGTGTGGGTTCTAGCCAAAATATGCTACATGGGAGCCTCTCCATTAACTCCAACACTAGTTTCCTCAATTTCAGCTTTGAGGATAAAGCTTTTCAAAGGGGAAGGACATGTTAGGATCCTATTGTAAAACCATTTTGTAATTCTTATTTACCTATGTAATAACCCACTTCCAATGTGGGGATCCTATTTTAATGTTATTATGCAATACTTAGTAATGTAGGTGGCAATAAAGGTACCTCACCAAGTGGTACCATCTCATGTAACCATTTTTATCAATATTGTAACCGATGTAGTAAGATACCTTGCCCAGTGGTACCATTTCATGTAACCATTTTATCAAGATTGTAACCGCCATTTGGTGGGAAATTCTAGCTCGAGTGGCATTTTGCATGTAAGCCACCCCTTGAGCATTTAGGTAGGTTTGCATGTAGTTTTCCTTTAAAAATATATGAATCCATGTACGAGATTATCTTTTTGCAAGCTAATGAAATATTGAAGGAGGTTGCCCCCTTGAAGAGGCTTGTGATTCAGTTTTACTGTGAGATTGTTTCATTTTTGTAATTTATTTATGCATAGTGATATTGCGTTATTTGATGTATGTGAGTTATTTTTTAGTGTTTTGTGTGAGTGTGCTTTATTTTAATAGTAGGTTCCTAACAAGGCGCCACTTGACTATGAAGAATGCTCCAGGGTGGCACATCCTTGGCAGAGTAAGGCACCACCTTCAGAGTAAGGTGCCTCCTTGAATTTCTTTTGAGAGAGAGAGAACACTCTAGTGGTGGCACCTCCTTGGCAGAGCAAGGCACCGCTCCTCTAGAGTAAGGCACCTACTTCAGTAAGGTGCCTACTTGGGAAGGCACCTACTTCAGTAAGGCACCTACTTGGGTAAGGTGCCTACTTTCATAAGGTGCCTACTTTAGTAAGGTGCCCACCTCAGTAAGGTACCACTTGACAATGAAGAATGCTCTGGTGTGGTTCCTTCTTGGCGGAGTAAGGCACCGCTCCTCCAAAGTAAGGTGCCAGAGGAAGGCAACTCCATTAGTACTATAAAATAAAATAATCCTAAAGAGTGGTGCCTCCTTGGCAGAGTAAGGTGTTGCTCCTTCGGAGTAAGGCACTAGAGTAAGACATCTCCCTTTTGAAGTTGTTTTTGCCTCCATCATTGAAAATTTAGTGGCTGACGTGTCTACTGATGTGAGGTTGATCAAGCCTCCTAAAGTTCTCCTTGTACAATATCGGTGTCCACTTATTCCAGGCATGGGGGTACATAAATGTTTTCCTTAGCATATAATTGGTGCCCACCCTGTGCCTAGATATGCACTATCCTCCTATTGCATATTTTTATGGATGATGAGCTGACCTAGGCCCTGTTCCTATAGATGCCTATTTATTGAGCAATCAGGCCATTCCCCTACAAAAATAAAATGGAAAAAAAGAAAAATGTAGTTAAATTTAATCTATGCTTTTTAGGCCCTGGCTCTCAGGATACCTGCAGCTTGCATGCAGGTATTGTTCCTACAAAACACATTTTAAGCTAAAAAAATAGAAGCTATACTAATTTTTCTTGGTGGACACCTCTGCATCCACCATGTTGTTGAGAATTTTGGCAAACTTTTACTTGCATGGGGTCTCCCCCATGCCTGTTCTGGACACCACCAGTAAGCTTTTAGACTTGTGATATGGGCGCAACCGATGGCCATTTGCTATCAAAATGGTGTTGCTACTGTCAATTGTCTTGACCCACACATCACCATTTCTAATTATTTCCACCACCTTGTACAATCTCATCCATATTTGCATCATTTTCCCCTTCAATTATTGAAATATAGAATCATACAATAGTACCCAGTCTCCCTCTTTGAACTACTTTGTTTTAATGTGGCTGCCATGCCACTGCTTCCTTTGCTTCTGCACAATTTTGGTTCTCTATAGGGTGTCCATTCAAAATTCTTCCAGCTAGTTTAGCTATCGAATGTGTTCCTTATGTGCTTTGTCTAGGCTCAGGTCTAGTTCTACCTATAGCGACCCCAGGATGCATGCATCCCTTTACTCTACTTGCAATATTATACCCAAAATGAAAATTAAATACCATGAAAAACATATAACATAGAAAGTAACAAAGATATATCTCTTTATTTATATTAAAACTCGGTTACATGTCGGTCCAACTTAGGGATACCCATTTTGATACAATGAATTACAAATGAGGAAAATTTCCCCTAGCAAGGGGTGGTGCACTTTCACAAGCTTCCTAGTTCCGCACACAAAAATGTATGAGGGCTTACAGATGCCTCCTTCTCTAGGTCTGATTACCAGAGGGATCCTCTTGCTCTTGTATGTTTTGGATTTGCTCGATGAACCTGTAGTCCTGTAAACAATGAAACAACAATACATGCTTAGATGTCCGAGATTGTCTCCCTGGATGAGGCTATTAGCAATAAATTAACTTACTAAAAATATGATGAAACTATGCTATGAAATCATGTAAATCTATGCTAATGATATGAAGATATGAAGAAAGTAGAATAAAAGAAGCTAATTTCTAAACCCTAAGCTAGGCCTACAAGCCACTATCCAAGATAGTGGTCGCTAAAGTGAAACTTGCCTTCTTTGCTCCAAGGCTATGGATCCAAGCTTGTATCCGATGTTGAAATGGTGGTCGATTTGTTCATATTAAACCCTTTATCGGCTAGCACCTTGTTGCTCCTTAGAGATGCTCTAATATGCTCTCCAATTAGGCAAGGCTTTGCTGTAAAGGTAATCTCCAAGGGAATCTCTCCAAGTCTCAAAATCTCTCCTCAAGGAAACCTATTTAATGCGTGATGATAAAATTTGGATATGTTTTTCTCTTTCTGATGAAATTGGATGTCTATTCCAGATCCCTGGTGCTCTTAGGCTTGCACATTTTAAAGTGTGTGAAACCCTAGGTCTATGTTCAAAACCCTAGGATTGAATTCCTCATGCGTAATGAATGTTCGCATGAGAAGCTCTTGTTTTTCTATGTTTAACTGAAGTCTAAATATGGATCTAAGACTACTATGCGAACTGGTCATGAAATGGGAATGCAAAGTTGTTCTCGCTCACCTTTATTGCATGCAGACTACCACTTATGCCCATTAATGGGCCGATTTGTTGGTAGAATACTTTTTATGGCTTAGCTACTGTCATATGTAGTGACTAATATTTGGCCACTGTTGTCTATAGTGACTAAGGTCTAGCCACTCTAAGCTTGAGCAGCTAGAATCTGGACACCCTGGTTTACAACGGTCAAGCTTGGATGGGCTTACAATACCCCAAATGAGTGGTGATAACCACTTTTTATGCTTGGAAATTCCAAGGTTCTATCACATGGCCTATGAATGTGCCTATGTAAGTAGTTCCCCTAAACATGACATGTTTTAGGTGTCTAAAGATGCCCTTTTTTGTAATTCATTGTGTGGAAAACACAACGCTGAGAAAAAATATAGATTGATATGTTTGTAGGGTGTATGATGATTAGTAGTCTGATCAACGTTGGATGGCCCAATCATGTAAGATGGTGTGCATCCCTTGAATTATTGCTTCAATGTTTAGAAGGCTTAACTTAGGTCAGTGGCTTGCACATGTTCACTTGCACTCATTCCTCAAACTCAATTGGGTAGCTTCAGTTGCTACAATCAGTTTTGACTGGTAGGAGAGCTACAAATTGATAATGTCATAGTTTGCTTATGTTCCTAGCAAACAAGGGAATATTTGTAATTGTTGTATGCAATGATTCATAGGATGAACGCAATTTGATATGATCAAGTGATCCTTTGTTGATTTTGACTATGAATATATTGAAGGTTTGAACTACTTCCTCACACAATGGATTGGTGAGGAAATGACAATGAATAAAGTGAGAAGTTGCTTGACCAATATGACTAATTTTGTCCCTTTCTAGCATTTTCTATTTTAATGGGTGAACCCCCATCCAAGTGTAATTCTAATTATTTATGATAATCATCCATCCCTATCCCGATGTGCGTTTCGGCTATTACTAGCCTTCTTAGGGAGTTAGGATGAGTGATTCTATTCATGCTCATTTTGTATTACTTTGGCTTAGTATTTTTTATGTCATTAGGGAATTAGGATGATCCTATCGTACCTGTGGGGCATTTTGACCATCTTGGTCTCCTTCAAGATTGAAGGAGGTACATCGTAATTCCTAAATTAATGTTTTCCCCAAGTAGCCTTATGGTAACCTACTCATCTTATCAAATTACATGGAGTGCGAGTTGCTGCAATTGCCAAGTTGATAGAGTAGGTAATTGAATATGAGTCTTACTTGGGAATTTGTTTTATGTGATTTTTTTTATTATTTTGATCATTATGATGATTATGAACCTTCATAATGTGCTTATTTGATGTTTTTGTTGCTTCTCATGGGAGGAATTTGCTTGTTTTTATCTATGATCTTGGCCGCTGTTAGGTCCAGCGACTCCAAATTCCTGATCATGGCCACTCTCGTCTTGAGTGGCCAAGAAATGTGGGCCACTAACAACAACAGTGGCCAAGGTGGTATTAGGATAAAATAAAAAGTGACCTAGGGTTTTTACCTTTCACTTTCACCAGATTTCATTTTTCTTCTCAGAGATCTTGGAGTGAAATTGACTTTTGCAACTTGGAGTGCTTCTGCGACTTGGAGAATCATGGTTGCATAGGGTGAGACGTCATCGAGTGGAGGAGTCGAAGCTTCTCGGGTACTCTTCTACACTTTAACCCTATTTGTTTTTGTTTGGGTAAAATGAACCACATTAAGTAATCGGTAAAATGAACTTCATTAAGCTCGTTGGTAACGAATTAACCCGTAGTTAGACTTGGCTTATGATTTAATGCGGTGGGTTGGTCCCCATTTTTTGTTCTATTTATTTTTTGGATGTTTTTGGCCTAGGGCAGATGTTTTCATCGCATCGCCCATCGGCCGCTACTGATAAGAGCAGCCAAAATGGCCTACAACTTGGTTGTTTTCGCTGGTAGCGGCCGATTTGAATCTCAACGATCAAAAATTTGACCATTGGGGCTTAGCCGCTCTCAGCTTTAACGGTCAATTTTTGGCTGTTGTAGGCAATAGCGGCTAAGCACACTTTAGGATATTTTTTTTTTTTTGCATTTATGAAATGATTAATTGATTTTTTTTAAAAATTTTGACTCTTTTTTTTTAATTTTGTTGTATGACCAGGTGCACTTATTGTTGTTTTGCTTAGACTTTCAGACTAACCTATCATTACTTGCACTGTTTTCATGTTTTATTATGATTTATGCCTTAGATGCATTGTAGTTATACTTTGATTTTTCTTTTGTTATTAGATTCTCACTGCTCGGGCTTGGGACCCGAAGCTCATGAATGACCTTCTCCCCCTTCAGGATGACACAGACTAGAAGTGGCTCAAATCTCATGGGCTCCAGTATGTCACTAGGCTACCTCAAATCATGTCATATCAGGCCTACCTTACGGTTTTGGTCCATCGATGGGAACCTCAGACTAATACCTTCCACCTTCCTACCGGTGAGATGACTATCATGCTAGAGGATATGTATAGGATTTTTTGGCTTCCTTTTGATGGAGTGGTCATTGTCTCTTTGGCCACTAATGATCGTGATGATGTTTTCACTTGGGTTTTCATAGGGTGCTCTACGAAGGCCTTCAGGGACACCAAGTCTAGAGGAGTGTCTATCTTGTAGTGGTATGAGGAGAAGGTGTTATCTGAGAGATATGCAATATTTTTTATGGTCATCAGTAACATCTTGATTCTAAATTGCTTAGGCTTGAGGTTCCTATGGAACCTCCTTGTGATGGTTCAGGATATGATGGATAATGAGGCACCCATTATCTATGCATAGGGAAGATCTCTATTGGCCCAGTGCTATGATGAGTTGTACCACATCCATCGATGAGGTCACGTTGGTATTTCTTGTAGCTTGCTCCTATAGGTTTGGGGATGGGAGCACATCAAGGTCGATCACCCTAGAGGGCTTCCTATTGATATCACTGTCATAGAGGAGCGGATGTAGTGTTATTCTACTAGATGGGCCTGAGGGCCCAAGGGGTGCAAGAGCCATCCTCATGCAGGGGAGCTTTTCCACTACACTGCTACTTTCACTAGGCTAAAGGTCAGTGATGTCATCTGGCAGTCATATCATTATTTTCTAGGTTGGGATGATCCTGCTAGTTTCACAGTGAGAACACGGCATGAGCAATGGATCATCAAACTTAAGGTTGGCATTCACGAGCATTTATTCTACTCTCGATTTCTTTGTGAGTACACGTTATAGCAATATGTGCCTCTGGTTCTATTTATATATAGGTGCCTCACACTAGATGGAGATCTTCCTCCACCATGTATCACAGAGTTTTCAGATGAGGAGGATGCCCTAGTGGTTGCCCCAAGAGTTGTTGGGGGAGTTACAAAGGCATACACTCAGTGGTGGGGGAATCATATGTGGCATGGTGATGGCATCTTGAGTCGTGAGGATGATGGTATAGATCTAGCAGGGCATAGAGTCTAAGCCAGGACTAATGCATGGGGTCATCTAGTAGGATAGGTAGCAGTAGAGGAGAAAGAGGCTCTTGAGGAGGAGGATGAGGAGCTAGATCCTGAGGAGAGAGATTATCCTTTGAGAGCATAGCTGCACGAGGTTGAGGTTGAGCTCTAGTCGACCAAGATTTAGGTTCAGTAGTGAGATGCCACCATAGAGCAGCTTATGCTATAGATCCAAGCTTTGCAGGCTACTATCAGGGGTGGCACTGCTAGGATGTAGTTTGTTGTACCTCCTTCCACATCATAGGGTGCTATAGGGATAGACTCAAGGATAAAGGTTCTACACCTGAGGTCACTGTTAGATGAGTATGAGGGGAATATTTTAGGTCATGTTGGTCATATCACCATCCTCCATATCTAGCTTAGGAGGCATGGCCTTATTTCCAAGGAGGCACCAGGTGCAGGTGGTTCACAGGTCAACGAGCACTCCACCTCAGGGCAATCTTCCACCCATCCTAGCCAGAGGACCTAAACTCAAACAAAGATATCGGTAGGTTCACACCATTTGACTCGTGACATCACCATAGGGGGAGGTGGCACTAGGGGAGGTGATGCAGGAGGCTCAGGCCCTGTATTTGATTGATGGTGCTCTTGGTTTAGCATTTTTAAGGTTTGCTTGACCTATATGACTGTAGCCCTACGAGAAATTTTGTACATCCATGTATTTTACACATATGTTTATATGATATCTTTATGTTTATGACTCATTATGTGTATCATTTATTGCTCATGTTTTTGTTGTTATTTGTTTTATGATGAGATGTGATGATGGCATTATGATGACTTGATGTATATGTTAGATGATAGATGATGTGAATGTTGAGATAGACGCTCATGTAGATGCGATATGATCTACCTATTGTGATATGATGTGATGTATTATGCAGTGATTTAATGATGGATTTTATGATTTTTGGATATGTAAATTATGATGTGATTTTTTTGGATGTGAATGGATGAGTTATGATTTATGTATTTATGGATGAAATGTTTATAATCTAAATGCATATTTAATTTTGATTTCAATGTGTGCATCTAACTTATGCTATGACATGGTGAATGCAATATGAAATATAATGTGAATGAACTTGTATGTTTTAATCATTTAAAACACAAGGAATGCATGTGCTATGATTTCAATAATCCAATGGGTGATACCACATAAAGTATAACAATCATGAATGCTTAATAGTAATTCTAATCATGAGAATTAATTATTTAAGCCATCCATATGTGCAATGAAGTGGTGTGGGATGAATGTATTTTTTGGATAAGCTTTTGTAATTTAAAATATATAAAATAATCAGTGGTCATCTACATATAATTTATGACATCTATTCAGTATCTAAATATTTTATTATTACCCCCTAATTTATAGAAGCTTATGCAAAAAGTTGATGTTTTGATTTGATGATATTATTTGTTGCTATGTAGGAATTTTTGAGGGTTTTCCTAAGACTTCAAACACTCTAGTTACCCTATCAATAGTTGTGTACTGACCACATAAGAATTTTTTAAAAGCAAGGTTTTTACCATGTACCTGGATATTCATTATCCCTGTGTGTGCAAATGAATATATATTTTGAGATAGAACTCAAGCATTTCCTTCGATGTCATACAGGATTCTTTTAGCCCATTACTAAGATCAGGGATTCTCAAGTGTTCCTCTCATCCTTATGTTGGACTTAGTTGGACTATACCACTAGGCAGTATTGGGTTACCTAAGCTAGCTCATCCACATTCAAAAATTGGTCTATACAAATGCTAGAAGCTAATGTAATAGACATATCATCATGCGTAAGGATTTCTCCTTCCAGTTTTGTACAATGCCAAGAATTCCATGTATTCAAGCTCCATTCCCTTCTTTTCTTCATTTTCATTTAGGTTTTTGCTCATATGTAGTGATGAAAATCACTGTTTCTTTTTTATTGATATGTAGTGATAATAATAATTATTTATTTTTTATTGATTTTTCTTTGAGCAATGGATTCATGTAGTGATGATAATCACCGTTTGACTTTTCTTTTGGTTTTTGGAATTTTTGATAATCTGAGTGTGTGCTTTGGGCTCTTGTATTTGTGTATTATTTTAGGCTTTTTGCTTATTTTGATTTAAGCAAGGGGATTTAATTGGGTAGGGTGAAGCTTGTCCTTTTTCCAATTCTCAACACCTTTAAAATGGTTTACACAGGAGGATAAGCAAGAAAAATCCTTTTCGCTTACTGTAAACTACACCACTTTTGTAGCTTTCATCTTTCCCTTATACCAGCTAGGATTTTAGTGTTTTAATTAGTGATGGGATCCTGAATATCCAAGACTCTCAGCTAGACCTTATTCTCTACTTATCAAGGTTGCTTTCTACAAAAGCTGATAAGACCACTAGATATGGTTGAAGGACTAGGAGACCTCAGTATGTTTCTTATAGCAACATGAAATGGTTGTGTTGAGAAACACAGTTACTCGCATAGATGCATGGATGGAGATGGACTTGATGATTGTGATTGAGATACAAACTGTTGCATCATTTGTAAGACTGTGATCATAACATATGCAAATGCAATGGATATGTATGCTAAAATGCAACTATGTGAATGTGGATGTGAGATGCAAATGTTTTTCTATATTTTTTTTGTTTTTTTATTTTTTATTTTTGACCAAAGGGCTTAAATATGCCTTTGGAGCCTTTTATGATGTGACCAAAGGGCTTAAGGGTGCCTTTGGAGCCTTTTTATGATTTGACCAAAGGGCTTAAGGGTGCCTTTGGAGCCTTTTATGATGTGACCAAAGGGCTTAAGGATGCCTTTGGAGCCTTTTTATGATTTGACCAAAGGGCTTAAAGATACCTTTGGAGCCTTATGATTTGACCAAAGATCTTAAAGATGCCTTTGGAGCCTTTTATGATTTGACCAAAGGGCTTAAAGATGCCTTTGGAGCCTTTTATTATTAGACCAAAGGGCTTAAGGATGCCTTTGGAGACTTTTATGATTAGACCAAAGGGCTTACAGATGCCTTTGGAGCCTTTTATGATTAGACCAAAGGGCTTATAGATGTCTTTGGAGCATTTTATGATTAGACCAAAGGGCTTACAGATGCCTTTGGAGCCTTTTAATAAATGTGACCATATTTTTTATCTTTCTGATTTATTTGAATGTTTTTTTATTTTTATGAAATATTTGAATGTTTTTTATTTTTATGACATATTTGAATGTTTTTTATTTTTATGACATATTTGAATGTTTTTTATTTTTATGACATATTTGAATGTTTTTTTTATTTTTATGACATATTTGAATGTTTTTATTTTATGAGTGAAATGCCTTCAAATGAATGATGTGTTGAGAAGCAACACACCCCCACTAAAAAAAATGAAGTTCCATCCTTTGAAAGTTTTTACTTTGCTTTTTTTTAGCAGGGACCCTCTTGAGTTTTCCGGGTTTTAAATTCCAAATTTTGCTTGCCTCCTTCTTCAAGTTGTGCATTTATCAAAATATCTAAGTAGGCTTGCATGAGGCATTGTCTTCAATTTAAAACTTTTGAAAGATTGCATGTAAATGTATTAATTCATGTTAATGCATTTTCTCTTAATCCCTGATGAATTCTAAAGTTTCGTTTGCAGGTTCGGATACCCTTTTGCCTTATTTAGATCCTTGCAAAGTTTCATTAAATTCTAGCCACTTTGAGTTTTTGTCCTTTTTCTGCACCAAAGGCAAAGGGAGGCTAAGGCAAAGTCAAAAAGAAGCAAGGCATAAAAGTGTCACAAAATCGTGACACCATGGAGAGAAAAGGGCCCAAGGCAAGAGTGCGTCGTGAAATTGCGACGTCGCGATTTCACGACGTCGTGATTTTGCGACGTCGTGATTTCACGACGTCGTGATTTTGCGACGTCGTGAAATCGTGATGCGTTTAGCGCAAAGTGCCGAAGTCTCGAAAGTGTCATGATTTCATGACGCCTTCGGGATGTCATGAAATCGCGACAAGAAATGTGCAAAGTGCTGAAGTCCCGAAAGTGTCACAATTTTGTGATGCCTTCGGGACGTCGTGAAATCACGACAAGAAATGTGCAAAGTGCCGAAGTCCCAAAAGTGTCGGATTTCGCGACGCCTTTGGGACGTCGTGAAATCGCAACAAGAAATGTGTAAAGTGTCGAAGTCCCAAAAGTGTCGTGATTTCATGACACCTTCAGGACGTCGTGAAATCACTACAAGAAATGAGAAAAGTGCAAAGTGCAGGGTCGCTATCACGATTTCGTGACATGTCACGTTTTCGCGACAGTGACAGAGAAACAAAGGCTAAGTCAGAGGAACGTCGCGATTTCACGACATGTCACGAAATCGTGACATGTCGCAGTTTCGTTGTAGCAGGAAAGATAAGAAAGATCCTAAGGTAGAAAGAGGTCACGAATTTTGTGGCCATGGTGAGTAGAAAGAGCCTAAGGCAGAAAGAGGTCGCGATTTCATGACATGTCCCATTTTTGCGGCCATGGTGAGCAGAAAGAGCCTAAGGCAGAAATAGGTCACGATTTCATGACATGTCGCAAAATCATGACATGTCGCGGTTTCGTGGCCATGGAGACAAAAAGGTGCTAGGCACAAGAAAATTTCATGATTTTGTGACATGTCATGAAATCGTGACATGTCACGGTTTCGATGCAGGCAAGACAGAAAGGTGCTAGGCGCAGGAAAAGGTCGCGATTTCACGACATGTCGCGGTTTCACGATAGGTAAAAGGAAGAGCTGCCAAGGCGCTGGAAACATCACAATTTTGTGACATGTCACGTTTTCACGCCAAAAGAGACAAAGAGGCCGAAATGGAAAACAACTAGAAGCAAGTACGAAGCGTTGCGGTTTTCGTGACACGTGTCGGATAAATAGAGCCGACATGTAATAAACATTAGGATTTTGATTTAATAATTAGGGTTTTGATTTAATAATTAAGGTTTTGATTTAATATTATTAAAATACTAATTCTTGCATGTCTTTTGCAGAAAGCCATCTGGCAGTTGCATACTAACGAAAGAAATGACGAAAAAGACAAAGTTAAGCGCAGATTAATCGAGGACCGTCACATTAAAATTTGAGATGCCGAGAATTGCTGTTTCATCCATATTTTACAGATCTGGCCGCAAAGAGACTTTACGGTGACTAAGCAGCTGCCCATTTAATGGAATATGTCGACAATTGATCGAAAAATGAAAATATCTACACACAGTTATCAGAATTTGCCGATGGACGCATTTAATGAAAATTTATGACAGAATTAATGGCATGCAGAGATTTTTAACTCAGAGACGACTCTACGAAGATGAAATGTCAGAGAAGTGGTGACTCATCCAAATTTCCCAGGGGAATTAATGAAGATATTTACACACAGTTACAGGTGGATGCAAATAATATCAAATTCTACCTTCTCCATTTATGGCAAGTAACTGCAATGAAATTTGCAGAATGATTAAAATTTATCAAACTCTATTTTAAAAGGCCTTATATTGTAAAACCTAGGTAGTAGAGTTTGAGGGGGTAAGATTTAGGGTTTGAGAAGAAAATATTTTTGAAAAGATCAGGGTCTGTCCTGAGTCTATAAATACTTCTTCTAAATGTAAATCAAGGGGGCGGAGACTTAGAAATAAAAGGCTATTTGAGCAATTTCTTGCAAATCTGATTTGAAAAGCTTTGTTCTAGACTTAGAGTTGGTGTGATTTTTCTTTTTCTGTGATAGCATGGCCAGGAGCCTAATCTGTTTCAGATTATGATAAGTTCATTTTCTTTTGTTTTCGTTTCATTAAGGCTTATTTAATTTATGCTATAGATCTATGTTACCAGGATTGGATATCTTTGTTAGGCTTCATTTTCTTTACTGTATGTTAGGGAAAATTACAGATTTAAGGTTCAGGCCTATTATAATTGCTCTGTCCTCACTGTGCGAGCTAGGCTACCGATGAAAGATACCAATTTTAACCGACTTCCCTTCTATTTATAATTTTTTGTTAGACCTATTTCATCTTTGTCTTATGCTCTTAGTTGAAAGTGATCTTAGAAAGCTGGACACTTTCCTCTTTGATTTGTTCTATTGTGAAGCTAACCGGTATAACTAAAAATTGGCAATTTTGGTTTTGCAGCTTAAGTTAGATAAACTTCTCTTTCTGCCCTACCCTAATCTCTCTGTTCCACCATGAAATGATCCATTTTTATCTTTCTTTAAATTTGTCTTTTATTTAAATCTGCTAAAGTATAAAGAGCTAGATCAAAGAACTGATTGTAAATCTGATTATCCACAAAGATAACCAACCCCAAGAACATTACTGAACTGAATTCCAGAGCCCATTGTAAGGTAATAGACAGTCCACTTGAAACTATTCCAAAAGTGGAAAAGAGTGAATAGACATTCGACCCAACTCTGTAACTCACACCTTGGATATCCAGCCAGATCCTAAAGTGAGTGGGATTTTATCCCGTATAAGTGTTATTGGTATTTTATGCTCATTCTTCATAGGGTGTGTATAAAAGTCGAACTAACATTTAAAATTGGTGCTAGAAGGAGGGCCTCACTGAACTCCGTTCAGTATTGTAAGTTGTCTGTGCAGAGTCTAGTATTTTATCTTTTGAATCCTTTTCCCTCTTCCTCAGCCTTTTAAAACTTGTTTGTTTGAGTTTTTGCCTAAACAGTGGAACTCAACACCAATATTTAAAATTGCTAGAAAAGAGGACCTCAAGTTCAGTAGTCTGTTAAGGATTATAAGGTTGTAAGTGCTGGTGAAAAGCTGGATTCTAATTATAGAGTGATAAGGTCCCACCCCAGATCTGGAGAGCTCCTTGTGCCTAAATTAGAAACTCCCAGAAGAAGCAGCCTCAGAAGGGCCAGTTCCTTGTCTGAAATAGTTTTATCACCACTTGTAGTTACTCCAACTACAACTAAGAATATCATTGTCAATCCAGTAATAATGGCAAATTGGTTAGGCTCCACTACCTTAAATATCTCGGGTGTAGCCCATGACCTGCCCAAAAATCTTGAGAGATATCTTCCCAGATATAAGCATGATGGAACAAGGACAGGGAAAGAACATATGGTAGCTTTCAAGAATGCTTTAAAATTTTTAAATGTACAACATGAAGACGTGGCTTGCAGATTGTTCACGTTCACTCTCCAGGAGGGAGCTTACGACTAGTTTTTAAATCTCACTAATGATTCTATTACCAGTTGGAATGACTTGGAAAAGGTTTTTGTGTCACAGTTTGGTGAGGTAATAGATCCTAGTGTATTATACCAGTAGTTTTCTGGTATTAAAAGAGAAATAAATGAATCTGTCAGATCTTACAATGTCAAATTTCAGAAAGCTTATGGTAGACTGACTGGTTATTATGTGCCGAATGTAGACCTGGCATTAGAGATTTTTAGAAATTCTCTAGATCCAATGACTTCTATTTTCTTGAAAAGAGATCCCTCTATTACCAATTTAACAGAGGCTTACAAAGAAGCTTTGGTTCTGGAAAGACAGTTGGGACCCCAGCCTTTAAATACTCATCAAATTCCTTTGGTCACATAAGCTGCCCCTATTTTCAACCCCATACCACATCAGATGATGTTGCCAGTGTGTCAGACTCCACCAACAAGAAATCCATTGGCTGTAACACCTGCTAAAAATGTACAAAACCCAGGAAAAGAAGCTGATAATGCAAGAGTTGAAGAAGTGTCAAAAATAGTCTAAAAATTGGCCAATGATTTTTTGAGTTTTAAAAGGCAGGTTTCTACTGGGGAGAACTCAAACAGGTATTCCTATCAACAGTAACGGATTCACTCGGCCCCCATACAAACCCAATAAGGATTACAAAGGTAAAGGTCATGATGTAAATATTTGTGATTTGGCTTTGCCTAACTGGTGCAGGATACATGCTACTTCTCAGCACGGGGAGTTGGATTGTTTGGAATTTTGTAACGCCTTTGAAGCTTTGTCTGGGGAGTTGATTTCTCTAGAACATCAGAGAAATATGGATGGCCCAAGTTCATCCAGCCACAGTGTAGCTATGGTCTTAGATTCTTTCACTTTCCCGGAGGAATCTGAGAATGTAGTTGAAATGCCTATGGATGAGGTGCAGGATTTTCAATAGTACATGAGGGACAACTACAACCTAAGAAACAGAAATCCAGAGCCCAACACTACATCTACCCCTCCGGAAAACTCTCACAATGTTCCTCCAGATCCATCTTCAAGCAATAACCCATATCCACCCAAGGGAGGAAATCCGAGGGGACTAGATGCTTTTGTCCCTCCACTCAATAAGGGATATAACATAGTGGAGGACATGAAGAAGATCAAAGCCAACATCACTCTTCATGAGTTGGCCCAAATTTTAGAACAGAGGGACAACTTGATTAAAACATACTCTGGGCCTACTACAAAATATTTGGACAGGGGAAAGAAGATGGCAAATGTGAATGTAGCCATGTATAAATAGAAGACTGAAGTTCTACCTTTTCTACTGACTGTTCGTATTTTTGGGAAAAACTTACACAACTATCTGGTAGATTCGAGTGCTTCAGCTAATGTTATGCCTTTGGCAATTTGTCAACAGTTGGGTTTGACCCTAATGAAGTCTGAAAGAAGAGTGGTCCAATTGGACAAATCAGAGGTTAAAGTAGTAGGTGAACTTCAGAATATCCATATCCAATTAGCATCTAAACCAAGGGCACAACATAGAATTGAAATTCAGGTGGTGGATATTCCTGTGGGGTACGGGATGCTTTTGAGCAGGGATTGGTCAAAATCTTTGAATGGATATTTGGCAACTGACTTTTCACACATGTGGTTGTTGTGGAAAGGAGTGGCAAACCAATTAAGGGTTGAAAGAGAACCCAGATACAAACATACGATCACTGAATATAATGCAAAAAATGAGACTATAAATATTGTTGATGTAGATATTGGAGTGTATAATTTAACAACGGGACAAAATGAGAATTTTAGTAAAGCTCATCCTGTTCATAGTAATGAAGTTTGGACGCTTCATGTGGATGGGGCTAAATCTAAATAGGGTTCTAGTACGAGGGCAGTCCTTAAAGGGCCTAAGAATCAGACATATTTTATGTCTTATCGCCTACAGTTCCCTTGTACAAATAATTTAGCGAAATACGAAGCACTGGTATTAGGTTTGAAATTTGCTTTGGACAGAGGTGTAAGAAATATTCAAGTTTTTACAGATTCAGAATTGGTGGCTAATCAAGTTAAAGGTAAATTTCAATGCAAAGCATCCTACTTAAAAGGATACAAACACCGGGCTTGGGATCTTGTAGAAGATTTTGATGCTTTTAATCTGACACACATACCTAGAGAGCAGAATTCACGTGCAGATGTCTTGGCTTCTTCAGCCGCAAGTTTGAAACCACTAGAAGAATTTAAATGGAACAAGTTCTCGATTGAGTTAGTCCCTTGTCCCTCGGTCCCAAATAATGTGGATAATTTTTAGGTTTTCTCTGATGACCAGCAGATTATAAATTTTTTACAGAGTACCAAAGCATTTGAAAATGCTATAATCAATTATGGACAAAGGGATACTCTATTGGAGCAGTTAGACGATGAAAGGGGAATAATAAGGTTGAAAGATAATAGAATTCCAAAAGGGATGGTAGAACTGGAGCGGCTCTTTGATGTTGACCAAATCAAGCAAAAGGTGAATTCTGAGGATTCTATGGGCATAACAAACAGTGAGACTGAGAACCTGAACGTGGGGACTGAAGAAGATCCCAAGCACCTCAAGTTGGCTAAAACTTGTGACCCAAAAATAAAAAGAAGTATGATTGATTTTCTTCATAGGTCCAAGGATGTTATGGCCTGGTCTTACAAAGACTTAAAGGTTTTTGATCCGAAAGTTTACACTCATATTATACCTTTAAAAGAGTTTTGCAAACCTTTTCGGAAAAAACAGAGGCATGTCAACGCTCTGCTAGAACCCCTCATCTAGAAGGAGGTAGAAAAATTATTGAGTGCCACCATTATTTTTCCCGTTAGGCATTCTACTTGGTTGGCCAATTTGGTGCCGATCAGAAAGAAAAATGGAGAGATCCGCTTATGTGTGAATTTTAGAAATTTTATCAAGGCATCTGAGAAAGATAATTATCCTCTACCTTCTATGGATGAGGTGTTACAGATTGTCAATGGTTCGAAAATTATGTCTTTCCTAGACGGTTTTTCAGGGTATAATCAGATATTGGTTGAAAATGAAGACAAGATGAAAACTGCCTTCACAACCAAGTGGGGAACATTTGCCTACAAAAGAATGTCGTTCGGATTAATAAATTTCGGAGCCACGTTTCAACGTGCAATGGATCATGCCTTCAAGGGCCTTATGGGTAAATGTATTGTTGTTTACATGGATGATTTAACAGTCTTCTCTAAATCTCGGTTTGACCATGTAAAACACTTGGAGTCTGTGTTCAACAAATACAGGGAGTTCGGTATTTCTTTGAATCTGAAGAAGTGCATTTTTGGTGTAACGGAAGGAAAGCTCCTTGGGCACTTGATCACCAAAGATGGCATTTTCATGGATCTTGATATATTTGAGGCCATATCCAGCATACCCTTTACCAACTCTAAGAAAGAGTTGAGATCCTTCTTTGGAAAAATTAATTTTGTCAGGAAGTTCATCTCCGGCTTCGCAGAAATAGTCAAGCCACTGAATGACATGCTAAAGGAAACTGCTCAGATTGTCTGGACAACGGAAGCTAAAACAACGTTTCAAGAGATCAAGACTGCCATCAAGCAAGCTCCAGTTCTAGTGAGCCCGGATTTTAGTATAGATTTTTACTTGTACACCTTTTCTTTTGAACACACACTTGCTACAGTTCTGACCCAATGAAGAGAAACGGGGGAGCATCTAATTGCTTTCAAGAGTACCAATTTAAAGGGGGTTGAGCTAAAGTATTCTTGCTTATATAAACAAGCCTATGCCTTGGTGAGAGCAGTTAAGTAGTTTAGGCACTACATACTAAGAAGAAGAGTTCATGCTATAGTTCATGGCCCAGCAGTTAAATACCTTTTAAGCCAGGACGAATTGGGTGAACTAAGGGGTAACTGGGTTACAAGACTATAGGAATATGACTTAGAAATTTGGCCTACAAAATTAATCAGAGGACTTGGTTTGTCTCGACACATTGCCGAAATACCTATGCAAGAAGAAATTAATCAGTTGAATTCTGGATTCGATGACTGGTATGGAGATATTGTTCATCTGCTGCAATTTGGAATTTGTCCATCTCACTTGAACAAAACCCAAAGGAGAGCACTAAAACTAAAGGCCGCTCATTATCTCCTCAAAGGAGGCAACTTGTATAGAGAGAATTATGCTGGCATTTTCTTAAGATGCATTTCTCAGAGTGAAGTCAATGAGGTGATGTCCAATTTTCATGAAAAGTTAGGGGCAGGGCATTCCTCAGGATCTGCCACTACGCATAAAATATTGAGAGCAGGCTATTACTGGCCTACATTGTTTAAAGATGTGCATCAGCATGTGATAACTTGCCATCAGTGCCAAAATTTTGCATCCAAAGAGGCCAATCGAGCTCTACCCTTGCAGCCTGTTGTAATAAATAAACCTTTCATGCAATGGGGACTTGATTTTGTGGGAGTGATAAACCCAAATTCTTTAGCAGGGCATAAGTATGTTCTAACAGCTACTGATTACTACACAAGATGGGTCAAAGCAGCAGCCACCATGAGAATTACAGCTCATGAAGTGATCGAATTTCTAGAGTCAAATGTCATAACCAGGTTTGGGGTTCCTCTGAATTTGGTGTGCGATAATGGACCAGCCTTCCAATCATTAGAGTTTGTAGAATGGGCATACCAGATGGGGATAGTTATCAGATTTTCATCCAACTATTATCTCCAAGGTAATGGACTAGCTGAGTCCACAAATAAGAATTTAATGAATGCCATTAAGAAATCTATAGCAGACAAACCTAGGCAATGGCATACATTATTGAAATATGCACTTTGGGCTGACCGGATAAGATATAAAGTGGCTCTTAAGACTTCCCCATTTGCTTTACTGTATGGTACTCAGCCCATTATTCCCATCTCTCTGAAATTATCTACTTATCAATTTGTTTTAGACTATTTTTAGGATCAATCAGATGCAGAGGCTCGTGTTTTGGATCTAACTAATTTACAGGATGAACGACTCCAAGCCCTGGAACATTTCAGTCGGCACCAAGAAACCGTCAAGTGCTGGTTTGACAAAAGAGCCAAAGTGAAAGCTTTCAGACTTGCAGACCTGGTGCTTCTATGGGACAAGGCCCATGAAAAGAAGGGTAAACATACAAAGTTGCAGCCGCTATGGATAAGGCCAAACCAGATTGCTAATATTTTGGGTAATAATGCATTTCGTTTACAGGACCTTGATGGTAATTTTCTGAACCTCCCTGTTAATGGTCAATACCTAAAACATTATTTCTCAGCTGTTCCGTCCAATATATCGTTTGAATGAATCACAAAGAAGTTGTAACATGTGTATACATTGTAAATAAGCTTTAAAGTAGTTTTATTTTAGTTTATTTTATTTTAAAAGTCTATGTTTTACCCTTTGGGGTCTGTATAGTTTATTTTATTTTAAAAGGTCTGTACAGTTTATTTTATTTTAAAAGTCTGTGTTTTACCCTTTGGGGTCTGTACAGTTTATTTTATTTTAAAAGGTCTGTACAGTTTATTTTATTTTAAAAGTCTGTGTTTTACCCTTTGGGGTCTGTACAGTTTATTTTATTTTAAAAGGTCTGTACAGTTTTATTTTATCTTAAAGGTCTGTGTTTTTCCTTTGAGTTCTGTACAGTTTTATTTTATTTTAAAGTTCTGTGTTTTTCCTTTGGGGTCTGTACAGTGTTATTTTATTTTAAAGTTCTGTGTTTTTCCTTTGGGGTCTGTACAGTTTTATTTCATTTTAAAGTTCTGTGTTTTATCCTTTGAGGTCTGTACAAATTTCTTTAGCTTTTAAAATTCTGTTTTTTAAGTTTTGCCTGGGCAGTAAAGAAAAAGTCAGCCTTCTAAATTTGTTTTGCTCTGAGTTCAAAATCCAGTGTTCATTATTCTAATTGTGAGATAGTCTGCGATTTCGCGACGTCGCAAAATCATGACACCATGGAGAGAAAAGGGCCCAAGGCAAGAGTACGTCACGAAATCGCGACGTTGCGATTTCGCGACGTCGTGAAATCGCGACACGTTTAGCGCAAAGTGCCGAAGTCCCGAAAGTGTCATGATTTCGCGACGCCTTCGGGACGTCGTGAAATCATGACAAGAAATGTGCAAAGTTCTGAAGTCCCTAAAGTATCACGATTTTGTGACGCCTTTGAGATGTCACGAAATTGCGACAAGAAATGTGCAGTGCCGAAGTCTCGAAAGTGTCACGATTTCACGACGCCTTCGAGATGTCACGAAATCGCGACAAGAAATGTGCAAAGTGCCGAAGTCCCGAAAGTGTCATGATTTTGTGATGCCTTCGAGACGTTGCAAAATCATGACAAAAAATGAGAAAAGTGCAAAGTGCAGGGTCACTGTCACGATTTCGCAACATGTCGTGTTTTCGCGGTAGCGACAAAGAAACAAAGGCTAAGTCAGAGGAACGTCGCGATTTCGCGACATGTCATGAAATCACGACATGTCACAGTTTTGCTGTAGCAGGAAATATAAGAAAGAGCCTAAGGCAGAAAGAGGTCACGATTTTGTGACATGTCACAAAATCATGACATGTCGCGTTTTTGCGGCCATGGTGAGCAGAAAGAGCCTAAGGCAAAAAGAGGTCACGATTTCGTGACATGTCACGAAATCGCAACATGTCACGTTTTCACGGCCATGGTGAGCAGAAAGAGCCTAAGGCAGAAATAGGTCATGATTTCACGACATGTCATGAAATCGCGACATGTCACGGTTTCGTGGCCATGGAGACAAAAAGGTGCTAGGCGCAGGAAAAGGTTGCGATTTTGCGACATGTCACGAAATCGCGACATGTCGCGGTTTCGAGGCAGGCAAGACAGAAAGGTGCTAGGCGCAAGAAAAGGTCACGATTTCGTGACATGTCACAAAATTGTGACATGTCGCGGTTTCACGACAGGTAAAAGGAAGAGCTGCCAAGGTGCTAGAAACGTCGCGATTTCGTGACATGTCGGGTTTTCGTGCCAGAAGAGACAAAGAGGCCGAAATGGAAAATAGCTAGAAGCAAGTATGGAGCGTTGCGGTTTTTGTGACACGTGTCAGATAAATAGAGCCGACGTGTAATAAACATTAGGGTTTTGATTTAATAATTAGGGTTTTGATTTAATAATTAAGGTTTTGATTTAATATTATTAAAATACTAATTCTTGCATGTCTTTTGCAGAAAGCCATCTGGCAGTTGCATACTAACAAAAGAAATGACGAAAAAGACAAAGTTAAGCATAGATTAATCGAGGACGGTCACATTAAAATTTGAGATGCCAGGAATTGTTGTCTCATCTAGATTTTACGGATCTGGCTGCAAAGAGACTTTACGGTGACTAAGCAGCTGCCCATTTAATGGAATATGTCGACAATTGATCGAAAAATGAAAATATCTACACACAGTTACCAAAATTTGCCGATGGACGCATTTAATGAAAATTTATGGCAAAAGTAATGGCATGCAGAGATTTTCAACTCAGAGACAGCTCTACGAAGATGAAATGTCAAAGAAGTGGTGACTCATCCAAATTTCCCAGGGGAATTAATGAAGACATTTACACATAGTTACAGGTGGATGCAAATAATATCAAATTTTTCCTTCTCCATTTATGGCAAGTAACTGCAATGAAATTTGTAAAATGATTAAATTTTATCAAACTCTATTTTAAAAGGCCTTATATTGTGAAACCCAAGTAGTAGAGTTTGAGGGGGTAAGATTTAGGGTTTGAGAAGAAGATATTTTTGAAAAGATCAGGGTCTGTCCTGAGTCTATAAATACTTCTTCTAAATTTAAATCAAGGGGGCGAAGACTTAGAAATAAAAGGCTATTTGAGCAATTTCTCGCAAATCTGATTTGAAAAGCTTTGTTCTAGACTTAGAGTTGATGTGATTTTTCTTTTTCTATGATAGCATGGCCAGGAGCCTAATCTGTTTCATATTGTGATAAGTTCATCTTCTTTTGTTTTTGTTTCATTAAGGCTTATTTAATTTATGCTGTAGATCTGTTTTACCAGGATTGGATATGCTGGTAGGCTTCATTTTCTTTACTGTATGTTAGGGAAAATTACAGATTTAAGGTTCAGGCCTGTTCTAATTGCTCTGTCCTCACTCGTGCGAGCTAGGCTCACTGGTGAATGATACCAATTTTAACCGACTTCCCTTCTGTTTATAATTTTTTTTTAGACCTGTTTCATCTTTGTCTTATGCTCTTAGTTGAAAGTGATCTTAGAAAGCTAGACACTTTCCTCTTTGATTTGTTCTATTGTGAAGCTAACCAGTATAACTAAAAATTGGTAGTTTTGGTTTTGCAGCTTAAGTTAGATAAACTTCTCTTTCTACCCTACCCTACTCTCTCTATTCCACCGTGAAATGATCTATTTTTATCTTTCTTTAAATTTGTCTTTTATTTAAATCTGCTAAATTATAAAGAGCTAGATCAAAGAACTGATTGTAAATCTGATTATTCACAAAGATAACCAACCCCAAGAACATTATTGAACTGAATTCCAAAGCCCATTGTAAGGTAATAGACAATCCACTTGAAACTATTCCAAAAGTGAAAAAGAGTGAATAGAAATTTGACCCAACTCTATAACTCACACCTTGGATATCCAACCAAATCCTAAAGTGAGTGGGATTTTATCCCGTATAAGTGTTATCGGTATTTTATGCTCATTCTTCACAGGGTGTATATAAAAGTCAAACCAACATGATGTTGAGAGGTTCAGGCTCTTCAAAACCCTCTAATGATGTAAGGTGATATGTTTCAGGCCCGACATTTTTTGAAACCATGTAGGGGCCTATCCAATTTATCATGAATTTGTATTGCAAGTGCGATAGTAGGTTTGAATTCT
Organism: Wollemia nobilis; assembly: GCA_028583015.1. Taxonomy (NCBI): domain Eukaryota; kingdom Viridiplantae; phylum Streptophyta; class Pinopsida; order Araucariales; family Araucariaceae; genus Wollemia; species Wollemia nobilis. The sequence goes on from JAQPPZ010016473.1 coordinate 18,822,031, forward strand.
ATTGGTTTTCTTTGAGCACAAGATCCCCAACTCTGAATTCCCGTAGATGGACTTTACTATTGTAAGCTCGTGCAAGAAAACTCTGATAAATATGGAGATGCTCTAAGGCATTGACTTGGTATTCATCAAGAAGCGTTAGTTGATCAAGGTGTCTTTGTCGTGCGGTGTCATAATCTATCAAGTCTTTCAAGGCTACTCGCAAGGTTAGAATTTCCAACTCTAGGGGCATGATGGCCTCAGTGCCATACACAAGTGAGAACGGTATTGTCCCAGTGGGAATCCACACACTAGTCTTGTATGCCCATAGTGTGAGAGGCAATTGTAAGGGCCAATCCTTATGATTATATTTTACTGTTTTCCTCAAGATGAAGATGATGGTCTTGTTTGAGGCTTCTGCTTACCCATTTGCTTACGAATAATATGGTGTTAAAAAACTATGTTGAATATGGTATTTTTTCATTAAAGCATGCACATTTTTATTCTTGAAATATGGTCCATTATTCGATATTATCTTTGAAGGGACCCCAAAATGACTTATGATATTATGGAGTATAAACTCCATAATCCTTGGTCTAGTAGTCGATGTCAAGGGGATCGCTTTGATCCATTTGGTAAAATACTCGGTGGTCGTTATGATGAATGTGTGTTATCCTAAATATGGGGGAGAGATCTTCCCAATCAAGTCTAGTCCCCACTACAAGAAGAGCCATGCCGCTAGGATGGGTTGCAAGGCTTGTGATGGCAAATGCATGAGGTTTGCATGATGTCGGTACTTAACGCATCTCTTGACATACTCGTAATAGTATTTATCCATGGTGGGTCAGTAGTAATCCATTCTCAATATGCACTTAAAGATGGCCATGCCACTAAAGTGTCCACCACATGTATTATCATGAGCTTGCAAAATTGCCTAGGATTCTTCTTGGGGATCAAGACAACGAAGGAGTATGCCATCATAGCCTCATCTATATAGGATATCTCCTAGCAAAATGTACCTAGTCACATTTTTTTAAATGCTCATCTTTCAAAATGCGACAGACCTTGCAGTACTATTTCAAGCCTTAGGAACTCCCACAATTGGGATAGCCAATCCTAATAAACCACTGCTTCTATGGATAAAACAACATGTTCCCTCTGTGGTTCAGAATCTAAGAACATAGATTGATAGGTAACCCTATGGTGAACGGTTGTTCCACACTCCGTAGGACCTTGGGATATCAAATATTCCTAAGGGTTCATTTGCAAGAAAGCTCTAAAATTGAAGGACCAATCTTGATTTTGTTCATTCTAGATCATGTTGACTGAATCTAGGTTGTTAATAACCTCTCGTTGTATCACTGAAAATACGAGAACTTTCACATGAATGGTTGTGAAGTCAGGAGACAAATTTTTAGGGATTAAGGATCCCAATGATGCCATGGTGTCTATGAATATGTTTGACATATGAGATATTGCCTCAATGTCATACCATTCTAGCTAGGCTAGGTAGGTGTCAACAAGTTCCTTGTAAGCTTTTAGGAGTGGGCACCTGCATTGGAATAGGCCTTTGACTTGGTTAACTATGAGCAAGGAATCACCAAAGATGTTCAATCTTTTAATGCCCATTGCCATAGTTATTTTAAGTCCCAAGATCAAGGCCTCATACTCTATGTTGTTGTTAGTGCAAGGTAATTCTAGCTTGAATGATAAGGGCAATGGAGAACCCTACAGTGTGATAAATACTATCCCTACTCTACCCCCTTGCTCACACTTTGAACCATTTAAGAACAATGACATGTCTCTTTCTTTCTCAGGTTCTTTGAGTTTCGGTAGATCTAATAATACAAATACTGCATCATCAAATAGCTCTATGGTGAGAGGCTTGCTCTCCTAAAGAGGGACCTCTGCTAATTGATCTGCTATGACTTGTCCCTTGATGGACTTTTGGCTTATGAATTCGAGATTAAATTTTGTCAATAGCATGATCCACTTTGTCATACGTGTATTGTGATAAGTCTTGTTCATCATGTACTGCAAAGGATTTTGTTTGGATATAATGTAGGTCGTATGGCTCAACATATAGTGTCACAACTTTTTGGTTGCAAAGACCACTACTAAGCACAACTTTTCTACATACGCATATCCCATATCATAACTCACCAAGGTGTGACTAATGTAATATATGGCTTGCTCTTTGTCTTATGCATTCTTTTGGGCTAACATGGTGCCCAAAGCAAAATCAGTAGCTGATATGTATAGTAAAAATGGTATGTCTGGCCTTGGTGGAGCCAATATTGGCGATGTTGCCAGGTATGTTTTGATCTTTGCAAAGGCTTGTTGGCACTCTTCATCCCAATGAAATGGGAAATCCTTGCGTAGAAATTGGTTCATGGGTCTACACTTGTTTGACAACTATGCAATGAACCATTTGATGGATGCTACATTGCCTTGTAATCTTCTTAATTCCCTAATGTTGGTAGGGGTGACCATTTCCAATATAGCCTTTACTTTTCTAGGATTGACTTTGATGCCTCTCTTAGAAATGATGAACCTTAAGAGCTTACCAGAAGTTATGCCAAACATGCACTTCTTAGGATTCAATCTGACATTGTGTTCTATGAGGCGATCGAAGACCTTTATAAGGACTTGAGCATGTTCTTGTCATAATAAATACTTGGCTAGTAAGTCATCAATGTAGTCTTCCAAGATATTATGCATATAGTCATGAAATATGTATGTCATGGCCCACTAATATGTGGCACCAGCATTCTTAAGGCCGAATGGCATTACTTTGTAACAAAATGTCCCCCATGGAGTGATGAAAGCAGTCTTGTGCTGGTATTCATGTTTAATCTAGATTTGATTGTATCCAAAAAAACAATCCATTAAGGAGAGCATCTCATGACCTGCGATGGTATCAACAAGAGCATCTATGTTTGGCAACGGGAATGAATCCTTTGGAGTTGCCCAATTCAATTCTCTAAAGTCTATGCAAATATGGACTATTCCATCTAGTTTTCCCATGGGCACCATGTTTGATACCCATTCAAGGTAGTCAATGGGCACTATGAAAACCACATCCAGTAGTTTTTACAATTTTTTCTTCACCATCAAAGTGACATTTGGGTGCATCTTCCTTAATTTTTGCTTGACTATCTTCTTTAGGGGATCCAATGAAAGGTTGTGAACAACTAACTTTGGATCGATCCCTAGCATGTCTTTGTAAGTCCAAGCAAAAATATTTGACCTCTCTTTAAGGAGAGGGATTATGATGGCTTGTTCCTCTAGAGATAGACTTTCTCTAAACTTGAATTTCCTTGTTTGAGTAGGATCATCACTGATGTCCACCTTGAAATTCACTTCTATAGCCATATGTGACCCATCCTCTAACTAGTGAGGTGTGGGTATCAAGTGAATGTCATCGATGGGATTTACAGGTCCTACTGACTTAGGATCCAAACCAGTATGGAACACGTCATACGCACAACCTGGTGCAAAATGGAATGGTTGCAACATCTCTTCATTAGATAAAATATCCTCAAGCTCTATGGGTGAATCAACATGATCCCAATCAATAGCCCCTGTGTCAAGACATAAATTTTTAGTGGTATCGATTGGGTTATGAAGTGGAGTGGTCATATTAATGGAGATCATGTTGATGGATGGAATGAAATCTCTAGAACCACATGGGTGAAATATTATCTTAGAGGTTTCCCTTCCATACTCATGATGAGGCTCTAGAGGAAAAGGAATCTCTAGATCTGGCCCATGAGTAGGCCGAATAATAGGATCATTGGGCTCTATCCACCCTCTGAATGTAGGCAGGGGGGGATTGACCATTTGGTGAATGGCATCTAAGTCAACCGGTCTTCCTACAAACCATAAATGAGGGTCTATGGCACAGAGTGCCGCATCTCTCTCTACCAATGTGCTAACTTGTTGTAAATGATGAGGCCCAATATAAGCCATTTTGGTTTCATCTTGAAAGTTATCTTCACTTATCCAAAAACTGTTTGCATTTGTATGTGGCCCTAATATGATAGATTCATGTCTTGACCCCAAGTAGGAAATTTTTGTCTCATATTAATATTCCTCATCACTTATGAATAAGCCATTTGCATTAGTATCTTACCCCAAGCTTTGGGGCCAATGTATTAATCCTAGATAGGCCCTCTCTGTTGAGTCCTCTGACTCATAGCCACTCTCATCTGATATGAATCCACTCTCATTGTAGATGGACCAAGTAAATCTATTTAAATAGTGAGGCCCATGATAGGCCAAGACCTCTTGTGCTTCATCATCACTTGCCACATATATGTTTTCCTCTTGCTTATCATCCCATGAGTTGTATCTTATTGGGGTGGCATTGATTGTGGATCTTGGATGATAAGACTTGGGTGGTGGTATGTTCACCATGGCCACTTACTTGCTACTCATAATTCTTGAACTTATTGGGTGATAAGGAATAAAATCAATGTCTTCTCCTAACACCAAGCTCAATCTATCCAAGGCTACTGCTAGAGAGTCATCCCAACATCTGATGTGATAGCCTAACCAAAACTTGTTAGTGGGAAGTTGGTATTGTGGCTCGAATGGCCGTCTACGTCCTTGCTCATATATACCAAGACCGTAACCATGCTAATGGAAACGTTCAAAGTAGCTTAGATCAAACTCAGGATTAGAGAGGTAATAAACATTAAAAGTGAATAATTTGTCATTGTCCTCTTCCTTATCAGTAGACTTATGGACGCACCCTAGTCCAGCATAGACAAAGTTTATCTGATTGGGAGGGATTTCAAGTGAAACCATTGTTCCCACTGGTGGTCTTAAGTATTTTGGTCATTCGATGTCTTGTTTGGACTCTATGATAGGTGTGAATGTTATATTCTACACAAGGTACTCTTCTATCCATGTACTTGCCAAGTGTATAGTTGCATGTGAGGTGGATGACCCCACGGATGACACTGGCGAAGTAGGATGGTAGTCATCATCTTTGACTTGATCTTGGAGATCTTCTTCTTCCATGGGACTTGGACCTTTCTCAATGGCTATGGTTAGCACTTCCTTGAGCTTCATTTCCTTACCCATGGGTGCCTTTAGCTTCTGACTATCCTTTGGTTTAGACGTTGATGGTCTCTTAGAAGCATTAGTCATGTTGGGTGCTAAATGAGGTATTGATGTGGATGGGTCCTTCCATACCCCTTTGTCTTTGTCATTCAGTTGCATAGTTGGAGATGAAGGCCCAATGTACAAGTGGATAGAGAGAATCACAAATTCTCCTAGGCAATCCACTTGATGGACGTACTTAAATGGCTCCTCATCAGCTACCACCATATAAACTTTGTTATCATGCACGTACTTGACACATTGATGCAAGATTGAAGGAACACACTTCATGTCCCTTATCCAAGGTCACCCTAAGAGGATGTTGTACTGCATGGCCCCTTACAAGACATGACACATCACGGGGATGGTCTTGTGCCCTACCTTGATAGGTAGGACTATCATTCCCATAGTATTGCATAGAGCATCATTGAAAGCCCTCAATGTGTAGGCTCTTGGAATGATATGAGACTTGGGGATCTTGAGGTGTTCTATCGTTGTTGTTGTGATGATGTTTATTGATGAAACTATATTGATCAAGACCCACTTGAATGGTAAATCATTGACTAATGCCACAATATGCAGTGGAGGGTCTGGTAAGGTAGTAGGCACTTTCTTAATCTCGTAATCATAAAATCGGATTATAGGTTCTTGGAATTCTTGTACTTGTCCCACAAAATGGGTGAATGCATTTGGATCTTATGGTTGGAGCTCAATTATCCTTAAGATCTCCATCAAGGTCTCCCTATGCTTTGGGGACTGTTGTATGAGCTCATAGATAGATAGCTTGGTCGAAGTCGTTTGTAAGTTTTTCTCAAGTCTACTCCGAATAGTAACCATAGGTCGGGTTGGTGGACCTGGAAGGTTTTTTTGCCCCTACCTCTACCTTGGTGTAGTTGGGACATTCATAGGAGCTGCAGGAGGTTGCGGTTGACCATACCGTCTACTCCTGGTTGCTATATTGACAATTTCAACCATCCCAACACATCTATGGGTAGGTATATCAACTCGAACCTGATTGACTTGGGTCCCTTGCTCTCTAGGGTCCTCATGATTTTGTAGCGAGTTTTTGTATATGCCCATATCTCTATTTTTGGAGCTAATGGTTTGTCAACTTTAAGCTCTCCCACCTCAATCATGTTTTGCACTTGGTGCTTGAAACCATGGCAAACCTCAATGTTGTACCTTGGTATCCTATGATACGAGTAAAATTGATCTTCCCTATATCCTTTTGGCTTAGGATGGTTGGGATTTATGAGAGGTATATCATGGAATCTAATATTTCCCACCTCACTCAATTGGTTGAAGATTGATTGCATTGATTCTATCAATGGTGTGAAATATCGAGGGGGTTTGCATTCTCTTTTTCTCCCCTGATTATTATTTTGATCATAGTTGGCTGGTGGGGGATGCGCCTGATAATTTTGTCATTGTTGTGTAGTCCCATCCTTAGGTGCATCCAATACCACTTGATTGAATAGAGCAGGGTTGGCCTGCTTCTACTTATTTTTGCCATTTTTTCATTTTTGTTCCACTCCTTGTTTCGAAGTTTGATGGTTCCCTCATCTACTTTTATGTCCTCAATGAGTTTATCCTATGCGAAAGATTACTAAAATGAGGGGTACTATTATAGTTGTAGCAAGAGATAAATATTTTTGGAACAACTCTTTGTGAACATTCAGATGATCTCTTCTATGGGAATGGAGAATGATAAATTTACCATGACCTTTCTCCATCTATTCCCATAGTTCATTACTAGCTCGTCATCATAATATCTCAAATTGGATAGGTCCAAAAGGTTTAATTTTCTCTTAGCACAAAAAGAGAAACACTTCAATAAGGCATTCACCAATTTTTCAAAGTTGGATATGCTATGCTTGGGCAATTGGTTGAACCATTGGGTGGCAGCGCCCAAAAATATCATGATGAATTTCCTTAGCATAAGAGCATAATTGTCTTCAAGATGAAAACATGCATTGATAAAATTGGTAACGTGCTCTTGTGCATCCTCTTCACCCTTAAAATTCTCTAGCCTAGGCATCTCAAAGTGCTTAGGGTAAGCAGGGCTAGGAACTAATGGACACAATGGTTGGTTGTGTATTTTGCTTAATGTTGGTTGGTTCCCATCTGTCTCTTGTTTCTCAAAGGACTTCATATTTTTAGCAAGTGCTTGAAATGCCTTTGATATGAGGATTTCCTCTCCCTATAGACCCCATCATGATGGTAATTGAAGTAACCCTCTATCCACTTGATTTGTTCTATTTTCTTCCCTCCTGTGAAGGGATTAAGGACGTGTCCTCTCCTGATCTACTAGGTTTACCCTTTCTCCACTAGTTTAGTTTCACTCATGATTTAGAGGGTGGTTCTATTACGGGTTCCCTTCTTGTCTAATACGCACCTCTATTGGTGAGTCATTGTGTTGATCTCTTTGATGATCATTACAATTTTCTTATTGGTTGTTATGATCTAGCTATTCAGCTTGCTCTCCTAATTGTTGTTCATGTTGGTGCAAAATCCTTTCTCTCTGTTTATCATGTTTGAGAGCTTCCACAAGATCTCACTCTTTTCACAAGGCATTCTCTAGCCATTACATGCGATTAAAATGTAATATCATAGAGGACTCATGTTTATCTGACCCTATTCTAGCTGTATTGACTCGTAGATCCCTCGAGGAGGTTTCTACTATTTCCTTGCTCTTGCTAGCTAAGGTCACTTGTTCAATGCATTTTTGAGTATCTCTATGATCTGACTTGGTATGCTTAATATGGGGTCACCTTGAGGAAACCCTAGTTTGATAAGTGGGCTTAGAATTCATGGTTCATGAGCTTCCAGATGTAGAATTCCCCATAGCTATGGTGTTGGGAGGTGCCCTCGAATAAACCCGATCCAACTCATCTAACTACCTTGTTCTCCATGGCTAATCTTGTGGGGTGCCATTTATCCCAATGAGGTCATAGTCTATTGGAATCCTTCCTCTTGTGTGAAGGATATATTCTATTTGATGTCTATGACTAGATGTATCTTTGGTTTCATGCCCCTCAGTGGGCTGATCTATTTTGAATATTTCATGTGAATGTTGGGATGTTGTAACCCCTGTGTCTCTTTTTGATGATGAAGGTTTTGTGGTCACCCCCATTCTCCACGAGGATGGAGATGTGGTTGCCTCATCATATCTATGTGAAGAATGGGTTTTGGAACCCCTCTTATTTCCATGTGGGGAGGAATCCCTTGAGGCCTCCTCATGGGTCTCTATGTTTTTTGAGGAAGCCCTTGAGGTCTCCTCATGTATCCTTGATGATGATGGTCGTAAGGCCTCTTTGTGTTTATGTTATGTAGTTCCATTATGTTGCTCCCTACCTGGGGTTTCTCGAGGAGATCCCCCAAGGGTTGAGTTATCACCCCTTAGACTCACGGAACTACATCTCACGATCTTATGAGTAGGTCTTCCAATGTGACTATGACTTCACCTAAGGGTGTGAGTTGTTTCAGGTTCTCCCTCGATATCAAACCGGGGATGTTTACTTCTTGTTTTGACCATTGTGTTTTTGAGAGTTTAGCTTTTGTGTTACACTTAACTGTGACCAAACAATACCAAGCAAATATTTATCTTTATTATCAATTTAAGTGTGCCCTAAACTATTTGCTATATTTTTATGATTTGTTGTTTTTCTAATTTTGTCTTTGTGTTGGATTAAGAATGAGGATACTCATCCATAGTGATAATCAAGAACACTCATGCCAAACATGATTTCTCAAAAGAGACTAGGGTACACCACTTAAATACCAATGGGGATTTCACCTAGTTCTTCCACTCTGAACCAATGATTCCAATAGTGGGAGACAGTTTGAACATAAGTAACTTAGTAACACTATAAGCAAGTTCCTCAATCCATTTCTAGGAAGCTCTAGGGGGAAAACCGATGGAAGGAGATGAATGCAAATGTCACCATACTGAATTGAGAATTGGTGATGAAATATAACTCCCAAATGTTTAAATTATGTGTGTGTGTGTGTGGTGTTAATTTTAAAGTTTCTAGAGTAAGAATTCATCATACAGTAGCAATGACTCTTTCCTATATGCCTAATACAAAATACATTTCAATTTTTAGAAATATGCATAGCTACTATGAGATTAATATATGCACTCTATCAGGTTAAAATATGGCCTTTAGAAAGACCTTAAGGCAAGCAAACCAACACACAGTTTCTAGCACGTTGGGTTCTAGGGTGGACTTTACAAGCAGAAGCCACTATTCCTAGCAATGCCTAGTGGTAAATCTAAAAAAACTCTAAGACGTGCAAGACGCATGTTTATTCTTTTTCATTATTTAAGTTTTCCAAATTGAAATATGTCTTAATTATCACTATTTTTAAGAAAAAAAAAGCAGACTAAAAACCATAAAATATCAAAAAATATGTACCAACCTTTAATCTAGCTCAAAGAACAAAAGTTATATCCTCTGCTGCACTACAGTGCTGGTCACTGTCACTCAGAGTAGCTGAGCCTGTGAGCCACTTTCGATCAGAGTGGCTTATTCCTAGTCACTGTATACTAGAGTGGCCAAACATACACACAAAACTAAGTTAGTATTCAGGCCAAAAATAATAAATTAGCAAGAGATTGTGGGTTTGAGTCCCACCGTAATCACCATTTGTAGCGACCCTGGGATGTACGCATCGCTTTACTCTACTTGCAATATTATACCCAAAATGAAAATGGAAGACCATGACAAGCATATAACACCAAAATTAACAAAGATACATCTCTTTATTTGTATTAAAACCTAGTTACATGCCATTCCCTCTTAGAGATACCCATTTTCATACAATGAATTACAAAAGAGAAAAATGTCCCCTAGCAAGAGGTGGTGTGCTTTCACAAGCTTCCCGGTTCTGCACATGGAAATGTATGAGGGCTTATAGATGCTTCCTTCTCTAGGTCTTATTGCCAGAGGGATCCTCTTGCTATCGTATATTGTGGATTTGCTCGATGAACCTGTAGTCCTGTAAAAAATGAAACAACACACGCTTAGATGTCCAAGATTGCCTCCCCGGATGAGGTTGTTAGCAATAAATGAACTTACTAAAAATATGATGAAACTATGTTATGGAATCATGTAAATATATGCTAATGATGTGAAGATATGAATAAATTAGAATAAAAGAAGCTAATTTCTAAACCCTAAGCTAGGCCTGCAGGCCACTGTCCAGGACAACGACCGCTAAAGTGAAACTTGCCTTCTTTGCTCCAAGGCTATGGATCCAAGCTTGTATCTAATGTTGAAATGGTGGTTGATTTGTTCATGTTAAACCCTTGATCGGCTAGCACCTTGTTGCTCCTTAGAGATGCTCCAATATGCTCTCCAATCAGGCAGGGCTTCGTTGTAAAGGTAGTCTCCAAGGGAAGCTCTCCAAGTCTTGAAATATCTCCTCAAGGAAACTTATTCAGTGCATGATGATAAATTCAAGATATGTGTTGCTCTTTTAGATGAAATTAGATGTCTATTGCAGATACCTAGTGCTCTTAGGCTTGCACCTTTTAAAGTGTGTGAAAACCTAGGTCTATGTTCAAAATCCTAGGATTGAATTCCTCATGTGTAGTGAATGTTAGCATGAGAAGCTCTTATTTTTCTATGTTTAACTAAAGTCTAAATTTGGATCTAAGACTCCTATGTGAACTGGTCATGAAAGGGGAATGCAAAGTTGTCCCCGCTCACCTTTATTGCATGCAGAATGCCACTTCCACCCATAAATGGGCCGATTTATCATAAAAATGTTTTTTATGTCTTAGCCGCTATCGTCTACAGTGACTAAGATTTGGTCATTGTTGTCTATAGCGGCTAAGGTCTTGCCGCTCTGAGCTTGAGCGGCTAGAATCTAGCCACCCTAGTTTATAGTGGCCAATCTTGGATGGGCTTAGAATACCCCATATGAGTGGTGAGAACCACTTTTGATGCTTGGAAAGTCCAAGGTTCTGTCACATGGCCTATGAATGTGCCTATGTAAGTAGTTCCCCTAAACATGACATGTTTTAGGTGTCTACACTACCACCATTTTGAGTGCCTTTACCTCAAATTTTATGGGCATAATTGCATCCTTCCCATATACCAACTGGAAGGGTGTGAAGTCGGTGGTTGATTTCCATGTTGTATTATATGCCCATATTGCCTTAAGTAATCTGGTAGTCCAATCCTTCTTGTGTTGTTGCACGATTTTGTTAGGATGTTTTATATCTCCCTGTTGGTTACCTCCACCTGCCCTTTCACCTATGAATGGGAGGGGGTAGTTCTATTGTGTCATACCCTGTATCATTCCATCAGTTCCTCAATCAACTTGGAGATGAATTGGGATCCTTGGTCCATTTTAATATCCCTAGGCACTCCAAACCTTGTGAAAATCTGGGTGAACAGGAATTTGGCTACATACCCTCCTGGGAATCTCTCAATGCCTATACTTCGACCCATTTGGTGATGTAGTCTATGTAGACTAGAATATACCTCCTTCTAGTTGAAAGTGTGTTGATAGGTCCCATGAAATCCATGCCCCATTTATCTAAGGGCTCAATGTGTATGTGAGGTTGAAGGGGTATTTTGTCCCTATGGGTTGGCCTTCCCATTATTTAGCATTCATCACACTTGTTGGTGTATGTAGCTACATATTTAAATAGAGTGGGCCAAAAATACCTTATTTTTAATACTTTATACATAGTCCTCCTTCCTAAGAAATATCCTCCACATGGCTCATTGTGATAGGCCTTGAGTATCTTCGGTAAATCCTACTCTACTACACATATCCTCACTATCTGGTCAGGTCCAATTTTGAATAGGAGGCCATCAATCCATTGAAATGCAGTGCTCTTCTCGATCATCCCCTATTTATCCCTATACAAAAGAGCAGGGGATGTTATACTTGTGGCCAGATAATTGGTGATTTACGCATACCACGGAATCTATTCACTAATGGCAAACAAATGTTCATCTGGGAACTGGTCTTCTATCACTGCATGATTTGTTGGGATTAATATAGACAGGAAATCTATGACCACGTTATCTTTCCTAAGTTTTTCAACTATGGTGATGTCAAATTCCTACAATAGCAAAAGCCACCTGATTATCCTACCACTGATCACTAGTTTACTCATTAGGTATCTAATGCTCGCATGGTCCTTATGAATGAACATCTTGTACCTAGTGATGTAGTGGAAAAAATTGTTAATGGTGTGTACCACTACGAGAAATCCTTTCTTTGTTATCATGTAATTAATTTCATCCCCTGCTAAATTCTTACTAACATTATAAATGGTGTATAACTCCTCGCCATCATTTTTCCTAAGGACCACTCCAATTGCATTATTAGAGGCATCATAATATATGTGAAATAGGACAACCCAATTTGGGCCTCATAACACTGGGGCAAAAATCAACTTCTCCTTTAGCATCTAAAATGCTTTCTCGTAATCCTCTATCTAGATAAATTATATGTCCTTCACCAATAGGTTGTGCAGCGATTTAGTGATCTTGCTAAAATTGGTGATGAGGTGGAGCCGAGAGAACTCCTCACTTCTCTCTGTGTTTTTAGGCTAGGTATACTTTTGATTAATTCTATCTTCTTTTGGTCTACCTTAATTCCTTCTATCGAGAGATGATATCCCAGCACTATGCCCTCATGCATCATCATAAAAAACTTCTCATTGTTGAGGGATAAGTTGTTCTTCTAGTATCTCTGGAGAACATGTTCTAGGTTTACTATCTCCTCTTTGAATGTCTCTCTGTAAACGGTGAAGTTGTACATATATACCTCTATTGCCTCCCAAATCATATCTAAAAATATGCTCAACACTGCTCTTTGGAAGGTAGTTGGTACATTGCACAACTCAAAGGGTAGCACTCTATAGCTAAACATTCCCCATGGGTAGGTGAACGTTGTTTTGTCTTGGTCCTCCTCCCCGATCTGAATTTGGTTGTACCTGCTAAATCCATCCAAAAAGGAGAAATATTTTCTTCCAGACAGTGTGTCCAACACTTGATCAATGAAGGAGAGAGAAGTGATATTTCTTCATTGCTTTGTTTAGTGATCTGTAATCAACACAAATTTGCCATTTCCCATTCTTCTTGGGGATCACCACAAGTGGTGACACCCACTCACTGTCAGAGATCGGGTGGATGAACCCTGCATACAAGAGCTTCTATAGCTTAGCCTTAACAATTTATTTCATGGTTGGGTTCATTCTTCTCTATGGTTGCCTGACTGGGATCGTATGTTCTTCAAGTTATATCTGATGTGTGCATATTTTAGGGCTAATTCCCTTTATATTCGAGTAATCCCGGGTAAATGCTTGTTAGTACTTGGTTAGGAGATATTTTAATTCCACCAATTATGTGGTGGTCAACTCACTACTAATATTCAGCATTCTACCAGGCCCAATGTCTATTTGCTAGGTATAGTGATCTTGAGCACTGACCAACGGTGACTCGATAACCATGAAGGAGGATTTTCCTTGTAGGAATCTTGTTATAATGCCATCCTCATCGGCATCCTCCTCCAACTCTATCAATGCCATCATTGGTTGAAGCATGGATAACAAAGTATCATCCTTCTCAGTCAATGTGGGTTCACCCAACGTGTCCACGAACTAAGCAGGAGTTGATATTTTCAATCTCTTAATGTTCTATCCATTTGAAATAGTCATGAGTCCATCATGGTAGCTGATGTAGGTGTCCATCGTGGCCAACCATGGCCTCCCTAAGATGAGTGGGTAACCACCTAGTCCTATTTTTTATTATAGCACCAAAAATTCCACTAGGTATTCCCATGCATCGATCATTATAATGATGTCCTCGAGAATCCCTTCTGGTGCTACGGTTGACCGATCGACCAATTGTAACATCGTCTTAATGGGTTTAAAGTTTGTGAGCTTCAGTTTCTACATGGTTTCTTGTAGAATTACGTTGATAGTTGCACCTAGGTCAACCAAGGTGTTTTCCAATGAATGCCCTCCTATTTTCACCATCAATACCAGGATACCTAGATCTACATATTTGGGATGATATGCATTCCCCATCATCAAATCAGCCAATTTCCCTATGACATTGATATTTTGTGTCATCTTACATCTTGGTTTCCTCAAACATAATTATTTTATCATGTTGGTGTATATGGGTACATCTCGAATAGCTTTAAAAAGGGGGATGGTGACCATGAGATTCCTCAAGCTTGAGAGGATATCGAATTCCAATTGTGTTGACTTTTTTTGCTCCTATAACCGTTTGGGGAATGGAGCCTATGTTTTCTCAAAAACTCTCTCTACCTCCACCTCTTCTATCAGAGGGGAATCTCCCACCTCTTCCTCCTCTTCTACCAAGGTAGGTGTCTCTATTCCTAATTACTTTCTTGATCTAAGTTGAATAGGATTACAACTGATATTATACATCAGATACATCTCTCCTTCCACTTGGTATGTTGGCTGGTTTACCTTATTATTCAAATTCACCATTGGATGTACTGGTACCTATGTAGGTCTTGCCACAGGTAGGGCTGGTAAATCTTTCTAGGATGGAACCTGTACCATGTTTTGTGGAGCGAAGTTCCACAGAATATGATTCCTTCACTGCTTCCCAGGGTGCTAATATGGCATCCATGGTTGCTAGTTGGGGAATGCAGCCCCTGGAGGTATGTTCATCCAAGGTGGTGGTCCCCACCAACCCATTTTGGGTGGTTGTAGCTACCCTTGTGGCATATATTATCCTCTTCTGTAGGGTGGCATCCCCGTGGGCATATGCCCCATAGGGGTCCGCTGCCAATTTCTTCTATTGCCTATGAAATAGACTTCAGTTATGTTAGCCTCATCTTTGGTATTGGGAAGCTGCGGGCATAGTCAAGTCTTATGATTCTATTGGTAAACCATACATACTCTAACCTTGTTCTCTAGGCATGCATTCCTAACATGCTTTCCTTTGTATTTAGGACAAAAGTAGGTCAACACTACATCATTTTCTTGTTTCTTCTTCTCCAGCAAGAGCATATCCAACTACAATGCTAGAGAGGATAACATTTCACTCTTTAGATCCTCCAACATGTTTCCTATCTCTATCTTTGTTATTGATACATTCACCTTCATGGCCCTAGGAGATGATTTGCCTCTTCTCTATGAATAATTCTGATATAATTGTCGGATATCTTCTATGGCATGCTAGTAAACGTCTCCTCTCAAAATCATATTTAGCACTTCCAATGAATCATTGTTGAGTCCTCTCAAAAATATGCTTTTGAGAGACTTATCTCCTAGCTTTACGTGAGGATATCGTTATAGGTTGAAGTTGATACTCTCCCAATATTCTTCTAGGGACTCATCCTGTAGCACCCTAAAATTGGTGCAATAAAACCTTAAATAATTACAATTACTCTAGTAAATATTCAAATTCAAATTTTAACCCCCAAAACCGCTTCCAAACCGTCGTTTAACCCGTTTCCTCCTTTCCCATGCCATTTTTAGAGTTTGTTTTGACCGTTTGACGATATCGTCGTCGATCAGACGATATCGCCTCAGATCGGACGATTTCGTCTGGACTAGGACGTCCAGACGATCTTGTCCCAAAACTAATTTTTCTCAATTAGCCTCTGTTCCAACGGCGTCTCTAATCCGGGCAGAAGCGTGTCTACGCCGTTAGAGACCCTCCCCGTTGGAGATCTCCCAAATTGGGATGATCTCCAACCTCCTAACCTCCCTCCTAAGCCTATTTAAACTTAGGCCCTCCCCTTAACCTACCCCTGGCTGATATTTCCTGTAACTTGACTTTATACGCACTAAGACATCCTAAATTACTATTTGCACTAGTCCTATCCAAATTTTGTTGCAGGAACCTTAGTATTTTTCAGTCGGAGCAAGCTCAGTTCGTCTTGGACGATCCTGTTCGATTCGAGACGATTTCGTACCAATGCGAGATGATTTCGACTGCAGTCAACATTGAGGCAATCAGTGCCTAGAGTTTGCATTTCTTCATCCTTTTATTTTATACATTGTTCTGCATTTAGTTAAATCTAAGTTTATTCCTTATTACTTTGCATTTTGGAGTTCACCCATGTAGCTTTAAATGCATAATAAAGTCACCAATTGTCATCAAATCATTGTAGTGCACTCGTATTTTGCTTATTATCATCATTTTAATGTTATTGTTGTTATTCTACATCATTGCCCTCTGTTAGAATAGTTGCATTTTCTGCATTTTGTGTCTACTTCTCTGATTGCAGGTCTCTGACGAATTTGTCTAACGAATTCGTCAAATCTCAGATGATCTTGTCTGATAGCAGACGATCCTATCAAATCAGAGGTGATCCTGACTGCTTCAAGAATCAGAATCTTCATCAGACATCCGGATCAGGTATGGCTTTTTAATCTTGCTTACTTTCTCTATTTTTTGTTCTAATTTGTTTTTCTGTATTCATTTAATCTGCATTTTCATAATAGAACAACTTAGATTCATTTGGCCAAACCTAGGACTCGAATGTTTAAAGATAAAACTGAACACATTAAACACATTCCCAACCTAGGCGTGGAAATTGCCATTCAAACGTTTCCTGGTGAACCCACCATCCATCAAAAAATCACCATAATACACCTCCCCCGAGAGGCGGGACCTTCGCAAGGCCTCTCGGTCCGAGGTACCGCGCCATCCTTTTCCCATCCTCCTTCCGGGCACGGATCCTATAGCCTGAAGGTAAGGATGCAAAAAATTTGGAGCGATACATTTTGGTGAACCCGACGTGAATGCATTTAAAACCTTTTGAAAACAAAACAAAAAATAAAATAAAAAAACACAAAAAAAACATAGATGCATTTAAAATCATTTAAAACTACTAAGTTGCATATCATGTTTAGATGGTAGCTCCTAAGAAAATATTAGCAGTTACTATAAATGTTGAAAACCAATTAGTAGCCATAGAAATCAATTATGTGCTTAGTGTGCTTGAAACAAATAGAAATCAACTTTTGTGGGACGAACTTGATAGAAGACTAGGTGTCATTTCATCTAGGTCAACAAAACTTAAACAAATCAAAAGGCTTGTCCTAGATAGAATCCTGGATCCTCATCAACTTGTCTTTTATCATGAACTTCAGGGAGCCTGCCATAGATGGTTAGCTTATAGGAGAGCTCTTGTGTCTTCAAAATTTTTCACCTTCGAGGAATACCTCGAGAACGCAGCCATTATACACCAGTTCCTAGGTCGTGTAGAAGACCAAGAGGTCATTCTTACGGATAGGGAAATATGGAATAGAGTTCCTCGAGCTATGTTATATCGAGAGTATTGCCACGAGCTTTACTTCTATCAACCAGAATCTGAGACAGATAATATCACTATAGCCCTTTTCATTAAATTCTTGAAAGAAAATTTTCAATTTGAAGAAGAACACTTCATGACTCCTGAAGAACTTGAGCCCATTAATGATATTTATAAATTATTTATAGAAAACTAGATCATTGCTTTCATTAGTATTATTTCTTGCATTTATTGTGTTGTTTGTTATCTTTACAATATTATTACAAAAACAAGAAAAACTAAAAAAAACATAACAAAAACCAAAACATTTCATTTTAAATATTGTAGTAGGTATATAATTAATATATACCTCTTAAGCTTATAGCATATATATATATATATATATATTTGCTGAAATCTAAGTTAAGCACAATGCCTAAACTTAGGAATGGTAAACAAACTGAAGGAGAAGAAGAAGATTGGTTAGAAGATAAAACTAGAAACCCAAATGTCCTTCCTGAGGATCCAATTCCGGAAGGAGAAACTCTAGATCAACTAGAAGATGACCTAGGTGAAGACAATGAACAAGAAGAAAATGTTAAAGAGGATGGATCCTCATCCCCTAGAATAGCTCCAGATGGAACTATTGCTTTTGATAACTTAGATCATTTTTGGAAATTTTTCAATAATAACATTGGCGCTCTTAATATGGCAGTCCGTATTGATAAAGGGCAAATTAGTGACACTCAAGCAGCCATGGAACATATGTTTGATGTGCACACTAATCCCTTGTCTTTTATTGATCAAGAAAGTGATAAGGCTGGACCATCCAATAGAGATATGGTCACTATGATTCAAAACATGCCAAAACAACTGGTTACCCAACCTCCTAAGGAACCTGTTATTGAGCCTAAAATCATTCCCACACAAAAGAAAACTTCCTTCACTGCTTTACTTCGCCAAACTATTGATCAATATGCTTCAAGTAAACAAAAACCTAAAATGAAGCCAAACACCAATTTTCAACAATCCGGGATACAACATAATACAACTTCAAAATTCCTTCATAACACCTTTCCTACCAACAATTTACACAATAGCAATATAGCATCTAATATTCATGTCCCTCCATATGTTCACAAATCTCATATTAATGCCCTACCGGATCAATATGGTGGGCAAACTAGTAATCTGGAAGCCATGGTGAAGCAGTTAGCTTCCCGCATGGACCAGATAGATCCCTACCGTCCCTCATACAATTATCGAGAGATATGTAGTCAACCTTTGGATCCCATAGTTGTAGCACAACCGTACCCTAAGCATTTTCCCATGCCCATCCTGCCTATATATAAAGGAACTGAAGATCCCATAGAGCATCTTCGCATGTTTAGGATAGCATGTCATGATATATCACATGATGACTTGCTATTACTAAAAATGTTCTCAAAAAGTTTAGGTGGAATGGCATTAGAGTGGTACTATCAATTGCCCACTCATTCTTTGAGAAACTTTGAAGAAACAGCTGAATCTTTTGTCCATCAATTTAGTGCCTACATCGAGAGGCATGTCACCATTAAAGATTTATACAACTTAAAACAAGACAAAGATGAATGTTTTGCTGATTTCTTAGCTAGATGGAGGCAGTTGACAGGAAAACTGCACTTTGTGCTACCTTATAGGGAAATGTTGGACATTTTTATCAATAATTTGCAAGAACAAATATCTTATGAGTTATCAACTGCTACTTTAACTACCTTCGATCAAGCTATAGATTTAGCTCGAAGAGTAGAAGATGCCCTCATTAGGAGAGGCCAACTTAGGAAGAAGGATGATGAGAAAACCTCCAGAAATCAATATAAAAACAAACAAGTCGTAGGTGACGGAGTCACTGATAGCAGAAATGTTGCTAATATCAATGCAACGAAGACAACAAAAAAATTTATATTGAAACCTCCTGATAAACCTCCTCGAGAATTTACTAGATTGAATCAACCATTATCAACTATTTTACCTCAATTACTCGAAAGAGGTTTGATTCAATTACCTACTATCCAGGAACCTGATCCAACTATACCTGGATACAGAGCTGACTTACACTGTGATTTCCATAGAGGACACGGACACTCTACCAATGCTTGTAAAAGGTTGAAACATAAAATACAAGATCTGATTGATAATAATGAAATGGAGGTGCAAGCCTTCCAACCTAAACAAAATGCTCCTAATAACGCTCAAAAGAACATTCCCCAAAATCAAAATCAAAATGCTAATCAATCATTAGACATATTTCAACATCCTTTACCAAGACATGGTAAAGAGGTGGCCAATCAAATCGAACATCATAATGTTCCCCCTCCTACCCGATATGTAGGAACTATTAGCGGACAATTACCTATTCAGGATCCTCAAACATTTGACACAACCTTATCCCTGGTCACGACCAGGCCCCTACATAATTTTCAAACTCCAGATCCTAGTGATGTAGAATCAGATATCGAAAGTGAAATAGACATCACCTCAAACCAATCGAATAGTTCTAAAAATGAATCGGATCCTATTCAACCCATCACAGATGCTATGGTTCCAGAAGAACCATTTCCTAGAAGAGTTACTACTCGACCCTCTTCTAATCAATTCCTCCCTAATGAACAAGCCATAAACGCTCAACCGAGACCAGTTCAGCGTCTTCAATATAACATTGTAGGTACCATTGGAGTCGTTACCCGACAACAGGCTCAAAATTCTCAACAAGAACCAAACCAGAATGATGGATCAGCTCCATTTGTTTTGAAAAATCCCAATAAAGGGAATCATGCTTCCAATGTTCAACCTAAACCCCCTTACAATATTAATGAGCAATTATCCAATACTACAACAAGAATTTCCCTTTTGGATTTATTAAGATCTTCTCCTACCCATAGGGATGAGTTGATGCTTACATTAAGCCAAATGATGGTACCTCAAAATATTCAACCTGAAGCCATGGCCAATACTATCATCACTCGAGAAGTTGATTGTATTGACTTTCGGGATAAAGATATCCCACAACACAGTTTACATAAGGATAATCCCTTATATATTACTGCTCTAATTGGAGATGTAGCTATTAAAAGAGTCCTGATTGATAATGGTTCATCTCTAAACATTTGTACTTTTGACTTCTACCAACGATTTGGCTTTAGAAGTGATGAAATGAAGAAAACTGACATGATCATAAAAGCTTTCAATGACGAAACACAAGAAACGTGTGGAGTTATTACCATCCCATTGCAAGTTGGTCCTAGAACCTTAGATACGACCGTGTTTATTGTACATTGCCCCGCATCGTACAATATACTCTTGGGTCATCCTTGGATCAATGCAATGCGGGCTGTCCCATCAACTTTACACCAATGTGTTAAATTCGAATTTAAAAATCAGTTGGTCACTATCCATGGTGATCCTAGACCCTTTGATATGTGTGCTTTGGCGAAACCTGTTGGAGTGCAATTTTGCCCTGCTCTGTCATCCACACATCCTAATTCTTATTTTTCATCTAAAACTATGAAACACACACCCATAGCTTCACCTATTTCTCCTCCATTCATTTCACCCTCATATATAGATCAACAATCTTCTAAACAAACCACTCTAGAACCTCAAAAAGATCTTCAATCCACAACCAATCCTTCATGTTCTATCCCTATAATTTCAAAACCTATAGACCCATTCATTAACACTTCCACATTATCAACATCTATCATACCTTCCACATCTAAAGATATAGGGAATGATCCTTCTACATCTTATGCCCTTTATGATGAACTTTTACCGATTTATCCACAATCTTAATATCAAAAAAAACAAATGCTTTCATGCAAGATTCAATTCTTTTAAATAACTTGCCGCCATCTCCTCGTACTTTGGGCCTCCCACAACCCATGGGAAGTACTTACCAAGTCGGGAGTTGTGCCTTCATTTATAAAGGATATGAGCTGGGAAGAATACCTCGGAATATCAAAACTCATCATGATGGATATGCTCGGTGTTATTTTACTAATGAGTATATTAAAGCTAAACCCATAATGCTTAAAATGGGATATAAAGGGAAAGGCTTGGGACCTTTCCAAAATGGCATGAAAGAACCTTTCGAGGTAGAACCGTGGCCTGCTCATTGTGGTGTGGGCCTATTTCCTAGTAAGGGTCAACCCTTCCCTTTTGAAGATGATGATCAACTCATATGTTATCAAGATTATTTGGATAGGCGTGATGATTTGCCTCTAAAAAATCAGCCATTTACATGTAACATGCTATCCATAGCTTACCCTGAAATGATTGCTGAATCCGATGATGAGTTGGAAGGAGATATCTTCCACGATGTCTCCGTTGAAGAAATTTTACACAATGGATTTTATTTTGATGGTTCTATACCAACTATAGCCCAGCTTGAGGCCACTAATCCTCAAGATGAATTATCCAACTTAACCTTAAAATAATTACAAGAATTGGGCGTCTCACCCGCCCCACCTAATTTTGAAAGAGATCTACACATGGAAGTCGAAAACGTCATTAAAGTTAACATTGGAACTGAGGATAATCCTCACATAATCAATATTGGGTCAGAATTAAGTCAAGAAAAACAAGAGCAATACATTGCATTCCTTAAAGAATATGAAGATGTCTTCGCTTGGACATACGAGGATATGCCAGGTCTGGACCCTTCTGTAGTCATGCATCATCTAGTAGTCCATCCGGATGCTAAACCTGTTAAACAAAAACTTAGAAAAATGCATCCCAAAGTGGCCTTGCTAGTCAAAGGGGAGTTAGAAAAACTCCTGAATGTTGTTTTTATACAAGCTATTGATTATGCTTGAATGGATCTCAAATGTAGTTCCAGTCACCAAGAAAGAAGCCACCAAAGTTAGGGTTTGCACAGATTTTAGAGATATTAACGTTGCATGCCCTAAAGATGATTTTCCTCTTCCAAACATGGATCAAATCATTGACTTTACTGCCGGGAGTGGGATGATGTCCTTAATGGATGGATTCTCCGGTTATAATCAGATCAGGATAGCTCCTGAAGATCGAGGCTAAAACAGCCTTTATTACCCCTTGGGGTACCTTTTGTTGGAAAGTGATGCCATTCGGCTTAAAGAACGTAGGTGCAACCTATCAACGAGCTATGACTTATATTTTTCATGATATGATGCATGATATCCTACATGATTATGTAGATGATATTATAGCTCGCTCTATTAATGAAGATAATCATTTAGATGATTTGAGAAAAGTTTTTAATCGATTAAGAGAATATCTTATTCGATTAAATCCAGCCAAATGCATATTCGGAGTTAAGTCCGGTAAACTATTAGGGGTTATAGTTTCTTTACGTGGTATCGAAATTGACCCTCTCAAGATTGCGGCTATCACTGATATGCCCGCACCTACCAATATATCTGAATTACGAAGTTTACAAGGTAAGCTTCAAGCTATCCATCGCTTCATCGATAAGTTGGCGGACAAAACCGGTCCCTTTCTTAAGCTCCTTAAGAAGGATGTCCCTTTTAATTGGGACGACGAATGTAAAGAAGCTTTTGAACTTCTCAAACAATACCTCCTTACCCCACCTGTGCTTTCTCCACCTAGACCTGATCGCCCATTTCTCCTGTATATTTCAGCTTTAGATTTTGCCTTAGGAGCTATGTTAGCTCAGCTTGATGATGAGAAGAGAGAACGTGCTAATTATTATATTAGCCGAACTTTCATCAGTTATGAAACCCGCTATACAACATTAGAAAAACTATGTCTAGCAGTCATATTTTCTACGCAAAAATTATGCCATTATATGCTCAGTCAGAAAACTTATGTCATTGCTAAATATGATCCCTTGAGGTATCTCATGAGTCGACCTTATTTATCGGGTCGCATAGCCAAGTGGGTTCTCGCTCTAAGCGAGTTTGACCTCACATTCATAGGACAGAAGTCTGTTAAGGGTCAAATCATAGCAGATCAATTGGCTGCTGCACCCTTAGAGTCTACCCATCCCCTCATCATTGAGTTTCCTGATGAATGCCTTCAATTAGAGGCAGACCATATTGAACAATGGTCCTTATACTTTGATGGAGCCCGATGCATGAGTGGGGCTGGTGCGGGTATTATTTTAATATCCCCACAAAAACACATCATTCCTCTGTCCTTCAAATTAACATTTGCTTGCACCAACAACACTGCTGAATATGAAGCTCTAATCCTCGGATTACGAGCTGCCTTGGCGCTAAAAATTAAACATCTGTTAGTTTTTGGTGATTCTCAACTTGTCATAAACCAAATTAATGAAGTTTATCAGACCAGAGATGATAAACTGTGCCCATATAAAGCCTATGTTTTACAATTAATGTCTCTATTTGATCAAGTTACCTTGGAAGCTATTCCTCGAACTTGCAACCGTGCGGCTGATGCTATGGCCGTAGCTGCATCTCTTCTGCCCTTGGAGTTAGATGACGAATATGCCACTATCATTATTCGTCGACTCTAGGAACCCACTTCAAATAAGTCATGCTTAGAACCTTTGGATGTGTTTCTAATCAATGAAACTACTCCTGATCCTTGGTATACAGATATATTTGATTTTCTCCAAAATGGGACTTTCCCTCCCAATTCTAATAGAAACCAGCATCGGTTATTACGTAGACGAGCAAGTCGATTTGTAATAATTGGCAATACTTTATATAGGAGATCTTTTGAAGGTATCCTATTAAGATGTTTGAATTTAGAAGAATCCAAATCAGCCTTGAGTGAAGCCCACGATGGATCTTGTGGAGGACACTTCAGTGGTAGTGTCATTGCTAAAAAGCTCCTTAGGATAGGATACTTTTGGCCTACCATGGAGAATGATGCACATGAGTATGTGCGCCATTGCGACAAGTGCCAGAAACATGCTGACCTTGTCCATGCGCCTGCACAAGAGCTGTAGGCTATTTCATCTCCTTGGCCCTTTTCAAAATGGGGCTTAGACATTATTGGCAAAATCAATCCTGTGTCATCTGATGGACACAAATTCATCATAACCGCCACCGAGTATTTCACGAAGTGGGTTGAAGCTATGCCTTTAGCTTCCTGCACTGGAACACAAGTCTCTAAATTTATTTTTAATCAAATCATTTGTAGGTTCGAAATTCCTGCAAATCTCATCTCTGATAATGGAACTTGTTTCAAAAATAAAGATGTCAAGAAATTATGCCAAAAATATAAGATTCAACATCGTTGGTCCACTCCCTATTATCCTCAGGGTAATGGTCAAGCAGAAGCATCTAACAAAACCTTAATCAAAATTCTCAAAATATTGGTCAATAAATCTGGCCATGACTGGCACATTCAGTTATATCCAGCCTTGTGGGCCTATCGAACTAGTGTTCGAACCCCCACTGGAACTTCACCTTTTGTTTTGGTTTATGGTGCTGAAGCCATTTTTCCCTTTGAATTAGAAGTTCCTTCTTTGGCTCTACTACTTCAAGATACCGAAGTAGGAGATGAATATCGAGCTGGCAGACTCAATCAGTTGGAACTCCTAGATGAAAAATGCATCAATGCTTTGGAGCATCTCCGTGCCTACCAAAACAAGCTTAAAAGATCATATGCTAAAAAAGTTCGTCATCGATCCTTTGAGATCGGCGACCTTGTTTTAAAAGAAAATCAAAAAAATACTAATGCAACTAAAGACCTTAAAGGTAAATTTGAGCCCAACTGGCTTGGACCATACATTATCACTGCTAAATTTGAATCAGGAGCATATAAATTATCTACCTTAGATGGTAAAGAACTTAAAGAACCCATGAACATTTTGCATCTTAAACGTTACTATGCGTAACAAAAATTAGTCATTTCATCATTTGTACATATTTTGCATGTTGTCTTATTTTAAAAATATATCAAACTGTTTACACAAAAACAAAAACAAACAAAAATAATAAAAATAAAAATAGCAATATTCTTGACTCTTTCGAAACCAAAACAAAATAAAGAAGAAAGAGAGAGTCAACATTCTCAAACTTCTCAACAAGTATTTGTATATATTTCTTCTTACAAATGTTGCAGTTATATATTTCAAATTATTTTGGATAAATTAGCATTTATTTTGAATCCCTCACTTTCACAAACACAAAATAAATATCTTGATTTTTATCTGGCATGATTACTAATCTCTCTTATATCAAAGTTCACAAAATTCAATTAAATAAAGTTTGAGCACAGAGAATTGATCTTGTTATTTACTTAAACCAAGCACATCCTTTCACAATAAAATGATTATATTTGTAATATCCATGCTATGCTACATAGTAGAAGTGGTTTCTTGAGCGAAAAGTTTCCCCTGCTATCCTATCATGCACATGGTCTAGAATCTTTGAGAATTGGCAAAAGGACAAGCTCACCCCTACCCAGAATAAAAATCCCTTGCTCTACAGCTAATCCGAGCAAGTATCCCTAGCATAGGAAGAAAAGCAAAGTTCAAAAAAAAAAAAAAAAGAAAAATGTTATTTTATATCATTACAGCAATGTTTCAAGCATTATCTCAAAAATCAAGCAAAAATACAAAAGAAAAGCAAAAAGAAAGCAAAAGCAAAAGCAATAAAATCCCTCTCCCTACCCTTTGAAAAGAAAAGAAGGGTTGATGAGCTTGAATCCCTGGAATTCTCAATTATTCAAAAACTGTGAGGTAAGCCCCATAACAGGTGGTTTGTGCCCAACCTGCTTGGCCTTGGGTAACTCCTAGCGTGGCGATATGTCTGTCACATTAGCGACCTTCTTTTGTACGAACCTATGTCTGCTTATGGATTAGCTAGCTCTTGATAATCCGACTTACATAGTAGTCTGGTATGGTTATATGCATCTAAATCATGGTTAATGAACACTTATTTGGTTCATTCAAATCACTTGTATCATATTATCTTGCTCAAAACCTGGTAAATGAACAATGCAATTGCACACACATTTGTATTTGAGAGATTTTGTGTATCATTATGATAAATCAAGATTGGAAATGAACTCACATATGCACATGGGATTCCTTATAAATCTAACTTTTGTCTTTAAGATACTTTGAAATATTTTTCTGCAAATTGTTTGGAATAAATTCATTTTCTTCTTTAAAGTACTGTTGTTTAGTATAAAGACAACTACATGCATAATCAAAAATCAAAATTTCTTTCAAACCATACAATAAAAACACATATTTATATATTGTCGACTTTCGTGACGATGGTATAGTTCCAAAACTAAAATTGGAATTTTATGACTAGCGCAAGTCCTCATCTTCATATTTTTTGTTTATTTTTCAAAAATTAAAAATCAACCATGCAATAAAACAATCTATTTTCTTCTTTGATTTTCGCGATGATGGTATAAGTCTATATCTAAATATTCTATGCCTAGCGCAAACCATTGTATCAATTTTTATTCCCCATTTATTTAAAAATCATAAAAACCATATGACTTAAATCATTATGTTATACAATTATGCTCTAAAACAAACAAACACCTATCACTATTTCATGTCATTATGTCAATATGCAAATTTGCAACCATGGTATAATTTCTAAGGAATTATTCAACATTTTATCACACTTAGGAATTTATGCCTAGCAAAAATCATTTTAAAATATTTCATGCATAATATTTTCATGAAAAGTCTGAAAACAAACATCATCATCATCATCATTTGCATCATCACACCAAAGTCTTAAGACAGGTCTCTTAAGCACCCTTTTACTTTTAGCAATATTTCTATACTGGGATTAGCTTGACGACCGAGTGAGCGGCGACTCCATGAAATGGTCTATAATAGCGACAATGTCCTTTGAAATTATTGTTAAAAGTCCCTTTTATTTTTTATCAAATTATCATCACCAACAACCAATTTGTTACATCAGATTATTTCATTTAAATTTTTAAAGCATGACATTTCAACCATAATATTTTCCAACGACATAATTACATGAATCATCAAATCAATCACACTTCAAAACATTAAAGCATCATAAAAGCATATAAACAAGTCATATCATCATAAGACAAGTCATATGATCAAAAAATATCTCATCTATATATATATCAAATATATGTACATCATCTCAAAAATAGATTGGTATGCCACAATCTACATCTTGGCATACTCAATCCTCTCAATCATATATCCTCTATGTAGTAGCCTAGCCTCGAGAACCCCTCGAGCTCTCAGCCTCATCTCCTCCCCCGCCCTGAGGTGGACGAGGTGGCCCCATCATAGTATGTGTGGTACTACGAGTCCTAGTCGTCGATCGAGATGAAGTCCTCGATGACCCAATCCTGATCGGGTCAGCAATGTCGGCTGGCAGCTGTACCCTCTGACCCTCTGGCACCATCTGGAAGTAGATACCCTGGTAGAACGCGGTCTGAGCAATCGACCGTGCCAGCTCCTGAGTGCTCGCTCCTCCGCTCCATGCTCTGAGGCGTGCAACCTCATCTCTGAGCTATGTAGCCTCCGCTCGATGTCGTGCAGCCTCCTCCTGCAAAGTCTGCACCTATGCCTGGAGATGGACAGTCTCCGCCCGAAGAGTAGCCATCTCACTACTCTCTCCTGTGTCCACACCCTTGCCCTTATCGGGCGATGGTGGCCTCTCTCTCTATGGAGAAGGGGGTCTCTCCTCCCTCCTCTCCCACTGTCGTGGCCTCTACTGAGCCTGTGGCCTCCTCTGCTCTCTCCCATCGTGACCCTGTGCTGCCTCAATGGCTGCCTGGCATCGCCTCCCCATCCGATGCACAACTACATGAATCGGACCCTGAGCCCTCGTCATCCGAGGAGGGTGGATGCCTATGTACCAGGCATCATAGTCATCGGCTACCCCAGCGTCATCCCCATCCATTGGCTGAATGGGGGCATCATCTACATCCTGACTCTAGAATCGTTGCATATCTGGAGCCCCGCTAACTGTAGTGTTATCCTGGATAGTCCGAGAAAACTCGTAGTCTCTCAGAGATGGGATCCCCTACTGTAGACCGAACTGCCTCAAAACTCGGTCATACCGATGGAGCTCCACCTCTCCCCTCTCCATCCTCAGCCAACAGACTCGCTTGATGCGAGCCAGCTCCTGTCCATCCTCGGCCCACCCTGGATGATCTCTCCAAGGCCTCCAGGTGATCTAGTCGGAGACGAGGTCGTCTAGTAGTCTCCGGGACACTGGTAGATCTATCTACCATTGTGCCCCTCTTCGGAGCCACCAGTAGAAAACTTGGGGCCTCTCCCCATCAATCCTTGTTAGTGGGAGCCCTACCGGCCTCCGCACCGCAATGTGCTCCCAGCACCAAACCTACAGTAGTGATGTCATAACCAGACATCGGCCGCCCTTGTATATGACCCCATGAAGGATCCTATACAACCGATAGAGTACAAAGCTCCCCCAAGAAAACCTGTATCTATGGTCTCTCATGTCGTAGACCACATCTGTTAGTACCCATGGTACCCTGCATCCACTCTAGTGGCACAACAGAAGTCCACCTACCACCCCAGCCAAAACCCGTGTGAGTCTAGATGCCCCAGGCATCTGGCGCAATGACTCGATGTTCACTCCGCCCTTCTCCAGGGTGAAGCTCGGATCGCCACATAGTCGCATCATCGCGTGGCCCTGATTGGCCATGGGAGTGATCAGCCATCCTTGTATGGGGATCCTCAAAATCCTCCATACATCCTCTAGTGTGGGAGTCATCTCCCTTGTCGATAACCAAAAATAGGAAGAACCCGGATACCACCTCTCTGCTAGGGCTGTCAATAGCCCCATATCTATAGAAACTTGTGGCATCTCTGCCACATGTTGCAAGCCGACCTGAGCCAGTTGATCTCGCTCTGCCTAAGATAGGGCGGCCAAGTCATCCCTTAGTCCACCATATTTCCATTCTCTGCTCTTTAGTAATCCTCTCTACAACATAAACAAAATCAACAATAAAAATCATTAATAAATCATTAATTAAAAATGCAAGTTAAAATAAGTTCAATTTTATAAATGATGATATCGTCCACAATTGGACGATATCGTCCCCAATTTGAGCAAATTCGTCTCCGATTTTGCCAATCGAAATCGTCCCCTTTTTGACGAAATCGTCCCCATTTCATCGATTTCGCCTCTAGACGAAATCGGCGATATCGAGACGATTTCGACGAAATCGAGACGATTTCGTCTCGACGACGTCGACGGCCCAAAAATGGCCGTGATGCTCAAAAATCAATCAAATCTAATCTACAAAGCATAAAATTCTAAATTAAAGCATTCTAAATTCAGTTTAGATCCTTACCCGTAGCCCGCATCGGACCTCTGTTGATCTGTGCGCTGTCTCGACCATCTTGTCTCCAGAGCTCTAAAAACTAGGAAAATGAACAGTAACAATGAATTAGGGTTTTACCCTATTTTTCTTAATTTTATTCAAAAACAATTAACAACCTTTTTAAAATTTTGCTTTTTCGCGTTTTTACCTCAAACGTTCGATTTGGGTAAAAACACGGAGGGGGCACCATAGTAAGTTGTCGTACGATTCGACCTAGAATCGTCGCCTAAAAATGGGAATATTTTTTGCTTTCTCGTAGATCGAGAAGAACTCATCTTTAACGCATTTTCTTCAGAAAATTCGCTAAAGAGGGGGCAAAATGTAGCACCCTAAAATTGGCACAGTAAAACCTTAAATAATTACAATTACTCTAGTAAATATTCAAATTCAAATTTTAACCCCCAAAACCGCTTCCAAACCGCCGTTTAACCCGTTTCCTCCTTTCTCGCGCCATTTTTAGAGTTTGTTTTGACCGTTTGATGATATCGTCGTCGATCAGACGATATCGCCTTAGATCGGACGATTTCGTCTGGACTAGGACGTCCAGACGATCTTGTCCCAAAACTGATTTTTCTCAATTAGCCTCTGTTCCAACGACGTCTCTAATCCGGGAAGAAGCGTGTCTGTGCCATTAGAGACCCTTCCCATTGGAGATCTCCCAAATTGGGATGATCTCCAACCTCCTAACCTCCCTCCTAAGCCTATTTAAACTTAGGCCCTCCCCTTAACCTACCCCTGGCTGATATTTCCTGTAACTTGACTTTATACGCACTAAGACATCCTAAATTACTATTTGCACTAGTCCTATCCAAATTTTGTTGCAGGAACCTTAGTATTTTTCAGCCGGAGCAAGCTCAGTTCGTCTTGGATGATCCTGTTCGATTCGAGACGATTTCGTACCAATGCGAGACGATTTCGACTGCAGTCAACATTGAGGCAATCAGTGCCCAGAGTTTGCGTTTCTTCATCCTTTTATTTTATACATTGTTTTGCATTTAGTTAAATCTAAGTTTATTCCTTATTACTTTGCATTTTGGAGTTCACCCATGTAGCTTTAAATGCATAATAAAGTCACCAATTGTCATCAAATCATTGTAGTGCACTCGTATTTTGCTTATTATCATCATTTTAATGTTATTGTTGTTATTCTACATCATTGCCCTCTGTTAGAATAGTTGCATTTTCTGCATTTTGTGTCTACTTCTCTGATTGCAGGTCTCCGACGAATTCGTCTGACGAATTCGTCAAATCTCAGACGATCTTGTCTGATAGCAGACGATCCTGTCAAATCAGAGGCGATCCTGACTGCTTCAAGAATCAAAATCTTCATCAGACATCCGGATCAGGTATGGCTTTTTAATCTTGCTTACTTTCTCTATTTTCTGTTCTAATTTGTTTTTCTGTATTCATTTAATCTGCATTCTCATAATAGAACAACTTAGATTCATTTGGCCAAACCTAGGACTCGAATGTTTAAAGATAAAACTGAACACATTAAACACATTCCCAACCTAGGCGTGGAAACTGCCATTCAAACGTTTCCTGGTGAACCCACCATCCATCGAAAAATCACCATAATACACCTCCCCCGAGAGGCGGGACCTTCGCAAGGCCTCTCAGTCCGAGGTACCGCGCCATCCTTTTCCCATCCTCCTTTCGGGCACGGATCCTATAGCCTGAAGGTAAGGATGCAAAAAATTTGGAGCGATACACATCCTTCTTTTGTGTCATGTTGAGGACTTCTTCCCTAGAATTCTGCACTCTGCCAAAGTACTAGTACTACTCTAGAAAGAGCCTCCTTATCTCTTCCCATGTGGTGATCTATTTTTTTCCCAATATGATAAACCATCATAGTTTTGAGTCATCTAACATTGACAGGAAGAGCTTCAGCTTTTGAGAATCTGACTTGTAGTCAACATACCTGTATAGCACATCAAATTTAAACAAAAATAGATCAAGGTCCTTGGTTGGATATCCCTAGAATGTGGGAAGATGGGTAGGGGATATGTTCTTTATTTTGGTTTCCCCTACTCCTTCCTCTATCGAGAAGCTAAATCTAGATGAGACTTCTTCACCCATTTTTACGAAATGTGGTCTCTTTTGCAGTTTCTATGGCCTTTCGGTCACTCAAGACTTTTTATATTATAGCCTCTAAGTCATCTAGTGTTACAATCTAATCCTCTATGGCTTTCCATAGTAGGTCTTCCTTTGAGGGTGTTATTTTGAACAATGGGTTCAGAATGATCCATTCTTTCCCGAGTCGATGAGATGAGGAGGCACTTTACACAAAGTGAGGATGCTCACTCCAGTGGTGATGATTCAAGAGAATCCAATTCAAATCTTAGGTCATCGTATGACTCAAACCTTTTTTATGGGCTTAGTCTTATAAAATGACCATCGGGTCCTCTTTTTCTTAGTGTAATAATACAAGGTCAAGCGAAATGTTTTATGAGATAATGTAATCAGTATACTAGTGATGCTTCCCTGACAACAGTGCCAAAATTTTAGGTGCCAACCACTGGTTAATTTTGTCTTATATTTGCCACAACACTCTCATTTAATTTTTCAAGCCAGGATCTTGTAGACTTTAGAAGTGCCACGATTGAAATTACTCACATTACCAATTTGGAGATGAATCCGGTTATCTATAATTGGGGGGTATTTGCAAAATAGCGGTTGATTCATCCACACCAAGAAAATGTAAGTATAAATAAAATGCATGAAAGTAAGTACACCACTCTGAAAGCAATAATACACCTACTATAAAAATAACACAGCTTCTAAAATGATTAAATTAATCTAGGAATTAATATACTACTTATGCATAATTACATCTATGAAAGAAAATAACTAAGAAAACAAGGGAGGAATACTGGCTTGGAGTGGGCCCGAGCTCCAGTAGATCCCACATAGAAACTCATGAAAGCCACACATAGATGAGAGAATTGAAAAGGATTGAAAATCCAACTAAGTGTTCTATTATTTACAATTCAATATATAGGCACTAATGGCCCAAAATACATAACCAACCCATCAAATCATGGATTTGATCCAATATGCTTAACCATAAGCTACAAAAGTGCAAAGGAGAATGCACGTAAACTTCTAAGTTAAGAGAAAGGAATATTGCTAACTAGAAGATCCATTTTAGCTATCTTGAAGTACACACTTCCTACTTTGAGTTCACACTTACTAACTAACACTCTAAATGACAACTAGAAGATAACTAGTGCCCACAAGTGCATGTGAGAAGGAGACTCACTTACAATTATTAATTTGCAAGAAATAAACTATGCAAACCTAGCTAGGAACTACTAGAGGGGTCATATGAAAGATCTAACATCAATCCTCATCATGCCTCCCCACAATAGAAGCATTGGACTCCAATGCTTTCAAAAGAATAGGAAAGTCACGGGACATCTGATGAAAAGAAATCCAACGAGCCTGATGCGGCAGCTGTCCTCGTCGAGCCACAAGATATGAGGTGGTAGACCCCTGGCGAGTCTGTCGAGTCTTCGTGTCATAGATCTGATCTGCATCCAATGGTAACTGAGCTTCAGGAACCACGTCCACAGGATGACTGATAGCTGGTGCAATCTCCAATGTAGAGTCAAAGTACAACTTCAAAAGATCTACATTGACGACGTCATGAATTCCCAAGTGTGCGGGAAGATCAAGGCGAAAAGCATTCTCGGACACCTACTGAAGAATAGTATAAGGCCCATAGCGAATTGGTTTGATTTTGCTATGAGTCTTATCAGTAAAACGCCGCTTGTCAAGATGCAACCAAACTTTGTCACCAACCTGAAATGGATGAGGAATTCGATGTCGATCCATGGCCTTTTTTTGCTGTTGCTGTGTCTTTTGCAAAATCTCAACCACCTTTGATTGAAGATTGTGCAAGTGTTGAATAAATGAGTGTGCCTTGTCTTGCTCCTTCTGAAGATGTGAAGTGACAGGAGAAGGCAAAGACAAAGGTAACTCATAAGGTGCCAAGGGCTGAAATCCCATACAAACCTCAAAGGGTGAATGACCTGTAGAAGAATGTAGGGCCCTATTATAGGCATGTTCAATATGAGTGAGACTCAAGTCCCACTTTGTTGGTGAAGCATGATGATAGATTCGTAAACTTTGCACAAGTGTACGGTTTACCACTTCAGTCTGCCCATCGGACTACGGATGATAGGCGATGGAAAAGTTAAGGGAAACTCCCAAAATCTTCCACAAAGAATGCCAAAAGTGACCCACAAAGCGTGAATCACGATCCGAGATAATGCTGGTAGGTAGACCAAAGGAACGCCAAATGCTGTCAAAGAAAAATTGGGCTAAGTCGGATGCAGAACTTGTCTTGCGGCATGGAATAAACTTAGCCATTTTATTGAATCTGTCAACCACCACGAACACACAATCATGTTGGCGCACCTTGTCATAGGAAAACCACTAACCAAATCCATGGAAATGCTTTCCCAAGGATGGGAAGGAATGGGCAAAGGCATGCCTAAGCCAAACTTCCTATTAGCTGGTTTTGAGCGACAACAAACCGCACACTGTTTGAGAAATCTCAACACATCCCTCTGCATTTTAGGCCAATAGAAAAATCTTTGCAAATGATGAAGTGTTTTATGCTTCCCAAAGTGACCACCATAAAGTGTAGAATGAGCTTCCTTAAGAAGTGACACTCTAGGCTCACAAGGAACACAAACCTTGTCCAATTTGTAAAGAAGTCCTTCTTTGATGTAGAAATCTTGGAAAGGACGCAAATTGGAAGAAGAAGGCTTACTCACTTGCTCAAATATTTTTCCAAAATCAGGATCCTGTGAATACTGATTAGGCCAAGTCTGAAATCCCAAGTGTGAAGTGGACATAACTGTTAAGGCAAGAGCGGCTGGAGGCCTACTCAAACAATCAGCAACAGTATTACTCTTCCCCTTTTTGTACTTGATCACCAAGTGAAATTGTTGGAGGTAAGAGGCCCACTTCATATGTCTTGATTCTTCAATTTTACTTTGAGATTGTAAAAACTTGAGAGGCATATGATCGGTGTGTACTACTGTATCTTTTCCCAAAATATAATGTCTCCAATACTTAATAGCTTGAACTAAAGCATACAACTCCTTGTCATATGTAGAATAGTTCAACTTAGCGACAGAAAAAGTTTCTAAATGATAAGCAACTGGATGACCATTCTGTTTGAGCACAACTCCTAAGGCAACTTTAGAGGCATCCGTTTCAATCTCAAAAGGTTGAGAGAGGTCGGGTAAAGTTAACACAGGTGTTGTACAAAGTTTCTTTTTGAGTTTCTCAAAGGCAACTTCTTGGCTTTTCTCCCAATGAAATGGAATTTTGGACTTAGTGAGATAATGCAATGGAGTTGCAAGGGTGGAATATTGAGGAATGAACTTGCGATAAAAATTTGCAAGTCCTAGAAAACTCCTTAACTCAGTGAGAGTTGTAGGAGGGGACCACTTAAGTAAAACATCAACTTTTATGGGATCTACCTGAATTCCACTTTCACTAATCACATAGCCAAGGTAAGAAACTGAAGTATTGCCAAAAGAACACTTGGAAGAATTGGCATATAATTGATTCTTCGCAAGAAGATCAAGGGTTTGCTGGATATGCCTAAGGTGTTCCTCCCAAGTTTTTGAGAAAATCAATATATCATCAAGATATATTATGACAAATTTGTCAAGTACATCACGAAATACATCATTCATCAACCTCATGAAGGTTGCAGGAGCATTAGTAAGACCGAAGGGCATGACCAACCATTCAAAGAGGCCCATCTTCGTCTTAAAAGTTGTCTTCCATGTATCCTCAGCTTGGATACGCACTTGATGATATCCACTTTTGAGATCTATTTTTGAAAAGAACTTAGCTCCTTGAAGCTGATCTAATAAATCATCAATGCGGGGTAAGGGATATCTATTCTTCACAGAAATTCTGTTCAAAGCACGAAAATCAATGCATAATCTCCAAGTGCCATATTTTTTAAGAACTAACAAAATAGGTGAGGCACAAGCAGAAGTACTTTCCTTAATGAAACCCTTAGACAACAAATCTTCTATTTGCCTTTTTATTTCTTCATTTTGCAAAATAGATTGTCTATACATGGGAGCATTAGGAAGGGAAGAACCAGGAATTATTTCAATGCTGTGATTAATTGTGCGAATTGGAGGAAGAGACTTCGGCTCCTGAAATATGTGTGAATAACTTTGCAATATTTTATCCATTGAAGAGTGTTGCTTTGTAATGGATGTGGATGTAGAAGTGTTTTGAGAGCGAATGAAAATTAGAGCAACATCACCACCTTTTTTAATTACTCTTTTCGTTTGCTTGGAACTTAGAATGATATTAGGAGTGTTGGTGCTTTTAATGAGAAAGACCTTACCATATTTTTGAAGTGTGTAGGTTCTTTTGAAAGCATCATAAACAGCTCTCCTATCATACTTAAAAGGTTGTCCAAGCAAAATCCCACAACAATCCATAGGAGTCACATCACAAGTGACTTGATCTATGAAATGTGGGCCAAGTGCAAATTTTAATGTGCAAGTGTGAGTGATTTCTGAGCCTCTTCCACTATCCTTCCAACCCAAAGAATAAGGTTGAGGATGAGGCTCCATAGGTAACTTCAAACGCTCGACAATGGACCTCGCAATTAGATTTTTCTACGAGCCATTATCCACTATACAATCAGTTGCAAAATTATGAAGCAAATGGGCTCGAGTGATGAACAAAGCATCACGAGCCCCTTCTGATGAACTTACATTTACCAAGGTAACTTCATTAAGCTTACCTCGTAATTCCGTGTATACTCTACTCTCTCCTACAGACTCAAGGGGACCTTTGGGAGCATCCTCCTCTTGAGTAGTAATTACTAAACTCTTCTTTTTAAGCTTAAAGCAATCAGCTTTCTCATGGCCTTTCTTCTTACAATAATTGCAAAATTTCTTAGAAGAAGAAGAAAGAAGAAGAAGAAGGAGTAGAAGCGGAAGGGGAAGGAGAAGAAGGAGATGGAGAAGACACATTCTTCTTTTGAGCAAAATTCTTCTTTTGTGAGAAAGAATTATTCCCTTTTGATGAGTTTGCAACCACTTGAGTAACAGGTGCGCGGAATGCCTGCGATTGCGCCTTAAACTTGTCCTCCGCAAGTTGCGCCTGGTTGAAAACTGAATCCAACGTTTCCATAGAAACAAACATTAGTTCCCTGTACAAATGCTCTAACAAGCCACTTTGAAATTTGAGAATCAAACCTGGAACATCATCCTCCACATTCACAAGTATCCTGAACCTGTTAAACTGGAAAATATATTCTTGTACAGACATATTAGTACCTTGTCAAAAATGAAACCATTTAATAACCAATTCCCTAGAATAATTTGAAGGATAAAAATTGGTCTTAAGACATTGTACAAGCTCATCCCATGTAGTGAGTGCATCCTGTCCTCTTTTTCGTTCAACAAGTACTTTGGCTAAACCAGAAAGTTTTAGCTTAGCATAAGGCACTATATCGTCTTCTGAAAGTTGAGAGTAAGAAAACCAAGAACTCATGTCAAGAATCCAACTATTCAAGACATCAGGGTTCCTGGATCCATCATACAATGGAACTTCACAACGAACTCTCAGACGAGAATCATGAGCAGAAGTTGAAGCATTATGCAAAGAAATGTCATTTACCTTCATGGCAAGATTGCCAAGGACTTCTGCCATGGTAGTGTCATTAGCTTTATCTGCTAAAGCATTTACAACATGGGCAAGTTCTGCCACTTGGGCAGCCAAGTCAGAAGCCATGTGAACCCGGGTATAAGCCAGGAGTAAAAATGAGAAAGCACTAAATCAAGGAAAGAAAATGGAAATTTTCCTTGTTACAATGGAGTGCTTCTGAATTTGAAAATTTTACTCCTAAGGCTGAAAATTTTGAAATTTTAAACTAATCTAAGGTGCAATTTAGCATTTATTAACTTAAAAATAACTTAATTAAAAATTAAATTTCAATTAATCAAAGATTAATGAATTTAATCAAGTTATTAAAAATTAAATTAATAAACACAAAATTTAACATGCAACCTTAAATAGTAAAAATTAAAAATTACAATAATTTACCCTTCAAAATGACTTACAGTGCATGAAATTCTGCTGCTACTATGGCACACTTCCCGAGGCAGACTTCACAAAAACTCTTGTTGCACGCTTCCCGAGCACATAATCCAACAACAAATTCCATTTAAGTGCAGAAAGAATTACAATGGGCACAAATCATGCAAAATTTTGTGCACTAATTTTCGTGCACATCTGTCATGCACAAACTCCTGTGCACAAAGTTTCATGCACAAAAATTTGGGCTCCAAGCACGCAGCCGCCCCTAGCCAGACTATGGCTGGTCCTGGCGTTGTCGATCGCAGGCCCGGCAGACGTTTGACAGCACTATCAGATGTTGTCATAGCGGCACTGCGGATCGTAGGCCTTGCAATCGCCTGACAGGCTTGTCAGGCACTACGTCGTAGGCAGCCAAGCCTGCAGATGCCTGACAATGCTGTCAGGCGCTGCGGCGGCTGAGCCTGCCGCACCGGAGCCAAAGCTTGACAAGTTGTCAGGCTGTCAGGCCGACGGATAGTGCAAACTATCGCCAACTCGACATCGGGCGTTGCGCTATCGATGGACAGCGAAGGTCGAGGCTGTCACGCCTGGCACTGTTAGTCTGATAGTAGGCTCAGATCTATTGTCAGACCTGACAAATGCGTCAGGCGACAGCCGCAATCGCTGTCACTACGGACAGCGATTGTCGTCGGCTTGCTGCCCGATGACAGACGACCGACAGGCAATGGCGGATAGGCGCCGTGAGCTACCGAAAGCCGTCGTGGCCTGGCCGGTGCTGCCGAATGCAGCCGAAGCCTACTGCAAGGCCTTCGGCTACCAAAAAAATATACTATTTTTTTTTTTACAATGCAGCAACAAATTAATATATTAACAAAATAATATATTAATTAAAATAAAAGCTTTTCTAATACAAACTAAAATTTTTTAAAAATTAACCAGGGGGGTTAATTCTAAAATTTGAAAAACTTAATTTGTAAAAATGCGAGCAACCAGCTCCCTCCAGTAGCTCTCCTTTCAAGATCCGGTCGACACACGACCAGCATTTGAAAGGCAACCAGATCTAAGTCGACACACGACCTAGCTTTGATGACCTCCTGGAGCTCTTCAGTACTCAAAAATGGGGGGGGCAGTAGGGTCAAATGGCTCCCTAATCCTAATTGGACCGTAGCTACGATCCAATCCCTTCCAAGGATCACAATACGAAGAACTCTGAGGCAAACTTTTCCTATACCTCTTGAGCATAAGCAAAAAGTTGGAACGAGGAGTTTGTCGTCGAAGGAACTTCCTTCTCCGAATGGTTTTCAAGCTACCCTTGAGCTTAAACCGAGTCCTCAATGAGAAAATATTTCTCATAACAAAATTCTCTCCTATCCTCTCACCTCACAAGCCCTAGTGCAAACATGAACTAGGCTCTGATACCAATGAAAAGGATTGAAAATCCAACTAAGTGTTCTATTATTTACAATTCAATATATAGGCACTAATGGCCCAAAATACATAACCAACCCATCAAATCATGGATTTGATCCAATATGCTTAACCATAAGCTACAAAAGTGCAAAGGAGAATGCACGTAAACTTCTAAGTTAAGAGAAAGGAATATTGCTAACTAGAAGATCCATTTTAGCTATCTTGAAGTACACACTTCCTACTTTGAGTTCACACTTACTAACTAACACTCTAAATGACAACTAGAAGATAACTAGTGCCCACAAGTGCATGTGAGAAGGAGACTCACTTACAATTATTAATTTGCAAGAAATAAACTATGCAAACCTAGCTAGGAACTACTAGAGGGGTCATATGAAAGATCTAACATCAATCCTCATCAAGAATGCTCACGCTTTATTAACAGTGTAGAAAATATTACATGCAATAATGTTCTAAAATGCTTCCCCCCTACAACAGAGAATTTTGTGTGTTTATATACCACACACAGGACTTCCTATTGTAGTTTTGTTACAATAGGTGTCCCGGTTATAGTCTAAACTAGGATAGTCTAGTTACTATAGCCAGTACACGATGATTAGCATCTTCATCATTTACTTACAATCAGGAAAATTATGGTTTTTCTTTGAGAGTGGATGCGTGTCCATCCACACTGGTTGGGACAACTCATTCATTAGCGGTTTCCCACTGATGACATGGAATGGTGGTCATCGGGGTCCTTCTCCAGTCGTTTGGTCAATGTGCATAATCTAGGCCTCTGCTTGAGGAAGGTGCCTACTTCAATAAGGTGCCCACTTGAGTAAGGCACCTACTTTAGTAAGGTGCCTACTTCAGTAAGGTGTCTACCTCAGTAAGGTGTCTACTTTAGTAAGGCACCTACTTTAGTAAGGTGCCTACTTTAGTAAGACGCCTACCTCTGTATGTCTTCATCTGATTGGTAGAACCATGCCAGGTTTATGTAGGACCTCGACTTAGCAAAAGATGACAAAATTTGGTAAATAACTATACAAAACACACTTCATGCATAGATTAGATAATACACATGATTTTATTAAATACATACATAATATTTCATAAAATTATACAACTCATCATATATTTCTATGCAAAAATTGTTAGTACATATACAAAAATATGAGCATATTTGGTGCTCATCACACCCCAATCCATTCTGCTTCTACATACCAACTTCATACAAATCCTGGTACAAATACGCAAATAATAAAGATCCCATGCATATACCCGAGGTGTGTTGATCATGTCACACACCAACCTAATAAGGTTCCATGGGAACTAGTAGCCAGTGCTATTTGGGGCCACTATATTGGCCAACACAAACATCACCAAATCATGAAGGGCATCCAGCTTCTTGTCCTTATGCATGGACAAGTATGTAATCCCTCCACCCTTCACATCCACATCCCACCATCCATATTCAAATAGTTGGCTCAGCTTATATCCCTTATTATGTCCAACCTCAACATGTAAGCCCTCCACTGGCAACTTGAGGATGTGATATACATCCTTAAGTGTCATAGTCATCTCTCCATTAGGGAGCTAAAATGTCCCCTATCTAGATCCCATCTCTTTTTCAAGGTATAAATATATTCCTCATCCACCCTCACTACATCCATCCGAGATTCCCTAGCCAGTCCCACAACCTCTAGCCACTTCCACTGGTCCTCCTGCACTGCCTTCCTCATCCTCAATATGAGAGGTGAGAACCAATGTCGACCCTCCAAAATCCTCAACTACAGCACAATACATAAAGGCAAAACATTAAATTAAAAAAAAAACAACAAAACTTGTGCACATAAAGAAAGAGCTTCAAAGGTACTTACCTTGGTAAAATTCACATATACTCCAACTGTTGCATCTACTTCATTCATCACCATAGCTTCTGCAACACGTCACTCACTCCACTCCACTCCACTCCCTGAGATGCAGCTTCAAAAATTTGCAAATGCACAAATAATTTTTTTTCTCTCCTGTAGGTTATTTATAACTATTTTAGGTGCATTGAAACACCCATGGGTGCTTCAAGTCACATTGAAATGCCTCCTGATATTTAGAGAATAGCAAAATTTGGTGAGCATTTGCATATGCAATAGGCACACACTAGTGTTTGCCATACAAATTGACAAAAGAAAAAAAATCAAAAGGTAGCTTTTTTTTGGTAATTAAAATATTATATTGCTTAAATGGGTTTTACGGATCCCAAAACCTTGAAACAAAAACAACTCTGCTTGTTGTGAGAAGACAAAAGTGAGAACAAGAGATAAAGCCCTGATCTAAAACTAGATACAGCCAAAATAGAGGACGTAGCCTCAAACCTAAGGAAAGTAAACAAATAATGTAGCCTAAGAGAGTCCCACAAAGAAAAAATAAATGGGCTCCATGTAGGGCAGCCACAGGAATAGGGGATGAACAGCTAGGCAAAAAGGAACAAGCTCCTCGTAGGGTAGCCAAAAAAGAAAAAAATGGAAAAGTGAGGAAGTTATTCCTCATCCTTGATATTGCCTTTGCCAGCTTACTTGGGTTCTTCTTTCACCGTGACCACTTCCTTAGATTTAGACCCACCATCCACTTCCTAGCCACTCTGTCCTCCAAATAACAGCTTCTGAAGGCTTTCCCTCATGTCAATCATCAAATTGACCATGGTGATGAGGCCTGGAAATGCCTCAATCATAACATGTTTTGAACACTGAAATTGCCTACAAACTCTTATGTTTAATCTAATATGCTAGTTAAGTTAATTCAATATGTTGTGTATTAACTATTTGCATGATAAATGTATCTGAAATACTATATTCTGATTTTTATAGCTTTTTGCATAAGTTTTATGTTGTTTTGTTATGACTTGCTAAATGAGATATGCTTAGGTTGATAGCAGCATTTCACTAATCATGTTTTGATATGTCTCAAGCATTTATTTTACCTAAATCTGGCAATAGTGCAAGTAAACTATTACTGTGCAACAAAAACTGGTTTTTCCCATGTAAATTCCAGCCAGCTGCCAATGAATGGCAAGGCATGGAATTCACATATGGAAAGAGATGAAGACCATTGGAATCTGATCCTGAGAAATAACCCACATGAGAAATGTAGAGGAAATCATTTAAAGAGCACACATTTGTTCATTTCGAAGTCTCTTCGGAATGAACAGATATCTTCGAAATGAGAAAACACAGTGTCTTCGGAATGAGCGGATCTTCGGAATGAGAATTGCAGTCTCTTCGGAATGAGCCACTTATCTTCGAAATGAAAACAGAATGTGCTTTTTGACTTGTTGACCGATTTTTGATGCTGGAAAAAGGGAAATAAATATTGAAAAGGGTAAGGGAAAATATCTCCCATCTGACTTTGCCGTCCTTGCCGACCAAAGCCACCATTTATGGAAAGATCAAGTTTGATCTTCTTCTAGGATAAAACCAGGAATTGTTGCAGCATAATAGGATTAGATATTTTGAGATATTCTCAGTTGTCAGTAGATCTTAGGACATCTATAAATATGGCTCCCATTCAGGTTGAGCTAGTAGAGGATAGAGAAAGCAGAGAGTAGAGAAATATAGGAGAAAATAGGCAATAATCAGAAAAGTGATTGTTACAATCCTATAACAGGTTTTCAATAGAATTATTGTAATCATGTTCTTGAATCAATAAAGTGTACTATTTCTATTTCATATTGCTTGTAAATGAGTGTGAGTAAGATCTAGAGAGAGAGAGACTCATACCTTCTTCTGGACAAGGAGGTTGGCCACTTCCAGACCTAGGAGGAGGACTAACAACAGGTTTTTATTCTGATTTTGTTGCAGCAGAATGAGTTGTAGAACTTGTCATTTCATTCCTTTGTAAACAACTAATGGTATTTGCAATCTTAGCTTATTTTATGTTTAGATTAATCTTGTGATT
The DNA here is from genome assembly GCA_028583015.1 of Wollemia nobilis. NCBI lineage: Eukaryota > Viridiplantae > Streptophyta > Pinopsida > Araucariales > Araucariaceae > Wollemia > Wollemia nobilis. Next base: position 18,865,156 of record JAQPPZ010016473.1, read on the forward strand.
AATGGTTTGGTTGTAATCTCCACTTTCAGCAAAGCTTTCAATTTATTGCAGACTGTCATTTCCAGAATTTACTATTTTTTGTAATTTCTTGCATTTTATGTTTTGTTGTCAACCCCTGCATAGAAGATTGACAACCTTCTATTACAGAGCCTTGACAGGGTTTCATTTCTATGCTATAATTAGGTTTCCATTGCTGCAAAAGTAAATAGATTTCCTTTCTACAATTATAATCAGACTTCTAATTCTGCAACTGTTATTTCTGCAACATAATTAGGTCTCATTCTGCAATTGTAATTAGGATTTCATTTCTATAGTTAATGATTAGTTTCCATTTTTGCAACTTAGATTAAGGTTTAATTTATGCAATTTAGAGATAGGAATGTCCTAAATCCCCCACACAATCGGTTTCACCAATAAGACCTGTTGCTCTAGATTGACCTAAGTTATAACCCTGTTCACCCCTTCTTTCATAGATAGCCTTGTACACTACCTTGGATTGACAAATTCATTGAGAATTAATGATGTGTATAATGACTACGCATCATTTTGGCATCTTTTTAGGGAATTGTGTTGCTAGAAGGTGACAACAGTCCAATAGCTATTAATTAGACTGAGCTATGAAGATTCAGGATAAAATCTGAATAGAACAACTGGTTAAAGTAACAACTATTGACCTATAATTTATGTCATTTAAGAGTAAACATGAATGAGTAAGTCTAGGGATGAAAAAGGTAGAATTACCCAAAAGGATCCCTGGCTTGTTCCATTAAGGAGATCTTCATGCCTAAGGGGTGAATCACCTATGTTTGAATTACCAAAAATATTGAAAGAAAAATCACCTCTCACCATCATTAAAAATTTTAAAAAAAATCACCAATCTCATCATCATTAGAACATCCTAAGAAAGAAGAATCATCAGACTCATTATCAACAGAGGATCTTGGACCTCTTGAGAGAGAAATTTGGATAGGTTTAACTAAGGAACAGGAAACTATGGTAGAGGGAGGCAATCTAGATAGAGATGGCCAACATGGCTATGTCCATAATGAAGGAGATGATCAGGATATGCCCCAACCTTCCAGAACATTTGAATATCCTATCCATTTGAATCCAACACAAAACTCTCCCATGAAAACCATTTCACCTTCAGTACTTCCAACCTTTCGAGGTGTTGTATCATGAAGATCCTGATCAATTTTTTTTTGAATTCAAAGTAGTGTGTCAAACCTATGACTATGTAAATGACAATCAAAAACTTAAGGTTTTTCCCTCAACACTCAAGGACTCAACATTACGTTGGTTCATGAGCTTAGAGCCAAATTCCATCCAAACTTGGGATCAAATGGAAACTATGTTTTTAGACAAATATCAGGAGTATTGTCATGTAAGGAACAGGAAAGATGAGTTATTCAAGATTAAACAGGAAGATGATGAAACATTAGAAGACTATCTTGATAGGTTCTCCTTTGTTCAAAGGAGATGTGGACTTGTAGAACCAGAGTTATGTAAAACCATATTTTTAAGAGGATTACAAGATGAATCCAGAGAAGTATTGGATTTGATGGGAAAAGGGGATGTAAATACTCTCAGTAATGAGGAAATTATGGATCTCTATAGGAATTACTCTCGCAATAAGTAGGGAAGAAGAAAAAAGAGTACAAATGGCATTGATGTGAAGGACCTAATAGAGGAACTTGCAAATTTTAAAACTGATATTCTAGTGCAATTAAACACAACTTTGGGGGAAATGTCTGCAAAAGCAAAAAACATAGAACCTTTGGCAATTTATTGCCCAAGATGTAGAAATAAACATGCTTTGTAGGAATGTCCTTTGAATAAAACATCTATCTCAGCCATTTGTAGTATCTGTTCAAAGAAGCATTCAATTGATAAATGCCACCTGCTACCACAACTCAAAACTGTGTTAGAAAATCAGACTGAGGAACTCAACTATGTTGGACCAAAACAAGGGGAAATTTCTCTCAATACCAAAATCCCCCTCATTTTCCTACAAATTGGGGGCATAATCCCTGGACTATGCCTTGGGGACAATCAGAACCACCCCAACGTCCTTGGAATTATCCTCAATGGACAAATTCCCAAGAATGGCCACAAACAAATTGGAGTAATTCAGCCTGGAATCAGAATCAGAATAACCCATCATGGAATCAAAACAACCCATCTTGGAATCAGAATCAGACTAATCCACATTGGATGCAAAATCAACCATAGTGGAATCAACAATACCAGTCCTATCCAAGGCAACAAAGAAATCAAGGTCAAAATCAGCATTTCTACTGCACCTAATCAAAATTTTCAAGAAAAATAGAACCAACCACAACAAACACAATAGGTGAAACAACCTCAACTTCCAGCTCAATCAGTCACTAATCCAAACAGCATGAGACAGGCATCCCCTATCTATGTGGCTGAAGCTGAAGAAAATGTTGAAATAAATGTTATTGATTGTAGTAACATCCAACTTCATTCAGGAAAAGTTATACCTGAACCTGCTCCAATTAAAATCAAGGAAAATGAAGAGCAAGAACCTTTGGAACCAGTTAAACCAACAATAGAGAAAGAAGAAGAAAAAATAGAACCATAGGCAGAACAATTACCTTCATCAAAGATAATTCCATATCCTGAAAGATTCAATACCACAACAAAAAATTTGAGTCAGACCTGGTCAAGGAACTTAAAAAGTTAACTATATCATTGCCCTTATTGCAAGCCATTAAGGATATACCAATGATTAAAAGTACTATCCGAGATTTGTGCATTAAAAGAGCAGGAAGAAAAAAGAAAGCATTTCCTAAGACTATTCAGGTTGAAGGAAAGATAGTTGATCTCTTATCTGGAAAACTAGTACCTCCAAAGTATAGTGACCCAGGAAGTCCAGTTATCACAGTTACCATAGGTTCAGTACCAATATCAAATGTCTTAGTAGATCTAGGAGCTGCAATAAATGTCATGACCAAGGATATAATGAAACAATTACAGCTCAAACATCTCAGCCCCACATTTACAGTTTTAGAAATGGCTGATAGGTCAGTTGCAAAACCTGAAGGTATCATTGAAGATGTTCCTATAGAAGTTTCTTCTTGGGAATTCCCTATAGATTTTTTGGTTTTACAGCCAAGAAATTCAGCACATGGATATCCCATCATTTTGGGAAGACCTTGGCTTGCAACTGCACCAGCCTTCATAGACTACAGATCTAGAAAAATGACTATTTCAAATGGTATTGATCTAAAACAGATCTCTCTGTATCCTCCTGCAAGACCCTCCAACAATTTTTAGGTCAGTTATGGTTTCCTGATTCAGATGAAGAATCAGAGGAGGTTATTTCCACACTAGCCACCTTGGTAGTAAGAGAACACACAGAAGACCTCCAAGACACAGAAAATTTAGAAAATGAAAATATCCTAATGAATGTTCTGCATGAACAAAGGTTAGAAGAGGAAGCAATAAATATCCATCAATTGTTAAGGAATGAGGAGAACCAAAATTCTGAAGGTGAACCATCTGTACTATCATAGGAAAACTCTGTTTCACTACCACATGGGTGGCACCATCACCTGATTTTTCCTTCTCACTGTTCCATACAGGATATGCTTCCATCAGGAAGTAATGAAACAGAAACTTCTTATTTCCTCCCATCTCAGCAGTGTCCTCTTAATTCCCTAATCACCAAGTATGAAGAAGTGAATTCAGTCCTTCCAAATACAAAACAAATAGAAGTCCAGCCAGGCAAATTTTTGAACATTTACAGCTGGCTTACTAGGGAAGAGGAAGAGAAATTGATAGTTGTCTTGCAGAAGCATGTTCATGCTTTTGCTTGGGACTATAAAGATATGTCAGGAGTTCACCCTGATATATGCACCCACAAAATTTATACTGAAGAAGTCAAGCCAGTAAGACAACCCCAGAGAAGACTGAATCCTGCCCTAAGGGATATTGTAAAGGAAGAAATTGAAAAACTTCTGGAGGTAGGATTCATTTACCCAATTTTTGATAGCCAGTGGGTCTCTCCATTGGTTATAGTTCCTAAGAAAAATGGAAAAATGAGAGTATGTGTAGACTATAGAGAGCTGAATAAAGTAACATACAAAGACCATTTTCCATTACCTTTCATAGATCAGGTGTTAGATACCCTTGCTGGAAAGAAATACTTTTGTTTTCTTGATGGATTTAGTGGATATAATCAAATCCAGATTGCACCTGAAGATCAAGAGAAAACAACCTTTACCTGTCCATGGGGAACATTTGCCTATAGGGTTTTACCTTTTGGTTTGTGTAATGCCCCAACAACATTTCAGCGAGCGGTCTTAGCAATTTTTTCTGATCTGACTACCAACAGTGTTGAGATATACATGGATGATTTCACAGTATGTGGACAGACTTTTGACTTTACATTAGAAAACCTTGACAAAGTTTTAACTCACTGTGAAACATACCAGTTATCCTTGAATCCAGAAAAATGTTTTATGATGATGAAGGAAGGAATAGTTCTTGGTCATCACATCTCTCTTCAAGGGATCCAGATTGATCCAAAGAAGGTGGAAATTATCAAGAACCTTCTTCCTCCTAAAACTCAGACTGATGTCAGAAGCTTCCTAGGACACATTGGTTTTTACCGTAGGTTTATTCCCAGCTTTAGCACAATAGCCAATCCCATGTTTGCCCTATTGACTAAAGATTCTAAATTTTCCTGGACTGCAAGGTGTCAGGAATCATTTGAAGCTCTGAAAGAGAAATTAGTAACTCCACCTATGTTAAGAGGACCTAATTGGACATTACCATTTCACATACAGGCTGATGCTTCCAATACTGCAATTGGAGCAGCATTAGGACAAATTGACAATGGTGAACACTATGCCATCTACTACATTAGCAAGAATTTGATAGGAGGTGAGAAAAATTATACCACAATTGAGAAAGAATTCTTGGCAGTAATTTATGCCATCAACAAATTCAGGCATTACATCACAGGTTATCAAATATTTATTCACACAGATCACATAACCATTAAGTATTTGATGAATAAGCCTATGGTAAGTGCAAGAATTATTCATTGGTTACTGTTGTTGCAAGAATTTGATATCACTATAATCAACAAACCAGGAAAAGCTAATGTTGTAGCAGATTTCTTGTCCAGATTACAGAACACAGATGAAGGGGAATTAGTTGAAGACACATTTCCTGATGAAAAATTATTTGCTATATCAGTCCAATCACCTTGGTTTGCAGATATAGCCAATTACTTGGTCACAGGGAAAGTTCCTCCACATTTCACTTCAAAATAGAAAAAACAATTGATCAAACAGAGTTCTTCTTTTGAATGGATTAAGGGTATACTTTTTAAGTGCAGTCCTGACCATGTGTTACGTAGGTGCATCCGAAAGGATGAGGTGTATGATATCCTTAGGGCTTGTCATGATGAACCCTCGGGTGGACACTACTCTGTAAAAAGCACAATTAGGAAAATCTTAGGGACAGGATATTATTGGCCATCTCTTCACAAGGATGTGAAAAAGTACATCGGGCATTGTGATGCATGCCAAAGAATGGGGAAACCCACTCATACAAATGAAATGCCACTGCAGCCTCAATTGGTTTTAGAGCCATTTGAGAGGTGGGGGCTTGATTTTGTAGGACCTATTGATCCACCTTCTCAAGGAAAGGTGCATATTCTAGTATGCACTGATTACTTGACAAAGTGGGTAGAGGTGCGTGCTTTCAAACATGCTCATGAAGAGAAGGTCGCTGATTTCTTGTATACTCAAATTTTTAGAGATTTGGAGCTCCTCGGTCTATCACCACAGACCAAGGACCCCAATTTGCATCTAAAGTCATTGAGGCATTTACAGAATTATATGAAATCAAACATAGAAAATCATCACCTTATCACCCACAAGCAAATGGCCAGGTTGAGGTAACAAACAGGGAACTAGAATGAATCTTAACAAAAATAGTAGCTTTTCATAGGAGAAACTGGCTAGATAAATTACCTGAAGCAGTGTGGGCTTACAATACTACTTGGAAATCCACTACTGGATTCACACCTTATGAACTAGTCTTTGGTAAAAAGCCCCTCTTACCTATTGAATTTGAGCTACTAACACTACGCACAACATTGGAAATTGGAATTGAATTGTCACGAGGCACGGACAGATAGGATTTTGTAGTTGAATGCATTGGATGAACTTAGGTTGGATGCTCTGCACCAAACTAAAGTAATTCAGGAGTAGAGGAAGTTGTGGCATGACAGTCACATTCAGTAGAGGAAACTTCAACAAGGAGATTGGGCTTTACTATTTGATTCTCGCTATGAGGACTTCCCTGGAAAGCTGAGAACTAGATGGCTTGGACCTTACCGGATTGAAGAGGTATTTGACAATGGAGCAGCTCGTTTATCTCCTATTGATGGGTCACAGAGAAAGTTGGTAGTGAATGGACATCGCCTCAGGGTGTACCATACACCTCTGACTAAAGAGGAATTCTTGCAGTAGCTTGACAGTTTGGATACACAATAGGTGGAAGAAATTTCCTCTTCCACTTCAAAACAATCAACATGATCATGGATTTCAAGAAAAAAATAGAAAAATACAAAAAAATAAAAAAAAAGCAGAAAACAAAAAGATGAATAAATTCTGATTATGAATTCCTTCATGGGCATGATTTTAGGGAAATCATGAATTCCTTCATGGGCATAGTCAGAATCAAGAAAAAAAGAATCAAGAAAAAAAGAGAAAAGGAGAGAAAAAAAAAAAAAAAAAAAAAAAAAAGAGAGAAAAATGAATAACTCAGTAGTGAAAACCTTTTCTAAGGCACTACTGGGTTGGTATGCATGAAAACCAGTTTTCTGGCATGCATAACCTTGAAAATTTCTGAACCATCATTGTACAAATTCACCAACTACACTTGTTTTGAAATATTGCAGAAAATCTCAGTAGAACATCAACAAAGGCAGTCATTCTTCAAAAACTTGCATTAACTTGTTTTAATCAGGTATATATTTCTTACATTTCTTCATTGTAAATGATTGGTATATAGTATATAACAATTAACCATTAGCATAAAAGGTATCCATAAGAGTTGGCATACTTAAAACATGTTTTGAGCATGAGAATATTGATTTCTGCCTAATCTTCGGAACAAGAATGCCAAAAATAGTGCCTGCTATCTTCTTCAGATTAATTGTTGTATTGTCTTCGGATTGAAATTGTCTTCAGAATGACAGCAGAATGAATGTTGCACTTTGTCTTCGAAATGAAGCTTTGTCTTCGGAATGACGATTTGTCTTCGAAATGAAGCTTTGTCTTCGAAATGACGATTTGCCTTCACAATGAAGCATCATCTTCGGAATGAAGCTTTGTCTTCAGAATGAAGCAGGATTTGTCTTCGAAATGCGATTTGTCTTCAGAATGAGGATTTATCTTCGAAGAGGATTTATCTTCGAATGAAGGATTTATCTTCGAAAGAGGATTTATCTTCGGAAAGAGGATTTATCTTAAAGAGGATTTATCTTCAAAAAGAGGATTTGACTTCGCAAAGAAGCATGATCTTTGGAATGAAGACTTGTCTTGGGAATGAAATCATAATCTTGGGAATGAGGTTTGTTTTTGCAATAGATCATAATCTTCGAAAAGAGCATTCAATATAACATCTCCACGTGGCATCTAAGGAAAAAAAGAAATACGATCAAGTAAAAATTCTTTTGGCTGCATACGATAAATGAACACGTGTCAGTTAGGATGTGGTTTGTTTTTGCACCCATTTAGAAAGTACCAGAATCATGGGGGACGTGACCAACAGTATGCCACCATTTTTTGATACTAATAAACATGCACGTGAAAGTCCATAGGCAAAACAGAAAAACTAAAAAATGAGTAAGGTGGATCTGATGGCAAGGACATCTACGCAACCATTGATGGACATGTGTTCGAAGAAAAAATAGAAATGCGTGCCACCCTTCTTTTTGAAGACATATTTGCTAACGCAAAATGATTACGAGGTACAGTGCTCAGATTACGGTTCATTTCGAAGAACAAAAATAGGGCAATTGAAAACTTGGAACCAAACCCTACAAATCTACAAACACCAGAAACCAGAGATCCAACAAAGGAATAGCAGTAGAAGTGAGTAGTTTGTAACATACCAAGACAGGAAAATGGGGCAAAAAATGAAAATGGAACCAGCGGATACCACCCACCTCCGAGAAAATCTAGAAGTGCTATAGATTTTTGAAGATGGAGGGCTTATGCCATTTTTGGATAAGTTTAATGGGTCCTCTGAATATTTGGTCGGCATGTTCACCCACACATTCAGAAACAACCGGGCACACATTAACGACATGACCATTGAGGTAACCCCTGAAGTTTTGAGTCAAATTACTGAGCTGCCATTAGAAGGTCTTCCAATTTCTAGGTCTGGCAAAAATACATTGGTAAATATAGTTAATCAATTTCTGGAAGAAAATGATAGGGAGCCAGAATATTTAACACATAATAACACATGCAAGGGGGTAAAAAGGGCCAGCCTGTAGGAACCCTGGGATGAAGTGGCCACATGGGTAATCAAATTTCTAACCTGTGAAGGGCAGTATGTACTATTATCAGGGCATCATCTAAAAATTTTAAACCATCTCAGACATGGTAGGCAACAACCAGAAGTTAGGGTAAATCTTCCCCTATACCTGCACCAAGAATTGAAAAACATGGCAAAAAGATATCAGGAAGGAAAAGGGAGCCTTCGCCACCATGGTCTCATCAAACTAGTTTGCCAACACCATTTTAGAGGAAACCCTAGGAGCTTTGATAGGTTTTACTCTACCCTAAATGATGTAATTTTTGGAGATGAGGATGAGGAGGAAGAAACAATTGATTTTGTAGAGGCTGTTGTAGAAGAAGAAATAGAAACTATTGTAGAGGTTATTGCAGAGAAAGAAACACACCCAGCAGCAGCAACAGAACACCTTGCTCTAGAACCTTCAACCTCATGAGCTAAGAAACAAAAGAAAAGAAGGTCTAAAACTAGCAGCAAAATAGAAAAATAGAAGAAGGTCCATTTTTTTGAAGTTGTTACTGATTTGTCAGAACAAGGAAGTGAAGCACCTAGCCCAACAGGGGAAGAAACAACAAGGGAAACAGAAGCATCTAAAACTATCCCCACAACCCCTACTGTCACCAAAAAACAAAGCAAAAAGAAGAAGTTTGCATCTGGAACTAGGAGGTCTACAAGACTCCACTTGAGGGAAATGACAGAACAGGTCATAGAAGAAGAAGGTGGACAAAGCAGTCCAGATGTCACAGAAATACAACCAACCCCTGAAAACTTTCTAGAATTGCCTGAACAGATAATTGAGGAAGAGGCTGGGCAGGATAGCTTGGAGGTGGCTATAGTTCAACAGGCCATAGAAATGGTAGATGCAATTATAGATAGTTTCATAGAGCCTCCTAAACAAGAGCAGACAGATGTTGTAGAGGAAGAGATAGTTGTTGAGCAGCCAACTATAGCTGACTTGTCTGCATCAGATTCTGAAGCAGAAACAGAGGAGGAAGACATCACAGAGCAGCTGAGAGCAGCAAGGAGTGTTGTCAAAACACAAACCAGATGGATTGAAGAGAGAGAAAACATCATTGAGATGCAGGAAAGAAAAATTGTAGAGTTACAGCAGGAAGTGGCAGAATTGAGAAAAAGGTTGTCACAGTCTGAAAAATAGCCAACTATATCCATTGATGAGGATGATTTGGCTCAATTGCTTATGAATTTATCTAGGGCAGATGACTCTATTGAGGCAGACATAGGTGCTCATTCTGAAGAAGCACCCTTTCATTCTAAAGAAGTGCCTTCTCATTCTGAAGCATTACCTTCTCATTCTGAAGATGCTTTAGAATTGGCAAAAACATAGCAAAAAATATTGGAGATGAGTCACCAGCATAGGAACAGTCCAAGCAGCAGCATGAAACTATTCAAGTAAGTACTCCTTCTATTGATGTCCCTGTATTTCAAACTATTACACCTTCAGTAGAAATAGCAGATAAGGGGGTGCAAGTGGAATTACTGTCTGATGACAACCCAATAGAAATAGCAGATAAGGGGTACAGGTAGAATTATTGACAGATGATCAACCAGTAGAAGTGGCAGAAAAAGGGGTTCAGGTAGATCTGCTACCTAGAGTTCCACCTATAGTTAGACCACCTAATATTGTGTCCCTAGAACAATACAATGCAGACATAGCCAGTTGGGTGATTAGATATGAGAAGCTTGCCACTAAGACTAAAAAATTCAAATTGGAAGGAAAACAGCTAGAGGCAAAGGAAACAGAGATTCAGGCATTAAAAGAAAAAGTGTCTGATTTATGTCAAATTGCTAAATTTTTAGTCCAATTCAGATGGCCAGCCAGATTTTACAGTCTTATTCTGAAGGAGAAATACCTCAGATGGCAGGTCATGAGGATTAGCTCAGGTCTCCCATATAAATTGGACACAACTACAGATTTCCTGGAAGCATATTTTGATAGCCCTATTGAGCAGAAAAATCTCCTATGTGAACTATTTTTACATAGCTTCTTTATTCCAGAAGAAGTAGAATTTCATCCTCAAATCTACATTGGAGATGTTCAATTGAGGGCATTCATGTCCACCTTGCAGAATCAGTTTTATTGGGACCAGGAGAAAAGGTAGAATAAAGAAATTGAAACAAGAGTTGAATTGTTAGTCAGAGCAATTCAGCCAAATCACCCAATTATCACAAGACAACACTTCACCATGATGAACAGGGATGATGTAAAGAGAATGTACTTGACAAACTTGAGGGACTATGTGACCAGATTCCAAAATTTTGTAATGACAATTTTGTGCCAGCATTATCAGTCTGTAGAAACAGATGGGCTGAACTTTCCATGTCTTTACAGAAAAGAGAACCCATCTCCCCCATCAACTTAGAATGGTCCAGAAGAAGGGCAGAAGGAGTAATACAGTTGATTGAAATCATGCAACATCATTGGATAGGTCTCAGATTTAGGCCTCCAACCATCATCACTCCAGTTCCATTCTACTTTGAAGAAGATGCCCAACCTGATGAACAGTTTGAAGAATGGCTCAGGAACCTTCAGGAGAACAGGGGGTATTATATAGGCAAGAAGTTGTTCTACAGGTCATGGAATTTGAACATGGACATATGTGATTCCATAGCCCAACAGAATGCATGAGGACATGCATTAATATAAGTTGGGGGAAAATGATGAGGCCTGGAAATGCCTCAATCATAACATGTTTTGAACACTGAAATTGCCTACAAACTCTTATGTTTAATCTAATATGCTAGTTAAGTTAATTCAATATGTTGTGTATTAACTATTTGCATGATAAATGTATCTGAAATACTATATTCTGATTTTTACAGCTTTTTGCATAAGTTTTATGTTGTTTTGTTATGACTTGCTAAATGAGATATGCTTAGGTTGATAGCAGCATTTCACTAATCATGTTTTGATATGTCTCAAGCATTTATTTTACCTAAATCTAGCAACAGTGCAAGTAAACTATTACTGTGCAGCAAAAACTAGTTTTTCCCATGTAAATTCCAGCCAGCTGCCAATGAATGGCAAGGCATGGAATTCACATATGGAAAGAGATGAAGACCATTGGAATCTGATCCTGAGAAATAACCCACATGAGAAATGTAGAGGAAATCATTTAAAGAGCACACATTTGTTCATTTCGAAGTCTCTTCGGAATGAACAGATATCTTCGAAATGAGAAAACACAGTGTCTTCGAAATGAGCGGATCTTCGAAATGAGAATTGCAGTCTCTTCGAAATGAGCCACTTATCTTCGAAATGAAAATAGAATGTGCTTTTTGACTTGTTGACCGATTTTTGATGCTGGAAAAAGGGAAATAAATATTGAAAAGGGTAAGGGAAAATATCTCCCATCTGACTTTGTCGTCCTTGCCGACCAAAGCCACCATTTATGGAAAGATCAAGTTTGATCTTCTTCTAGGATAAAACCAGGAATTGTTGCAGCATAATAGGATTAGATCTTTTGAGATATTCTCAGTTGTCAGTAGATCTTAGGACATCTATAAATATGGCTCCCATTCAGGTTGAGCTAGTAGAGGATAGAGAAAGCAGAGAGTAGAGAAATATAGGAGAAAATAGGCAATAATCAGAAAAGTGATTGTTACAGTCCTGTAACAGGTTTTCAGTAGAATTATTGTAATCATGTTCTTGAATCAATAAAGTGTACTATTTCTATTTCATATTGCTTGTAAATGAGTGTGAGTAAGATCTAGAGAGAGAGAGACTCATACCTTCTTCTGGACAAGGAGGCTGGCCACTTCCAGACCTAGGAGGAGGACTAACAACAGGTTTTTATTCTGATTTTGCTACAGCAGAATGAGTTGTAGAACTTGTCATTTCATTCCTTTGTAAACAACTAATGGTATTTGCAATCTTAGCTTATTTTATGTTTAGATTAATCTTGTGATTAATGGTTTGGTTGTAATCTCCACTTTCAGCAAAGCTTTCAATTTATTGCAGACTGTCATTTCCAGAATTTACTATTTTTTGTAATTTCTTGCATTTTATGTTTTGTTGTCAACCCCTGCACAGAAGATTGACAACCTTCTATTACAGAGCCTTGACAGGGTTTCATTTCTATGCTATAATTAGGTTTCCATTGCTGCAAAAGTAAATAGATTTCCTTTCTGCAATTATAATCAGACTTCTAATTCTGCAACTGTTATTTTTGCAACATAATTAGGTCTCATTCTGCAATTGTAATTAGGATTTCATTTCTGTAGTTAATGATTAGTTTCCATTTTTGCAACTTAGATTAAGGTTTAATTTATGCAATTTAGAGATAGGAATGTCCTAAATCCCCCACACAATCGGTTTCACCAATAAGACCTGTTGCTCCAGATTGACCTAAGTTATAACCCTGTTCACCCCTTCTTCCATAGATAGCCTTGTACACTGCCCTGGATTGACAAATTCATTGAGAATTAATGATGTGTATAATGACTACGCATCACATGGCATTCATCATGCCAGTCATGGAAGAAATGATGAATTCCTTCAGCCTCCTCGTCTCGTCGTCAGCCTCTACATCCTCAGATTTGATGTCAATGATATTATGTTTTGCTGCCAGATTTTGGAGGTGAGCATATTTCCTCAGGGGCCCCTCTATGCTTTTGAAGTTGATAGATTTCCTCACCTTTAGTTCAGAAACAACCTCAATTACCTTCCTTTTTCTCTCAGAAAGGGGAAGGCGGGCTGAGGAAATTGCTGGTTTGGCTGGGCTAGGGACCATTGGGTTAGGTTGAGGACTATTAGCCAGAACATAGGTATAAATCACCTTGAAAAGGCCTTGATGGAGAGGAAGGTCCTGGCATTTCTTGTTCCTACAGGAGTTGATTGAGTAATTGATGGAATTGAGGAAAAACTAGGGAATACTGAGGGGATTGATGTCATGGAAATGATTCACAAAGGCTAGATGATAAGTGTTGAGGGTTTTTTCAGGGTCATCGATAGTGATGAATTCCATCACTGGTTTCATCATGTCATTCTAGGGGATACTCAAATCACTCCTATAAATGCCCTATTTCGCACCTTTGAAAATCTTCTCATTGTCCTTGAACTCCTTGAGTTCAACATCCCAATTGTGCTTGTGTCTATGGATGGAGCGCCCCTTTGGATTCTGCCCAGTAATCATGGACAGAAGGTGGAGGTCCACGCAGAAGCTCCTTCCGTGAACAGTAACAACTCCATTCTGCCAGGTCTCTAGAAAAGCTAAGGTTATTTCAAGCTCCTCGCTAGAGAACATATGGAGGAAAGGGAAAAAATGGCGGTCATTAAGAATTCTTTCAGCCATGGGGTCACATGCGAAAGTACTAGGCTCATTGAAGTTCATGGTGGTAGGGAAATGGGGGATGGGGAAGGAATTGGGAAGGTGAACAGGGGCGAGAGGATCAGAAGGATTATTGCGCCAGTGAGGATGGGAAAAATCTAGGAAAATGATGGCCATGCAAGGAGGAATAGTGGTGAATAAAAATATGGAGGCTTGGAGAAAATGCCACGAAACCTGGGTGTTGCCATTAATGGACCAAATGGAGCAGTTTGAAAAAGGTGAAAGGGGATTGGAAGGCTCGAGCTTGCATTGGAAATGATTTCTTGGAGAGGGCCTCTAGTCGAGGAGATACGGAAGGTTAGGAGTAATGATCCTTGGATCTTGGGCATGCTTGGTATTCGGGCCAAGAAGGGTGTTTCTAGAAAGTTCTCCTCTGCCATTGAGATCAACTAGAAGTCGACCATTGTCTTGATTCTATCCTTCTCAAGGTGCCACATCCTCCTAATGGTGTTGATGGTCAGCATTCCTCGGGCTACAATTCTATTTTGGGAGTGGAGATTACGCGACCCTATGTTGGCCTGGTAATTAGGCCACATCAGATGCATGCTTTCATGGAGAGTCCTCTTGTTGGAAATAACCACTCCACCTAGGTACCTATAGAGAGTTGACATGGAATGCCAAAAATTGAAATAAGCATTAGTGTACATTCCAAAAAAAATGGTTTGGACAAACGTGACCTTTTGGTGGTGAGCAATTTGTTTGGATAGCTGGATTCCACTTCTCGCGTGGATATTGGAGAGTCTACATTTCCCTTGCTTAGTTGGAATGTCCATGGTACACCTAGACATCCACCTTCTCCAAAAGAAATTAGACATGTGACAAAGGATGTTGATCCTAGAGGACCGCATCCTCATGAGGATGACCAGTGTGATTACTCATAGTAGGTTTTTCCTAGTCAACAATGGTTCAAATTTCATCAAGAATATTATCATTCTAGGTTAGAATGTTGGGAGTATGGACCCCGATGTTGGCTAGCCTGTCCGCAACTCTATTAGCCTCTCTATAGGCATGTTGGAAAATAACCTCCTGCATGTCAAGGATTAAAATCCTGGCTCCTTCAATGTAGTCCCTGACTCTCCAGGAAGGAATGTTGTTGTTTTTCCTAAGGTAGTTGATGATGTTGAGAGAGTCTCCTTCTATAATTAGCCTGTTTGGAAAATTCTTGGCCAGGGAGAGACCCCTCCACATGCTCTTAGCTTCAGCCACATGATTGGTTTGGTCCCCCAATCCTTTAGCAAAGGCAAGGATGACTTCTCCTTGGTGGTTTTTGAGGATGCCTCCTGCTCCTGCTTTCCCTGGGTTACCTTTTGCAGCTCCATCAAATTTTAGTTTGAACCAGCCCATTGGAGGAGGAATCCATTTGGAGTCAACTCTGAGGTTGGTTCGAGGATTGAAATCCTCTAAGGATAGGCCAAGAGATCTACCTAAGGCAAGCTCAAACTTGGAGGCCGATTTGGGGAAGGGGGTAAGAGGGAAGCATTTTCTTTGGCATTGGCAAGGATTTTGCTAGAAATTAGCTCCGGGATGGATGAGCATTGGGAGAAGACTCTACGGTTTCTTTCAAGCCAGACTTACCAAAGGAAATGGTGGAGGCACATTTTCCAGAAGAATTTGAGGCGAGGATCAAAAAATGGGGAAGGCCAATGGATGAAAAGGTCAACGATGGAGCACGATTTGGCCCAGAGGATGTGGAAGGAATGAAATAAGGAATCAAGGATGGATGAGGAGAAGGGGTAGTGGAGGAAAATGTGAGAGGGGGATTCCCAGACGTTGAGGCATAAAGGGCATCTGTTGGGGATGGTGATGCCTTTCTTGTTCAAATTGTCTATAGTCAAAATTCTCTCTTGGATAGTAAGCCAGGAAAAAAAGGACACTTTGGGAATGAGGGATTTGATCCAAACTAGGTTAAAAGGCAGCAGGATGTCCTCATTATCAAGGAGAATAAGGTAAGCAGATTTAATAGTGAAATCTCCACTCTCAAAAGGTTCCCAGATTAAATTATCAATGGAGTTAGTGGTGGGGATGATAGTGGAATGCAGGAGGGAATTCAAACTAGAATATTCAATAGGGAGGGTAGTGCACCTAATGGTTTTCCATCTGACAATGTCATTCTGGGTAGAAAGGAAGTCAAAGACTTTTTTCCCTATTCTAGAATCTATGAAAGGTTGAAGTTTAGACAACACAGGATCCTCAATGAGGGGATTTATGGAAATCCATTTGTCATTCCAGAAGTCTATTCTGCTACCATCCCCGAGTTTCCATATTAAACCTTTTTCCAGGAGAGACCTGGTGCTGATGATGGAATTCCAGAAAGTGGATCCTCTAGTGGGAGCATTATTGCTGAGGAAATTGGTACCTTGCAGATATTTCCTTCTGACTATGGAGGTCCATTCATTCATAGTGTTGGACACCAGATGCCAAGCTTGTTTGGCTATCAAAGCTATGTTAAGGGATTGAATTCTTCTGAGCCCAATGCCTCCTCTATCCTTAGGTCTGCACACTTTGTCCCAGGCAACAAGATGCAACCTGTGCTTGTTTTCAGTTCCAGACCATAGAAATTTTTTTTGGATCTGTTCTATTCTATGGTAAATTGCAGCTGGGGCTTTGAAAATAGATAGGAAATACACAGGAATGCTTTGGAGGGAAGTTGACGTAAGGGTGCTCTTGGCAGCTTGGGATAGTAGATTACCCTTCCACCCTGCAAGTTTCTTTTGGATCCTTTCTATCATGTTGTTCCACATAGAGGTTGTGGGTTGACCACAAAAAAGGGAAGGCCTAAATAGGTGGTTGGGAGATCTGCTATAGAGCATTCAAGAATCCTGGAAATCTTGAGTTGTCTTTGAACAAGTGTATTGAGGAAATATAGTTTTCTCTTGTTGAAGTTCACCTTTTTCCCAGCAGCTACTTCGTATAGCTGGAGGATAAATTTGATAACCTGTGCTTCAAAGACAGAAGCATTAGTAGACAATAAAGTATCATCTACAAATTGTTGATGCAAAACTAGATTGGTCTGGGAGGAAGCTTTGATTCTCGATAGGAGGCCTATTCTGCATGTTGCTTGAATAGTCCTTCCCAGGGCTTCAACTATGATGATAAATAAAAGGGGTGAAATAGGGTCCCCTTGCCTTAGACCTCTGTTGCTCTGAAAGTACCCAATTGTGGAGCCATTGATGAGGACTGAGAACCATGGCGAGGATATGCAAGCTTTAATTAGGTCGATCCACTCAGGATGGAAACCAAACTTGAGTAATATGGCCATAAGGAAATCCCAGTTGACTCTATCATATGCTTTGTTCATGTCAAGTTTGAGAACAAAGGTAGGCTTTTTGGTTTTTGATGCAGAATGTAGAGCTTCATGGATGGAGATGACACCATCAAGGATTGATCTACCTTGGACATAACTTCCTTGGTAGGGGTCAATGATGTTGGGAAAGATACTTTTCATCCTATTAGCCATGATTTTAGTCAGAATATTATAGGCAATATTACCCAAGCTAATGGATCTAAAGTCAAACAATTATTTAGCAACGAATTTTTTTGGGATAAGAGCAATAAAAGTGGAATTGAAACCTCATGGAATTGTTTTTTAATACTGTAAAAATCAGGCCCAACAATGTCCCAGAAGGTTTGAAAGAAACTAGGGGGAAAAACATCAGGTCCAGGTGCTTTATCAGGTTGCATGGAAAAAAGGGCCGACTTGATTTCATCATCTTGGAAGGGGGCAATTAGACTGAGATTAACATTATCAGGAACAGAGGGGGGAATATGATGGAGCATAGACTCTTGAGAAAAATTAGAACATGAGTTATCATCCTCAAGGAGGGATCTAAAAAATAAGTTACCTCATCTCTGATTTCCTCTGGATCTGTGGTAGAGGTGCCATCAATTTTCACCAGTTCTTTGATATGGTTGTTACTTATGTTCCTAAGGGTGGACACATGAAAGAATTTAGTGTTTGAGTCTCCTTATTTGAGCCACAGAGCTCTAGATTTCTACCTCCAAAAGGTTTCTTCGCAAGCAAGGACGTTGTGGAATTCAGCGAGGATTTGTTTTTCTTCAGTTTTAGTCTACTCGTCGATGAACCCATTATGAATTTTGATTTCTATCTTTTCAAGTCTATCTTTGAGGGATTTCTTTTTGGAAAAGAGGTTACCAAAGACTTCTCTGTTCCATATTTTTTAGATCTTCTTTGAAGATTTTGAGCTTTTGGGTGAGCTTATAGGAGGGACATCCCTGAAACTCTTGTTGCCAACAATGAGAGACCCTCTATCATAGATCAAGATGATGTATCCACATGGCCTCAAATATGAAAGGTCTTCTATAAGGGTTAAGTTTATCTATTTCAAGCAAGAGAGGATTGTGATCTGACCCTATTTTGGGAAGAGGATGGAGACAAGCATCTCCAAAAACCTGAACAGCTTCCTAGGAGAGAAAAAACCTATCTAACTTAACTTGAATATGCTGATTTCCCAATCTTCTATTGCTCCAGGTAAATTTAGCCTTTTTTAGTTTTACATCCAGAAGATTGTTGGCGTTGACAAAATCATTGAAATCTTCCATGCTTTTGATCGGGGTCTCAGTTCCTCCTTTTTTATCTGAAGGGTAGAGGGGGGTGTTGAAATCCCCAGCTACAATCCAGGGGATATTTTGAAAAGTGTATTTTATTTTTCTGAGGGCATCCCAAAGCTGAGCTCTACCAGATATAGTATTTGGAGCATAAACATTAGTGAGGATCCAGGACAAATTCTTGTTGCTATCATGAAAAAGTACACTTAAGAGTCTATCACTGGAATGAAGTAATCTACCATCAAATTTTTGCTTATCCCATAGGCACATGAGGCCTCCAGAGGATCCTCTAGCATGGCTAAAAACTACACCTGCTTTTTTCCAGATCATGTTGGCTACAGTCAAAGAGCTATTGGTGTCTATTTTAGTTTCCTGCATTATGAATATTGAGGGCTTGATATCTTTCCTCATTGATTTCACAAGTCTTTGTTTAGCAGGCCCATTTAGGCCTCTCACATTCCATGAGAGGATCTTCATTTAGATGATTTGGATGCTTTTCTGCCTCCCCTTCCTTGAGATTGGGGGGGTTTGGAACTTTTGATCTCCTCTTTGGATTGAGAAGTAATGATGGGGAAGAGGGTTTTATGGATGCCATTGGCGATGTCATCTGCAAGACCTCTTTTCCAATGTTCATCTTTGGAAATCCTTCCTCTTTTTTTCTCACTCCCAAGGTCAATGGGGGACTTGGCGGTGCTTCTGGTTTTCTTAGGGCTAAATTTGTTGTAAGGAATGATTTGCTCCAGGATGGGGCTTGGAGGCCTGCCACTACTATGATCCAAAAGGGGGAAAATTAATTCTACCTCTAGATTTTTAGGAATGTTTCCAAGGCTTTCATCAAGAGGGCTGTGAGAGGGTCCTGACTTGGAGGGAGAGTTAACAAAACTGAGGTCGATGTTCAGGTCTGGGGGGAAGGGTTGATCTGGTTTTGAGGGGGGAAAATCTTGAGGATTGGGATTTGAGATAGGACACTCTTTTTGAGGTAGATTTGAAGAAGGTTTTTGAGCTTCCTGAGGATGAGGATTTGAGACACAGGGGGTCAAATTTTCCTCTAATATTTTATCAGAATCACCTAATATGTTGAATCTATTGGAGATAGCAAGAGGGGAACTTACTTTTTGTTGATCTGAAACCATTTGTGTTGTAGCCATTTCCTTGCCTTTGTGAGATTGTATTCCTCCTTGAGGTTTTGCCAACATTTTCTGCTAATGAGGTCCTTTTCCTGAGGGTACTTGGTTCTACCATTTATTTTGTGGTTTTGGGTTACCCCCAAAATGGGGTATTCTGATCTAGTCTGTAGGGGCCCCATGGGCACAAGATGCATCCTCTTCTTGCCATTGTTCCTTCTCCTTGCTGAATTGAGCTTTGAGATTGGGGCACTAAATCCTGAGATGGCCTTGGGTCTGACATTCGACATAGAAGGCCAACTTATTTTTGTACTCTATGGGTTGCTTCTTGCAGAAGGATTTGTGTATCAGGTTGACATAGGTGGGAAGCTCAGATGCTAGGTTAGCGTTAACACAGATCCTGGCAACATTCATGCGCTTGCGAGCTCGGGTGACAGGGTCTATAGCAACAAGATCTCCTATGACTTTTGCAATGGCTATGAGAACATCCTCATGCCAAAGGTGGAAGGGAAGGTTTGGAATCCGAACCCAAATGGGGGCATAGTTGATATCTTGGGTATCAGGATCGAAGTCCAAATCCCATTTTCATAGGAACAAGCTCTTGCGACCAAGGAACCAAGGTCCCCCGGTAAGGATGTGGTTGGTATCTTCATGGTTGCTCAATATGATTGCAAAGAAACCCCTGGAAAGCGCTACTAGCTCCATATCTCCCAGGGTTTTCCATTTGGCAAAGGCCCATCTGTGAATGGTTTCCATATCAGGCCTTCCTCCTACAAAATTTCCCACAAGGGTAAACCTTTCCATTGAGAGATAGTTGTCAGCTACGTTGTTAGGGATAAGGATATTTTGCCCTTCAGGAACAATGGTTGTTGAAGGAGGCTTGTGAGGACCACTTTCTCCCTTGGATAAGACATTTGTGTATGATCCCTTGGAAGGATCTATAGTGGGACCCTTTGATCATTGGGGAGGGGGCCCCTTGTCAGGTGGTTCATCTCCCCAAAAATTTTAGGTTGTACATAATATTTGGCTACTTCTGGCCTTTCATCCTCTGCATCACCTCTATCCTCTTCATTTGCATCCTAGTCCTTGCTATCATCCTATGCTCCTGCCTATCTTCTATCCTTTCCTACACCAGATATTTGAAAACCAGGTTTCCCACCTTTTTGCTCTTCTCGCTCCTTTGCTCCATGGAAATCAACTCAGCATCCTTTCCTATCATCAACTCTTACTCAGAAAACCCTTTAACAACCAAAATCCAATAAAAAGGTAGCTTACCTGCACAAAACCATTCCAAATTTCATCCAAACATCAATTTCATCATAATATCATGTTTTGTTAAAACCAAAATCAATTTGGATTCATAATTTTTGGTTGCGACCAAAAGTCACAAAATCATATTACAAGTTACAAAATGTTCCAAAATGGTCCAATTTTTCACAAAACAACCATTTTCATCATTCTCATCATCAATTATGTCATTGCATTCAATTTCATCATCAATGCATTTATCATTTTCATTAACACATCATTTTCCAATCATTTTTACCTAGTTCATATACAATTTCAAGTGAACCTCATATCTAGTGGTTTGTTCTATCTCCTTGGCAATTGCAGTGATTTGCATCCATGCAATTTGGTAATATGAATAAATCACCATAAGGACACTTGGCCATTTTTCATCATCCAATATCTCATTGTTTGAAAATAAAATCAATTTTGGTACTTCATATTTCAAGTGAAACTATGCCAAGACCAACTTGCTCAACAACTATCATTGATGGCCTTGTCCATGGGGCTTGAAACATGGATAAATTACAATACATCATTCTCCTTAACACTCAATAATTGTGTAAGGTCAACTAGGATATGCTTCCTAGCAATCATCCAATCTTAGGGTTATTGGTTCCTGATATTTTGCATATTCATCACTTTACATTTCAATGGCACCATACGACAATTTCTTCAATAGCATGGAATCACCCCAAACTTGGGGCAAAAAAATTTGATTTTAATTTCCCACAATGGGATACATCTTACATGATCATGGCATCTACACTTGGAAAAAATCCCTTTTCTCTATTAGGGCAAAAATAGAATCAATCACTTGCATTTCTCCAACAACCCCCTTCCACCGTTGGGGTAAAAATGACATCACATTTACATAATTCATATCATCCAAAAATGCACCATGCATTTCACATAATCATTTGCATAAATATATCAATTGGCTCATGAGATGCATCCATCACTCATTCTCCAATTGAGGGGGTAAGATACACAATCAAAATTATTTTGTCTCCAAGTTTATCTTTACATTCCAATAAGAGTAAGTTGCATCTTCTCAAGCCAATCCAGGTGTCTCGTATTTTTGCACCACATTATGTTTCACACAATGTGGTACAAAAAAGGTATCGGTGGACACCAAAATCTAGCCACTTGTCATCCATTCATAGTTTCCCACCACTTTATCCATTATTTATATATATTTATATATATTTGTTTAATATATATTTAAATAATAATATTATATATATATATATATATATATATATATTTAATAAATATATTTATATATGTATGAATTAATCCCAGCCATTCATCATGTTTTAATCCTAGCCATCCATCCACCTTAATCCATACCACCTACCCAAATTTAATCTCCACCCTTCGTCATGTTTTAATATTGACCACATAAATTGTGTCATTGAAACCCTAACATGCCCTAGGGAATATTATAAATAGGAGTCATTTTGACAACTCAACCCCTAAGATTTTGAATTCTCTAAGTCATTTGGAGTTTCAAATCCCTTTGCCTCTATCATCCACCATCATCGCTCCTCGTGACATCCTCCATATCCATCACTTCCCACCTCGTAATTCAAATCCACTCTATAGCTTCTGCTTCACACCTCAAACATCCACCAAAGCCTTACAAGCACCTTTGGGCACTTCATACCATCGCCAAGTGCCCCTCAGAGTTCCATGAGCACCCACCAGATTTTCCTGAGCACCCTTGGACATTTTTGGTCATCGTCAAGCACCCACGAGTGTTTCTTATCCTTGATCTGCAGCCCTACGGTCCTCGATTGCCATCAAGGCACATCTACATCACCTTCTTCTACAATAGTATCGAAGATAGAAGTGACATGTCAGTGAAAACAAGGTAAAATTTTATTTACAAGTATTTTTAGGAGTCTTAGATTAGTTTTTATAACTTCTTTATGCAACTAGGGTTTAGTAATTTTCTATTCTGAGGGTCTCATGTAATGGAGCTCTCATAGGTGTTACTAATTCTCGTTTATTTTTTGTATGTGTAGGTTTGAGGATCACATTCATTGACATCTTTTGAAGCTCAAGTGGCCCTGCATAGGATACCAAAGCCCACTCACCACTATTGAAGACACCATCGTTCACTGATTTAGGGTCTCAAAAACTCTAACATTGTAACAATTGTATCAAGGGAATTGTAAAGACCCCATATTGAGGCACATTATTTGTACAATCAGGAGATCTACCCCATATCAATAAAAGAATATTTTTTTATGCAATTTTGTGTCATTTATAGTGCTTTTGTTACTTTATATATTGCATTGGTGTTTCATTTTTGCATTCACACATATTACATTATTTGAATATGTAATTGACATTTTCTTTTGTTGATAACCAATTATGTTTATTACATCATTTGAATGAATATAGTTGGCTCAATATATTTTTTCTTTTTCTTTTTGTCACATGAATGTGTTTTAAATCTTGCTACAATATCCCAAAGATAAGGCACTGATTATACATTAAGGCATAATAAAAGAGCTATAGTGAATCTTGGTCAAAGAATAATAACTTTTACACCTTTTTATCTAGATGAGCATGAACTTATACTGTTAAATCTTTAATTTTACCTTAGGGGTATCCTTATCCTACCCAATATGTCTAGAATCATAAATAAAATCTATTCCTAGGTTAAAGAGGTAATTAACCAAAATCTATGATACTGCTTGTGATAAAAAGGTATTTTATGACGTGACAACTCAAAACCAAAGGATGCAGAATATTTCCACAATAGGTCCACAATAGGTCCCTAGTCTCCTTATTTATTGCATGACTTACACTAATAAAAATATGGAATTTTGACTTGATAAATGGTTTATTAAGGATATTAATGATGGATTTAAGATAGTGTCTTTAGGATATTGTGATTAATATAATTATATTTATAAGCTTTATGAGTGGCATTCCTCTTCTTCATCAAAGAAGAAATATTTTGTTTCTATGATTGTTAGGGAAAATTATATCAGTAGGATTTGACATCATAAATTTGGACATCATCAACTATGGTTCTCTAAGGTATATGAGTCATCTTCATATGGTACAAGATATTCCACTAATTATTCCTCCTAGTGGTATTTTTGATGGGTACATGTTAGGAAAGCACCATGGGGATCCATTTCCTAAAGGGAAATCTAGTCGTGTAACCTAAACCTTGGAGATCATTCAAAGTAAGTGTAGCAACCCTAAGACGTACGCACTGCCCTTTTACTCTACTTGCAATGTTATTAAAAACCCAAGATGAAATGGAAGACAATGAAAAATCATATAACATGGAAATAACAAATATGGATCTCTTTATTTGTATTGAAACTCGGCTACATGTCGGTCCCTCTTAGGGATACCCATTTGATACAATAAGGTTACAAATAGGCAAAGAGTGCCCCTTTTGAGAAGATGCGGTGAGCTTTCAAAAAGCCTCCCATTTTTGTACATGAAAATGTATGAGGGCTTACTTATGCCTCCTTCTCCAATTTTGTTTCCTATAGGGATCCCTTTTGCTCTCATATGTTGCATATTTCGTCCGATGAACTTGTGGCCCTGTAAGCAATGAAACAACAACACACGCTTAGATTTTTGAGAATGCCTCCCTAAATGAGGTTGTTAGTACTAAATATAACAAATGAAAGCAAGTGCAAATTATACTAATGCTATGGATGCAAACAAATGAAATGATGTTATGCTAATGATATGCTAAAATAATGAATCTAATGTCTAAAATCCTAAGCTAAGCTTATGGGCCACTGTCCAAGACAACGGTCACTAAAGTGACTCTCGTCCTCTTTGCTCCAAAGCTATGGACCAAAGCTTGTATCTGATGTTGAAATAATGGTTGCTATGCTCTTCAATCCATCAGGGCTTTGCCATACACGTAATCTCCAAGGGAACTCTCCAAGTCTCAAAAGCTCTCCTCAATGACCAAGATTGATGGATAAAATATCGATGATCTAGATAAAAGATGTCTCTCTCTATATCTCTTTTGGTGCTCTTAGGCTTGCACATTTTATAGTGTGAAACCCTAGGTCTATGTCCAAGCCCTAGGAATGAATTTTTGATGTGTAGTGTAAGTTATCATGAGAATTTTCTTATCTTTTCTATGTTTGGAAGCCAGTTATCTAAAATATAACTGCCAACTTGAGTCTCTTATGTGAAATGGTCATTAGCATGAGATGCTTTTGTTCTTTGTTTATGCTTGGAGGTCAGTTAACTAAAGTTTAAATGCAAACTCAAGTCTCCTATGTGAACTGGTCATGAAAAATAATGTAAAGTTACTCCCGCTCACCTTTATTGCATGCAGACTGCCACTTCCGTCGTGATTAGTCTTGTTTGCCGACAAAAGTTATTCTAGGTTTTAGTTGCTATCATCTATAGTGACTAATATCTGGCCACTATCATCTGTAGTGGCTAAGTTTTGGTCACTCTAAGCTTGAGCAGATAGGATCTGGCTACTCTTGGGCTAGGCTTGGGTGGCTTGAAAAGACCTCAAATGAGTGGTGAGAACCAATTTTGATACTTGGAAAGTCCAAGATTATGTCATATGATCTTGTGAATGTGTCTATGTGAGTAGCTCCCCTAAACATGACATGTTTTAGGTGTCTATAGATACCTATTTTTGTGATGTGTTGTGTGGAAAATACAACGTTGAGCAAAAACATAGACTGATATGTTTGTAGGGTGTATGGTGATCAATGGTCTGATCAACATTGGATGGCCTAATCATGTAAGATGGTGTGCATCCCTTGAATCATTGCCTCAACATTCAAAGGACTTAGTTCAGTGTCTTAGGCATGTTAAATTTCACTCATTCATCAAACTCAATTGGGTAGCTTTAGCTACTAAAATAATTATGACCGATAGGAGAGCTACAATTGAAGATGTCATGTTTGCTTACGTTCCCAACAAACAAGAGAAATTTGTGATTATTGTATGCAATGATTCATAGGATGAACATGATTTTGTTATGATCAAGTGATATTTTGTTGATTTTTATTATGATTATGTTGAAGTTTTGAACTACTTTCTCACACAATGGATTGGTGAATAAATTACAATGAATGAAGCAACAAGTCGCTTGACCAATATGACTAATATGGTTTCTTTCTAGCATTTGTTGCTTTTAATGGGTAATCCCACATCCAAGTGTGATTCCAATTGTTTATGATAATCATCCATCCTTATCCCGAGGAGTGGTCCAGCTATCAATAGCCTTCTTAGGGAGTTAGGATGAGTGATTCTATTTATGTTTAGATTGTATCACTTTGGCTTAATGTTTTTTTTTTTTTTGGTATCATAGAGGAATTAGGATGTTCCTTTCGCACTCATGGAGCAGTTTGACCATCTTGGTCTTCTTCAATATTGAAGGGTGGCACATCATAATTCCAAAATGATTTGTTTTTGCCCCAAGTGGTCGTATGGTAATCTACTCATCTCACCAAAATACATGGAGTGCAAATCGTTGTAATTTTTGAGTGGATAGAGTAATTAACTAGGTACGAGGTCTGCTTGATATTATGATTTTATGTGTTTTTTTGTTATTTTGAATATTTTGATGATCTTAAACCATCAAAGTGTGTTTTTTTGTTATTTGTATGGGATCCCTCAAGGAGAAACTATTTTATTTTGATCTGTGGATTTGGTCACTGTCAGGTCTAGCGGCCTCTGAGTTCCTTCTTGTGGTTGTTGTTGCCTTGAGCGACCATGAATTTTGGACCACTAATGTCAGCAGCGACCAAGGCATAATTAAAGAAATATACAATTATGTTTTCTAGGGTTTGACCTTTCACTTTCACTATTTCGAAGATTTACTTTTAGAGCTCTGGTGTGACAACGATGATTGTGACTTTGGAGTTTGTTGGTGTTGAGGACATGGTTGCACAGGGTGAGACATCAACTACTGGAGGAGCTAGAGCTTCTTAGGTATTTCTCTTTTTCAAAACCCTAGCTCTCTTTTCCTTTTTGTCTGATTAAAATTAAACCTCACTAAGTAATGGGTAAAATGAACCTCACTAAGTAATTGATAAAATGAACCTCACTAAACCTGTTGGTAATGAATAAACTTCGTATTTAGGCTCAGCTTACCTTTTGCTATGGTGGGTTAGTCCTCCTTTTTGTTCTTGTTGCTTTGCCTTGGTAGTTTCTAGCCTAGGGTTCCTAAAAATTTTTGTTGTTCACCTGTTGTTGCCATGTTAACCATTTTTGAATTTAGTTTTGATCTGATGCCTACGTGGGAATTTGCCTTTAATTTTTTTGTTTTTCCCTCCCTTTTGTGCTTTTTATGTTATTTTGTAATATTTGGATTTTTTTTTTCTTTTTTGGCTGAGGTTTCATGGGTTTGTCGTGTCTCCCCTCGACTGATGTCACTCAAAGTGGCTAGGTTTTAACCCCAACGTTCAAAATTTTTATCGTTGGGTCTTGATCGATGTTGTCTCCAATGGCCAGGTTCCGACCTCTGTAGGTGATAGAGGCTAAACCCTTAGCCATATTTTTGTCCTTTTTATGATTTTCTTAAGACATATTTTGATTTTTTTATTCTTTTTGAAAGTTTTGAACCACTCCTAAGCTTTGTGCTGCCCGACTATATGCATTTATCCTTCATTTGTTTGGACTTAGGAGTGTTGATGTTGTTATGCTTTGTTTGATTTATGCCTTAGATGCACTGTAGTTTATGTTTTATTTTCCTTTGTTATTAGATCCTCTCTGCTCGGGCTCGAGACCCGAAGCTCTTGCTTGAGCTACTTCCTAGCTTTGATGACACGGACTGGGTGTGGTTCAAAGCCCACGGGTTATAGTATGTCATTAGGCTACCTTACATCATGGCAGATCAGGCTTACCTTACGGCCCTAGCCTATCACTCGGACCCACAGACTAATACCTTCCACCTCTTGATCGATGAGATGGCCATTGCACTGGAGGATGTATATAGGATCTTTCAGATTCCATTTGATGAGGTGGTCATTGTCTCTTCGACCACTAATTATCAGGTGGTTTATGCTTGGGTGTTTAGAGGACACTCTATGGAGGCCCTCTGAGACACCAAGTCCAGAGGAGTGTCTATCTGTTGCTGGCATGGGGAGCATGTTTTTATGATGAGGTATGCCATATTGCTGATGGTTATCAGCAATGTTCTTATCCTGGACTATTTAGGTTTGAGGTTCTCGTGGAACCTTTTGGTGATGGTGTAGGATCTATTGGATAGCAAGGAGCCTATCATCTATGCATGGGGTAGATCATTATTGGCTCAATGCTATGATGAGTTGTACCACATCCATTTGTGAGGACATGGAAGTATTATCTATAGCTTGCTCCTATAGGTTTAGGGATGGGAGCATATTAGGGTAGATCACCCTAAAGGGCTCCCGATCGATATTATAGTGATCGATTCTTGTACACAGTGCTATGATGATATATGGGCTCAAGAGCATGAGGAGCGCAAGAGCCACACTTTCGCATGGGAGCTATCCCATTATATTGATGCTTTTACTAGACCTTTTTTTTAATATGTCGTATTGCAGCCTTACCATAAGTATCCTGCTTGGGATGATCCAACTAGATTTATTGCCAAGACACAGCACGAGTTATGGCTCATTGGCCATAAGGTTACCATCCAGGAGTACTTCTATTCTTAGGTTCTTCATCAGTACGAGTTATAGTTGGATGTGCCATTGGTATTATTCTTGTATAGGTACTTCACAACAGAGAGAGACCTACCTCCATGGTAGATTACAGAGCTTTCAGACAAGGAGGATGCCCCAGTTGTTGAACCTAGTGGCTAGGGGAGTTATAGAGGCATACACTCAGTGGTGGGGTGATCAAATGTGGTATGGTGTTGATATCCTAGGGCATGAGGATGATGGTAGGGGTGATGGTGCAGATATGATAGGACATAGAGTTCAAGACAGGACCAAGGTATGGGGCCAGTCAGTAGAGCAGGTGACAGTGGAGGACCTTGATTTTCCTAAGGAGGAGGAGAAGTTAGAGCCTGAGGAGAGAGACTCTCCTTTGAGAGCACAGTTGCATGAGGTTGAGGTTGAGCTTTAGGTAACTAAGATCTAGGTACAATGATGATATGCTACCATTGAGCAGCTCACAACATAGATACAGGCTCTCCAGGCTATTATTAGGGGTGGCGGTGCTAGGATGTAGTTTTTTGTTTCTCCTTCTACACCACAGGAGGTTCCAGTGGTAGGTTCAAGAGTATATGTGGGACAGCTTTAGTATTTTTTGGATGAGTATGAGGAGCGGATCTAGGGACATGTGGATCACATCACCATTCTTCATATGCAGCTCAGGAGGCATGGGATTATCCCTAAGGAGCCACCCAATTCAGGTGGTTCGTAGGTCAGTGGGCGCTCCACCTCGGGGCAATCTTTTGCCCGTCCTCGCCAGAGGACCCAAACTCAGACAGAGAGACCGACAGGTTCACATCATTCGACTCATGACACCACCATAGGGGGAGGTGGCACTAGAGGAGGTGATGCAAGGGGCTCATACCTGGTATTTTATTTATGCTTTAGTTGGTCCTTGATTCATTTTTGAGGTTGACTGACCTATATGACTGTAGCCCATGGGTGTTTTTATACATCCATGGACTTTACACACATACTTTTATGATATCTTTGCATTATGACTTATTATGTGTATCGTTTATTGCTCATGTTTTTGTTGTTATTTTATTTTATTATATGATGCGATGATGGTATTATGATGACTTGATGAATATGTTATATGATAGATGATATTGAAGATGCTTATATGGATGTGTAGATGCTTATATGATTTGATGATATGATGCGATGTATTTTGAATTTTGATAAATGGTGAATTCATGGTTGTATGCAAATGAAAATTGCCTACATGTTTTATGATGTGGTTTATGGATGATTAATGACTTGTTTTTGTGGATATGATGTTATTGTTAAATGCATGTTTTAATTTTGCTTTAATTGTATGCATCTAACTTATGTGGTGGAATGGTATAAACGAACCTGTATGCTCTAATCACTTAAAAAATATGGAATGCATATGACATTGACAATCTTAATGGGTGATACCATAGAAAGTAAAAAAATAATCATGAATTTAAATAATCACTTTTATCATAAGAATTGATTAAGTATTCATATATGAGATGTAATGGTGTGTAATGTATTTTCTTAATAAGTTTCTGTAAATTAAAAGATATAAAGTAGTTAGTGGTCGTCTATATACTATTTCTAATATATATGCGGTATTTGTCCTACGATGTTGATACCCCCTAATTTATAGAATCTTCTAAAGAAAGTGATGGTGTGAATGATGTTATGATTTTTTGCTATGTAAGAATTTTTAGGGATTTTCGAAGATTCAAACACTCTAGTTACCCTATCAACAGTTGTCTACTAACCACTTAGACTTTTGAAAAGTAAGGCTTTTACCATGGACCTGGTTTTTCATGATATCTATGTGTGCAAGTGATTGTATATTTTGAGGTAGAACTCAAGCATTTCCTTCAATGTCAAGTGGGATTATTTCAGCCCATTGCTAAGATTAGGGATCCTCAAGTGTTCATCTCATCCTTATGTTGGACTTAGTTGGACTATACCACTAGGCAATATTGGGTTACCTAAGCTAGCTCATCCACATTCAAACATTGGTCTACACAAATGTATGAAGCAATTGTGGTAGACATATCGTCATGCGTAAGGATTTCTCCTTCCAATTTTGTACAATGCTAAGAATTCCAGGGATTCAAGCTTTATTCCCTTAGGTGGACTTTACTATTGTAAGCTCATGCAAGGTGATCCTGGTAAATATGAAGATGCTCTAAAGCATTGACTCGGTGTTCATCAAGAAGCATCAACTAATCAAGGTAGCCTTACCGCACAGCATCATCATCTATGAAGTCCTTTAATGTTATGCGTAGAGTCAAAATTTCCAACTCTAGTGGCATGATGGCCTTAGTGCCATATACTAGTGAAAATGATGTTGCCCCAGTGGGCATCCATATACTAGTCCTGTATGCCCATAGTGCAAGAGGTAACTGCATGTGCCAATCCTTGTGATTGTCTTGCACCATCTTCCTCAAAATGGAGACTATTTTTTTGTTTTAAGCTTCTACTTTCACATTTGCTTGTGGATAGTAAGGCATTGAAAAACAGTGCTGAATATGGTATTTGTTCATTAAAGCATACACATTTTTGTTTTTGAAATATGGGCCATTATCTTATATTATTTTAGAAGGGACCCCAAAATGACTTATGATATTGTGGAGTATAAACTTCGCAATCCTTGGTCCAGTTGTTGATGTTAATGGGATCGCTTCCACCCATTTAGTGAAGTATTTTGTGGCTGTTATGATGAATGTGTGTTAGACTAAGGATGGGGGTGAGATCTTCCCAATCAATTCTAGTCTCCACTATGAGAATGGCCATGCTGCTTGGATGGGCTACAAGGCTTGCGATGGCAAGTGCGTTATATTTGCATGATGTTGGCACTTACTGCATTTATTGACATACTCGTAGCAGTCCTTTTTCATTGTGGGCCAGTAGTAACCCATTATCAAGATGCATCATACACGTAATCTCCAAGGGAACTCTCCAAGTCTCAAAAGCTCTCATCAATGACCAAGATTGATGGATAAAATATCGATGATCTAGATAAAAGATGTCTCTCTCTATATCTCTTTTAGTGCTCTTAGTCTTGCACCTTTTATAGTGTGAAACCCTAGGTCTATGTCCAATCCCTAGGAATGAATTTCTCATGTGTAGTGTAAGTTAGCAGGAGAAGCTTCTTGTCT
Source organism: Wollemia nobilis (assembly GCA_028583015.1). Lineage (NCBI taxonomy): Eukaryota > Viridiplantae > Streptophyta > Pinopsida > Araucariales > Araucariaceae > Wollemia > Wollemia nobilis. The sequence goes on from JAQPPZ010016473.1 coordinate 18,896,862, forward strand.
TTTCTATGTTTGGAAGCCAGTTATCTAAAATATAACTGCCAACTTGAGTCTCTTATGTGAATTGGTCATTAGCATGAGAAGCTTTTGTCCTTTGTTTATGCTTGGAGGTCAGTTAACTAAATTTTAAATGCAAAATCAAGTCTCCTATGTGAACTGGTCATGAAAAGGAATGCAAAGTTACTCTCACTCACCTTTATTGCATGCAGACTACCACTTCCACCCATGATTAGGCCTATTTTTGGTAAAATTGCTTCTAGGTTTTAGTCGTTGTCGTCTGCAGTGACTAAGATCTGGCTACTATCGTCTACAGTTGCTAATGTATGGCCTTTCTAGGCTTGATTAGCTAGGATCTGGCCACTCTTGTCTTGATTGGCTAGGCTTGGATGGCTTGAAAAGACCCCAAATGAGTGGTGAGAACCATTGTTGATGCTTGGAAATTCCAATATTATATCATATGATCTTGTGAATGTGTCTATGTGAGTAGCTACCCTAAGCATGACACATTTTAGATGTCTATAGTAATATTTTTGGTTCTATGAATTGTAGATTTTTGGTTCCATGAATTTTCATTCTCTCTATGAGAAGGTATTATCTCATATTTATTAATTATTTTTCTAGGTACCTTTGTATTTAGGCCATTAGGACCTAATACAAAGCATTTGAATATTTAAAGACCTTTAAATATTTAATGGAGAATAAATTTGAGAGAAAATCCAAGTGCCTTTGGACCAATATTTTTTTTTGTTTTTTTTAATTTACATGGTGGAATCGGTAGCCGCCATGAATCCGGGCAGGCTGTCTAGCTTTTTATGGCTGCCACAGTATTCTATGTTGTCCACCCTGGAAGCTACCACATAGATCTTCATGCATTCTGCCCCTATAACCACCATGCCACAATCATTTTAAACCTTTTACGCCACTGAAAGCACCAGGAAAGGGACAAGCATTCAGTTCGGCAAGAAAAATGCCTTTGGACCAATATTAATGGTGATTTTTCCAGACATTATTTAGGTGATTTTATAGTTCTTAATGGCATTATTTTCCAAATTAATATTCATTATAATATTGATCAAATGGGATGGTTGAATAGAATAGGATCATTTTGGAGATAGATGCATGTTTCATACCAAATAGATGAAACCAAGGGGTGAAGTTATGACTTGCACTACATATATCATCAAAAGATACTAGATTGATCAGTACAAAGAATAATACCTCTTGAGAGATTAATAGGAGTCTAGCCTATTTTTTCCTTGTTTCATATCTTTAGCTTTGTTTCATGGGCTCACATCCCCAAATAAAAATGGAACGATCTCAAGGCTAAGAGTCATAGTGCATTCATATGGCTTACTATGATACTTCTAAGTCTTGTTACCTTTATGAACCAATTATTTGGGATATCATCATTTGTTGTGATGTGGTATTTGATGAGATTCCTCCTTTAGCTCCTTTTGTTCCATTTTTGGTCCTCCTGGTAGATGATTTTACCCCTCCTATTTTATCTCCTTCCTATATAAATGCTTCAATTGATTCTTATTTAGATATTTTATATGTTTATTCTATTGATTTGAGTCATCCACTAGGCCCTAGTGATATGGTTATTACCACTCTAGATTTTCCATTATATATTTTTCTTTTATGGATCCTAATTCAAATGATCTTGATCCTCCTATGCATTATGCAATAGTTTTAGATGATGTGATATATGGTGAACATGTGTTATATTATTTATTTCCTTCTATTAATGTTGATTAATCATGCCTAAATAGTCTTAGATACTTTTTTGGGATGCATAACCCATTATTTCTTAGGAATATCATCAAAATCCCCCTCCTTCCCAAACTTTGGTCTCAAATGTTGATGATTTTGGATATCCTCTCACTTACTCCTAGGCCAAGGGATGTCCTAAGTGGAAATATGTTATGTTAGTAGAATATGAGTCTTTAAAAAAGAATAAAAATTGGGATCTTGTTCCTCCTATTAATGGTAATAATGTGGTTGAATGTAATTACATCTACAAGACCAACTATATATTAGATGGTTATATTGATAAGCACAAGGTATGCATTATTTCTAATGGATTATCTCATAAGGATGGCATTGATTATTTAGGTACCTTTGCCCTTGTTTGGATGGATTCAATGCACATGATTCTCTCAATTATTGCTTCTTATGGATGAGACGTTAATCAAATGGATGTGAAGAGTGTATTTCTTTATAGGGAGCTTTAGGGGGATATCTATATGCAATAACCACCTAAATTTGCTATAGACAGGTTCCTACTAATTTGTATAAGAGGATCATTTCTTCTTACTCAATTGTGGCCTTTAGTATTTCGAGGGAGAACATGATGTTTACATCAAGCATCATGACTAACAAATTCTAGTTATTATGATGTATTTTTATGACCATCTCATTATAGGAATATCAAAATCCTTAATCTAAGGGATGATATCATTGACTTCATGACACTTTTGACATAACATCTTAAGATTTCCTCCATTACTTTTGAGAATTCATATTGATAAATCACTTTCCAATATCACTATCTCACAACCTAACCATATCATGGATCCTTACAACTATTTAGGATGGAGGAGTGTAATCTACTTAAAATTAATTTGCTTTAGGATTAAGCTTCAAGTGGTTTTAACTACTCCTTTAGTGGACATCACTTTGTATTGATCTATTATTGGAGGTCTTCTCTACCTCATTCACACAAGGCTAAATATTATCTTTGATGTTTGTTATTGCTCTTGGTACATGCAAGCACCTCCTGTGAGTCATTGGAAAATAGCTAAGAGGATCCTATGATATATTAAAGGTACATAATATATGGGAGATTATTATATTGTTTGAGCTCCTCCTCTTTTTCCAAACTACTCTATCATAGATTGTGTAGGTGATGTTGACCTACAACACTCTACCATTGGTTTTATGTTTTATCTATGTTTTGGACCAATCTCTTGGTGGTGTCATTGAAAATCCATCATGTATCCATATTATATAAAAACTAATTATTGTGTTATTGTTGAGGCTACAAAACATCTTTGATGGATGGTGATAATTCTTGAGTAATTGAGTCTAACTTAGCAATTTTCTCTGATCCTCTACTCTTATAGTCAAAATTCCATCAAGATTATTCATAATCATGTTCTTCATTAATGGAAAAAGCACATTAAAGTGTGGATACACTATGTTTATTGGATTTATGCTCATGGTATGCTTGATCCAACATATGTGCCTTTAGTAGAACAGACAATGTATATCCTAAAAAAGGTTATGCTTGAGATGCCTTTTATGCAGTTGTGGGAGCATCTTGGAGTAGGAGAGTGTTCCTTAAGGGGGGATGAATTATAAGTATATTTCTTCATGTCCCTTGTTCAGCTTGAGGGATGTTAAAACATGTGGTATTAGTCTTCAATTGAGACCACAACGAACCTGTATTGTATTTACTTGTGTATTGTTATATGAGTCATCATACACTTTTTATAGTTTAATTTTATTTTACTATTATAATACTGACATTAAGGTGGGTTCTTATCCTTGACCTATGGTAACTTGTAATTTGGGTATCTATACCCTTTGAGTCCAAATATTTCTTCATCTATTTTAGAAATTTTTATTTTTTAATGGTATTGTTTAATGTCTAAGGACATATTTTTTATTACCTTATATGAAATATATTTTTCTTTGTTAAGTAATGTGTTGATTTTTTTCATTCATGTATATATTGGTAAATCTAACAACTTGTACACACACAAAAGTGTTCCCGCCATTGGAAATCATAACATTCAAATTCCCCAAATTGTAAATATTTAATCCCAACCTCTTTGGAATATCTCTACCAATGATATTATGAGTGCTACCAAAATCAATCAATACAATTACTCTATTTTTAATAAAACCTTGTACTTTGATGGTTTGGTGATTTTATACACCTATAAATGTAAACATTTTCAAATTTAGTTGTTCATCCTCTTGTATGTGTGTAATGGGGTTTGCATATTTATTTTTACACTTGAATTCTACAATGAAAACTTTAGCTTGATCTTCCCCCTCAAATTTCATGTGGAAAATTCTCTTAACATGCTTGATCTCTAGGATGCTTGTATCTGCACTTAAAAATAATAATCCTATTGTTTTTCTTTCCCTTTTGGTTTAAAATATGGTTATCTTTTGCTATTGTCTCTACTTGGCTAAAACCTTACCATATTGAGTTTGTTTTCTATAGCCCTAGATAATCATTTGGTATCGTAGATTGTGTGAGGATCATGCATTTCAATTTCTAATTCAATCTCATCCTTCAATTCTTTTTAAATTTTAAAAGTACCATGACTTGATCCAAAACCCAAATGAAGCTAAGAGTGCTCATGAATTTACTATAGTATCATCAATAGACCCAATTTGTTTGTTCTATAGGTGTCATATTGCATAAGATAATGAATAGCCCTTATTGAAAATTTTTAAAAACACCCTCTTAAACTCTATCCATGAAGGTGCAACAACCTTGCACCTTGCCTCCTATATCCAATTTAAAGGATGGTTATTAAGAATAGTCTATCAAATATACCTTCCCATTTTTAGGAACATTGGGTAACCTTAGTAAACATTCATATCAAGGGGTCAATAAAGGAGCTCAAATGCTCCTATTGCATACATGGTCATGGAAAGTTCAAAATAAAAAATAAAACTCTCATACCTCTTGTTATGATCTCTAAACTTCCCATGAGTTTGACTTTGAGTAAAATTATACTCTAATTTATCCACACAAGATGGTCAATTGCCACACTAATTGAGTGGGTTACTCATGGTGACTTTATGCTAATGACTATGAGGATTGTGATAATTAATCCTCTTCAAGATGATGTGTTTATTTTCCTTGATTCCTCATTTTTTATGACTCATATACTCTACATCCTTTTTTGTTATCCTCACCAATATATGCTTGATCATTTCCCAATGTTTTCTAGCAAGTGGAACCACAAATTCACTTTTTATTGTGATTTACAACTCTTAAATAAATATACTTTTCTTACAATGTCACAAGAGATATATCATGTTTTAATTGTCTCAACGAGGTTTTCAAAATAGGATAGTATCTCAATGGGATCTAAACACGATATTTTTTGAGTTCTAGCATACAATTTTGGCTAAAGTACAATATTATAGAAGGAAATTACACCAAAAGTTGAAGAGTTAAAAAACAATACAAGAATCACTCATATCTCAAATGTTGCTTCATTATAAAATTGATGGTTGAATTTTCTTGCTTACTTGCCTTCCCAATTTTTCCCTTCCATAGGTAGCCAAAATCATTTCTTTCATACACTTGTAATAGAACAAATTATAAAATTAAGAAAATTCAATCCATAGATTTCCATAATTCATAATACAAGCAATAAAAAAACATACTCATAAGAAGGACCCGTAAGGGATATCATAGTGGTAAGTACTTGGGTTTTCATCAAGGATACCCAAGTTCAAACCCTGGTACGAGGGACCTGGGACCCCTCATAAAAACCCGTGTAAATTTAAATTTTTTAAGTTGCAAGCTTAATACAGTGGTAAGAGATTTGGCCTTTCTTTGAGAGGTCCAAGGTTAAAACCCCACTTAGTATGAGGGGACTGAGAACCCTCATAAAAACCTGTGTAAACTCATTATATCAAGTGGCATTAGCTCAACCAGTTAGATTCCTCAATATTTCGAGGAGATCCAGGTTCGAATCTTTCCAAACTATACATGGATAATATCCAAGCTTTGTTATAATACCACTATGTGGTGATGATGTAATATGGGTGGGATCCATTTCAATCCCATATAACCCATTAAAAATATACTTATAAGATAAATAATTGTAAATGCAATGAATAATAGAAAAAACCACTATTCAAATAAAATTTAAAAAATGAAATTCCATACCACTTAAAGAGAGAAAAGTTTGATAGGTCGCTTAGATATGGCAAAGTCTCTTAATGTACATATAAGAGGATTAAATGAGTAAGATATGGGTGATGATTAATAAAATCATCTCTTTTATTATTTATATACTTTTAAAGTACCAACCCTAACCTAATGCTCAAGGACCAACTTAGTCCTAACCTATAGACCCAAACATATCAAATAAAATACAATCAATATGGTTATATTAGGATCATTATAATGCATTTATGAGTAAGTTTCATAATAGAAGATCTTTCTCAAAATATCACTCAATATTCAAGACAAGGGTATAGTTTTGATACTATGGCCTTTTATTTAGGATCCAATTCAAGTTGATGTTCAAATAACCATGGGTGATGGGTGTTTCTAACAAATAATACACACATAATCAGTTTGATCATAGTGTGGCCTCTCATGTAGCCTAGGTTGTTGCTCGTGTTTGTAGTTGTAGACACCAAATTCTAACCATTTATTATTATTATTATTATTATTATTATATATATATACACATATATAAATAAATCCTAGCCACTCATTATCCACTCATCACCATCAAATCACAACCATTCATTATATATATATATATATATATATATATATATATATATATATATATATATATATTTGTATATATATATATATATATTTGTATATATATATATATATATATATTTGTATATATATATATATATATTTGTATATATATATATATATATATTTGTATATATATATATATATATATATATATATATTTGTATATATATATATATATATATATTTGTATATATATATATATATATATATATATTTGTATATATATATATATATATATATATATTTGTATATATATATATATATATTTGTATTTATATTTGTATATATATATATATATATATTTGTATTTTATATATATATATATATATATATATATATATATATATATATATTTGTATTTATATATATATATATATATATATATTTGTATTTATATATATACATATGAATAAATTTCAATCCCTCATCATGCTTTAATCACAGTCACTTGTTGGTGTCGTTGAAACCCTAACATGAATCAAGGGCAATCATAAAATATCATTCACTTGTTGTGAATGAAATATCAAAATCAAAAAATCTTGAAGAGTCATCCTTATTGTTGCTACTGTTTACGTACTCATAGTTCGAGCTCTTGATCTAGTAGAAGTGTAGACCCAGCAATTTAGGTATATTTTGATAAGACATTGATTTGAATATTTTAACTTACATTTTTTCTATATTTTGCATTGCATTCTACAATTATTTTAGCTAGGGTTTGTAGTATTCACTTTTATGTTTTAGTGGGCCTCACACTGTGGAGGCATCACAAGTGTTACTAACTCTATATTGATATTTTTTTGTGTGTAGATACATGAAGCATTTTCATTGGTAGTTGTTGTAGCTTTGAGTGGCCCTATAGTGGATACACAAGCCCACTCACCCCTTGTTTGGAGTGAAGAAGATCTAAAGACACCACCATTGTTTGATCAAGGGTTTTATCCCTCTTATTGTAATAATTGTATCAAAGCAAACATTAATTTGTAACCCCATATTTAGGGTACATTTATGTATAAAGTGGAGATCAAGGCTCCCTCATTTTAATAATATATGAGATCTTGCTTTCATTGCACATAACTTGTTTGCTTTGTTTCATTGTTGTTATTGGTGTTGATATTTTTTTGCTTTACAAAATGGTGATCATGGTGGGACCCCCAAAGGGTTTCATATTTTGATTTACCTTGTCATACCTTGTGTTGCTGATCTATATTTTTATTTTATCGTAGGTATTCAAAAACTTGATTGCGTGAAAATCGTGAAACCTAAAACTAGGGTTTCTAAAAGTTGTTGGAGTTCGATTTGTGCTTAAGTAGATGTCAGGCTGTGTCTGGGGAAAAATATGGCATCGTATTTGTAAAGCTAGGGGAAAAATACATAAAATTTTGGGTAAGTCATTTTTTAAAACCCTAGTTGTATGTATTTATTTTTGTCTTTATAAATAAATAAATAAATATTCATCATTTCATGTTTTAAAAAAAGTAATACATTAAATTATACATTAAACATTTCATAGGAATCTTAAGCATCGTAGGCATTTTAAAATATATATAAAGTGCATTTTATAATAGCAAATTATTTTTTTACAAAAAATATTTACATTTAAAAAAAAACAATACACTAAGCATTCTTAGGCATCCTAGGCATCTTAGATATTTTTCTTTACAAAGAAAAGAAATTAAAAAAAAGTGCATTTTAGAGTAGCAGTTTATTTATTTACAAAAATCATATCTATTGCATATAGGGGTAGATCTGCATTTATAAATTCATTTTATTTGCATTAGAGCTTGCATATTCATTTTATGTTGTTTTTTAATTTGTATATCAAAAATATTCTAAGGTTTATCTAAAATTTACTCATTGCATTTGGTTTAGGTTTTCTATTATTTGTGGTGTTTTTTTTACTTTCTACCTTGTGTGTAGTGTATGTTTTCATTTATGTTTTAGGCAACAAATTGAAAAGCATATTAGTTGCATTCTAGTCTTATTTTTCTTTACATTTTATTGTTCAACAAAACACCATAGAGAACAAAAACTTAAAATGAATCACACACACTGCACGTTTCACTTATAACATTAGTGAGTTGGATTTCATCACCAACTTTTTATCAATACCAGCGATGGTGGGATTCATCTCCATCCATTGGATTACCCCCTAGAAACCATAGTAGCCCATAACGAGTGGCTTTCTAGATTTCATCACTAGAAGGTCCTCTACTTTTGGGTGTGCTTGAAGTAGGAAGGAATAGTAATGCCCTTTTACCATGGGGATTAATAATCAATGGAACACAACTATTGATCTTGTTCATGCTCACCTAATAATAAAGCAAAAGCTTGTGGGATATTTTCCTAGGTATTAGACAAGTAGTAGAACTCATATAATGCAGCCTCCCTCAAGGGGTATTTGGATTCCTTAGGTTTATATTCACCCCTCCCCTTTAGGAAGCCATTTTTAGTTATTCATGATTCATAATTCATTAGAGGGGTGAATTTTAACACACCCTTTTAGTTTCATCCATCATTCACCTTGCATAGTGGTCTTAGGCTTAGGAGTCTTAGCATTAAAATACATGAAACAAAAAAAAATCAACATTTGCAAAGATATAGGACATAATTGTTTTCTTGATTTGTGTGTTTTTCATTTTCATTGCAATTACACTTCTCACACATGCATCCTGCATATTCGTTATCCCAACCTGCTTATAGATTATGGTATTGACCCAAAATCAAGCTAGAGCTATGATTCAGGCATCCACTAGCCAGTAATTTCCATCTATGGAGTGCTCCACTCCTTTCCTAGCCACTTCTATGTCTAACCCAACCTGTGTGGCATAGACAAAACATCTTGAATTATTTTCTAGACCCTCTCATGTGACATCCACTTTGTATTTAGATACACTATAGAGGGAAATTCACACTACCATCCTTGAAACAGAACCATCCACACCAACCAATTACCACACCATCTACATTGAAATGGATAAAATTGGAGCCTATTTAACACCAAAAAATCCAATTCTAGAACTTAACATCCCACCCTGACATATTTCTCCTTCTCAACAAAAACTCTCACATTCATATCCAAATAATTTCAACCAAGTCATCGCTAACCCTCTTTTTGAGGCCACATCTTCACCCTCACATCCAGCCCTTTCATAACCACTTAGCTAGTGCACTTACATTTCGTATAATTACACTACCACCCACTCTAACCCACTCTTTGGAGCACAAGTTAATATTTCTTCATAGATAGCTTCATCCATGTCACACACATCATCTGGATTTGTTAATACATCTTAGCACAATATCCCTCACTCAATTGCAACTCCCTTTGTAACTTACCCTCCACCAACCTCAACTCACATTACCAACACTCACAATACATAAACATCCACTCCCCATATAATTATACAATCTACATCTACATTTGCTATATAGTAAGCATGGCAACACTTAAGAGGGTGATATTAAATCCAAAAATAAAGAATGGCAAAACAAGGGCCAATCCAAAGGAAATTATATTGGCCAATCAAAATGTGTACAAGTGAACCAAGTGGTATTGATTCAACTAATAATGGATCAACAACCCCAATTTCATCATCAACAACAACCGCAACAAGTGTCATATCAAGCGGTTCCACCCCCACAACAATTACACAATCCAATGCCAATTGTGGAAAATAATCAATACCAACAATCTATTCTACAAACTCACAATTACACATTGATACTCAAGTCATATGCCTCCATATTTCAAAGGTTGTATGATACACATGCAATCACCCTACCAAAATTCAAACTTGAGTACCCAACTAAACAAGGCAAGGATTTTATAGAATACTTATTTTACCCCTTTCATTGGTAGAAATACCATGACATTAACAATTGCTTTACATTCAAGGATATTGTGCAATATTTGTTAGACTTGGGGTCTATTAAGTTGGATAACCCCTTGGTACAACAAAATAAAAATATTGGTATTTACAAAACACCTTTTCCTTGTCATGAGGAAACACAACAGGCAACGAGGAAATCAAATGCCATAACTCCCCCTAACAAATTTAACAATGTTCAACAATACCAAGATTTTTTAGGGACTGTCCATGTGGTAACCCAAGGACAAAGAAGCACGAACTACCAATAATAATTGGATGATCTACCTCAAGTGATACCACCAACAAATGTGTGTCCACAACCTAAACCTATCAATCCATCTCCACCCATTCATCTCCCAAGTCATCCACACCCACCCATTCATCTTCCAAGTCATCCACCCCAACCCATTCATCTTCCATATCATCCACCTCAACTCATTCACCTTCTAAGTTATCCACAACAAATAGGAGTCTTCAAAATATCTCTTGCCAATGCATGACATTAACACAACACTTGATAATCATGCAAAGCAACCTAAGTAGGTGAATCAGGTGCATGATAGTCCATCTTACCAATATTTTGTGGGAAGGATCAATGTTGTGATTGAGGAGAAGGAATACCAAAATTGATCTACACAATCTATAGCTCCTTCCAATGTTCTCTCAAAACCATAAGTATTGCTTCCACTGAATCAAGTCACACCTACTTCATCTCACCTAACATCTCCATAGAATCAAGAACAGGTGTACACACTATATCAAAATGGGGATAATCTAGCTACCACAACTGAACATTCCAAGCTAAATTAGGAACATGAGCATGTGGATATATCCACTAGATAAAATCATCATGAATCATCCACACCGACTCATATGTTAAGGACTTATGATACACATCAGCTTAATTTATCCCTGTCACCTATACCCAGTCTACCTCCATCACCTACCAATTTCCAATAAATTTCATCAACATCCATCCAACAACCCCCTCAATAATACTAGCAACCACCACCACTAGACTTATAGCAAATCTTGTATCAGTTAGATAACATCGAGCTACAATCAATTTGTCAATACACTCCAATTATTCAATAAATTTTAACTTGACTTACAAACATTGAGTTACATTTGAGTCATCATCAATCTCATCAGTATCCATATTTTTAACCTTAGTATTTGCAACATCCATTTCTACAATCCACATCTTAGGCAACACTACCTGTGCCACAAACTCAAAATCTACCATAATTGGTCAATCACACCAAGCATCCTATGAAGATCCCACATTACTTTCAAAGTCCTATTTAGCCATGTTTCAAAATATTTATGGATCACAAGATATTTCATTACAAAAAATAAGACCAAGAGATCCCAACAGACCACATGGAAAAGGTTATAAGAAATACTTGTATTGTCTCTATTATTGGCAAGCGGGCCATAACATCAATAATTGTTTCACATTTAAAAATGTGGTTCAAGATCTTATAGATATGGGGGTATCTCCATTTGCATTCCACCTCATTCACCTCATTAAAAATGCTAGATATTTACATACACCCCTCTGTTCGAGCCCATGTCGACCATCTTTCAAAAGTTACATGAGGCAAAAATAATTGTTTTACCTGACATGCGCCCTCTCGATCTTAAAAAACTTAAATCCAAGTTGTATTAGGAAGATCATTATTGTATATATCATAGGCAAGTGAGTCAAAACATCAACAATTATGACATATTTAAAGAGGTGGTCCAAGATCTTATTGATAGAAGGGTATTTTCCATAAATGATCGACTCACCTCATCTTATCAGAATCTTGGTAACAACTCAAATAGTATTGGGGATTCTCAAGGTATCACACCTTCCCAATCATCCACATCATCAACCATCAAATAAATTGGGTATGCTTAAGGTATTACACCTTCCCCACACAAAAACAACAAAAGCACTATGCTTTCATACTTCATTCCATACATCCATCTTTGTATTCATGTCATTTTAGTCTATTTCATCCACCATATTAGTGGTCATTTGCATAGTTGGGATAATTTTTAATCCAATAAGTATTTTCACCTTAATCAGGGGCACCCTCAATTTAACATCCATTCCAGTTTGCCATTTCATAAGTCATATCGCAATTTGCAATAAAATCTCACCACCCCTAGATATTTTTAGTCACTCAACCACTTCTAGTATTCCAAGCAGCCTTCATTGCATGTCAAGTTTTCTCTAGGATCAAAGCAAATTTTCAATAAGAAAATCTTGAGTTTTAGGAGTTGACTCTAACATTCTTGAACCAAACACATACAACACCTACTAATAACATCTTGTGTCAAAGAGGGATAACACCATGATTAGGTTGAGAACCTCGAAGCAAAAATTTATTCTTGCTTGTCCCATTATGCACATAGTCCAAAATCAAAACAAGTGGTTTTCACCACTAAAAACACTTCTAAATAAAAGAATGAGTAGTTAGGATAAAATCCTTACCACACCTCGATAGAGAATATGATTCCCCAAACATCTGACTCTTTTATAAAACACACACCACAGGTCCCCAAGTAGTAATAATAGCACTACATTTTCATACAGATGGTTATGTAGTCTAATTTCCCAAAGCTTAGAGATCATAGCATTGGACTATGGAACTAACCTCTACCAAGGCTATAGACGCTTGACTAGCAGTGGAGTATGCTCATGCATGGTGACATATCTCTCTTGAAGATACCTCTGACCACACATAAGGACAAGCTAGATTCTTGGTCTTCTCCATGACAAGTTTCATCTCACTTTACTCAATATGGATAAATGAATTCACTTGCACACACATTATTTATTAATTGACTTGAATAATCACCATACTCATGATTGGTAAATAATCATTCATTGCACGCACATTTGGTCTCTGAGAGGTTCAATAAAACTTAATGAGTTTGTTCAAAATCACTAGGATGTTTGAGTCTCTGCAAAACAATTCTAGATCAATCACCCATAAGTCACAACATTGCATTCATACCATAGTCTCATCACTACATGAATATTCCACTTCATATCCCATCATTGGATGTGGATGTCCCTGATTAAGAAATAAATATAAAATTGGTCAAGGAAGAGTCTAAAAACTTTTACAAATGATCATTAGAATATGATACCATTCATTTAATTGCATACACCAAACCATCATCACACAACTTAGGGGTGCTTAAGGTATCACACCTTCCCCATCAGTCACATCAAGTTAAAAAAAAATCCACTTGGGTATGTTTAAGGTATCACACCTTCCCAAATAAAAATAATCAATCAATTGGGGGTGTTTAAGGTATCTCATCTTCCTCATCAGTCCAACAAACTACTTTATCAAATTAGTTTCTAAGTTCAAAAGGTTGCATGCTTTTATCAAAGGTTACACCCTTTGTGTTCCATTCATAATAAATCAATCCATCAACCCTTTCCTACCAGGGTAAAGGTGGCTTTATTCATTTAAAAACCCTATCCTATTGGGATAAAAGAAAAACCAATCAATCCATCATCAACCCTATGCTACTAGGGAAAATGTAAAATCATCCTATTTCACTTTGTAAGAATGAAATACACTTACCCCATCTCATTCCACAACACCCCTCAAGTAAAATCATCAATGCATTCACCTCATCATTTTGCATCATCAAGTCAGCATACATTATCAAGTGAACCTCGTATCTAGTAATTTACTCTAGTCCCTATTGGTTCGACTTTTATACACACCCTGTGAAGAATGAGCATAAAATACCGATAACACTTATACGGGATAAATCCCACTCACTTTAGGATCTTGTTGGATATCCAAGGTGTGAGTTACAGAGTTGGGTCGAATGTCTATTCACTCTTTTCCGCTTCTGGAATAGTTTCAAGTGGACTTTTCGTTACCTTACAACGGGCTCTGGACTTGTTCAGTAATGTTTTTGGAGTTGGTTATCTTTGTGGATAATCAGATTTACAATCAGTTCTTTGATCTAGCTCTTTATGCTTTAGCAGATTTAAATAAAAGACAAATTTAAAGAAAGATAAAAATGGATCATTCAATCGATGGAACAGAGAGAGTAGGGTAGGGCAAAAAGAGAAGTTTATCTAACTTAGCTGCAAAACCAAAACTACCAATTTTAGTTATACCGGTTAGCTTCACAATAGAACAAATCAAAGAGGAAAGTGTCCAGCTTTCTAAGATCACCTTCCACTAAGAGCATAAGACAGAGACAACAACAGATCTGAAAGAAAATCACAAACAGAAGGGAAGTCGGTTAAAATTGGTATCTCTCACCAGCAGCCTAGCTCGCACAGTGAGGACAGAGCAATTAGAACAGGCCTGAACCTTAAATCCGTAATTTTCCCTAACATACAATAAAGAAAATGAAGCCTAGCAGCATATCCAATCCTGGTAACACAGATCTACAGCATAATTTAAATAAACCTTAATGAAACGGAAACAAAAGAAGATGAACTTATCACAATCCGAAAGAGATTAGGCTCCTGGCCACGCTATCACAAAAAAATGAAAGTCACACCAACTCTAAGTCCGGAACAAAGCTTTCAAACAAGATTTGCAAGAAATTGCTCCAATAGCTTTTATTTCTAAGTTTTCGCCTCTTGAATTTACATTCGGAAGAAGTATTTATAGACTTGGGATAGACCCTGATCTTTTCAGAAATATCTTCTTCTCAAACCCTAAATCTTATCCTCTAAACCTTACTACCCAGGTTTTACAATATAAGGCCCTTTAAAAATAGATTTTTTTATAAACCCTAACCACTCTGCAAATCTTAGTGCGGTTACTTGCCATAAATGGAGAAGGCATGATCCGATATTATTCTCATCCATCTCAGAATCGCAAGTAAATATCTTCGTTTTCTAGCCCACAAGATCTTCATCTTTTTGGTGCATCATCCGAGAGGGTCTCATTAATTCCTCAGAGAAATTCGGAATGAGTCACTAGTTTATCTGACATTTTATCTTCGTAGAACCGCTTCCGAGTTGAAATTCTCTCGCATGCCATTACTTTCACCATAAATTCTCCTGTTAAATGCGTCCATCGGCAAATTTCGGATAACTGTGTGTAGATATTTTCATTTTTCGGTCAATTGCCGACATATTCCATTAAATGGGCAGCTGCTTAGTCACCGTAAAGTCTCTTTGCGGCCAAATCTGTAAAATCTGGATGGACCAAAAATTCTCGGCATCTCACATTTCCATCTAACGGCCTTCATTTAATCCGTGCTTATTTTGTCTTTTTCCGCCATTACTTCCGCTAGTATGCAACTGCCAGCTTGCTTTCTACAAAAGACAAACAAGGATTAGTATTTTAATATTATTAAATTAAAACCCTAATGTTCATTATATGTCGGCTCTATTTATTTTTGTGACACGTGTCACGAAATCATGACATCCCCCTACATTCTGGTCTTTCCCAGCTCTTCTGCTGCGAAACCGTGACATGTCACGATTTCATGACATGTCACAAAATTGCGATGCTCCCCTGACTTGGAACTTCTTTAGTTTTGTGTCACAATTTCGTGACACCTTCTCTGCCTTAGGCCCTTTTTAGTTTTGTGTCATGATTTCACGACATTGCGAAATCACGATGTCGCGATTTCGCGACACCCTCTCTACCTTAGGCACTTTGTAGTTTTGTGTCACGATTTCGTGACACCTTCTCTGCCTTAGGCACCTTTTAGCTTTGTGTCGTGATTTCGTGATGTCGCAAAATCATGACGTCATGATTTTGTGACACCTTCTCTGCCTTAGGAACTTTTTAGTTTTGTGTCACGATTTCGTGACACTTCCCGCCTTAGCCTTTTCTTTGCCTTTCTGAACCGTGACATGTCACGAAATCGCGACTCCTCCTTAGCTTATTTTCTACCTTGTCAAAACCCACATGTCACAATTTTGTGACATTTTCCAAGACTTGCCTTCAATCAAAACCTGTCGCGATATCGCGACCTTCTCAAGACTTGTTCTTTTATCCAAATATGTCGCGATATCGCGACGTTTTCTACAAGCTTCGCTTTCAACCAAAATATGTCGCGATATCGCGACGTTTCCAAAAACGAAAATGTCGCGATATCGCGACGTTTCCAAAAATGAAAATGTCGCGATATCGCGACGTTTCCAAAAATGGAAATGTCGCGATATCGTGACGTTTCCAAAAATGGAAATGTCACGAAATCGTGACGTTTTCATTACTTAGCAAATTTTTCAGAAATTGTAGGTTGACTCCAATGAATTCATTCATATGTATTCTACATTTTTACATATCAGTGAAAGATCTTTTTTACTCAGAAATATTCTAACATTAAATAAGTGAATTCTAAATTGAAATTAAAGCATATGCAAGCCTACTTAGATACTTTGGTATATGCAAAACTTGAAGAAGAAGGAGGCAAGCAAAATTTGGAATTAAAACCTGAAAAACATCAAGAGGGTCCCTACGGCAAAATGAAAGCTAAATATTTTCAAAGGATGGAATTTCATTTTTTTAGTGGGGGTGTGTTGCTTCTCAACAAATGGCGATATCTACGTGAGGAAAATAGTAGCACTATTTTAGAATCCAGGACTCTAGTTTCAAAACAATATAGACCATGTACCATGCTTTGCCACAAATATTCTTCAAAATAATTTAACTACTACCTGATAGTTGTCAAAATTTCCCAAGGACATACTAGGTTGAATCACTTAAGGAAGATTTCTGATGTGCAATTATAAGCGTATAAAACTTTCTTCAAGAATGATCGGGCCTTCGAATGTTGTACTCTGGATTGATCAGCTTTTCTAGATTGTGAAAGGGGAAACCGAGTAGGGCTCTGTTTACTAGTTTAGCCTTTTACAACCCCGACAGAGTTACTCTTTAGATTTTCACGACCCTGATCCACAACCGTGAGGTGGTATCTACAACTTGGTAAAAGAAAACATCTTCTGAAGCCTTGGCTATCTCTTTCATTACATAACTTCTTCCTTCCCTTTTTTTTTTTTTGTGGGAAATAACAGAGTGCCAGTTTTATGTTGCCTTGCTCAACTTTCACCTTCTCTCTCTCTCCTTTGAAATATACCGAAATCGGAAAGCCTTGCTAAAAAACAATTTTTTTTTTTTAATATTTCATCGATCCGGAACTGCTTCAGCTCTGGTACCGATAGCCTCTATGGATACTCAAATAATTTCACGAATCGGAGTCCCCTCTTACGACCAACTTTTCTTGGATTCCCCGGGAGTTTCTCCAGCCAAACAGTATAGCAGTTTCTTTATAATTAAAATAATTGTGGCAAGCAAGACACAAAATCCAATCATCTTTCTACCGTTGTTCTGAATAACAAAATGGTTCCATTGTCCAGTTTAAGCGGACTATCTATTAATTAGAATAAAACAAAATGAACACAGGATTTTGAACTCGGAATAAAAACAATTTTTAAAGGCTGATTCTTTCTTTATCGCCCGTGCAAAAACTTAAAAAAAAATAGAATTTTAAAAGCTAAAAGAAATTTGTACAGACCCCAAAGGATAAAACACAGAACTTTAAAATCTAACAAAACCAAATAACAACACACTACTTCAAACCTTATTTACAATATATACATATGCACAAAGTCCCTTCAATCACTCAAAAAATGTAGCAGATGGAAAAGCAGAGAAATAGTGCCTTAAAAAATTTGACCATTTGCAGGTAAATTTAGAAAAATTACCTTTCGGGTCCTGTTGACGAAATGCACTCCAGACTATGCTTCCAAAAATTTTTGCTACCTGGGAAAGACTTGTGTTTACCGTCTTCCCTCTCTCTCTTTTTTTTTTTTTTTTTTATATGGATCTTGTCCCATTGAAAAACCAAATCTGCAACTCTTTCACCCTCCAAATTAATCAAATCATATAATAACATGTTTATGCTTCTACTTGAAGGGTTTGCAGAATTCTTTCAAAGGGACGGAATGTAAAAACCCCCCAGGATCAAATACCTTAAAGCCTTCATAGACCCAGATCATCACATCTTCAGATTTATGTAACAACTCAAAGAGATCATATTTTATTTGTATGTCATAGTTCTTAATAACTTGAACATTTTGTGGTTGCTCTACTGCTCCAATATCCAAGATTTCAATTTTTATCCCTCTAGTAGAATTTTCATAATTTGCTCTTTCACCCGAGCCTTGCTTAGATTTAACCCCATCAATGTGTAATGTCCAAATATCATTGTTGTGATTGGTTAGAGCCATGAATCGGTCTCACCTTCTCGCTTGTCAAATTATAAACTCCAATATCTGCATCAACACGGTTTACAACCTCTTTTTTGATATTATGTTCAATAATCACAGGCTTATACTGAGACTCTTTATCTATTCCGAGTTGGTTGACCACATTCACATTTACTATCTTTTTCTCCTTTTCTTGAAATTCAATAGGTGGTCCAGAGTAAGTTTCAATCAAGTTATCCTTTTGTTCAACAATCTGAGCCAGCTCATGGAGGGTGATGTTAGCTTTAATTTTCTTCATATCCTCAATGATGTTATACTCCTTCCTAGTTACTTCTGCATAGTGATATTGAATCTTATTTTCATCATCCTTTGGTGAGGGAGGATCATTATTAGGAGTAGGTTCTGGATTTTCACATCTCAAATTATAACTGTCCCTTTGGAACTGTTGAAAATCTTGCATTTCATCCATAGGAATTTCTACAACATTTTCTGACTCTTCGGGAAAAGTGAATGAATCTGAAACCATAGTCGTACTATTTTTGGATGAACCAGAACTATCAATATTTCTCTGATTTTCAGGAAAATTTAACTCACCAGGAAAAGCTTCAAAGTTGGGTAATGCTAGGTCACAAATGTTTACTTCAGGCACTTCCACCTTGAACTTGTCAGAATCTTTCTCTATATTTTGCACATGTTGAGTGGAGTTTCCTTGGGTTGAGCATGACATGTTGGCACTAACTCATGATGTGGAATGGGATTCAAAATAGGCATGTTCTGTGTAACATAGGATATCAAAGGACTGCTCAAAATTTGAGGTCCTAACTGTCTTTCAAGAATTAAAGCTTCCTTATAAGCTCCTGCCAGGGTTGTGATATTGATGTCTCTCTTGAGGAAAATAGAGGTCACCGAATCCAATGCATTCTTATAGATTTCTAAGGCTAGATTTGCATTTGGGATGTAATGACCAGTCATTCTACCATAAGCTCTTTGGAACCTCATATTGAAAGACCTGATAGCTTCACCCGACTCTCTCTTAATGCTGGAAAATTGTTGATATAACACACTGGGGTCAATCACTTCCCCAAATTGTGATACAAAAACTTTCTCTAGGTCATCCCAACTAGTAATAGAATCATTAGTGAGATTCAAAAACCAGTCGTATGCTCCCTCCTAGAGAGTGAACGGGAACAATCTGCAAGCCACATCTTCATGCTGTATATTTAACAATTTTAGAGCATTCTTATATGCCATCAGGTGTTCTTCTGCTGTTCTAGTTCCATCATGCTTGTATCTAGGAAGATACCTCTCAGGATTTTTGGGCAGATCATGGGCTGCACCAGGGATATTTAAGGCAGTGGAACCCAACCAGCTTGCCATTACTACTTGATTAATGATGATATATTTTCAGTTGTAGTTGGAGTAACTACAAGTGGTGATAAAACAATCCTTAACAAACTACTGAACTTCAAGCCCTCCTTCTAGCGCCAATTTTAAATGTTGGTGTTGAGTTCCGCTGTTTAGGCAAAAACTCAAACAAACAAGTTTTAAAAGGCTAAAGAGGAGGGAAAATACCAATAAAATACATTTTTAAATACCACATACAATCATATTTCTCAACTCAAGCACACTAAGAACGTAAGTTTGCCCTCCTTCTAGCGCCAATTTTAAATGTTGGTGTTGAGTTTCGCTGTTTAGGCAAAAACTCAAACAAACAAGTTTAAAAAGAGCTAAAGAGGAGGGAAAAGGATTCAAAAGATAAAATACCAGACTCTGCACAAACAACTTACAATACTGAACGGAGTTCAGGCCCTCCTTCTAGCGCCAATTTTAAATGTTGGTTCGACTTTTATACACACCCTATGAAGAATGAGCATAAAATACCGATAACACTTATACGGGATAAATCCCACTCACTTTAGGATCTTGTTGGATATCCAAGGTGTGAGTTACAGAGTTGGGTCGAATGTCTATTCACTCTTTTTCGCTTCTGGAATAGTTTCAAGTGGACTGTCTGTTACCTTACAACAGGCTCGGGACTTTAGTTCAGTAATGTTTTTGGAGTTGGTTATCTTTGTGGATAATCAGATTTACAATCAGTTCTTTGATCTAGCTCTTTATGCTTTAGCAGATTTAAATAAAAGACAAATTTAAAGAAAGATAAAAATGGATCATTTCATGGTGGAACAGAGAGAGTAGGGTAGGGCAGAAAGAGAAGTTTATCTAACTTAGCTGCAAAACCAAAACTACCAATTTTAGTTATACCGGTTAGCTTCACAATAGAACAAATCAAAGAGGAAAGTGTCCAGCTTTCTAAGATCACCTTCCACTAAGAGCATAAGACAGAGACAACAACAGATCTGAAAGAAAATCACAAACAGAAGGGAAGTCGGTTAAAATTGGTATCTCTCACCAACAGCCTAGCTCACAAAGTGAGGACAGAGCAATTAGAACAGGCCTGAACCTTAAATCTGTAATTTTCCCTAACATACAATAAAGAAAATGAAGCCTAGCAAGCATATCCAATCCTGGTAACACAGATCTACAACATAAATTAAATAAACCTTAATGAAACGAAAACAAAAGAAGATGAACTTATCACAATCTGAAAGAGATTAGGCTCCTGGCCACGCTATCACAGAAAATGAAAGTCACACCAACTCTAAGTCCAGAACAAAGCATTCAAACAAGATTTGCAGGAAATTGCTCCAATAGCTTTTATTTCTAAGTTTTCGCCTCTAGAATTTACATTCAGAAGAAGTATTTATAGACTCAGGACAGACCCTGATCTTTTTAAAAATATCTTCTTCTCAAACCCTAAATCTTATCCTCTAAACCTTACTACCTCGGTTTTACAATATAAGGCCCTTTAAAAATAGAGTTTTGTATAAACCCTAACCACTCTGCAAATCTTAGTGCAGTTACTTGCCATAAATGGAGAAGGCATGATCTGATATTATTCTCATCCATCTATAACTGCAAGTAAATATCTTCATTTTCTAGCCCCTTTAACCGACTGGTGCATCTGCCGAGAGCGTCTCATTAATTCCTCAGAGAAATTCGGATGAGTCACTGGTTTCTTTGACATTTTATCTTTGCAGAGTCGCTTCAGGGTTGAAATTCTTTGCATGCCATTACTTTCACCATAAATTCTCCTGTTAAATGCGTCCATCGGCAAATTTCGATAACCGTGTGTAGATATTTTCATTTTTCGGTCAATTGTCGACATATTCTATTAAATGGGCAGTTGCTTAGTCACCGTAAAGTCTCTTTGCGGCCAGATCTATAAAATCTGGATGGACCAAAAATTCTCGGCATCTCACATTTCCATCTGACGGCCTTCATTTAATCCGTGCTTATTTTGTCTTTTTCCGCCATTACTTCCGCTAGTATGCAACTGCCAACTTGCTTCCTACAAAAGACAAACAAGGATTAGTATTTTAATATTATTAAATTAAAACCCTAATGTTCATTATATGTCGGCTCTATTTATTTTTGTGACACGTGTCACGAAATCATGACATCCCCTCGCATTCTGGTCTTTCCCCTCTTCGCCGTGAAACCGTGACATGTCACGATTTCACGACATGTCACAAAATCGCGCTACTCCCCTGACTTGGCACTTCTTTAGTTTTGTGTCACAATTTCGTGACACCTTCTCTGCCTTAGGCCCTTTTTAGTTTTGTGTCATGATTTCACGACATTGCGAAATCACGATGTCGCGATTTCGCGACACCCTCTCTACCTTAGGCACTTTGTAGTTTTGTGTCACGATTTCACGACACCTTCTCTGCCTTAGGCACCTTTTAGCTTTGTGTCGTGATTTCATGATGTCGCAAAATCATGACGTCATGATTTTGTGACACCTTCTCTGCCTTGGGCTCTTTTTGTTTTGTGTCACGATTTCATGACATCCTCCTTCTTTTCTTTCCTTTCTGAAATCGTGACATGTCGCAAAATCGCGACTCCCTCCTTAGCACTTTCTTTCAACCAACATGTCACGATTTTGTGACACTTCTCAAGACTTGCTCTTCTTCAAAACTTGTCGTGATATCACGACGTTTTCCAACACTTGTTCTTTTATCCAAACATGTCGCGATATCGCGACATTTTCTACAAGCTTCTTTCAACCAAAATATGTCACGATATCGCGACGTTTCCAAAAAAAATGTCACGATATCGCGACGTTTCCAAAAAAATGTCGCGATATCGCGACGTTTCCAAAAATGGAAATGTCACGATATCGCGACGTTTCCAAAAATGGAAATGTCGCGAAATCGTGACGTTTTCATTACTTAGCAAATTTTTCAAAAATTGTAGGTTGACTCAAATGAATTCATTCATCTGTATTCTACATTTTTACATATCAGTGAAAGATCTTTTTACTCAGAATGATTCTAACATTAAAGAAGTGAATTCTAAATTGAAATTAAAGTCATATGCAAGCCTACTTAGATACTTTGGTATATGCAACACTTGAAGAAGAAGGAGGCAAGCAAAATTTGGAATTAAAACCTGAAAAACATCAAGAGGGTCCCTACGGCAAAATGAAAGCTAAATATTTTCAAAGGATGGAATTTCATTTTTTTAGTGGGGGTGTGTTGCTTCTCAACAAATGGCGATATCTGCGAGGAAAATAGTAGCACTATTTTAGAATCCAGGACTCTAGTTTCAAAACAATATAGACCATGTACCATGCTTTGCCACAAATATTCTTCAAAATAATTTAACTACTACTTGATAGTTGTTAAAATTTCCCAAGGACATACTAGGTTGAATCACTTAAGGAAGATTTTCGATGTGCAATTATAAGCATATAAAACTTTCTTCAAGAATGACTGGGCCTTCGAATGTTGTACTCTGGATTGATCAGCTTTTCTAGATTGTGAAAGGGGAAACCGAGTAGGGCTCTGTTTACTAGTTTAGCCTTTTACAGCCCCGACGGAGTTACTCTTTAGATTTTCACGACCTTGATCCACAACTGGGAGGTGGTATCTACAACTTGGTAAAAGAAAACATCTTCTGAAGCCTTGGCTATCTCTTTCATTACATAACTTCTCCCTCCTTTTTTCCTTTCTTTTTTTTGTGGGAAATAAAAGAGTGACAGTTTTATGTTGTCTTGCTCAACTTTCACCTTCTCTCTCTCTCCTTTGAAATATACCGAAATCCGGAAAGCCTTGCTTAAAAACAATTTTTTTTTTTTATATTTCATCGATCCGGAACCGCTTCAGCCTGGGTACCGATAGCCTCTATGGATACTCAAATAATTTCACGAATCAGAGTCCCCTCTTATGACCAACTTTTCTTGGATTCCCTGGGAGTTTCTCCAGCCAAACAAGATAGCAGTTTCTTTATAATTAAAATAATTGTGGCAAGCAAGACACAAAATCCAATTATCTTTCTACCGTTGTTCTGAATAACAAAATAGTTCCACTGTTCAGTTTAAGCAGACTATCTCTTAATTAGAATAAAACAAAATGAACACAGGATTTTGAACTCAGAATAAAAACAATTTTTAAAGGTTGATTCTTTCTTTACTGCCTCAGCAAAACTAAAAAAAAAATAGAATTTTAAAAGCTAAAAGAAATTTGTACGGACCCCAAAGGATAAAACACAGAACTTTAAAAATCAAACAAAATAAAATAAAAACAAACTACTTAAATTTTTACAAACCAAAGATAAAACAGAACTTAAATAAAACCAAATAACAACACACTACTTCAAACTTTATTTACAATATATACATATGCACAAAGTCCCTTCAATCACTCAAAAAATGTAGCAGATGGAAAAGCAGAGAAATAGTGCCTTAAAAAATTTGACCATTTGCAGGTAAATTTAGAAAAATTACCTTTCAGGTCCTGTTGACGAAATGCACTCCAGACTATGCTTCCAAAAATTTTTGCTACCTGGGAAAGACTTGTGTTTACCGTCTTCCCTCTCTCTCTTTTTTTTTTTATTTTATTTTTTTTTTATGGATCTTGTCCCACTGAAAAACAAATCTGCAACTCTTTCACCCTCCAAATTAATCAAATCATATAATAACATGTTTATGCTTCTACTTGAAGGGTTTGCAGAATTCTTTCAAAGGGACGGAATGTAAAAACCCCCCTAGGATCAAATACCTTAAAGCCTTCATAGACCCAGATCATCACATCTTCAGATTTATGTAACAACTCAAAGAGATCATATTTTATTTGTACGTCATAGTTCTTAATAACTCGAACATTTTGTGGTTGCTCTACTGCTCCAATATCCAAGATTTCAATTTTTATCCCTCTAGTAGAATTTTCATAATTTGTTCTTTCACCTGAGCCTTGCTTAGATTTAACCCCATCAATGTGTAATGTCCAAATATCATTGTTGTGATTGGTTAGAGTTGTAACTGGTCTCACCTTCTCAGTTGCCAAATTATAAACTCCAATATCTGTATCAACACGGTTTACAACCTCTTTTTTGATATTATGTTCAGTAATCACATGCTTATACTGAGACTCTTTATCTATTCCGAGTTGGTTGACCACATTCACATTTACTATCTTTTTCTCCTTTTCTTGAAATTCAATAGGTGGTCCGGAGTAAGTTTCAATCAAGTTATCCTTTTGTTCAACAATCTGAGCCAGCTCATGGAGGGTGATGTCAGCTTTAATTTTCTTCATATCCTCAATGATGTTATACTCCTTCCTAGTTACTTCTGCATAGTGATATTGAATCTTATTTTCATCATCCTTTGGTGAGGGAGGATCATTATTAGGAGTAGGTTCTGGATTTTCACATCTCAAATTATAACTGTCCCTTTGGAACTATTGAAAATCTTGCATTTCATCCATAGGAATTTCTACAACATTTTCTGACTCTTCGAGAAAAGTGAATGAATCTGAAACCATAGTCGTACTATTTTTGGATGAACCAGAACTATCAATATTTCTTTGATTTTCAAGAAAATTTAACTCACCAGGAAAAGCTTCAAAGTTGGGTAATGCTAGGTCACAAATGTTTACTTCAGGCACTTCTACCTTGAACTTGTCAGAATCTTTCTCTATATTTTGCACATGTTGAGTGGATGTCACAGTTAACGGAGTTTCCTTGGGTAGAGCATGACATGTTGGCACTAACTCATGATGTGGAATGGGATTCAAAATAGGCATGTTCTGTGTAACATAGGATATCAAAGGACTGCTCAAAATTTGAGGTCCTAACTATCTTTCAAGAATTAAAGCTTCCTTATAAGCTCCTCGCCGGGGTTGTGATATTGATGTCTCTCTTGAGGAAAATAGAGGTCACCGAATCCAATGCATTCTTATAGATTTCTAAGGCTAGATTTGCATTTGGGATGTAATGACCAGACATTCTACCATAAGCTCTTTGGAACCTCATATTGAAAGACCCGATAGCCTTCACCCGACTCTCTCTTAATGCTGGAAAATTGTTGATATAACACACCTGGGGTCTATCACTTCCCCAAATTGTGATACAAAAACTTTCTCTAGGTCATTCCAACTAGTAATAGAATCATTAGTGAGATTCAAAAACCAGTCGTATGCTCCCTCCTAGAGAGTGAACGGGAACAATCTGCAAGCCACATCTTCATGTTGTATATTTAACAATTTTAGAGCATTCTTATATGCCATCAGGTGTTCTTCTGCTGTTTTAGTTCCATCATGCTTGTATCTAGGAAGATATCTCTCAGGATTTTTGGGCAGATCATGGGCTGCACCCGAGATATTTAAGGCAGTGGAACCCAACCAGCTTGCCATTACTACTTGATTAATGATGATATTCTCAGTTGTAGTTGGAGTAACTACAAGTGGTGATAAAACAATCCTTAACAGATACTGAACTTCAAGCCCTCCTTCTAGCGCCAATTTAAAATGTTGGTGTTGAGTTCTGCTATTTAGGCAAAAACTCAAACAAACAAGTTTTAAAAGGCTAAGGAGGAGGGAAAAAGGCTACACGGATAAAATACAATATGTTAAATACCACATACAATCATATTTCTCAACTCAAGTGCACTAAGAACGTAAGTTTGGCCCTCCTTCTAGCACCAATTTTAAATGTTGGTGTTGAGTTCCGTTGTTTAGGCAAAAACTCAAACAAACAAGTTTAAAAAGAGCTAAAGAGGAGGGAAAAGGATTCAAAAGATAAAATACCATAGACTCTGCACAAACAATCTAGTACTATACAGAACGTAAGTTCGGCCCTCCTTCTAGCGCCAATTTTAAATGTTGGTTCGACTTTTATACACACCCTATGAAGAATGAGCATAAAATACCGATAACACTTATACGGGATAAATCCCACTCACTTTAGGATCTTGTTGGATATCCAAGGTGTGAGTTACAGAGTTGGGTCGAATGTCTATTCACTCTTTTCCACTTCTGGAATAGTTTCAAGTGGACTGTCTGTTACCTTACAACGGGCTCGGGACTTCAGTTCAATAATGTTTTTGGAGTTGGTTATCTTTGTGGATAATCAGATTTACAATCAGTTCTTTGATCTAGCTCTTTATGCTTTAGCAGATTTAAATAAAAGACAAATTTAAAGAAAGATAAAAATGGATCATTTCATGGTGGAACAGAGAGAGTAGGGTAGGGCAGAAAGAGAAGTTTATCTAACTTAGTTGCAAAACCAAAACTACCAATTTTAGTTATACCGGTTAGCTTCACAATAGAACAAATCAAAGAGGAAAGTGTCCAGCTTTCTAAGATCACCTTCCACTAAGAGCATAAGACAGAGACAACAACAGATCTGAAAGAAAATCACAAACAGAAGGGAAGTCGGTTAAAATTGGTATCTCTCACTAGCAACCTAGCTCGCACAGTGAGGACAGAGCAATTAGAACAGGCCCGAACCTTAAATCAGTAATTTTCCCTAACATACAATAAAGAAAATGAAGCCTAGCAACATATCCAATCCTGGTAACACAGATCTACAACATAAATTAAATAAACCTTAATGAAACGAAAACAAAAGAAGATGAACTTATCACAATCCGAAAGAGATTAGGCTCCTGGCCACGCTATCACAGAAAATGAAAATCACATCAACTCTAAGTCCAGAACAAAGCATTCAAACAAGATTTGCAGGAAATTGCTCCAATAGCTTTTATTTCTAAGTTTTCGCCTCTTGAATTTACATTCAGAAGAAGTATTTATAGACTCAGGATAGACCCTGATCTTTTTAGAAATATCTTCTTCTCAAACCCTAAATCTTATCCTCTAAACCTTACTACCTCGGTTTTACAATATAAGGCCCTTTAAAAATAGAGTTTTGTATAAACCCTAACCACTCTGCAAATCTTAGTGCAGTTACTTGCCATAAATGGAGAAGGCATGATCCGATATTATTCTCATCCATCTCAGAACCGCAAGTAAATATCTTCATTTTCTAGCGCCCTTGGTGCATCTTCCGAGAGCGTCTCATTAATTCCTCAGAGAAATTCGAATGAGTCACTAGTTTCTCTGACATTTTATCTTCGCAGAGCCGCTTCTGAGTTGAAATTCTCTACACGCCATTACTTTCACCATAAATTCTCCTGTTAAATGTGTCCATCGGCAAATTTCGATAACTGTGTGTAGATATTTTCATTTTTTGATCAATTGTCGACATATTCTATTAAATGGGCAGCTGCTTAGTCACCGTAAAGTCTCTTTGCAGCCAGATCTATAAAATCTGGATGGACCAAAAATTCTCGGCATCTCACATTTCCATCTGATGACCTTCATTTAATCCGTGCTTATTTTGTCTTTTTCTGCCATTACTTCCGCTAGTATGCAACTGCCAGCTTGCTTTCTGCAAAAGACAAACAAGGATTAGTATTTTAATATTATTAAATTAAACCCCTAATGTTCATTATATGTCGGCTTTATTTATTTTTTTGACACGTGTCACGAAATCATGACGTTTCCCTGCATTCTGGTCTTTCCTTCTTCGTCGCGAAATCGCGACATGTCACAATTTTGTGACATGTCACGAAATCGTGATGCTCCCCTGACTTGGCACTTCTTTAGTTTTGTGTCACGATTTCGTGACACCTTCTCTACCTTAGGCTTCCTTTTGTTTTGTGTCACGATTTCGTGACACCCTCTCTGCCTTAGGCTCTTTGTAGCTTTGTGTCGTAATTTTGCGACGTCATGAAATCGCGACGTCATGATTTCGTGACACTTTCTCTGCCTTAGGCACCTTTTGCTTTGTGTCATGATTTCGTGACACCTTCTCTGCCTTAGGAACTTTTTAGTTTTGTGTCATGATTTCGCGACGTCGCAATTTCGTGACACCTTCTCTGCCTTAGGCACTTTTTCTTTGCCTTCCGTCATGAAACCGTGACATGTCATGATTTCACGATGCACCCTGGCCTTAGCTTATTTTCCTTGCCTTCCATCGTGAAATCGTGACATGTTATTTCACGACATGTCATGAAATCGCAACGTTTTTCTCAAGACTTGCCTTCAATCAAAACCTGTCGCGATATCGCGACGTTCTTAAGACTTGTTTCTTTTAGTCCAAATATGTCGCGATATCGCGACGTTTTCTACAAGCCTCGCTTTCAACCAAAATATGTCGCGATATCGCGACGTTTCCAAAAACGAAAATGTCGCGATATCGCGACGTTTCCAAAAATGGAAATGTCGCGATATCGCGACGTTTCCAAAAATGGAAATGTCGCGAAATCGCGATGTTTTCATTACTTAGCAAATTTTCCAAAAATTGTAGGTTGACTCCAATGAATTCATTCATCTGTATTCTACATTTTTACATATCAGTGAAAGATCTTTTTACTCAGAATGATTCTAACATTAAAGAAGTGAATTCTAAATTGAAATTAAAGTCACATGCAAGCCTACTTAGATACTTTGGTATATGCAAAACTTGAAGAAGAAGGAGGCAAGCAAAATTTGGAATTAAAACCTGAAAAACATCAAGAGGGTCCCTACTGCAAAATGAAAGCTAAATATTTTCAAAGGATGGAATTTCATTTTTTTAGTGGGGGTGTGTTGCTTCTCAATAGTCCCCTGGTGGCTGTAGCGATGGGCTATCCATACATTCTGGTAGGATGGGTAGATCACCATAAGGATGCTTATTAAAAATAGTCATCTCATGCCATGTTTGACATCAAATAAATATGGTCAATACATTTGTGAATGTGATCATGTTTTCAAACGTTTGCTCAAAGCTATCATTAGCCCTTTTTGCAAGCAAAATACGAAACTCTATTACAAATTCCATTTGCATTACTAGCCTTCTTCGTGGGAAAAAGTGGAACTTCCTTTACAAATTCTCCTTGCATTAGGCCAATAGTTAGGTTCAAAAGTGTGGTCGCATGAAGTGAGGTGGTATCCCTACCTCCACCACATGTTCACCAATGTTGGTTAATTTATCTACAACAACAACAACATTGCACATTGTGCTAAGAGTAAATTTTCAAAAACATGGAAACATCCCCAAACTTGGGGTAATCAAACTTGACTTTGATTTCAATATTGGCATACATCATATGCATTCATTGCATTATCCATTGCATCATCCACATCTTGTCAATTGGCTCGTGAGATTCATTATTCACTCATGTCCCAAAGCAATTTCAAATTTCATAAAAACTATCAAATTCACTCATCGATGCATTTACATTGTCAAATCCATTTATAAATGCATTTACATATTCATTCAACATTGTTAAATTCACTTACATTATCAAGTGAACCTTGTATCTAGTGATTTACTCTATTCCCCTAGTGGTTGCAATGATTGGTTATCCATGCAATTTGGTAGGATGAGTATATCACCATAAGGATGCTTGTTCAAAATCATCATCTGGTATTATCTTGTTTGAAAACAAATAATTTGTATCCCTCATTTCTCAAGTGATATTGTGTTCAAATTAATGTGCTCAACGTTTTCATTGATACCCTCTTTATAGGATTATAAATACGAAAAAAATTCTACTTCATTATTTTTGCATTAAAAAATCTATGGGGTCACTAGACAGTGAACTGGATTCCTTTAATTCATCATTTACTTTACATTTCAATGACAACAAAAGGTATATTTTTCAACAACACAGAATCATCCCAAACTTGGGGTAACCAAATTTGATTTTAATTTCTAACATCAGGATACATCATCCATTGCACTATCTAAATCAAAAATCCTATTATATTGAGGCAAAATTAGAATCAATCAATCCATCACATCCATTGCATCATACACATCCATTGTATCCATCACATTCATGGCATCATTCACATTTATGGAATCATCCATATTCATTGAATCTACCACAATTTGTCATTTGGATCGTAAGATTCATTCTTCACTCATTCGTCAATTGATGGGGTAAGCTAAAACCATAAGATTTTTTAAAAATCATTCTCCTTGTGCATTGATGAAAGAGTCCATTGCTCCATTCCAGGTGTCTTGATTTTGTACTACATCATGCTTCACACAATATAGTACAAAAAGGGTGTTAGGATCCTACTATAAAATAAACTCAAATAAACACACTCTCACACAATTGCTTGGAAATAAACTCACATAAACATCATATTAATATTTAGAACAAAATACACATTATAACATAAATTTGCATAAAGGAACAATCTCACAATAAGATAGAATCACAGGCCTCTTCGAGGGGGTGACCTCCTTCAACACTTCATTAATTTGTAAAATATGAATACATTGGTGCCTTCTCGCGTATTTAAAGAGTTCCCTTCCATGGTTGGCTTACATGCAAAATTCCACCTAGATTACATGCATAATGCCACCCGAATTACATGCATAGTTCCACTCGAATTACATGCACAATGCCACTCAAATTACATGCACAATGCCACCTTACATAACCTATCTACCATGTGTTACATAAAAAGGGTACCATTTGTCATAGGCACTATATAAGCTAAAACTTAGAACATTACAAAATATTAATCATGGGTACTACCCACGTTACTTAGGAATTATTACATCATGGAGTTATTACATTAAGGGTTAGGATGAGATCCTAACATGTCCTTCCCCTTGAATAAGCTTTGTCCTCAAATCTAAAATGAGGAAACTATTGCTGGAGTTGGTGGAGATATTCCCATGTAGCATCTTCAGGTTGAAGCCCACGCCACTAAACCAGGATCTCTGTAATTGTACGATTATGAATAGTACAAGTTCAACGATCCAACAACTACTCAGGATCAAGTAATATGGAGCCTTCTTCATCCAATTCAGGAAGTGTGGATTGAACCTGTACCTATGTGCCCACAACTTTCTTGAGAGCAAAAACATGAAAAATAGGATGAAGCTTGGAAGTAGGTGGGAGCACCAATTTATAAGTTGTGGGGCCAATCCTTTGTAGAACCTGGTAAGGACCATAGAATTTTACAGCAAGCTTCTAGCACCTGTGAAGTTGTAGGG
Organism: Wollemia nobilis; assembly: GCA_028583015.1. Classification (NCBI taxonomy): domain Eukaryota; kingdom Viridiplantae; phylum Streptophyta; class Pinopsida; order Araucariales; family Araucariaceae; genus Wollemia; species Wollemia nobilis. The sequence continues at coordinate 18,928,876 of JAQPPZ010016473.1, forward strand.
ATGATTGTTTGTACGGCTACAAGGGAAGGAAGACCATATCATCGACATCAAAACTACCCTCAGAACGATTTTGTTCAGCTTGTTGGCACATCCGATTCTGGGCCATGTTCAAATTTTGATTAAGTTGGCGAAGGACCTCGATGTGTTGACTCAGAATGTTGTCCATGGCCTAGACCTTGGAGCTACCAGGAATGTAAGAGGAAGGCATAGGTGGAAGGTGCCCATAGACTACTTCAAATGGTGTGAGTTGGGTGACGATATGATAGGAAGTGTTGTACCACCATTCGTCCAAGGATAGCCATTTGGCCCATTGAGTGGGATGATCTGAGACAAAGCAACAAAGGTAGATTTCTAAGCATTTATTAACAACTTTTGTTTGACCATCCGTTAGAGGATGGTAGGCTAAACTCATTTTGATCTGAGTCCCCTACAACTTAAACAACTCTTGCCAAAAATGACTAGTGAAGGTGGAATCACGATCAGATACAATGGATGTGGGCATGCCATGAAGGCGAAATATGGAGTCAAGAAAAAATTTTGCAACAATGGATGTTGTAGAAGGATGGGCAAGGGCACAAAAGTGAGCATATTTTGAAAGGTGGTCCACTACCACAAAAAAAACTTACTTGCCTCCAATAGGGAGCCCTTCTATAAAGTCCACGGAAATTTTGGTCCAAACATGATCCGGGATAGGCAATGGCTGAAGAGTACCCGAAGAGCGCACTGTTTCACCTTTCATCCTTTGACATGTGTCACAAGCAACAATAAAAGAGTAGATGTCCCATTTCATACCTTTCCAAAAGAAGGTGTGCTTGAATCGCTCATATGTTTTAAGAAACCCTGAATGGCCTGCAAAGGGAGTGGCATGCAATTTCTTCATGAGGAGCTCACAAAGTGGGGACTTATGAGGTAGAACCAGGTGTTGATGGTAGCACAGATCATGGCCATTCCAATTATATCCTAGTGCAAAATCTGGATCATCCATTAGTGAGGCTATCAAAGCTTGCAAATTTGCATCCTGGTGTGCTTCTTGATGCAAGGAATCAATCCATTGGGGAAGTGGTGCTGAGATGGCACACAACATACTTACGGTCTCCATTTTGTGAGAAATAGCATCAGCCACAATATTCTCCTTTCCCTTTTTGTATGTGATATCATAATCATAGCCCATGAGTTTAGACACCCACTTTTTTTTGTCAGGCATGGCAACTCTTTGTTCCAAAAAATATTTGAGACTTTGATGGTCAATTTTGATGGAGAAGTGATGCCCAATGAGGTAAGGTCACCAATGTGTGATTGCATGCAATATGGCTAACATTTCCTTAGCATATGTGGATTTCGCAAGATTACGATCAGAGAGTGCCTTGCTATTAAAATCCATGGGTCATCCTTATTGCATCAATATTGCCCCAATACCACAACCAGAAGCATCACTTTCAATGAAAAATGGTTTAGAGAAATCTAGCATGGCTAATACGAGAGTGGTGGTCATAGCATGCTTGATTTCAATGAAGGCTTGGTTAGCAGGCCCTATCCAAGTAAAGGAATCTTTTTTCAACATGGAGGTGAGGGGGGCAGCTATCTTCCCATAATTGCAGACAAATTTGTGATAATAGCCTGTAAACCCTAAAAATCCTTGAAGTACCTTGAGGGTGTGAGGTTTGGGCCACTCTTGAACTACTTGAATCTTCTTAGGGTCAACCTTGATGCCATCCTGTGAGATAATGTGTCCCAGATACTCTACTTCAATAAGACCAAAGGAACACTTGGACTTTTTGGCAAAAAGGTGATGGGTGACCAACAGTTGTAAAGTTTTATCCACATGATTGAGGTGATCTTCCCATGTGCAGCTGTAAATCAAGATGTCATCGAAGAACACAAGGATGAACTTCTGTAGAAAGGGCCAGAATATGTTTTTCATAAGACTTTGGAATGTAGAAGGAGCATTTGTGAGACCAAATGGCACTACCAAGAATTCATAATGACCTTCATGAGTGTGAAAGGTAGTTTTGGGGATGTCCTCATCCTTGAGCCGGATCTGATGGTAGCCAGAGTAGAGATCGAGCTTGGTGAAATACATGGTCCCATGTAGTTCATTGAGTAATTCATCAACCATTGGAATAGGAAATTTATCCTTGACCGTAGTCTTGTTGAGTTCTCGGTAGTCAATACATATGCACCATGAACCATCTTTCTTGGGAACAAGTAGTACAGGCGATGAGTAGGGGCTAGTACTAGGTCGTATGACACCAACCTTGAGTAATTCTTGTACCAATTTTTCTAGTTTTGATTTCATGGCATGAGGGTACCTATATGGCCTAATATTTGGTGGTGCACTACCTGTAAGCAATGGGATAGCATGGTCATGAGAGCGACATGGTGGTAGTGTAGTTGGTTTTGCAAAGACAACATCATGTTTGTGTAGAACTAGTTGTAGGTCTGATGGAATTTTAGCCATTAGTGAAGTGGTTGGTTGGATGGAGAAGAGTTATGCAATGACCCCATGTTTTGATTTATTTAGCACTTTCTCCATACAATTGGAACTAATGAGGTGAGGTGTTCTTGCAGGGAAGCCCTTGAGTAAGTGTGTTTGTCCATTTGGGAGAATTGCATCTAGAGTTCTACAAAGTTCTAACTGATAGTACCCAACGTACTCAACCATTGAGATCCCAAAACCATATCACATCCTCCCAACTGGAGGGTAAACATGTCCTGCTTGAATTCATAGTCCCCTATCCTGATCTTGACATTGTAGCATTTTCCTTTACAAGTTAATGTTCCCCATTGGCTACCATAACCTCAAATGAATTACAAGGGTGGATATAGCAATTTTTCTACTTAGCAACTCTAGGATCAATGAAGTTGTGTGTGCTACCTGAATTAATAAGGATGGTAAGACGTTGGCCCTTGAAAAATCCCACAACTTTCATGGTTTATGGAGTGGTAATGCCTGCAAGAGCATGGACTGAAATCTCTACCTCAGACACCTATGTATCTTCTTCCTGTGGAGAAGGTGTTTTAGGGGGTCCTCATCCTCATCACTCTGGTCAGTGTTGGCAGGTTCCTCAACATCTATCAATAATAGTCTTTTGTTTACACACTTATGTCCTTTAAAAAACTTTTCATCATAATTATAACATAAGCCTTGGGCACGACGTGCATCCATCTCCTCTGTAGTCAGTCACTTGGGTGTAGTAGGTTTAATATCCACTAAATTTTGGGTTCAAAAAGGAAATGAAGGTCAGTTTAGAGGAAACTACAGGGGGCACCTTTGGTTTGAGAGTTTAGATTCGGCCAGATGGGCCAAACTGATAGCTTCCATCATGGAATGTGGTTTCAACATCTTTACTTCAGCTTGGAGATCCTCTTTTAATCCACTGATAAAACAACTCGTGAAGAACCCTTCCGTCAATCCTCTTGTCTTATTGGCCAATTTTTCAAATTGGGTTTGGTAATCACGGATTGAGGATGTTTGTTGTAGTTTGGTCAAGGCCCCTGTGAAGTCCTCATACTCACTAGGCCCAAATCGGGTCAGTAGTTGGGACTCAAATTCCTCCCAAGAGAGATTTGGGTTGGAATTATGTAACCATTGGAACCAATGTAGAGCCTCATATTCCAAATTGAAGGAAGCCATCTGAACTCGATGATATATGGGAATATTATGAAGTCTAAATAATTGATCAACCCTACATAACCACCCATAAAAATCCTTCCCATTAAATCGAGGGAAGTCCAATTTTGACATTTTAAAGGATGGATCATGGTCATTCCTTGTAGAGTTTTTAGCTTGGTGTTCTATTTTAAGTGGTCCCTTATGTAACTTGCTACCCACATTTATCAATTTTTCTTCTAAGCAAGCGCTAGTGGCCTCATGATCTAGACGAAGACCTTGGACCTCTTCCCTTATGAAGAAAATTGACAAGTTCAAATTCTCAATGGCTTTGGTTAAGGAGTCCATCTGTTCTAGCTCTTTTTGATGTCCACGGGTACCCTGGGTCATTTTGGAACCTTTTGTGACTAGTTACTAAAATTAGAATTGGGTTTCAGGACTTACTATTTTTAGTAAGTGTCCAAAAAAGTGCTTGGGTGCTATATATCAAAATGATCAAATCGAAGAGGTGGTCACAATGAGCTATATCCCACAACACTACTTTTGGGCACCCTAGACTTTTTTTTTTTATCTCCTGTTTTGTCGAGTCTAACAGTGTTTACATTTTTTTATTTTGAGCTACAGTGCAAAATTTAGGTATTGGAGCACTATCTATAATTATTCTCTGGTCACTCGCTCACTGTTTTGCTCAGCCTGGATAGTCTCTCTAACACTGTTTACGTCACTAGTCTGAAGATTCTTTGTATTGTGTAGGTTACTGTTAGACAATTATGTTCTAACACTGAAAACTACAGTCTCTGACCTGACTGTGCTGACCTGACTGACCTCTCTGTTACTGCCACTATAAATTTTATTTTTATTCTTTAGACTATCAACTTAACTATCACCCTCATATTCTATCCCGAATCCATGCAATGTATGTTATTTTTTTGGTAGAGGATTCCTTTCTCATATGCTCACTTTTGGAAATTCGGAATGCAAGTTTACAAATAAGGAGTTTTGGTTTATGATTTTTTTTCAGGTTGAATTTTTAATAGAACCAGGGTATGCTAAGTAAAGGAGTATGTAACACCCATAGGTCCTCTGTTATATTGTAGTGAGGAACAATAGTGCTTGGACCAATATTTCAGGCCACTACCCATGGAGGATTCCACACATACCCTTGAGCACACTATCTGCCTCTCTGATAGTATGGGATGGTAATCATCCGGGATGCTGTGTCCTGTGAACTATGGATGATACAAGGCCGATAATCTTCCTACTAGATAAATTTTTTGTAACCCTAGAATGGTCTTCTGATACACCCGAATATGTGTGGGAGCTCAAGTCCATGCGCGACTTCTATCTGAGGCCTAGGTATTGGAGCCTGATCGCCCCTCACTTCACTAGATGTTGTATGGGCTATCTAGCTTAGCCAATAATGACAAATCCTTCATGATATTTTAAAACCCCCGACACAGGGTTTCTACCTACTCAACTAAAAAGGACTATTTTTTTTTTTGTGACTGGTATTTGTCTTTTTTTTTATAATATTAAAAAAAAATTACACAAAAATAATAGAGGATTATACCTAACAGGCAAGAATCATTACTGTTGTAGCAGAACTTGGCCCTGGAAAGCGCTCTGATACCACTTGTTAGGATCCTACTATAAAATAAACTCAAATAAACACACTCTCAAACAATTGCTTGGAAATAAACTCACATAAACATCGTATTAATATTCAGAATAAAATACACATTATAACAAAAATTTGCATGAAGGAACAATCTCACAATAAGATAGAATCACAGGCCTCTTCGAGGGGGCAACCTCCTTCAACACTTCATTAATTTGCAAAATATGAATATATTGGTGCCTTCTTGCGTATTTAAATAGTTCCCTTCCATGGTTGGATTATATGCATAATGCCACCCGAATTACATGCATAGTGCCACTCAAATTACATGCACAATGTCACTCGAATTACATGCACAAGTCCACCTTACATAACCTATCTACCATGTGTTACATAAAAAGGGTGTCATTTGTCATAAGCACTATATAAGCTAAAACTTAGAACATTACAAAATATTAATCATGGGTACTACCCACGTTATTTAGGAATTATTACATCATGGAGTTATTACATTCAGGGTTAGGATGGGATCCTAACAAAGGGGTATCTATAGACACCAAATTCTAGCCATTTATTATTATTATTATTATTATTATTATTTATTATTACTATTATTATTATTATATATATAAGTATAAATATTTTATATATTTATATTTATATATATTTATACATATATATATATATATATATATATATATATATATCCTAACCACTCATTATCCACTCATCACCATAAAATCACAACCATTTATTATATATTTATTTTATTATATATATATATATATATATATATATATATATATATATATATATGTATATGAATAAATCTCAATCATCCATCATGTCTTAATCATGGCCGCTCATTCAGTGTAATCTGTGTCATTTGTCAAAACGTAATCACAACCCTTCATCATGTTTTAATCTTGATCGCTCGTTGGTGTCATCGAAACCGTAACATGAATCAAGGGCAATCATAAAATATCATTCACTTGTCATGAATGAGAAATAAAAATCAAAAAATATTGAAGAGTTTTCATTGTTGCCATTGTCATTTGTTCACTGCAACACTTGTGAACCAGTCCCTGGATGTTGTCGAGTGTTTGTGCACTCACGGTTTGAGCTCCCAATCTAGCAAAAGCGTAGACCCAAAAATTTAGGTATATTTTGACAAGGCATTGATTTGAATATTTTAACTTACATTTTTTCTATATTCTACACTACATTTTATAATTATTTTAGCTAGGGTTTGTAGTATTCGTATTTATATTTTAGTGGGCCTCACACTATGGAGACCCCACAGGTGTTTAATTGACTCTCTATTGATATTTGTTTGTGTGCAAATACAGGAAGCATTTTCATTAGAAATTGTTGCAGCTTTGAGTGGCCCCATAGTGGATACACAAGCCCACTCACCCCTTGTTTGGAGCGAAGAAGATCCGAAGACACCACCATTGTTTGATCAAGGGTTTTACCCCTCTTATTGTAATAATTGTATCAAAGAAAACATTACTTTGTAACCCCATATTTGAGGCACATTTATGTATAAAGTGGATATCAAGGCTCCCTCATTTTAATAATATACGAGATATTGCTTTCATTGCACATAACTTGTTTGCTTTGTTTCATTACTATTATTGGTGTTTATTTTTTTCCACTTTATAGTAGAAATTGGATGAGTTATACCAAAGAAAACAACAGTAAGGATGATTATGAATAGTATGGGATCAACTTTGAGATTCCAAACTAGATCCTATGAATCTTTTCAAGTTCGCCTTAGCTAAGGATTCTAGAAGATAGATAAAACTGCTAAGGATTCAAGGGATGAAATGTCTCTCAAAAAATGTTTTAGAAGGGATAATTAGATTTTGTTGTCTTTAAAATTGTTTGTTTTTATTAGGCGTAGAATGTTGTGACATGATATAATGTAAGGGCATATGTTCTCTTTCTTTGGTAAAAATTAAAACTAAAATTTTGAAAAGCAAAAGAATTGTTACAAGGTCTTACACTAATGATTGTTATTGTTAATGGAAAGTAACCCTAAATGGATCAATTTTAAAATTATTTAATTTATTGTTTTTAATATTTTATTTATTTTAAGACTTTTAACAAAATGTTATCTTGACTAACATTAGGGTGAAATTTTTAAGTGAATGTAGTTGCATTTTTCTTTTGTCTATTTTTTTTAATGGGTTATATGGGATTGAAGTGTCCCCACATGTATTATATGATGACCATTGTTAGGATCCCACATGCTAACATTAATTATAGTATAATTAATTATATTATTAATTTTTAATAGTATGATTGATTATATTATTAAATTATAATAAATTATATTAGAGTTAGGCTATATATAATAATTAACTATTAATTAATTGTTATATTAAGGTTAGGGTTAGGATAGTCATAATAATTAATATATTAATTATTATGTGAACTGTCATATTGAACAAACATAGGATTAGGGTTAGGGTAGATATAAATATGTGTACAAGACATGTTGTAGATCATCAAAGAAAAGGAATTATTTATTATTTAATTTTTTAAAGGAGGGAGCCCCTTATAAGTAGCAAAGTGATTCGGATGCATGATTTTTATTAATTTTTATTTAGAACGGCAATGTTCTAAAATTTGGTATCAAAACCATATCTTTGCAAGATCGTGTGGATTTACTCAACGAAGTCAAGTAACATCTTAACGATGTTGAGAGAAAATTTAGGGAATGTCCAAGCAAATTTAGGAAATGTCAGAGAAACATCGCATACCTGAGAAACCTCACCAAACCTTGGGTGGACTTGAGAAGTTGGGATGTGAGTTTCTTGGATGTGAATGACAATCAATTGGTTGGACATCCATCTACTTCTTCTACCCATGAAGAAGAGGAGAAATTCATATTAGAGAGCAAGAACTCTACCCAAAATACAATAGAAGGGCGGGACTGGATACCATGTGATATTGACATTTATAATAAAACTTGTATTTATGTGTCTCTCAATTCTGAATAATTATATGAGGAAGAGGTTATACTAGATATGGTGTTTGTGGCAGTGCTAGGCAAGAAAATGCCTTGCAAGAAATACACTGTTAATGAGACTATTATGTTGGAAAAATTGGTTCTGTTGCAACCTATATTGATAGTTGATACCTATATTTTTGAGAACAAGCTTGCAGAATTTTATAAACAATAAAATTCAACTATGGGAAAATTCTACCAATGGAGAAATCAATTTCAGTACGCACTTTCAATTTGTGATGGAGAAAAGAGATAAACTTCATGGGGAGTGACTAGTTTTTTTGTCTGTGTTTCTAAAATGGTTTTTGTTTTCCCACATGACCCCCATCCATCCACCTCCATGGCCACCTCCTCTTCCACTCACCCATATTCATTAGATACGGTCAATGTCATTGATACGTATTTTCATCCCTGAAAATCCTTTCCCTCTTGGATAAGTCATCAAGTTGTGATAGCTTATCCTGTTCACCATCCATTACTATAGTGATGTCTTGAAAGTAATGTTTGATCTTTGTAACACAAGATCTAGATTAGTCGACAGAGGGAATCCCAAATATTTTCCTACTAGTCCATAGTTGAATTTTTAGGTTAGCTTGAGAGGACCCCGTTTGTCATACTTTTTGCCACTCTCGCAATGCCAGTGTTTCAAATGTTTGCAGTATGTTCCTTTATATATTTCCTCCACATAGCAAAAACTTGCAGTCTTATGGGCCATATTTACAAATAAATAGGCCAAATCTCTCTTATGAATTGTAGGAGTTCCAATGATATTGAATCCCTTGAAGCCATTAAATTTGGCAGCCTCGATAAAGCCATCATATGTGTAAAAGTTATTTTCCTTATAGCTACTACAGATTTCTACCTTGATCTAGATAAAGAAAATTTGAGTGACGATGAATTCGATGCCTGGTCCAGTGGGGCCTGGAATAGGGTTAGGCCTATAACATGGACCATTTTTATAGCCATCACCGTAGTAAGCTTTGGTGGTTCCCCAGTATTCCCACTTACTACAACACTACCCTTTGGGACATTCGAGTGACCCGCATTTATGGGCCAAGCCCAGTTGCATCTCTCCTACAAAAATCATTGTTATTACTAACACTAAAATCTTTGTGATTCTACAACCTGGGATAACAAATTACCTTTCAGAGTTGATTTTACTAATTTTCGTTCATCTTTCCATTGGATATTAACTGGAACTGATGACAGAGTCGTTCTGGTAAACCATGAAATTCGTTGCATGTGGGAGTTGAGGGAAGATGGTGAAGAAAATAATAAATGGTCTCAATTACATATACGATTACCAAAGATAGTGTATGGAGTAGCAATGAACAACCAAGGATGGATATTAGCTAATGATTTTAATAAACTAGTAATATATGATGGAGAAGGAAGAGTTGCCACAATAATTGATGCATCTCAATTCGGTCCAAAGTTGCCATTGATTTACATATTAGGATTTGAATGGAATAATTAGAGTGGCACCGAGGATATGTGGATCCGTCAACGTTCTTTTTCTGGTTAATTTACCTCTATTTTTTAAAGATTTACATCCAAAAAATGTTGGAGTGGTACCAAGTGTAAGCACCAAATGCAGCAAAGATCATGTTTTGATTAATGTACCTCAATTTCCTAAATAATATCACCCAAGCATGGTTGCAGCGGTACCGCGTATACAACCAAGTATTGGAGTTCCAAAGCACCATGTTATAGAGATTAAGAATTATGGGCTCAAGGACGATCATGCATCTATGTCACTACTAAACTATCCTATAAATATACTATCAGGAGCTTCCATTATGCAATTGGTAATTTCCCCAAAGTAATTTGTCTACCATGAATTCCTCCACGTTCATAAAATAACCAAAACAAAAACCATAAAATATGCAGCAACTAGTCTTTGATAGGTATGTGCCATTATCCATCGTAGAGAGAATAGAAGTTGTCTTTAATCTTGTGGACCTTGGATAGATGCTTTCTGTAGCTTTTATTTTACAAGTAGAGTTTATAAAAGGATAATTCGACCACATGGAGAGATCCCCAAGTCCTACTTAAAATGATTTTGGATCATGATTACATCATGATCATCGAAAGTTATAATCTTCCATCCCTACCAGAATTTTTAGTGGTGTAGAATTAATATGAATCTCTCTCTATGTTTTCATTTCAAAGTTACAAAGGAGATATTATATCGAATTGTGTCCAAAAAATTTTGGTAGGAGCGCACATGACGTCCATATTTTAGTCAATAGATGGAGCAACCTAAAAATTTGGGTTCCAAGAAAGGGATTTTATGTCAATATAGAACATAATATAGCTATCAAACATGCAAAATCCATGCATATTTTACCACCTTTGGATACCCAACTGGATTTAAGCATCAATCATATATGTTCACGATATTTTTTTTATTTGCAATATATGTGGTATATGTACCAACCGACGTTATCTTTCTTTAACTCATGAATGTCCTCTAATAATTATGTATAAATCCTCAAGTTAGGGCACACATCCATCAATATTCTACAAACCGCACCACCCGATGATTAACTGATTCCAATGTAAAAGTCTTGGATTTTTCAAAACTGATATTGGTGGTAGCATCCTCCACTTGCCTCCTTTGCTCACACATGTGAATGCATGCCACCCATCCATAGTTACATAATATTGTGCTTGCACTCAAATATTCCATCTTCTATAAGGGTTTGAATGAATGTATTCCAAACGAGAATGATCTCATCGTCTATGCCATATATAGAAATTCCATAAGGTAAGTTGAAGAGCACCATTTACATAGTACCTTCCTCTATAGGGATGTCATTGATGGTTTCATCTTCCCATGTGTGTTTTACCACAAACTTAGCAAGCGGTTTTATATGGCCACTTGTTTTCCTGGATCGTAAGCATGAGAGTCTATAATAACGATCATCATAAAAGTTCAAAAAAAGTTGCCTTCTACACTGCAAAACAGGGCCTTACAGAGGCAGATGCTCCAAGGGCAACCAAGAATATTTTCCAGTATTTTCAACTTTGAGGACAAAGTTTTTCCAATAAGGGTGGCATGTTAGGATCCCACATCCTAACATTAATTATAGTATAATTAATTATATTATTAATTATTAATAGTATAATTGATTATATTATTAAATTATAATTAATTATATTAGAGTTAGGATAGATATAATAATTAATTATTATATTAAGGTTAGGGTTAGGATAGTCATAATAATTAATATATTAATTATTATGTGAATTGTCATATTGAACGAACGTAGGATTAGGGTTAGGGTAGATATATGTATGAGACATATTGTAGATCATCAAAGAAAAAATAATTTATTGTTTAATGTTTTAAAGGATAAAGCACCCTATAAGTGGCAAAGTGATTTGGATGCATAATTTTTATTAATTTATTTATTTAATTTTTATTTAGAATCGCACGGTTCTAACAACCATACAGTGGTATTACAACTTGACAATTATGCATGTATCTATTGTCAAGGTTTGAACGTAAATTTTCTCTTTTAAAGTTATTTAACCGATTAAACTATCCTCATTTGATTATCTTTCTTTCTTATTAACATTTAGATTCATGTATATTTTTATAAGTCCTACAAATTAAAACTAGTATCAAATCTTTCAAAAATGCATAGTGGAATAAAAATATATAGATAGAAAAATATCTCATTTTTTAGGAGTCATATCTTCGCGAAGGGTTATCTAATTTAGTTGATTCTTTGACCAACTTGTGTGTAATTTGAATAACTTTAAAATGAGTGGTCATATGAAGGAATCCGAGCAATATTGAGGGAGATACGACCTTGTGAAGTCAACCATTCAAAACAAGGGCAATGACAATTTTTCAAGTCGTAAAAAAATAAAATTGCAAATATTTGTCAGCTAGGGTTCGAATGATGGGAGGAGCAATGAAGGGCTAGGACTTCAGTGAGGTAATACATTCTATCTAGATAAAAGTTTTTAGCTAAGTTTTTTTCCCTTATTTATCTTAGAAATTTTGCATGCAAATTATTATAATTTTTTATCAAATATTATATTTTCTATAGGACATTCTAATAAATTTTAATATATTTTGAGTTTTAGTTTCCTTTCCATGGACCAATTTATAGTTAAATTCTTATAATTATATCTAGTGGTAGAGGTTAGTAAGCACACCTTAGAGAGATCCTCGTTGCTCCAACATAGGGTAATTTTTGGTAAATTTAATGCATATTGATCAAAGGCTTTAGCCTTGAGATAATGGATTGAGAGGAGTTGGAAGTCTCTAGGAGTGATTCTATCCTTTCTTCCCAAAGGTTTCTTCCTAGCCATTTTTTGTTCTAGGGAAGAAAGAGAAATTTTCCTAAAAGGAGGTCCTTATTTTATGGGAAGAGCAAGAATCTTCCTTACCCACTGGTATTAAAGCTTTTCTCCTAAAAATTTAAATCTATCCCTAGTACCATTCTAGGTTAGGATGTTTGGGTTACTCGTTGAATTTTAGGAAATGGATACCTTCAAGACAATAGGCAACACTCTAGGAGAATTCTTTGAGATTTTAGATACTATGAAAGATGGATTCTTGGCTATTTATGCTCAAATATTGGTCATGATTGATATAAGTAAAGCTTTACTAAAATCAATCATTCTTAAGTATGGGGATAAGATGTGGATCCAAACCATATATTATGAAAAAAATATTTTATATGTAGAATATGTCATGAGGTGGGGTATATTGAGAGATCATACCCTAAGAAGAACCTAGTAGAATCATATGTAGAAAACCACAAGAGAAATATACAAATGGTTATGGATGAAGATGGATTTCAACTTCCAAAAAATAGATCTAGAAAATTAAGGAAAACAAACAGTGGATACCAATAAGGAAGGATATTGGAAGAAATGCCAACCCTTTTGAACCTTTAGCCTATGAAAAAAAGTAGATCAAGACTTAGAGGACACAGTACAACAAGTTCAACATATTAACAAGGAACTGTCTATCCAATATGATTCTGATTTAAGGAAGAACATTCTTGATGAACCTAAGAAATGTATCTCATTTGATTTTGAAGACTCTCTTCAAGTACCATGCACCATTCAAGAGAAAAAAATGGTAAATAAAATGTAGTTTTAGAAGTTAATACCTCTACCATTAATAATAAAATATCAAAATATGAACAAGACAAGTCAAAAGCTTCTTTGGCAAAGCCAAGAGAGGATAAATATGATGAAAAATAAAATTGTGAAAGAATATTGAGGAATAAATCCAACTCCTGATATAGGCAAGGCAAAAAGAGAAAAAACCTCAAATTATCAAGCAAGATCCAAGGAAGAAAGAGCAAACATAGAGAAAGGAACACAAACTAAGTTGGTTGAAATTTTTACTAAACAACAAAATGGCATTGGTAATACACAGGTAGGGCCAATAGCCCCTAATGAGACATGATTATCATCTCATGGAATATAAATGATGCTAATACCCCCTCAAAGAAGAGGTGTATCAGGGACCTATGTTTAAATATTAAGTCTGATATTCTTTGTATCCAAGAAACTAAAATGATAAAAGAAGTTTCAAAAACTATGAAAGCAGTATGGGAAAGATGTGAATGGGATGCTATGGAATTTGAAGGAGAGGTATATGGAATTCTAACTTATTGGACTTATTTTATAACCTCCTATGTAACCATTCATAAAACTAGGCATTGGATAGCCTCTTTAGTCATTTTGCTACTTTGCAGATATTCATTTCATCCTTATCAATGTCTATGGACGTACAACTTAGTCAGGTAGAATAGAATTTTGGAGTGGGATTAAATCCTTTATGAGAAGTAAAGACAAAGAAACCTGATTTATGATCATAGGATATTTTAATTTCATAACCAATTTGGATGGAAATTTTGGAAGAGTTAGGAATTTAACCCAAAGTATGAGATATTTCTCAGCTTTTATTCAAAATAATAATCTATGGGAGGTTGAGTTTGAAGAAGACATCTATGAAGAAGCCAAAACCTAATAGTAAAAAATATATAGATGCATACTCTCAAATCATTGGCTAGATGAAGGAACGTGTGCTAAAATTAATACCTTAATAAGGATTGGTTCATATCACTAGCCCATAAGAGTTAAAATAGTGAGAAGTGAATTCAAAAAATATCATATTTTAAATATGATAAAATGTGGGAATATCATTCTCAATTTGTTGATATGATAGCACAAACATGGAATTCTTCAAGAAATAGTGGGTTGTATGCTCTTCCAAAACAAATTAAATCTATGACATCTAGATTAAAAGATTGGAACAATAACACTTTTGGAAACAATTTTTAGGATAAGAAAGAACTAAAAGATAAACTTTCAAAATTTCCAAAAGGTGATTATAATAATCCAAGCTCAGAGGAAAGTGAGTTGCTTATTGAATATCATAATATTTTGAGTAAGGAAGAGAAATTTTGGAGATTAAAATCAAGATAAACTTGGTTAAAAGGAGATAAAAATACAAATTTTTTTCATAGGATGGCTATAGTACAAAGATCAACATCCAAAATTAGTAGAATTAAATCAATAGAAGGGGTTTGGATTGAAGATTAGAGTGAAATTAGAAAAGAGGTAAAGTATTTTTATCAAAATATTCTAGGATCAAATGAGACTGGAGTTCTTAATGATAAACATTTTTAAGATGTACCTTTAGTTATAATTAATGAAGAAAATAAGAAACTGATGGAGCATATTACTCTAGAATAATTTCATTTAGCTCTTTTCTCTTTAAATAAGGATAAATACCCAAGTCTATATGGGATCTTTGCAAATTTTTACCAACATAATTGGGACATAGTGAAGGATTCATTATTGGTGGAAGTATAACAGTCTAGGGTACATACCTTATAAAATAAATGCAACATATCTTATCCTAATTCCAAACAAGAAGGATGTTGAATTGTTTAATTTTTTTAGACTCATAAGCCTATGTAATTTGACATATAATATTATCTTCAAAGTGGTGGTGAATAGTTTAAGGTCATTATTAGACAAAATTATTTTAGAAGAGCAAGGAGGAATTGTGAAAGGGAGAAATTCTAGACGATATCATAGTAGCTCATAAAATTATACATTCAACAGCTTCAAGAAAAGAGAATGCAATTATCTTAAAACTTGATGTGAGTAAAGCCTTTGATAGGGTTAATTAGGATTTTATTTTTGGATTCAGGAAGAAAATGGTTTGATGGAATAAATCTTATGTCTCCATAGTTTCTTATTCAGTGTTGATCAATTGGTCAAGAGAGGCGTTAGACAAGGAGATACTCTATCTCCTTATTTTTTCATTATTATGGTAGAGGTTTTGAGTTGGAACTTAAAGAAGACTTACAAATATGGACTTATAAG
Organism: Wollemia nobilis; assembly: GCA_028583015.1. Taxonomy (NCBI): domain Eukaryota; kingdom Viridiplantae; phylum Streptophyta; class Pinopsida; order Araucariales; family Araucariaceae; genus Wollemia; species Wollemia nobilis. Next base: position 18,944,494 of record JAQPPZ010016473.1, read on the forward strand.
TGGACTTAAGGTTAGTAATAACATCGATAACATCACCCATCAACAATTTGTAGATGATACAACCCTTTTTGGAAGGGCAAAGATACATGAGACCAAAGTGTTGAATAAATTTTTAAAGGAATATGAAAGAGTATCAGGGCAAAACTTTAATAGGACAAAATCTAAAATTTACTTCCTTAACACTCTAGCTAATATCAAAGCAAGAATTTACAAGTTACTTAAAATGGAGAAAGTAAACTTGCCAGCAATTTATCTAGGGATGCCTTTATTTGAAGGGAGAATGAGGATAGAATTATGGAATCCAGTTATTAGTAAAGTTTGGAGCAAACTACCAGCTTGGAAAGTTAGATGGTTGTTGTTAGCAGGAAGAGTGCAATTAATTAAGTCAGTCTTACAAGTCATTCCAACATATTATATATCATTGTATACTATTCCAAAATTAGTTGAAAATTTTTTAATATATATTATGCAATCCTTTTTATGGTTAGGTTTATATGATAAAAGGAAATTTCCTTTACTGAAATGAAGCAAGGTGTGTGATGATAAAACTAGGGGAGTTCTTGGTTTAAGAGTTCTTACACATGCAAGATTAATTCTTAGGGGAAAAGTAATCTAGAGATTGTAAAAAGAGAGCCAAAGACAATGGGCAAGAATTCTTCTAAGTATGTTGAGCCCAATGACCCAATTTTAATATATGATGCTTTCTCTCTACAAAATGATCCTACTCTTTGGAATGATTTAAAAAATCTATTGATATAATGATTAAAGGTTTAATATGGGTGGTGGGAACTAGAGAAAAAAATTTATGTGTATGGATACTTAGTGTGATAAAAAAACCACTCAATTTAGATCCAGCTTGTAGACACCAAAATCTAGCACCCTTTAGTTCACATTCACCACCTCACCATCAAATCCTGCATAATAAAGATATATGCCTAAGTTCTAACTTAGGGATATAAAATCCTGCACATCATTATACTTTCCTAATTTATTTAATTAGGAAAATCACCCTAGGATACCCCTGTCTACCCATTGGACATGTGTCCTGGACACTTCATCCAACATCCATGCCACATCTTACCCACTCCTGTCCCCTTTGTCCTTGCACATGAGACAGATTCCCAACACCCATGCCACAACTCCTTTGTTGTTGTCCCCTTGTCCCTTCACATAAAACAACATCCCACATCCCACTCCACTTGGAGCCACATCACCCTAGTTAAGTGAGCCACACTGAGTGACTCACTGTAACTGCCCCTTCCACCTGGCAGTCCAGATTTGCCACTTGGCAAGTCAGGCTTGCCACCTCACATTCCCCTCCAAAGCCCCAGGCAGCCTATAAAGGCACCATCAATCCACCAAACAAAGGGAGCTGAATTGGCATACCGACAGGCTACCGAAATAGATCTAGATCCAACGAGAAATTGAGAGCGCGAGCTTGACTCTGACCGTTGGCTCAAATTCTGAGGCAATCTGTTATTCAGCCAAAATTGCCCGTCCATGGTTCCACAGTTGAAAATGTGCATCCACGGTTTCACAACCGTAGGTCCACGGTTTCCAGCCCACAACCGCGCTTTCGCGGTTCCACAGTCCCGAGAACAAAAATGGATTTCATCGACAGAGATTAGCGATTTGAGTATTAAGCAAGGCTTTGTTTGTTAATTGTTTTGTGCTATCTGCTTTTCATCCATATCAGTAATAGGTTTATGTGTAGCATTTGGATTTATCGCTTGAATATACGGGTGCTACTAATCCCCTTTGTTGGTTTGCATGTGTGCAGGTAACAGGTATCTTGGATAGCCTACTAAAACTGGAGTGGTCTCATGTTGGATACCAAATCTCACTCACCCTTAGAAGGATTGGATTTGCGAAAGAATGACTCAAAGACACCACTAAAAATTTGTATCACATTGAGGCAAAGATTCTAACATTTGAAATCATACTTGGCAATTCAATATATTGCAAATCTATTGTATTAAACTATATATAAAATTTCATCCAGGGTTTACCTTTTGAAAAGTTCATTCAGTTTTAATATTGAAATGAACTAAGGTTGAAAGCTAGAAGGAGTAGCAAAAAGGAACACAGGTGCTAAGGAATTTGAAACGCATGAGAATTAGTTAACCTGTTATTGTGGAACCGCGCATCCATGGTTTACCTTATGAGGAAACGCTCATTCATGGTTGCTGCACTATTGAAACGCGGACCGACGGTTGAAAGCTAGGAGCAGCAAAAGGAACACACGTATGTACCCTGTGCCATATTTTTAATTTTTCCTTTAGTTTTAGATTTAGGTTGCATTTAAGTAGATTAAGGGTTTTAGTTTTGTATGCCAATGCTTGCATTTAGGTCTTAGGATAGAAAATTTTACTTAAATATTACATTCATACACACAATAACAAAGGGAAATAAATAAGAATTTGCATATGCATAGTAGGGAATAATCATATTGCATATACCAAGTTAGAAATAACCTAGGTATTTCTTTTTTGGGGTTTGGGCTTGTATTCGACTTTATTCTGTTGATAGAAAGGACCCGCACACCCATGGTTGGGATCTCCCAAACGCGCATGTGCGGTTGGCAAACCATGTACCCATGGTTTACCAGAACTAACCGCCCACCCGTGGTTAGCCCTGTTAAACAGAATTTGGTCGAGTCTTACCTGAATTTGCAATTTTACCCCTGATATGATTTTGTCTGCTATTCTATGTCTTTCCTACTTTCTACATTAGGCATAAAAATAGAATTGCATGTTAGATTTGCATCGCACAATAGAAAACAAAACCTTCACACACACGTATAATTAAAACATTGGTCCGATTGGATTTCATCACCAACCCCCAATTCAGACCGGTGACGTTGGAATTCATCTCCTTCCACCGGCTTACCCCCTAGATCATCCGTAGATAGGATAAAAGCACTCTTTAAGCTGGTATAAGTCATTGGTGTTCAAGTTGTCTCCCACTATTGGAACGATTGTTGAATCAAAGTGGAAGAGCTAGGCGAACCCCCCACTAGGATTTAAGCGGTGTACCCTAGCCTCTTTTGAGAAATCATGCTTGGTGCTAGTGTTCTTAATCACCATCTTCATTGAGTTCTATTATTCTATTCCAAAAAGAACAAAATCTCTTCAAAAACACACCAAAAAAAAAAAAATCCCTCAAAAACTTAGTGCAAACTAGGGTCAAACACTTTGTATGTTTATTTGCTTGGCGTGTTCTATTGCATTGTACTTTCTTTTTCATTCACATAGATTGCATATTAGCGTATGGTAGTGACTCGTAATCAAGCTAAGAAATTAGTGTCAAGCCGAAGTCAGTGGTCATCCCCTATGGCCTCTCAGTCTGGCAATGTCCCTCACACTTCGATGGTGGGACAAGTAGATGTGCCCCTTTCTATGTCCTCGAGTCTTGATGTAGGGCCTTCTAGTAATGCCCCCAACACGGACATAGACATTATGCATAGAGCTACTCACACAACTATACCTGAGACACCTAGGAGTGAACCTCCTACAGTAGTAGACAGTCAGGTCACCATGATAGATATGGACACTATTAGAATGTACTTGAATGCAGCTGGAATGGTCTTCCCATCATTACCACCACTCTCCATCCCATCACGTGTCGTACCCTCATCACAACAAGAATCCATATTCGCCTATCCACAATAGTCACAATAGATTTTCACCAATCCTCTCTTTGAGTTGGTTGTTGTAGCATTAGCCAATCAACCATTGTCATCCAACCAAATTCCCCCCACATTATCACAACAAATGACCATTACCACTAATCCCTTGTATGAAACAATTCCTATTGTTTTGCAAGCCCCAACATCCATTCCTCCATCCACACTTGTAGGACATACATCTCATACCATTCCATAGTCAGTGGCGATACCCTTTGCTACTTACCCCCCATCTACCTCCACTACCATGGTTGTTCCACAACCAATTCAGTCCACCACATCACAGGTAGCAATCCCTATGTCAAATGCAATTGCTATGCAACAGGCTTTCTTACAGTTGCAGCAAATGATTTTAGATAATGCTAACCGTAGCATGAACCCTGACCCTAACCAACATTTGCAAGGGATTGAGCAAAATCTTCCACCTACATCTCATCAACCTAATGCCTTTATCCAAGATCCATCTTGGGTAATGCGTCCTCCCTCTACCACTGTGGTTCACAATCAACCACCGCACCCATATGCTAATGCAGTAGGTCAGCATAATATCATACCTTCATCACCCCATCCATATCATAACATCCCTCAACATCCATACCATAACACATTTCTGCCAAACATGTCTTATCATCCCCAACCTACATACAATCCACCCCATTACCAAGCAACATCAAGTACATTCGAGTGTCAGTCCTGTAGATGATCCTAGATACCAGTTTTTATAGAGTCAGATTGATAGTCTTGCCATGCAAACCCCAGGCTTGCAATACCAAAAGCCAACTTTAAGGCAACTACTCAATCACCCCATTCACGCTTCGGTACCAGAGCCGCCATATCCACATGATTTCCAAATACCGAAGCTTGAATTTAAAGGAGAAGAGGATCCCCATGAGCATGTAACAAGATTTGTGAATGCATGCTTCAGAATCAAAAGCAGCGATGCATTGCTATTACATACATTTCCTCAAACATTAGGGGGGGAAGCCCAAGACTGGTACAACCATCTCCCGCATCAAAGTATTTTTACCTTTGAACAACTAGCGGACCAGTTCTTGGAAAGATTCGCCCTAAATGTTAGAAAACAAACAAGATTGACTCGATTTGATTTACCTAAAACAATATGACGATGAATCGGTCTATGACTTTGGCAACAGATGGAGATCAGTCATGATCAAGTTACCATTTTCACTCCCTATGCCAGAGATAATACGAATGTTCATGAAGAGTTTTGGTAGACCCATCTCTTCATTGCTACAACTACAACAGTATAGAACATTCGATGAGGCACTCGCCCAAGCAAAACTGATTGAAGAAATCAAAATTCAAGAAGGTGAGATTAAGCCTAAGAAGAAAGAGTGGCACAATAAGAATCAAAAGGGGAATAACCATGGTCAATCCAAGACCGCACAGGTTAATCAGATAGTTTTGAGCCAACCACAATCAAATCAATCGGCTCAAACACAAATCCAACAACCCCAACAACAACAACAACCACACCAACCGAATTATCAAGCGGTTCCACCCCCACAATAGGCACAAAATCAGACACAACCTACGGAAAGGCAACAACGTCATTTTAAGCCAAAAAGAAATTACACGCCAGTACAAGAGCCATATTCATTAGTATTTCAGAAGTTGTATGCGGCAAAACTTTTTAATTTACCGAAAATGAAACCTGATGATCCTAACAAACCAAAGACAAAAGGTTACAAAGAACACCTCTTTTGCATCTATCATAGACAAAGAGGACATGATATTGAAGGTTGTCATGGATTTAAAGGAATTGTGCAAGATTTATTGGAAGTGGGTACAATCAAAATTGACAACCCACTAGCCCAAAATAACCAAAACCTAGGCATATATCAGACACCTTTGCCACATCGAGAGGTGAATCAACAACCGATGGGAGCATCAACTTCTACAGTTCCTCCCAATCAGGTTAATTATGTGTCTCAACTACCACAAGGTTTTGTAGGGGCTATCAGTATAGTTACCCGTGGACAAAGGTAAGCTAATCGCACAACCCAAGCTCCGACAACATCACCAACTAATGTGCCCATACAACTTGGATCGAGTGGGCCACCACCACCATTCCACAACCGCCCTGTTGTTACATTGAACAACCGGTTAACACAGAGTTTGAAGATGGCTTCAACAAAATTGTCAATTTATGAACTAATACAACAATCAACACCTCACAAGGAAGCATTGATGGAAATTTTAAAGTCTATTCAAGTACAATCAGAAGACCCCAATGCATTCAATTCCTTTGTGGGTAGTGTGCAAAAGTGCATGGAACCCTCGATAGTATTCTATGACTTCGAGGAAAAACAAATATCAACAGATTCACCTGATCCGCCATTGCACATAGTAGCTCACATTGACAGGAAACCCTTCAAGAGAGTGCTTATTGATACAAGTTCTTCAATCAACCTCATTACCACACCTGCCATGATGAAGCTCAACGTCCCATCATCTCACATCACAACATCCACATTCACTCTTAGGGCCTTTAATGACGCTTTATGCTCAACTGTAGGGAATGTTGTTCTTCCCATCACCGTGGGGGTGAAAACAATACATGTTCTCTTTCACATATTGGAAGGGGAAATGCAATATAACATACTTCTTGGATGCCCTTGGATTAGGGAAATGAAATGTGTGCCTTCAACATTGCATCAATGCTTAAAATATGTGCATGAAGGCAAGGTACATTGCATACCAACTGACACTGAACCTTTCAAATACTGCAACTTTATTTCAAATCCTTATGAGCCTTTACTCCCATCAACACATCTAACCATCCAACCACTAGTCATTAGAACCATTCCATCAAGCACCACATCATCAAAAGCACCCATTCCAGAAGAGTTGCCTATAGTTGATCCAACTTTCGCATCTAAAAGCGTTAGCTCAACGCATCCTTCAAACACCGCATTTCATTTTCAAATTACACCCACTCATCCTGCTAATCAATTGCCAGCTCCATCTAGTACACTTCCAGATTCAAAGCCACCATTCACATTCAAAGCACAACCCACATCATCAGCCACTACTTCACAGTCATTAGAACCCGTAGTCTCACAAATAGGGCCACCTGTTAGAGATAATCCAATGCCGCCAATAGAGCCAAGAGCTAAGGCTCAAGAACCCTCTTCATCCATCGAGCCATTAGCCACACAACCATCTAGAGTTGCAGTACATCTCACCAATCCAAGTATTGGTGAGTACATTATTGAAAGTGTCATAGTTACACCACCTATCGAGTCAGTCAGAGATTACGGTCACCCTCACGACCCACCTTTAGCTATTGGTGATATATATAGAATGGGTTCTCAAACAAATGCAATCAATTTCATATATGGAGGGATGGATTCTTCATCGGACCCACCTCCTCAAAATGACAACTCTTTACAAGAGTTTAATGAAAACATTGATTATCTATCGAACCCAAGTTTCCCAGTGAGATATTTTTGAAGGGTTAGTTGGCAAGGATATGGACTTGGAAGACATGAACAAGGTCCTCACCACATTATTGAACCAGAATATAGAGAGCCAAGTGACCGCTCCGGTCTAGGCTATAAACCTTCCATCGCAAGCTCTTCGCTTAATCAAGCTTTCCAAGAACTTGACATAGAATGCGAACAAGAGGAGGAAAAGAGCGATGATGAGGATGAACCTAATGATGAGGATGAACCTAATGATGAGGATGAACAAATAGAAAGTAGATACCAAATCTACAATTTTTACCCTCGAGAGCAAGCTTTACAATGAGAGGCAGATTATGAAGATCCTACTGAGATAGCATACCTTAGGCAAGACCTTGAGCCACTAATGCTAGGACCTCATACAAATGCTAATGGCTTCTGGATGAGTGACAATGATGATGATGAAACTGAAATGATTTTTATCAACCATGCTCTTGAGATACAAGCCAGGAGAATGCTCCAAGATGAAGCACGTCCTGAATGGTTTAATCAAGAAGAAGAAGAACCTCAGGAAGAGATAATATATGGAGAAACCATGCAGAAGGATAACTGGTATCAACAGAAGTTTCCAATAGACCGCACACTTTTTTGGCTAAACAAAGAGCGTGAGGGTCCTGAACCAGAACCTCCTCCATCACATTGGCAAAGCATACAACAAAACCAATCACACACATTAGGTCAGATGCAACCTAGAGAATACGAGTCATCAATTCTTGAATCGCAACCACCTCATTTCCATCAAGTCAACATGATTTCTGTTGATTTGCTCACCCCACTCCGCAATCCATATAATGAGACAAAACCGATCTATATCGACACCAGTCTCATAGCCATGGACAGGATTTCATCCCCGCCATCCACTGCTGACTTCATCCTATCCGAAGAGTTGTTGCGTGCTTCAAACGCTTATATTCCGCAACAACCTTCATCATCAAACAATTCAGTTTTTCAAACTGAGATAGAGGGGGACACCCCAGACACATTTGAAAATGTGGCAGATGATATCCACCTCATCCCGACTCCACATCAGCTAGAAGAAGGTTCTCACATGCTAATAGAAGAGTCTATAGATGTGAACCTTAGTGAAGACGTGGACAATCCCCAGATTGTCAAAATAGCAAAAGAATTATCCATAGAAGAAAAAGAAAGCATCATAAACATGCTTATTAAAAAGAAGGAAGTGTTCGCATGGTCCTACAAAGACATGCCTGGCTTAGATCCGGACTTGGTAGTCCACAACCTTACGCTAGCACATGATGCCAAGCCGTTCAAGCAGAAGCTTAGGAAAGTTCATCCAACAGTCGCATTAATTGTGAAAGAAGAGTTGCAAAAGTTATTGGATGTACACTTCATAGTACCAATCGATTATCCTGAATGGCTTTCAAACATGGTACCCATTCGCAAACCGAATGGGGGGATACGAGTATGCACTGATTTTTGAGATTTAAACAAAGCGTGTCCCAAGGATGATTTTCCTTTGCCAAATATAGATCAATTAGTAGACTCCTATGCTGGTCATGAAATGCTCTCCTTAATGGACGGTTTCTCCGGATACAACCAAATTTGGATTAATCCCGAAGATCAACATAAAATAACATTTACAATGCCTTGGGGGACATTCTGCTATAGAGTGATGCCTTTTGGATTAAAGAACGTAGGAGCTACATATCAGCATGCCATGACGTACATATTTCATGATTATATGCATAAGATAATCGAATATTATGTAGATGATCTTATTGCTAAATCAAAAATGCGTCTTGAACACATAGATGTGCTAGAAAAGGCATTTGATCGATTAATAGAACATAAGGTAAGGTTAAATCCTAAGAAGTGTGTATTTGGTGTCACATCAAGAAAACTTCTAGGATTCATTATTTCCAAGCGAGGCATTGAAGTAGACCCAGGCAAGGTAAAAGCAATATTAGAAATGTCACCTCCCAAAAACTTGAAAGAGTTGCGAAGTTTGCAAGGAAAAGTCCAATCTATTCGACGATTCATTGCGCAACTCTCAGATAAATGCAGGCCTTTTAATCATCTGTTACAAAAAGGAGTGATATTTTCTTGGACAACTGAATGTCAGGAGGCATTTGATGATATAAAGAAATATCTAGCCTCACCGTCGGTTCTTACGCCACCAAAAATAGGAGTCCCATTTCACCTATACATTTTTGCAACAGATTTTGCTTTAGGAACAATGCTTGCACAAAAGAATGAGAAAAATAAAGAGCAAGCGGTTTATTACATCAGTCGAACATTGGTAAGTTATGAAACAAGATATGCTTATGTCGAAAAGTTATGCTTAGCAAGTGGTTTTCGCCACCAAGAAACTTAGACATTACATGCTAAGCAATACCACCTATGTTATAGCTAGAGAAAACCCTCTGCGATACATGATGACTCGCACTTACAACAACACCCGCACTGCTAAATGGATAATGCTTTTAACGGAATTTGACCTCGAATTCACAAGTCAAAAATCCATAAAAGGGCAAGTGATAGCTGATCAATTAGTGGAAGCTCCATTGCACAATGATACACCATTAATAATTGAACTTCCCGACGATTCAATATTTTCTGTCACAGAACAAGAAGAAATAGTTTCACCTGAGGATGAAGCAGATATGACAATGTTCTTTGATGGATCAAAGTGCGAAAAAGGGCAAGGTGCAGGAGTTGTGTTTTACACACCTGAAGGAATACCCATTCCTTTATCATTCAAACTCGACTTCACATGCACTAACAATAATGCAGAATATGAAGCCTTAATACTAGGTCTTAAATCAACTATAGCAATGGGAATAAAAAGAATAAGCATTTTTGGTGATTCTCAATTGGTTGTCTACCAAATAAAAGGAGAATACCAATGTAAAGAGCCAGTCTTAAAGAAATATCATGAAGTAGCATTACAAGTTGCTAGGAAAATTTGACTTGGTATGAAATTAGTAACTTGCCACGATCGAAAAATAGATTTGTGGATGCAATGGCTTCCTTGGGATCTCTCATCCCTAAAAATGAACATGGAGAAATGCAACCGCTAATCATAACAATAGTGTCTAAACCATCAATTCAAAAAGCAGAATCTATAGGTGAGAAGAATGTTTGTTTGATACATGTCGAACCTTACAATTCTTACCTTGATGAGATAAAATATTTTCTCAAATCAGGCACACTACCAATAGAAATGACACGAACTGCAAAAAGAACATTCAAACAAAGAGCCATTCATTTCACTTTACTTGGAGATGTGTTATATAAACGTAGTTATGATGGAATACTACTACGATGTTTAAATCCAATTGAAGTAGAAAGAGCAATATCAGAAGCCCACGATGGTACTTGCGGTGGTCACTTTAGCGGAATGGCAATTGCAAAAAGAATATTGCGCATGGGATACTATTGGCCGACAATGGAAAATGACTGTTGCAAATATGTCAAAAGATGCCAAAAATGCCAACATCATGCAAACTTGACCCATGTGCCATCACAAAATTTGCAACCCATTCAAATTTTGTGGCCCTTTTCACAATGGGGCCTTGACTTGATCGGTAAAATAACACCTGCTTCATCAAGACAACATAAATTCATCATAACTGCTACAGAATACTTCACAAAATGGGCGGAAGCAATTCCAATGACAACTACGACTGGACCTCGAATAGCGGAGTTTATACTTCAGCATATTATCTGTCATTTTGGAATACCCTCAAAAATAATTTTTGATAATGGAAAGTCATTTAAGAATAAGGATGTTAGAGCATTGTGCAATAAATTCAAAATCCTACACAGCTTCTCAACACCTTATTACCCACAAGCAAACGGGCAAGTTGAAGCAACAAATAAAATAGTCATATCCATTCTCAAGAAAGTGGTAAAAGATAATCATCGAGATTGGCATACTCACCTCCCTTTAGCACTATGGGCTTACAGAACAAGCATAAGAACGCCAACGGGAGCAACACCATTTTCACTAGTTTACGGTGCAGAAGCAATATTACCATTGGAGCTCGAGATACCATCCTTGCGAATCGAGATACAAGAATTCATGAACGATGATACAACTAGACAGGAGCGTCTTGACCAATTGACAATAATTGATGAGAAACGTATCAATGCTCTAGAACATTTACGAGTATATCAAGATAGAGTCAAGCGCGCTTACAACGCAAAAGTCCATCCTCATGAATTTCAAGTGGGGGACCTAGTGCTCAAAGAAAATCAACAAAATACTAATGCTTTACCGCACTTAAGGGATAAATTTGCAGCAAATTGGTTGGGCCCATATATAGTAAAGCAAAAATTGGGACAAGGAACGTACAGACTTTCCAATTTAGAAGGGAAATTGGAGCCAGAACCATTGAACATTATGCACCTAAAGGCATTTTATGCATAAAACGACTTGCAATATATGTATATATATGTACATGGCTAAAACAAAAATAAAAAAATAAAATAAACAAAAGATTCCATTTTACAACATTGCATGCATTTCACATTGTAAATAGACATATTTTAAATTGCATTTTTCATATTGCATTTGCATTTCAATTATATGTTCATACAAAATATATATATATATATATAGTTGCATCCATCCCATCCCTTGCTCAGTAATATTTAATAGTGGTGATGATAAGACCAAGAAAACAAATTCCAAGAATTGGGGGTATTCAACTAAGATTCTTTACAACTCACAAATCATACACATCATATATGATATATCATACAATTTTCAGTCACTCAAACATGTCTAGTGAAAAACCAAACTTCATGAAGTGTCCAATTTTCTTTAGGACCAAAGCACTTTCATCACATTAAGAAAATCTTGAGTATGGTAGATTGACCCAAAAGCAATCTAGAACCAAATACACTTTTACAAATCTTAAAACATCTTGAATAATAGAAAGATAACGCCAATTTGGGTAAACCTCAAAGCAAAAAAAGTCAAATTCTTCGCTTACCCTATCACGCAACATAGTCCAAAAACAAAAATAGTGGTTATCACCACTACCACAGTGAAACAACAAATATAAATAAATGTAGAGTAGTAAGGATAGGGTAACATTCTCATCATACTTCGGTTGAGAATCCGATTCCCCAAAACTCTACACAAAAAACAATTAACAACACACACCACAGATCTCTAAAGCTGAAAAGATCGTACTATGTTCCCCTCAGAAAGTTATGTAGTCATCACAAAGGCTTAAAGATCAAACCATTGGACTATGGAGTGAGCCTCCACCGGGGCTATAGACGCTTGACTGGCAAGTGGAGTAAACTCATGCAGGGCGACATGTCTCTCTCTCAAGAGGGAGACCTCGTGAACGCACATACGGGTAAGCTAGCCAAAAGGAAAACCCGGAAAGGTACCATCCAAAAATTACTCAAGATGGGGCAATAAACATCACAATCACATGCACTGGTTCTGGATTGCTTAGGGTCATCGACACGCAAGATTTAGAAAATGAACTTCACTTGCACACAATATGGTCCTAAAGAAAGTAAGATAACATTCAAGAAAAATGGTTAACATTACTAGCTTCTTTGAGTATTTGAGAATATTTTCAGTTACATATCAAAAGCCAAATCATTATCCATATCACCATCCACATACCATTTATACATACCACATACATCACCACAAAGAATAATCAAGTGGGATACCCCCAATTGCAAATATGAATGAGTAAAGGTCAACTACTCTGAGCTAAATAAGATTACATGAGCACCATGCATACCTTCATTTCAGTTACATAACTATAAATCAAAATGCATTTTACATGTTCACTTGCATTCATTATCATAGCATTAACATAGAAATATAAGATTGCATAATATAAACATTGCAAAAGCATAAACAAGAAGAATACATATACAAATAACGCATGTGAATACCGAAATAAAATGCCATGTATATATATATAAATATGAAAGTCTACAAAGTACAAAATGCCCGAAGGTAGTATACATCGGAGCACTGAGGCTCATACTAAGATAAAATATACAAAAAACAAAAATAAGGCAATACAACATCTAGCTAGTGCCAGCAGGATCCCTCCATGGACCCTACGCTGTAGAAGCCCCGTGAGAGCTAGAAGTACGATGAGTCCTACGACTCGTCTCAGTCCCTCGAGTAGTAGTGGCAGTAGATGATGAAGGAGGAACAGGTAAAGGAATCTGATGCTCATGAAGAATGTTCTCCAACATCTCGATGTAGACAGCCTGCTTACGTAGGCTCCTCAAATCAACACCCTAGCGAGCGACCCTCTGAGAAATCTCTGCCCGTAGAGAAGCAATAGTCAGAGCAGAATCATCACCTCCAGCACCTGACTGCAACCGAGAAAGCTCACCCTATAAATGGGTAATCTCACCATCGAGTCTAGTGATCTCTGCATCCTTAGCAGCCACAACAGTGCTGCTAGGTCCAACCCGTAGCCCGTCCACCTCAGCCTGAAGATGAGTCACCTCACCCTGATACCATGCTAACTCGGCCTTCACTCGACCCAGCTCCAAATCTAGGCTATCTCGCTCAGCCTGGAGAATCCCCCACTCCTCCTGACCATCGAGGAGGTAAACCCTCATCATCATCGCCACCACCCTCCTCAGGCTGAACGTTCATGCCCGTGTCAGCTCTCGAAGAGCTACCACATCGGCGCTTCGTCGACCAAGGAACCCATCCACCCACATCAACATCATCACCACTCCCATCATCATCTACAATGATGCTAGGAGTCCATAGAGGCTGACTCGCAAACCAAGCATCATACTCAGCAATCATGCCAACATCATCCAAGTCAAGCACCTCCAAGTCTGAGTCATCAGCAGGATCATCGACTCACAAAAATTAGGAGCAACAGGCAACCCCAACTCATCACCCCATCACCTATATAATAGGCACATCCGAAACATCTTGAACAAGACCAAACTACCATAGTACATGAGAGAACTAGATAAACTCCATATCCCTCAAATGGGCGCCAACAACCCATCATCCCCGCCTAACGCGATGAAGCTCTACTGCATCCGTCGCCCAATCCAAACCCCTCCAAGGCCGCCAACACATCAGGTCCCTAGTCAGAGAACTCAAGATATCTCTAAACTTCGATGCACTCATAGTAGATCGACTGACCTCCTCACTGAGTAACCACCTGTATGCCGGGGAGAGGTGGCATCCATGCCATAAGGTAAACCAACAGGGCGACCAATGATAACATGCTCCCAACACCAAATATGGAGCAACAAACTATAGCCCAGGCCCTTGCGCCCATGCCTCTTCACCTCATAGAGCTCGCTATAAACCTCGTAGAGAAGAGCGAGAGCCTAGGCTAACCGACGAGGATCAACTATCAAGTCAAGAACAATAGACACCTAGTTCCACGGGATCCTCGATCCCATGGAATTGGGCAACAACATGTTGCTCAAAATGTACATCATAAAGGTAGGCAATGCACCCAAGCTGCCAGCTATAAAGAGATCCAAATACGCAATGTCGCCCTCTTGCAATCAATGTCCCACATCTCACCAAACAGAGGGAAAAGGGCCTCCTTCTTGTCAAGGCCAACACGAACGGTAGGACCCTCGATAGGGACGCGGAAGATACGATAGATATCCTCGAGAGTGATAGTCAGCTCCCTTATTGGGAGCTAAAATGTGCCCCTGTCTGGATCCCAACGCTCAACAAGTGCCGAAAGGAGATCCTCATCAGCTCGGACGGTGCCTAACCGCCCGCAACCGTCTAAACCAATGGTCTGAAGTAGAGTCCAATCATCATCAGAAAGTGCTTTCCGCACTTTTCGAATGGTCCTCGACCACCTATGCCGAGAATCAAGAAGCTTAACCTGAAAAGAAAACATATAAAAAAACAAAAATTAGCACAACATGCTAGAAATAAAAGCAAAAAAAAATTTTTTACCTATGTATGGTAATAAAACAAAAAAAAAAATTTTTTACCTAACCTAGGTAATAAAACAAAAAAAAAAAATTACCTACCCTAGGTAATAAAGCAAAAACAAATTTTTACCTATGTATGGTAATAAAACAAAAAAAAAAAAAAATTTTACCTAACCTAGGTAATAAAGCAAAAACGAAAATTTTTTACCTATGTATGGTAATAAAAAAAAAAAAAAAAAAAATTACCTAACCTAGGTAATAAACAAAAAAAAAAAAAAAATTACCTACCCTAGGTAATAAAAGCAAAAACAAACGCTTAATGAACAAACAATAATCATTTACCAACCCCACTTAATTATCAAACAAGCAAAACAAACAAGAAAAAAAAGGGCAACACGCCTACCTCGGCAAACCGACCGCCAACTTCCGCTCCAGCCGAGCCACCACCACCGCTCCCCTCGCCAACCTCCATCTCACTCATCACTTCAACCGACCAACCAATGACAACTGGCAGAATGATTTTGAAAATGACAACAACCTATAAATAGCCACTTTTAGCGATGAAAAATGCGCCCACGTTTTTTGCGGCGCAAAAATGCAAACACGCGTTTGGAGGCACAAAACGCAAAAACGGTTTCATAAAGCAAAACGCAAATCCGCGTTTTTTGCCAAAATAACCGCAAGTCAACGATTTCAAAAAATAAAAATTCCAATCCACCTAATCATCTGGAGTGAAACTCGTATCTAGTGGATTATCCTATACACCTAGCGGTTGCAACGACTAGCAATCCATGCAAACCGGTTGGATGGGTAAATCACCATAAGGAAACTCATTCAAAAATCACAAAAAAAAACAACAATGAATCAAGTCGATAAGTCCCTAAAATCTATGAGCTTAAATGTGTTCTAAAACAGATTTGCCAAGGTAATCCTACAAAACCTTCCGTTGGGTCAAAAGCGGAACAACAAACAACAATTTGGTAATAATAAAAAACCGCTTGAGCATCAAATCCTCGATGACTGGTTCCTTAAACCCATCATTTGGAAGGAATTGCTAAAGTCATAGTGGGTGAAAACTCAAAAGAGTGGTCAAAAATTTTACCATGTATTCTAAACATTAATGAAACCAAAAGCAAAATTGCAAGAACACAAATAATCCCAAACTTGGGGCACAAAGAAAATCAAGACAAAATTCATTAACAAAATAAACATCATTCAATAAACAACCCACTATCAACATTCATATTTTGTCAATTGGCTTATGGGTGTCAACCTTTACCCAATCGTCAATTGAGGGGGTAAGCAAACAAATCAAAATTCTAAATTCATTCATTCTGTGTGTCAAAGAGAAATGAACCCATTCATCCAATAAAGTTAGATGTCATTAGTTTTTGCACCGCATTGTGTTGTACACAATGCAGTACAAAAAGGGGCAACTGTAGACACCAAAATCTAGCACCCTTTAGTTCACATTCACCACCTCACCATCAAATCCTGCATAATAAAGATATATGCCTAAGTTCTAACTTAGGGATATAAAATCCTGCACATCATTATACTTTCCTAATTTATTTAATTAGGAAAATCACCCTAGGATACCCTGTCTACCCATTGGACATGTGTCCTGGACACTTCATCCAACATCCATGCCACATCTTACCCACTCTTGTCCCCTTTGTCCTTGCACATGAGACAGATTCCCAACACCCATGCCACAACTCCTTTGTTGTTGTCCCCTTGTCCCTTCACATAAAACAACATCCCACATCCCACTCCACTTGGAGCCACATCACCCCAGTTAAGTGAGCCACACTGAGTGACTCACTGTAATTGCCCCTTCCACCTGGCAGTCCAGATTTGCCACTTGGCAAGTCAGGCTTGCCACCTCACATTTCCCTCCAAAGCCCCAGGCAGCCTATAAAGGCACCATCAATCCACCAAACAAAGGGAGCTGAATTTGCATACCGATAGGCTACCGAAATAGATCTAGACCCAACGAGAAATTGAGAGCGCGAGCTTGACTCTGACCGTTGGCTCGAATTTCGAGGCAATCTGTTATTCAGCCGAAACCGCCCGTCCGTGGTTCCACAGTCGAAAACGTGCATCCACGGTTTCACAACCGCAGGTCCGTGGTTTCCAGCCCACAACCGCGCTTTCCGCGGTTCCACAGTCCCGAGAACAAAAATGGATTTCATCGACAGAGATTAGCGATTTGAGTATTAAGCAAGGCTTTGTTTGTTAATTGTTTAGTGTTATCTGCTTTTTCATCCATATCAGTAATAGGTTTATGTGTAGCATTTGGATTTATCGCTTGAATATACGGGTGCTACTAATCCCCTTTGTTGGTTTGCATGTGTGCAGGTAATAGGTATCTTGAAGAGCTACTGAAGCTAGGAGTGGTCCCATCATTGGATACTCAAGCCCACTCACCAATTGGATTGGAGCGAAAGAAGACCAAAGACACCACCAATAATTTGATTAGCCAAAGGGGTTTTTCCCCTCTTTGTGCCCATTCTATCATGTGAAAGCAAGCATTCACTTATTGTAATCATACCCCTATGCACTTGGGGCAAATCACTTGTAAAAAGGAGACTAAGGCTCCAATAAAATTCAATACAAAATCCTTTAATTCTGCAATTGCTTGTTTTCATTATTTTACTTGCAAGGTGTTGTCTTCTTTTGCTTACACCATTTTTGAAACCTTGGATGAGATTACTTCAAGATAAACATGGTGATAGGGTTTCAAACATTTTGTACAAGTATCGGGAAGGAAGATACAAATGGAAAAAATATTTTTTACAAGTATACAAGAATTTGATACTAGGAGGCAATTGAGTAGAAATATAACAACTATGATTATTTTGAGGGGATCCAAGTATTAATTGATTTGGGAGTTGAATAGCTTAGGAGAATACACAATAAGAAGTGGATATAATGTAAAGCACTAACAAAATAGTAATATCACTAGAATATGGAGAGATATTTGGGATAGCCCAAGAATTCCTAAAGTCAAAATGTTTGTTTGGCTAGTAGGTCATAGAAGAATTTTATCCTGGGATAACCTTATGAAAAGGGGTTTTCATGGCCCCTCTCAATATGTTCTTTATAAAAATGGCAAGGACCATCTCTTGGGACATTGCTCAATAGTCTAGAAACTATGGCAATGAATTCTTAATATTTTTGGTTAATGCATAGTGATGAATAGCAAAATTAAATATTGGTTAAAGCAATGGCAGAGCATGTATAAAAGTGAGGCTTTACAAATAATATGGGATATATCAAAAGATACAATACTTTGGACTATATGGCTAGAAAGGAATAGAATAATATTAAAGAAAAGGAAAATAGTTTAGAGATAATGAAAAGGAAGATATGTTTAGCCATAAAAGAGTCTAAACCAACCCTCTCAACTCATTCAATCCCTAATTTGGAAGCAAAGATCCTTGATAGATGGATTCAAGTCATTAAATGGAATTATGATGTTGGGTATAAGAGAAGTAAAAAGAAGGTAAAGAATATAAAGTGGAAACCACCAGATGTGGAGTTGGTTAAATTGAATTTTTATGGAGTATCTAAAGGAAATCCAGAACTAGTAGGAGGAGGAGGAATAATTAGAAATAATAGAGGAGAGATTTTGTCTCACTATGATTTCAATAGTGGATTTAAGAGATAATGAATCTGAAGCTTGGGCAGCTTTAGAAGGGTTAAGAATATGCAAATATATGAAATGGAACAGAGTATGGATGAAAGGTGATTGTCTTGTAGTAATAAATGCAATTTTGAGTAAAGCAAAGGCTCAATGGAACATACAAGATATAATTGTGGAAATTCAAGATCTTGTTAAAGAGTTTGAAGAAATCAAGTTTACACATACTTTAAGGGAAAGAAACAAATGTGCAAATAGGCTAGCCAATAGAGAGATTTTGATTGAGGATCATAAAGTTAAATTCTTTTTTTTGTGGTTAGAGGAAGTAGTAAGTCTAGCTGAAACTCACAAGAAAATTTTGACTACCTAAATCAGATAATGATTAAGATTTACTTTAATATGTTACATTGGTAATATAAGCTTTATTTTATAACAATAATGTGTTTTCATATGAACTATTTATTATAATTTTTGTGGTTGCACTTGTGAATCCATATTTGGTAAAGGAGAATATGATATTGCTATGTTTTGGAAATATTACTCTACTAAGATGCAATGCATAAATAGTAGAAGTGAAGTTTTGTTATTAGTAAAATTGTCAAGAAGGAGGTGACTTCTAGAATATTTGTATTCATACAAAAATTTGAAAAGATCCAAAATAAATTAATAATTCAGACATTTTATGTTAAATGATGTAGGTTTCTAATTATAACATCTCAATTGAAAAGAGAAGTGTATCTATTTGTAAACTCTCAAGCTCTAAAAAAGAGAGTTGTAATTTCTCTAAGGATGGAGGACCCAAATACAACTCTTATTATCTTGCCAAAAAAAAAATCAAATCATATAATATTTATAAAGAAGTCGTTCTTATTTTAATATTTAAACTTTTTAATGCATAAAAAAGACAATAGTAAATTCAAATATTATTTTTGGTGAATAATTTATACCACTCCATTTGAAAACTTGCATAAACATTTTTATAAATAAATTTTAAAATTATATTAAATATTATAAATTTAATTGATTAAATATCTACTTTCAAGATAGAAACCTAAGTTTCAATTCTTTCAAACAATTCATACATAATATTATTTTATAATCACTCTTATAATAATAATTTAATTTAAAATTTATAATTATTAACATAGAGCTGTGTGTGAGAGGTTGACCCTCTTGCTTTCTAACTGATTAACGTAATAATACAAATCTAGTAACATATTCAATGATTGGAATTTGGTTCCAAGGTGTGAGAGGTTGACCCTATTGCTTTCTAACTAATTAACATAATAATACAAATCTAGTAACATATTCAATGATTGGAATTTAGTTCCAAGGTTAATACCCTCAATAAAACAAAACCAAACTCACGCTGCCTTTCTGCCGTATTTATTAAAATATATGATCTCAAATTTGAAAACCTCTCACAAATCAAGTCAAATTTGAGAGCCACAAGATCCACGTCAGCTTCAGTGTTGAAAGTGTGCTATGAACTTCTGTGACGGAGCCTGTTAACTTAAATCTGAAAGCTAGTGAAGCTGGGTATCATCATTTTATTTTATCCTCGCTGGACGCTGTTACAAAATTATTAGTGCAAAGGTGGCCCGTGTAAAGCAATCAAAGAATCAGAGGCAGGCAAGTTAGAGAAGCTGCAACAATCATAGTATAGCAGTTTTTAACCTCTCATATGGACTATGGACTATTTTCATGAAGGATGTAGTTTCTTTATGTTTTTATGTTAGGAAGGATGCCGTTTCTCGTTTCTCTATCGAATCATGTGTATATGCAGCAAATGGTGTTCTTAACGAGGTATTAATGCCTTTCAAACGAATGGTTCAATGAAATGTAGTCGCATGGACTGCAATCATTACTACATATTTGCAAAAAGTAGACCTAGGGATTTTAAGAAAACGCAATTGGCAAGTGTAAGGCCAAACTTTGCAACCTTTACAAGCATCTTCCCACCATATGCTCAGATGGGTTCTCTGTTACAGCTTAAGAAGATACGACTTATTGTGACTAGGAGTTTGATTTAGAAGTTTAACAGGCACAGGTGGTACAAAGCTTAAGTATATTTCTTCCAGGCTTAAATTCTATATGAAGCACAGGTGGTACAAAGCTTAAGTATATTTCTTCCAGGCTTAAATTCTATATGAAGCAAGGTCTTATTTTTTTTTACATGTAAGGAATTTAGTTACATCTTTTGTCAAATTATTTATTAATGGGGTAACAGTTTTAAATTTATGTGATGTTGGCCTCTTGCTTTATTATGTGATGTTGTTTTTATACATGTTATTATTTCCAGTGGCATATTCTTATGCTTGAATTTCTTTCGTTTTAATATCTCGTCTTCTTGGTTGCTGTCACCGACTACATAGAAAGAAGTCAACCACAAAATGTGGGTTTGAACTTGGGTATAATGCTTAAGTATATTTCTTCTATGCTTGAATCCTATATAAAGAAAATATCATAGACTTTATTTTTTATATATATAAAGGA
Source organism: Wollemia nobilis (assembly GCA_028583015.1). NCBI lineage: Eukaryota > Viridiplantae > Streptophyta > Pinopsida > Araucariales > Araucariaceae > Wollemia > Wollemia nobilis. The sequence continues at coordinate 18,965,699 of JAQPPZ010016473.1, forward strand.
ATCAGGTTTATGATGAGCTTAAATATAATACGGGTTTGATTTTAGATTTTTAAATAAAAAAGTTTGAAAAAGTCTATGTCCTCTCATACATACCAGAGCTTGAACTTGAATCTTTTAAATGAAAAACTTAAAAACTTATCTAAATGTTTGTTAAGTATTTTATTCTAATATTAAACTTTATTACAAACAAAAATTAAATATAAAATAATATAAATTTAATCAATTAAAAATATATATTTAAAAAAAAACTAAAAAATTTAAATATATTTATTAAAGTTCTATGTGCGACCCCTTTTAATCCGGCTACACTAAGATTAGGTTTTGAAAGCAACTGACATAGCAAGTTGGCATATACAAACCTCTGTCGCTTACAGCCAGCAATATCTCATTATCTAAATGGTTTAGTGTGGGTCAGATAAAGCAGCACCTAGCACGCAACCGGGATGGTATATTAGAATAGTTAGCATAATGACTTGGCAATTTCAGAATCTATTCCATGAATCCTAACCTTCTGATTCCATCTGATATGACCATCCCCACCAGAGATCAATGTCGAATCTACATGGAGTTATGTGTTAGTGTTAGATAGTAAATCACTTGAAGCGTGTATGGATTGTTAGAGTAACAAAAACAATTCTCTACTATTGGTATAGTTTATAAATTTATTATAGAAATAATAATTTGTATAAGAAGAACATTATTATAAATTAAGGTGGAGAGTTAACTAACAAAAAAAAAAATTGGTTTATATGTAAAATAATATTAAATATTTATATTAAAAAAATTTGAAGAAATTGTTAAACAAAAAAATTTAGAAATTTCATGAAAAAAAGTTGTGTATTAACTATAGTATCTCCTAAATCTTAAAGAAAAAATTATGACTTATCAAAAATAAAAAAACTTAAATAAAAAATAAACTAGATTAACTATATAAACTTTGAAATTTATAAGAAATAAATAAATGTATCAACATTTATTGTAGACACCTAAAATGCGTCATTTTAGGAAACTACTCGTATGGGCACATCCAAAGAACATATGATTAATCTTGGACCTTTTCAAGAGCTAGTAGTGGTCCTAACGACTCACAAAGGGTAATTCTGACCTATTCAGGCACGGTCGCTATCAACCAGAGCAGCCGCCAACACAGGCCACTAAAGCTGAGACTGACCATGACTAGTCGTTGCTTTGGACAACGGCTAGCATTGAAACACAAACTGGTCATGAATGTGGGCCCAAATCATACAGGATGACTGCACTTGCATTGGATTCAAGCGATTTTTGGCATGGATCTCCTAGAGGTCCTCTTGACTGCAACTTCCATGCAAATATGGAACTGAGCCTTCCCCTCCAACAACCAGTTACATACATATCTGGATCTTGGCTTCTCTAGGAAGCCAAGATCTGGAATTTGGGAGGTTTACATATCCATCCTCCCAGGAACAAGAAAATATCTGAGTTTTTATGCAATGAAGCCCTAGCGAATTGGAGAGCAATTTCACATCCCCTTGAGGAGTAATGAAGTGTTGTTCGATTGAGCAATGATAATGCACCATTCAAGCATTTAGTTCCACATGAGATTAACCGCCTATCGATCTCTGGACACGAAGGTAACCCTTGAACATCAATTCGTATGAAGGATTGAGTGTCGCAACCCTTGGTTCGTGAGGTAGAAAGTTCAGTTCGTGATCATTGTCCTCGATAGCGGCTTGCAAGCATAGCCTAGGGTTTGATTCCTTATTTCTTGAGTTCTTAACATAGATTTCTTACTGTTTTTATTTTATCAAATTAGATTAGCATAGATCTGTCTTTTTCATTGCATTTATCTGGTGATTTCCAAGTTATTGATACATCTTTGTTTATCTTTACATTTATATGCTTTCATCATGTCTCTATGTCATTTTATGCAGATCTTAAAAGGGAGCCTCATCATGAGAGGTTGCATATGCTACTGATCATTCTATGTTGTTTCTTGTATGCATATCACAGATCCTTGACTAATCAAAAGCATATTTGGCATCAAATCCCTCCCAGCAAGTGAGAAGAAGGCATCCGTAAGACCCTGAACAAATTTGTGTCGAATCTACAAAGCCTATGGAGTACACCATCCCCGTTTAGGGGCTATTTCATTCCATTTGTAATCATTATATCAAGCAATCGGTATCCCTAAGAGGGACCTATCTGTAACCAAAGTTCCAAATGAATTAATGAAAATATATCTTGTGTTTTGTTAATTCTTTTTTCTTTACACTTTCATGGTTTTATGATTGGTTTAATGATGCAAATAGTTTGAGTGTATGTTTTTTAGGGTCGTACATATGGCGATCACAGTGGGACCCCCACCCGATTTTATTTTTTTAATATGATTTGCTAATATTTACATTTTTTCTTGTGTGCAGGCGCAACCGCTCTGGCCGACAGCGACTAGTAGAGCTTATCCGCTTTTGAAGACAACGACCAGTCACGATCGCTCTAATTGACAGTGGCTAGTAGAAAACATGCGATAGAGGATAGTCTATGCCTCAACATACTTGGATTCCAGGTCGATAGAGTTCTCTGTAATTTTTTATCTCTTTGTCTATGTTTTATTTCCATAATGCAGTAGGGAAAGTTAATTTTAATTAGAAAACATAGAGAAAATTAAAGGAAAAATGCATAGTTTGAAGAATTTACAATAATACAATAAAACAAAATTGGAGCAAATATTATCTTCTTATTATCTGGAATAATTTTGGCAGAGTTTCAGTACTCTGTTACAATCTCCTCACAGGCTCTGGAAGAGCTCACACACTTGCTACAATGCAAAATTCTTCTTCATAAAAGAAAACCCTAAAACTGCCTTAAGTAAGAAAAAACAAAGCAAACCCTAACCCTAGCAAATCACATCCGTCGGATCTACATCGACGGTGTTTATTACATGTCTTAGTATTTCGGCCATAACTTTTGACTCGGGTGTCCGTTTGAGCCCATTTTTTTGCAGATTGCACAGATTTCGAAGCTCTACGATTTCATTTTGTCTCCTCTAAGAGGAGATGCTTTCCAAGGCTGAAAACATCATCTAACGGCCCGAATTTTTATTTTAATGTATGGTTGGCCAGATTTCCAACATTCTCCCCCTTGTTGGTAAGGGGACTGACTATCAAGTCCCTTAGCAGCAAAAACTGAGGTTTTACTACTCCCTTAGTAAAAATATCTGCTACTTGATCGTGTGTGGAGCAATACCTCAATTTAACTTGTTCCTTCTCTACCATGTCCCGAATGAAGTGGTACTTGATGTCGAAATGCTTGGACCTGGTATGGTGGATAGGATTATGTGCCAACTTAATGGCACTATGATTATCATAGAATAAAGTAGTTGGAGTCCCTTGCTTCTCCCCAATCTCTCCTAGCACCTTTCGAAGCCACAATGCTTGTGCACTTGTCGATGTAAGTGCAATATACTCTGCTTCAGTAGAAGACAATGCCATTGTAGCTTATTTCTTGGAACTCCATGTCACCAAACCTAAACCAAGAGAAAAGTAGTGCCCACTCATGGATTTCCTATCATCAATATTACTACCCCAATCACTATCACTAAATCCCACTAACTTCAAATTCTTTTCCTGTGAGTAGTGGATCCCATAATCAATTGTTCCATGAACATACCTCAAAATCCTCTTCGTTGCCTTCAAATGTAACTGTGATGGATTAGCCATATACCTGGAACACTGTGAAACAACAAAGCATATATCCGGCCTAGTGTTACAAAGGAACATAAGGCTACCAACAATACTCATGTACTCTATTTTGTTTGCCCTTTCAGCTCCATCCTCCAAACTCAAGATCTCCCCATGTGCAATGGGTGTTGCTACAGGTTTACATTCACTCAAACCAAATCTCTTTAGCATATCCCTTACATATTTGGATTGACAAACAAAAATCTCATTGCTAGTTTGATGTACTTCCATCCCAAGAAAGTAACTCATCAAACCCAAATCAGACATCTCAAACTCCTTCTTCATATCATGTTTAAAAGAATCATTCAAAGAAGAACTACTCCCCATAAATAACATATCATCAACATAAAGGCATACAATAAGAATATCATTACCTTCCCTTTTGTAGTACAAAGTGGGCTCACTCTTACTCCTTTCAAAATTACACTACAGGAAGTAGTCATGGATTCTAGCATACCAAGCTCTTGGAGCTTGCTTCAGCCCATATAGAGCCTTCTTCAACTTGTAGACTTGATCTTCTTTTCCTTGGACAACAAAACCTTGTGGTTGTTCCACATATACTTCTTCATCTAAATACCCATTGAGAAATGCACTTTTGACATCCATATGATGCACCCTCCACCTTTTATGAGCTGCCAATGATAGCAACATCCTTACTTTTTCTTGCCTTGCCACTGGAGCAAATGTTTCCTCATAGTCCAAACCATATTTCTGAGTGAAACCCTTTGCTACCAACCGTGCCTTGTACCTCTCAATGGATCCATCACTGTTCTTCTTGATCTTGTAGACCCACTTGCATCCTACACATTTCCTATCCTTGGGCAAATCACACAACTCCCAAGTATCATTCTTTTCAATAGAATGCATTTCTTCTTGCATAGCCTTCATCCACACTTTGTTAGTACTAGCATGCTCAAAACATGAAGGCTCAAAATCATCAACAACTTTTGAAACTTTAGAAACTTGTGAAACAAGTGCATAGTTTACAACATCACCTTTGGGATCTCCACTGTCATCATCTCCATAAAGATGCAGGTTCTCTAACCTCTCTATTACTGCATTCATCTCTGTATGTTGACTCCTTGTCACCCTCTTATGGAAATTCTTATCAAGAATTTGAGATTCGGGGTGATCCTTCAACAATATTTTACCTTTTCCTTTGGTCGGTGGTGATGGAGGTGGAGAACTACTGGAAGAACCTTCTCTTGGACTTGAAGGTGCACTTGCAGAAGATGAACTGGAAACTTTTTCATGGCTGGGCTGAACTGAAACATGGCTTGGTTCCACCTTCTCTTCACCAAAAACATCCTCAACAAATAATTTTTGTGATCCCCAACTTCCCCCTTCATCAAAAATTGCATCTCTAGATACAATTATTTTATGTGAAATAGGATTAAAGAACCTGTAAGCCTTAGATTGCTCATTGTACCCAATAAAAATATATTTTTCACTCTTTGCATCCAACTTCTTCCTATTCTCACCATTAACATGCACAAAAGCCACACATCCAAAAACTCTAAAATGATTTACATTTGGCTTCTTGTTGTACCAACATTCATAAGGGGTAATATTCTCAAGACTCTTAGTAGGACTTCTATTTAAAATGTAATTAGCAGTCCTAATTGCTTCAGCCCAATAAAACTTACTCATACCTTTTTCTTGCATCATGCACCATGCCATCTCCACCAAAGTCATGTTCTTTCTTTCAGCCACCCCATTCTGTTGAGGTGTGTAAGGACTTGTTTTCTGCCTTTTAATCCCAAACTCACTACAAAAATCATCAAATTCATGAGAACAGAACTCACCTCCTCTATCTATCCTCAAACATTTGATATAATGACCACTCTCATTTTCAACTAGAGCCTTAAAATTCTTGAAGCAATTGAATGCCTCATCCTTATGCTTAATAAAATAAACCCAACAATATCTGGAGAAATCATCAATAAAAGTCAGAAAGTAAGAAGCTTTACCCATACTATGTGTCTGCATTGGTCCACAAATGTCACTATGAACCAACTGCAATGGATGTTGGGCCCTCCATGCTTCACCATGCGGAAACTTCCCCCTTGCATGTTTGCCAAGTGCACAACCTTCACAAACCTCCTTGGAGTCTTCAAATTTTGGCAACCCATAGACAAGTGGTGAAAGCATCTTCAAACTCTTATAATTTAAATGCCCAAACCGTAAATGCCATAGCCTCTCCTTACCTTCTACACCAACAAATGCTAGAGCTCCCCCTTGATCTAAAAACTGTAATGGGAAGAGCCTGTTCTTGGTCATATTTACAGTGGTAATCAATTTTCTCCTCTGATCATAAATTTTGCACATTCTATCCTCAAACACTAACTTATAATCCTTTTCCAACATTTGACCAATACTCATTAATGAATGCTTCAAACGGGGTGCATAGTAAATATCTTTTACCTTCATTATTTTTCCTCTCCTGGTAGGAACCTCCATTTCTCCTTTCGCAACCACCTCCAAGCTCTTCTCATCCCCAAGCCTGATACTGGATTGATAAGAAGAATCAAGAGATGAAAATACATCCCTCTTGTCGGTCATATGGTTTGTGCACCCACTATCCAGGATCCATGTCTCCTTTGTGCTATTCTATGTAGAGAGGAAAGTTGCTTGCTCCACTTTTTCTTCAATCATACAGAACAAAGTATCATCCTCATAGGAATCCTCTTCTCCATAATGTGCTGATTTTTTAGCCTGCAATCCCTCTCATAATGGCCATATTTGTTACAATTGTAACACTGCACATTTCTCATATCTCGGCCTCTACCTCTTCCTCTTGCATTGGATCCTCCTCTTGCAGCATGAGCCTGGTCATTATCTGAATCTTGAGATCTTCCTCGACCTCTACCACCGTAGGAGCCTCTTCTACCTCCTCTTCCATTTCTTCCTCTTCCTCTGGAACCCCTACCGTGACCTCTTCCTCCATCATTCTATTTTGCCAAAAAATCTTGTTCCTCTGTAGAACCTCCTTCTTTATCCTTCTTCCTCTTGGCAATTCTCTCTTCATGAGATGTGAGAGAGCCAATTAATGAATCTATATCCATTTTCGAGAGGTCTTTCATTTCTTCTATGATAAGGGCTGCACTGTCAAACTTCTCTATCAAGGTTCTTAAAACCTTTTTAATTACTACATTTTGCTCTATGATCTCTCCAAGTGTGGCCATTTTATTTACTACTATTTTTACCCGAACACAGTAATCTCCTACAATTTCATTCTCCTCCTGTTTGAGATTTTCAAAATCTCTCCACAAAGTCTGCAACTTCACCTCCTTAACTTGGGCACTCCCCTGGTAATTCTCCTTCAATGCCTTCCAAGCTTCTTGAGCCAAAATGCAGGCAGAAATCTAGGGAAAGAGACTCTTGTCTAGAGCCGACTGGATGAAAGCCAAAGCCAAATTATTTTCTTTCTCTTTCTCCTGCATCTCCTTATTTTGATCTGTAGTCAATGCACTCCAATATTTTGGTTCGATGAACCTAGCTTCAATGATGGCCCAAGCTCCTTTTGCCTTCAGAATCATCCTCATCCGGATGCTCCAATATTCGTAGTCAGAACCGTCAAATTCTGGGATCGGAATTGAATTGGTGTTGTTGGCCATAATAGCTCCCTTCAACACGAACTGAGATCTCCGAGAAGCTTCTGTAAAACTTGCAGCAAAAATTCCACAGTTACTCGAACCCAATTTCTCGATCGCCTCGCTCTGATACCAAATGAAGAATTTACAATAATACAATAAAACAAAATTGGAGCAAATATTATCTTCTTATTATCTGGAATAATTCTAGCAGAGTTTCAGTACTCTGTTACAATCTCCTCACAAGCTCTGGAAGAGCTCACACACTTGCTACAATGCAAAATTCTTCTTCATAAAAGAAAACCCTAAAACTGCCTTAAGTAAGAAAAAACAAAGCAAACCCTAACCCTAGCAAATCACATCCGTCGGATCTACATCGACGGTGTTTATTACATGTCTTAGTATTTCGGCCATAACTTTTGACTCGGGTGTCCGTTTGAGCCCATTTTTTTGCAGATTGCACAGATTTTGAAGCTCTACGATTTCGTTTTGTCTCCTCTAAGAGGAGATGCTTTCCAAGGCTGAAAACATCATCTAACGGCCCAAATTTTTGTTTTAATGTATGGCTGGCCAGATTTCCAACATAGTTTTCTTAATTTTTCTACTAGTCGTTGCTAGGAATAGCGGACTTCTGATTTCAAATCCGCCCTAGTCTCTAGTGGTCTAGGTTTCCTTGTAGATATTGCTTGCTTAGGGTCCAACTAGAGTCCATTACTTCATAAAGTAATAATGCATTCTCTAAAAATTATATAATCATTTAGATGTGCATTTTTTTGAAAAAAAAAATGTTTCTTTTTAGGCATATAGTAAAGAGCATGAATGCTTCATGATGCATCTTTTTCTTTGTGCAAAATTTAAAAGGAACAATCACACACCATGCATCATCTAAATGTTATTGAGTTGTACTTCATCACCAACCACTAGTAGAGTCCAAATATAGTGGCATTCACCTCCACTCGTTGGATCAAATCCCATGAACCCATTCTATTGGCCGCAGGCTCCAAGATCCAACGTAGCTTGGAAAATTTGCATATACTTCTCTTCGAAGGGTATGACATTGACCAAGTGAGTACTAGGTGAGGATTGGCAGGACATGTTCTCTCTGATTGGGTGTGGGTTTCATCTCCACACTTTGGTATATTTACGTGATTGTGACTTTCATTGTCGATTGTCAAGCTACAATCATGCAGGTGAAATCCACTTAAACAATATGAGTATATCATCAGTGAAATGTAAAACACGATGAGAGTTAGATTGTAGTATTCAACAAATCTAAAATACACAAGACTAGTTTTAGGAACACCAAGAAAATTTAAAAGAGATAAACACTTGTTTACTTTGTTTGTGTGTTCTAAAAAAATACATAAAAGATAATTCACAACTGTCATGGTCTTCGTGCGGAGCAACCACCCTCACTTCAAAACTAAGGTAAAAATTGATGCTCCATACAATCACAACCATGATCACAATGATTTTGAGCCACCCACATACAATTCTGCTGAACGAAGTTCAGCGAGCCTTAGGGGTGATAACTCAACCCATGGGGGTACTCCTCGAGAAACCCCAACTAGAGAACCATATCCAGGTTCCTCTCACAATAGGCATGAGGGGGCTTCAAGGCCCTAATCTACACATGACATAATTAGGTTAGATCAGCCCATTGAAGGGCAAGACACAAGAGTTGCATCCAATCGCAGACCCATAGCAACTCCTAGCCTCCATGAATATGGGAGTATAGTCATAGATCACAATCTCATTGGTGCTAATGGAACTCCATGAAGTCAACCATGGAGGTCCAAACAACTTGATGAGTTGGATCAGGTTCTCTTGAGACCAACTCAAAGAAGTAATGCTATTGCACATTCCATTTTGGGGATTTCACATAGCCATCAAACAACTAGGTACACTAATGAGCTGGGGGAAGCTTCAAAGCACCCCCGCAACATGCACACTACCTCCGATCATGGGGGTATGAAACATAGGTCAATCTACATAGACCAGGTCACCTTGATAGACAAGGGTAAAAGCATAGCAAGAGCCTATCCAAGGGGTCTCTCTATTAGGACTCCTTGTACAAAGTTATAGAATCATGGACCTTTAGTGGCAGATCAGTCTGATTGGATATGTAGGTTATCTAAAGCACTACACACTGAGCAAGAGTGCTTAGATATCCTTGAACAAGAGGAAGCATGAAGAAAATGCATTTGCACCTAAATGAGCAGTGCTTGAGAGCGAAACAAATAGAGCACAAAGAATAAGCAAATAGGTTGGCTCAAGCCAACTTACATATGGGCAGTGAATACTACCAACCTGATAGATATGTCATTTCTTAGCATGAGAGATGCACTAAATAGGGAGATGAGTGCACTCATTGCACATCACATCATGCTTCAAAGCATCAACAACACCTAGATCTAGAATAGGCACAACATTATCAAGTACAAGTAGATATGGAGGGTCAAGAGCAGACATATCTTGAACCTTCATTCATAGTCATGGGAGATAAATATAGATGCCCAAATTGGGCAGATGTAGGGTTACCTCCTTGACCACCATGAGTAAACCTTTGGAAAAAAGAGATCATTTCTTTTAAAGTATACAAAATACTCACTGAGATAGTCAAGTCTCTTGAGAAATAGGATGTGGTTGAGCAAAAGCCAACCTTGAGCAAGATACACAATCAACATTTGTGTCCTTTAGTACCAAGTCTTGCTTACCCTAGGTACTTTGATATGCCTAGGTTAGACAAATTCAAAGGTTAATAAGACGTGCAAGAACATGTAACCAATTTCATGAATGCATGCTTCCACCTTGAGCATAATGATGCCCTAATGCTCATAACATTTAAAATGACATTATCAAGCATAGTAACTGAATGGTTCAATCAACTACCTAAGCATAGCATCATCTGGTGAATGCATTTCTTGAATGCTTTTATTTTGGCATCAAGAAGAAAGTAAGCTTGTCTGACTTGGCAAACCTAAAGCAATACGATGACGAGCCAGTCATGGACTATGGGAAAAAAGGGAGAAAATTAGTGGTAAAACTACCATTTTTTCCCACTATTGAGCTCACCCAAATGTTTACTAAGAGTTGTTCTAATAACATATCGTTGCTCTTGCAACTATAATAGTATGAAACACTCGAGGAAGCCTTGGCTCAAACCAAGCTAATAGAATACATCAAGGTCGAAGAAGGATATCTTAAGCTCCAAAATAAAAAGTACTAGAACAACAACAATCACAATAACAAAAATCAACAAAATAAGGCCAAGCCTGCTCCAATCAATCAGGTTGTATTAAACATGCCAAAGGGAGGAAATATCCAACAACCGTAGAACTATCAGTCTCAACCCCCACCATCCAATTACAACCAAAACAAGAATCAAGGTTAAAATAAACAAAATAAGCCACCTCTCTACTACATGCCTTTGTCAAAATTGATGCAATCAATATTCAATCAACTGAGGCATAGATACTCAGGTTACTTGAGGTACAACTTCTTGATCCCAACTGTCCCAAGCCTAGGGGATATAGACAAGATTAGTATTGCCCATACCATAGACAATAGGGGCATGATATCAAAGTATGTATCAATTTCAAGAATGTTATACAAAACATGATCGAGAAGGGTGAGCTAAAGGTTGATAATCCACTAGCACACGACAACTGAGACATGGGCATATACAAAAACTCATTGCCAAACCATGAAGTCCCTAGACATCAGGGCACTCAAGTAAACCAATTCCAAGTCAACCTCCCACTCAGGGATTCATTGGAATAGTGGAAATAGTCAACATGGTGATAAGAAGTCGATGATACAACCAACCAGAGCCTTCAGTGGCTGCTATTCGTATCTTGGTTGTACCTAAATAGATTCTGGTGTAGAATAATCCTCCAGGTTTGCTAGTACGACATGTGATATGGGATGGCCAAGAGTCCCAAGCTTTCCAATAGGGACAGTGGTGCCATTAGGGATCCCCCTAACCAAACCAACTTCATTTATGTTGGTTTGGATTGTGCCCATAATGCTTCAGATATTGAATAGGATGAGGATGAGTCATTCACCTCGAATGTTCATTACTTGTCTAATCATGATTTTGCTCTAAGATACTTCAATTGCAACCATTGGCATGGCTATGGTTTGGATATATATGAGTAAGGGCGAAGAAACCCAATTGAGCCAATATATTAGTTACCTACTGATAGATCTGGCCTAGGATATCATATCCGAAGCTACGATGACTCATTGGTTGCATCCCTAGATAGGTTGAGCTTAGGGTTTAGGGAATACATTGAATGGAATCCCTATCAACCAAACATAAGCTACTTGAGTGACATATGGGTGGCTATGGTCAATATAGGACCACCCGATGAGTATCATCCAAATTTCTCTCTCAAAGCAAGCCCATCAGGAATCATCCTATGGGAGGATAAACCAAGCTATGGTTATGAGAAAGAAGAGAATGAGTACATCACAAGTGAGTCCGAGAATAAAATTGGATTGGCCTATCATAGGGCCTGATATTTACATCATCTTGTTTGGTCAGTTAACACATAGGATGGATACATCATAGATGAGAGTGGCTATGAGTTAGAGGATTCGACTGAGATGGCCTACCTTGGGCCTCAAAATTTACGTCACCTCATAGATCCAGTAGGCATAAATAATGAGCACTTCATATATGATAGCTACTATGAGGATAAGACTAAACGTACCTACCTTGGACCCCAGCATTCAGGTCGTTGCCCAGTTCCAGTGGGAAGGAATGAGATATTCTTCATAGATGATAACGATTATGAGGATGAGACTAAAATGGCCTATCTTGGGCCTTGGAACTTACATCACCATAATGAACCTTTTAACATAGATGAGAAGTACCGTAGAGTATATCCTTGCACTCGTCTTAATGGAAGAGCACCCAATTCATACATGATCTATCACATAGTCTTTCTTGATCTGCTTACATTTAGGGAGCTTCTTTAGCCAAATTATCCCATCTTATCATCTATCCATAGATCGTATCCTAATATCCCCATACCCCTAGAGCCACATATTGGGTATGGAGGTCAAATCTACAATGCAGAGTCACACCCACATGGTCCTAGAGATTTCATTCCTTCCATCAACATGATCTTCATTGATTTGACCACTTCAATATAAAACCTAGGTGATCCTTATAAACCATTGTGTCTTAACCTAAATGCTATTGATTGGGATCACGTTTATTCACCCTAAGATCTTGAAGCTTTCTTCTCCAATGAAGAAATGTTATAACAATTTCATTTTGCACCAGGCTATGCACATGATTTTTATCATATTGGTTTTGACCATCATTCAGTTGAAATTTTAAACCTAGCGAATTATATCCACTTGATCCCCACCCCTCACCATCTTGAGGATAGGTCACACATGTCAATAGAGGAAACTTTCAAGGTGGACATCAACGATGATCCTTCTGATCCAAAGAAATTTAAGTTTGAAGAAAGCTTATCTCCAGAAGAATAGGCCACCATCATACCTCTATTGAAAGAGAGACCTAATCTCTTTGCTTAGACCTACAAGGATATGTCAGGTCTAGATCCAAAATTGGTTGTCCACAATCTTTCACCAGATCCTACGAAGAAACCAGTCAAGAAAAAAGCTCAAGAAGATGCATCCAACCATCGCCTTGATGGTAAATAATGAGCTATAGAAGTTATTGGATGTAGTCTTTATTACCCCCATTGACTATTCAGAGTGGGTATCAAACATGGTGTCTGTAAGAAAACTTGATGGAATAATTTGTATTTGCATAGATTTTAGAGACCTCGATAAGGAAACATTAAAGGATTCATTCTTGTTGCCCAACATAGATGCTCTTGTAGATGCAACTGTAGGTCATGAGATTCTCTCCCTCATGGATGATTTTTTTGGTTACAATCATATTCATATTAAACCCGAAGACCAGAACAAAACCACGTTCACCACTCCATGGGGGAAATTTTATTACAAAGTAATGTCATTTGGTCTCAAAAATACTGGTGCCACATATTAGTGATCCATGATATATATTTTCCATGACATGGATAAGATCCTATAAGAATATATTGATGACATACTGGCCAAGTCATTGCTACGTGAAGAGGACGTTGAGGTCTTGAGAAATGTCTTCGATCACCTGATAGAGCATAATGTCAGGGTGAATCCTAAGAAATGTTTCTTTGGCGTAACTTCATGAAAACTCTTGGGATTCATCGTTTCAAAATGAGGCATTGAATTTGACCCAACAAAAGTAAAGGCTATCCTAGAAATGGCCCTGCCCACTAACATCAAAGAGATAAGAGGCCTACAGGGCAAAGTAGCATCCATAAAGCATTTCATCGCATAAATATCAAACAAATATCGACCCATGAATTGACTGCTACACAAGGGAGTTCCATTTGACTAGGATGAAGAATGTCAGCAAGCCTTTGCTGATATCAAGAAGTACCTAGAAACATCAGTAGTACTAGCTCCACCAATGCCATATGTATCATTTTTGTTTTATATATTGGTTATCTATTTCTCTTTGGGTACCATGTTGGCTCAAAATATTATGCAAGATAAATAACAAGTGATATAATACATCATCCACACCTTGGTGAGTTATGAGCTAGAGTACGCATATGTAGAAAATTTATACTTAGCAGTGGTCTTCATGGCCAAGAAGCTATACCACTACATGCTGAGCAATATAATGGATATCAAAACAAAATCCTTTACAGTATATGATGAGCAAGACATATCATAATACACGTACTACAAAGTGGATCATGCTATTGACAAAATTTGATTTGGAATTCATAAGCCAAAATTCCATCAAGGGATAAGTCATAGTTGATCAACTGGTAGAGGTGCCACTTCAGGAAAGTAGGCCTCTCACCATTGAACTTCTTGATGATGCAGTATTTGCATTATCGAAAGTACTCGAACCCAAAGAACCTGATAACAAAGATGACATGACTTTGTTCTTCGATGGTTCAAAGTGTGAGCAAGGGGGTGGTTCAAGGATTGTTTTTTCATGTTGCAAGGTGCCCCAATGCCCTTGTCATTTAAGCTATATTTCCTTTGAACAAATAATAATGTTGAATACGAAGCCCTAATCCTAGGTCTCCAAAAAACAATCACTATGAATATTAAAAGGCTAAATATATTTTGTGAATCCCTTTTCATCATTAACCAAGTTAAGGGATTATTTCAATGCAGGTTTCCAATCCTAAAGGCTTACAAAAATCTTGTTGACACTTACCTAGCCCAACTAGAATGGTACGACATCAAGACAATCCCTCGAGCATCCAACAGATTTGCAAACACTATGGGATATTTTGGATATTTGATCCCTTAGAATCCATCGATTTATTTCACTACCATTCATGTGAATATGCTCTCGCAATTAGTGATATAGAGTGAGGCTTTTGACAACAAAGAATCAATCAACATGATTCATATAGAACCAAATCATGAGTGGTTCTACAAAGCCAAAGACTTTCTAAAGAAGGTGCCTTGGGGATCTTTGATCTTGTAAGATCCTATGGGGAATGGTATCACCATTCACCATAAGGTTATCTTCCAATATGCATTTGTGCATATCAAATCATAGGGAGAACAAGTCATCTTGTTTGTCGAGGTTGTAGCTTATCATGATTGGCTATCCCAATTACAAGATTTTATTAAGCTTGGAATCATACTGCAGGGATTATCGTAGGCTACAAAATGAGCATTTAAACAAAAAGCAACCATATATGTCATGCTACGAGATATATTATATCGTTGAAGCTTCGATGGAGTCCTCCTTTGATGTCTTAAGCCCCAATAATTAGCTTGGGTGATTTCACAAGCTTATGATGGTACCTATGGTTGCCATTTCAGTAGAATGGCCATCGTCAAGTGCATCCTTTGAATGGGTTATTATTGGCCTACCATGGAAAATAATTGTTGTGAGTATGTCAAGAAGTGCATGAAGTGTCAACATCATGTAAATATGATGTACCTACCATCATAGGCCTTGCATTCCATTCAAGTAGCTTGGCCATTTTCTTAGTGGGATTTCGATCTAATTGGAAATATCTCTCCCCCATATTTAAGCTAATACATGTTTATCTTAACGACCACTAAGTACTTCACCAAATGGGTGGAATCAGTCCCCTTAATGTCGATAATAGGACCTCGAATTACAAAGTTCATACTTCATAATATCATATGTCACTTTGGGGTCCCCTTCAAAAGGAAAATCATAAGGATTGGCATCTGAAGTTACCTCTCACATTATGGGCTTATAGAACTAGCATGTAGACACCCACTAGGGCAACACCATTTTTGCTTGTATATGGTGTTGAGGCCATTATGCCCTTGGAGTTATAAATTCCAATATTGTGCATCGCATTGAAATAATTTATCGATGACAACACTACATGACAAGCTCACCTTGATCAATTGATCCTTATTTATGAATGATGCATCAATTCTCTTGATCATATCTGCATTTACAATGATCGTCTAACATGAGCTTATAATAATAAAATCTAGTTGAGAGACTTTAAATTTGAGGATCTCGTGCTCAAAGAGAACCAATAGAATTCAAACCTACCACAGCACTTGCGAGACAAATTTATGGCCAACTAGATAGGTCCTTATATCATCTCAGAGAATATTAGACTAGGTACATATCACCTAACATTGTTAGAATTTGTTGGAGAGCCTAAGCCTCTCAACATTCTTTATCTAAAGGTGTTTTATACATAAAACCAAAAAAATTCTAAAAACATTTGGAAATCATAAAATTCTAAACAAATCAAAAAACATCAAAATCAAAAGGCTCCAAAGGTATCATCAGCCCTTTGGTCAACTCACAAAAGGCTCCAAAGGCAACTTAAAGCCCTTTGGTCAACTCACAAAATGCTCCAAAGGTGGTATAATCCCTTTGGTCAAATCACAAAAGTCCCAAAGGTACACTAAGCCCTTTGGTCAAATCACAAAATGCCCCAAAGGCATCTTAAAGCCCTTTAGTCAACTCATAAAATGCTCCAAAGGTGGCATAAGCCCTTTGGTCAAATCACAAAAGCCCCAAAGGCACACTAAGCCCTTTGGTTAAATCATAAAAAGCCCCAAAGGCACATTAAGCCCTTTGATCAACTCACAAATGGATCCAAAGGTATTTTAAGCCCTTTGGTCAAAAACAAAATGCAAAAATACAAAAATAATTGAAAACATTAAAATACAAAAACATTTGCATCTTACATTTTGCATTTTGCATTCATGTAATTGCATTGCATTAGGCACAGTGCATACATTGAATTCGTATTAGAATAAGTTGTGTTTGTAATCATACAAATGACACCACATTGGTATCTAAATTATACATCTATTCATCATCATCCATAACCCATGTGAGTAACAGTGTTTTTCAACACAACTCTTCATGTTGCTGAGGAATATAATAGGGTTTTCTGATCATTCAGCTACACCTAGTGATCTTATTAGATTTTGTAGAAATTTTTCTTTGCTTTTGATATATGAGGTCTAGTTTTTATAGCACCTAGCATATATTAAAATCCCATCACTAATCGAAACACTAAAATCCTAGTTGGAACAAGGGAAATATGAACGCTACAAAGTGGTACTAGGCATCCTAAGTAAAATATTTTTACTTGCTCATCTTGTGATGTGCATGGTCTAGATTATTGATCATTGACAAAAGGACAAGCTCCCCCCTACCTAAGAAATCCCTTGCTTACATCAAAATGAGCAAAATCCCAAAATCAAAGGTAAAATAAATAGTGATTATCATCACTACACAAATCCCTTGCTCAAAATAAAATAAAAATATAAAATAAACAGTGATTTTCATCACTATGAATGAGAAAGTATCCCAATAAATCAAAAAGAAAATAAGGGGGTGAAGAGCTTGAATCCCTAGAATTGTCACTACTTGAGACCATAGAGTGATCCCCAATACAGCAATGGGCTGAATGAATCTTACCTAGAATTGGGGTAGGTCTAAATAATTTGCAAAAAGAGCTAGCTTTAGGTGTCCTGTATAGCCTAATGGTCTAATCCAAATGAGCCCAATTTAGGATCATGATGAGCATTTGGTGATCCCCAATACATTAATGGGTTGAATGAATCCCGCATGGAATTGGGGTAGTCTTATATCTCATATAATGTATTCATTTGCACACAGGGATAATGAATATATTGGTCTTCATAATAAAAACTTTCATCCTTCAGAAGTCCTATATGGTCATTATACAACTTTTGATTAGTCAACTAGGGTGTTTGAGTTTCATGGAAAACCTCAAAAATCCCCTCATAGCAACAAATCATGTCATCAATCAAATCATCAACTTTATTTAGGAGGTTTTGTTCATTAAAGGGTGTTCATGAAATAGGATAGATACCGGATAAATATCAGCAATGATATTTAGATGGCCATTGACTATTCTATACGTATCTTGTAATCTACAAAAGCTTATAAAGAAAGCACATACATATTACATCATCTCATTTCACATTTGGATGCTTAAATGATTAATTCTTATGATAAGAGTTATTATTTACATTCATGATTTTTATACATTTTGTGGTGTCATTCGATAGTTTGTAAACACATATTAAACTCATTCCTTATGTTTTAAGTGATTAAAGCATACAAGTTCATTTACATTGGATCACCATCATGTAAATATTGCATTACATACATCAGATAAATGCATAAAACATCAAAATAAAATTAAACATGCATTTAGTAATTCACCATTACATCCATATATGCATACATAGTAGTCTATCTACACATCTGCATCACAACATCTAAGCATACATCATCTAGCTAGTGCATGTCATGTATACATCACATCATATAGCATAGAAATAAGCATTGCATTCATTTTACATCACATAACAATAAAACCAAACACATGATACACATAATGAGTCCAAAATAGATAAAATAATATATATATATATATATATATATATATATATATATATATATATGTATGTCAAGTGTACATGGAGGTACAAAAATACTCGTAGGTTACAATAGTGTAGGTCCTCAAACCTTACACTCAAAAATAATACAAATCCATCTAGATATCAAATAGGTCCTATGCCCCTAGGCTCACCTCCACCCTTGGCTCCATCTTGGTGAGTCTGTCTAGAGCTAGTCCCTGTGGTCCTCTCTTATTGGACCTCGATCATTTGGCTAGGCTGCACTGATGACTACCCTAACTCACTTTGCTTGTTACACTGTGAGCCCCCTATTGTAGATTTCTCATAAGGAGTGCCACCTAGCCACCTAATCTGGAGCCTCATAGTGGCAATATACCCGATGTCTCCCACTATATATACCTCATACTCCTCTAATAAGCCATGTATATGTCTCATCTCAGCCCTTGAATCCAAATCTGCTAGCCCTTGAACAATAGAAGTAGCTGGTACAACTTGTAATGCAACATCTCTCTCTATAGTAATCTGCTCTATTCGAAGTTGCACTGAGTCAACCTATTCTTGGAGAGTGGTCCTCTCCTCCTCAAATCCTCTCCAATGGATCTGGCCTACTAAAAGCTACCCCTACAATGAGCTAACCTGTGTCTGGAGTGTAGTAATAGTGGTGTCTCACTGTAAAACCTGTAGAAGAGTTGTCTAAAGCTCAGCCTCATCACTATGTAGTTGAGCTCAAATGGGAGAATCATGATCCTCCAGAGCAATATCCTCCTCCTCAAGCACATCCTTATCTTCTGCTACCTGCTCTTGACCCCAGTTCTTTGTATGGGTTTACACTCGATGCCCCTCTAGATTCTCTATAATTGTTGCATCTTAAGTTCACCCTAGGAGACCACCACCATGCCACAACCACATAATCTACCACTGGGTATACATCTCAGTAACCCTGGCATCTGCTATACCAGCATTAACTACATGAGGGTCCTCCTCTAAAACTGCTACAACTCAAGGTGATAGAAGATCCCTCTTTGTGGTGATATGCCTATACAAAACTAGATCAAAAGGGATATCTTGCTAGATACCAAATTATCGAAGCACCCAAGAGTACTGAAAGAACTCTCTGATACCTCCCTTGTGATCGATCATCCATCGGTCATGCCTCGTTCGAGCCATGAATATATCTACCTCTAGCCATGTAAGGCACTCAAAATAGGGTCTCCATATAATGTCACCCATCTGCAACCCAGTCAAAGAAGCTGCATAGTGCACCAAATTCCCCACGTGGTAGTGACTCCTATGCTCTTCTCGCTCACAAGGCCACCTACATCCATAGCACTGGGTCATCTTTGTAATGGTAGTGATCCTAATAGTAAATCCTCCTAGGTGTTCCACCTTGATGTGCTCCCAACCCTAGATCTGAAGGAGCTGGTTGCAATCAACACTAGCCTATCCGTGTCATTGAATCCTATAGAGTTCATCATAGCATTGGGCTAGCAAGGTGCTCCCCCAATCCATAATTATCAGGTCCTTATTATCCAAAAGGTTTTGAACCATATCTAAGAGGTTCCATGGGAACCTCACTCCTAAAGTATCCAGCAAAAGCATGTTGAAAATAACATTCATCAAGACCACCTATCACTATGTGAAGACATCCTCCCGATACCATCGAGCCACGAGGAATCCGCCATGATGGATATTACCCAATTTTGTAGCTTCCTGAGCTCTAAAGACCATCTCAAACACAATATCTCTAGAATTAGTGGGAGAAGACACGATAGCCTCTCCATAAAAGGGGATCCATAAGATCTTGTATACATCCTCTAGCATGATGGTCTTCTAACTAGTAGGGAGATGAAAATTTTACATCTGGTAATCCCATCTATGACCCATATCAGTAAGATAGTCCTGGTCTGATATAATCATAAACAACATCATCACATACATGAGACTGCAAGAATCGAACCAAGCCTAATATGCATCATCCATCAAGGGTAGGAGCACCACAATCAAACTGGGATCTTGAGCCCGTGCAGATAAAAGCTAAAAGTGCAAAATAAATGCCTAATTAAATGCACTTAAACTAAAGAAACACAATAAAATCCAAAAATAGTGCAAAAATAATTCAAAATCAAGCAGAGTACAAACATTCTAAGCAAATGCACCAAAACATGCAAAAAAATCAAAATTTACACTTGTAAAATTCAAAAAAATCAATTAAATAAATCAAAAATAAAAAAAATGATAAATTTCCTAAAGTCTGGTGGTCGCTCACGCTGACAACGGCCACCACAACGGTTGCTCACGCCGATAGTGGCTAGCCTCCAACAATCAAAAATTTGACCATTGGAATTCAAACTAGTCGTTGTCAGCATCAACGGCCCCTCTTTGCCAATTAGGGGCCGCTTTGAGCGACAGCAGCTGCGAGGCAACATGCCAACGACATCTACCCTCACCCAAAAAATCCAAAAAAATGGAAAAAATATAAAATCTAAACTAAACCCACCTAAATTAATCTAATACTAGACCTATCTACTAGTTCGGTTTGTTACCAACGGGTTTAATGAGGTTCATTTACCGATTAATTAGTGTGGTTCATTTTATCGGTTAAATAAAGAGTCAAGGTTTTAAAAAATACCCGTGAAGCTCTGACTCCTCTACTCATGGATGCCTCGCCCTAATCTTCCATGGTTTATGGTAGTCACGTAGTCTCCTGGGTTACTCTCTCTCTTTCTCTCTCAAAGCTCAAGTTGCAAATTGACAACTAGAAAATAATGAATCAAAAAACCCTAATTTTTTTTATATTTCCTAGTTTTTAATAGCTAGAAAGTAATTAATCAAAAAAACCTAATTTTTTTTAGGATTGCCCCACGGGAACAAGGTGTTCGTTTTATTTCTTCCATGATATTTTAGCAAATCATCGAAGTGATTCAACACAAGCTAAATTGAATTGATATCATCTTGATTCCCTAAGAAGGCCATTACGGTCGGACTACTCCACGAGATAGAGATATATAATTACTATTAATGGTTGAAGTCATGCCTAAAATGGGACCTACCATATAAAAATAATGGAAAACTCTTAAACTATCCAAATCAATCATTTGGGTCAAGTGACTCGTCACTTTATTCATTGTCCTTCCCTCATCGACTCGTCGCTTGAGGGGGTAGTCATAATATCAACAATCATAATCAAAATCAACAAAGGATCACTCGATCATGTCAAATTACGTTCATCCTACGAATCATTACCAACAACTATCATAAGCTTACCCTTTGTTGGGGAAAAAACAAATATGACAATTAAGCTTGTAGCTCTTCTCCTTTTAGACCTATTGTAGCACTGAAGCTACCCGATCGCCTCGTGGACTTGTGAAAGCTTTTGCAAATTTAAGCCTTCCATTCTATTGGAAGCAATTATTCTAAGATGTGCACCTTTCTCATGATTGGGGCATCTAATTTTAATTAGATCAATGATCATCATACACCCTACAATGTGGTCCTAGGTGGTCTATTTTTTCTCAACGTTGTATTTTCCCACAATGCATCCCAAAAAGTGGCATCTATAGACACCTAAAATACATTATATTTAGGAAAATACTCGTATGGGCACATACAAAGACCATATGACTAATCTTAGACCTTTCCAAGAGCTAGCAGTGGTCCTAACCACTCACAAAGGGTACTTCTGGCCCATTTAGGTACGGTTGCTTTCAACCAAAGCAACCGCCAACACAGGCCACTAAAGCTAAGAGAGGCCACAACTAGCACTGAAACACAAACTAGCCATGAATACAGGCCTAAATCATGCAGGATGACTACACTTGCATTGGATTCAAGCAATTTTTTATGTGGATCTCCCAGAGGTCCTCCTAACTACCACTTCCATGCAAATTTGGAACTGAGCCTTCCCCTCCAATGGCCAGTTACATGTAGATCTGGATCTTGGCTTCTCTAGGAAGCCAAGATCTAGAATTTGGGAGGTCTACATATGCATCCTCCCAGGAACAAGAAAATATCCGAGTTTTTATGTAGTGAAGCCCTAGCGAATTGGAGAGCAATTTCACATCCCCTTGAGGAGTAATGAAGTGTTGTCCGATTGAGAAACAATAATGCACCATTCAAGCATTCAGTTCCACATGAGATTCACCACCAATCCATCTCTAGACATGAAGGTAATCCTTGAACATCAATTCAAATGAAGGATTGAGTGTCGCAACCCTTGGTTTGTGAGGTAGAAAGTTCAATTCGTGATCGTTGTCCTCGACAGCGGCCTACAAGCATAGCCTAGGGTTTGAGTCATTATTTCCTGAGTTCTTAGCATAAATTTATTATTGTTTTTACTTTATCAGATTAGATTAGCATAGATCTATCTTTTCCATTACATTTTTATGGTGATTTCCAAGTTATTGATGCATTTCTGTTTATCTTTACATTTATATGCTTTCATCATGTCTCTATGTCATTTTATGCAGATCTTAAAAAGGAGCCTCATCATGAGAGGTTGCATATGCTACTGATCATTCTATGTTATTTCTTGTATGCAGATCATAGATCCCGAGCTAATCAAAAGCATATTTGGCATCAAATCCCTCCAGCAAGTGAGAAGAAGGCATCCGTAAGCCCTTGAACAAATTTATGTCAAATCTAAGAAGCCTGTGGAGTACACCATCCTCGTTCAGGGGCTATTTCATTCCATTTGTAATCATTGTATCAAGAAATCGATATCCCTAAGAGGGACCTATTTGTAACTAAAGTTCCAAATGAATTAATGAAAATATATCTTGTGTTTTGTTAATTATTTGTTCTTTACGCTTTCATGGTTTTATGCTTGGTTTAATGATGCAAATAGTTTAGGTGTATGCTTTTTAGGGTCATACACTTATATTTTAACCAAAATCTTTGTAGTTATTATTTTTCTTTTTGAATCTAGAAACTCTGCATTGTTATAAAATTGAAAAATAAAAAGAAGCTACACCATCTGAAAGATTTTCAAGAGCAGTAGTCAGGCTTGGACTTGGAATCGCTAACATACTGGTAGTCAAGAAAAGGAAAAGAGAAGAAACAAAAAATAATACTTGATATATTTTTGACCTATACATGAGGGATTCTATTTATTTTTAGGCATAGCCTCATGCTGAAAAAGGATGTGCATTAACAAAACATGATAGTCTCAAGTAGTTGATCCATTTCAGTTCATTTAGGATTTCTTGCTAGATGAACTTGGGAGTTCTATTACTAAATTAGAAAGATGCACAATTGTTTATTAGGTTTCACAAGGACTTTGATCAAGTTAGAGGTGGAAAGGAAAGCCATTTTTGAATGGGTGATAACCTAGGAACATATAGATACGGTCATGATAGTAATAATTATATCTATTTAAAGCAAATAGCCACCTTAACCTAAGCAGCAAAGGTAATCACATTTGTCCAAGCACATAATATTTCATTGGTATCTCAATGTGTAAAATATACATTTTTGTCTAATTTTCTTAACCTCTATTAGATTTAGCATTTAGCTTACTATCCAAGTCAAAAAATATTTCATGATGATAAAGTTATAGTATTTTGGGTTCTTTTATTGTACACCTGAAGTTTCATTTGACTGTGAAGAAGATGGTGATTCCTGCTATAAGAGGTCTAAAAATGAGGATGTGTGGCAGCACATAAATCTTTGAGAAAGTAGTTATTGAGATGTAGAATATGGTTGATAGCTCAAAAAGAGAAGTTCGTCATTCAAACTTTGTGGATGATGACTTTAGGATGAATCTTGGCATTAATATTTTTCCTCTACCAAATGAGGGGGTATTCTTGTAACCTGATGCTCTATACCCTAATATGGGCAATGCTTTCCAGTAAGAGTGCTCATATCATAACAGAGTGTGGAGATGAACATTATAAATCACATTATCTACAGATGAAAGTTAATCATGATAGGAAGAGTAGTAGCCAAGCTGCTATGCAACTGTTAGGGTAGATTTATTATGGGAAGAGGGAAAATATTTAAATACAAAATCCATATCATACATCTCTAGAGAAAGAGCAAGCATAAATTTAAGCCATTAAACAAAATTTAGAACAAATTTTTTTTATCCATTTAAACATTTATACAAAAGCAAAGCATGAATTTCAGTAAAAGCTTTCTTTCCATTTAAAAACATTGGAAGAGAGTTTGTTTATCCCCTTTGAACATCTATATGCTAATTGGTTTTTTGCAGTTGGTCTTCATTGACGAGTTATTTCAAAATTTTAGATCTTAAATAAAATACAGACCAATATCCAAACTATGGTAGAACTTAGCAATATTAATGGTGCATTTAAGATCAGATCTGACAATCCTCTTGCCATTAGATTTCTATGGACTTGATGAGCACATCAAAGAGTATCTTATTGCATAAATATTGTTGGAAACAAATATTTAACCACTATCTCTCTAGAGCTGATGCAACCTTATTATTTACACTTCCCTTATTATTCTCTTTATATAGGATTGAAACTCTCTAGAGCTAACGCACCCTTATTCTTTACACTTTACTTATTGTTATTTTTATATAGGATTGATAGAATTAAACAACCCATGATCACATAGTGGTATTACTATAGTTTGGTAAAATTTTATCTCCTTTTCAAATTTAGAGAATTTAATCAGTTAAAATTAATGCTATTTGATATTTTCTAGTAAGTATTGCATTATATACATTTTACAATTTTTTATATAGTCTATTGTTTAAATCCAAATTTGTAGACACTCGAACTATCAAACTTGTTTCGGACTTACGAATTCGAATTGAGCTAAAATTTTGAGGGTAGATGCCTGACAAACCCTAGAACGTCTCCACCAATTTTTAGATCATTTGGAGCAACACAGATCCTAGCGCATCCCTATGTGTGAACAAGATTTTTGGCAAGTGACTGTGCGAGGGTTTCATCTGGGTTGAGTGCAAGCAGCTCCAGAGGTTGTTTTTCGGGGCCTTTGGGCCCTAGTGGCCAACATTTTTGTGGTTTTTGCTCAATATTTTAGCAGGATATGTTGCAGGGGACCCAATGTGGGTTAGAAATTTATCTTTCAATAGATCATGCGATGAACTTGATTGACAATGGCTTCCAATTTGCTGCACAAAACAAAAGTGAAAAGCATACCTTTCCTCGACATCTAGGGCATGGATTAAAGAGATCACGAAACAAGTTTCAAGCAACTGATCAAAAAATGGTTCAGATCTCAAGCGAATCTGGTGCTAAGGTGCACCCCCAAAATAAATCCACAATGGAAACCCCTTTCAAGGGCAAGGATTCCCAAGACTCGGCCCCAAAAATAAATTTTAGGGATGTCCTCCATGGTGGACAGCCTCAGCCTAATGCTAACATTAATCTTAGGGCTTCTCGTAAACCTCTAAGAATGCCTAAGATTGATCCGAGGAAAACTGAGTCAGGATGTCTTAGAGCAGCTGATGGAACTCCTATTGTTAAGCTTGATATGGGTGACATTCAGACTAGCATTGAAGATCTAGAAAAAAGAGGACTAATTTGTCGTTTCTTGGGTTTTCGTTCGAGCCTATCTGCTTTCAAAGTTTGGGCTGCAAAAAGCTAGAAAACTAAAGGTGAGTTACAAATCTCTATTTATCCAAATGGTTATTTTCTTGTTTTATTTGCTAATAATGAAGATAGAGAGAAAACATTTCAAGGGGGTCCCTGGTTCTTTGGAAGGGTAGGGCTTTTTATGAAGCCCTAGCATACTAAATTTAAAGTCGAAGAAGAGATGCCTTCTATAGGTCCCGTGTGGGTTAGACTCTTTGGCCTCCCAATTGAATTCTAGAATTCGATTATTTTTTCTTCAATTGGAAACTCTTTGGGAACTTTTATGATGATTATTGATTGTACTAAAAAATTTGAACATATTATTTATGCTCGGATTTGTGTTTTAATGGATTTTGACAAACCCCTACCTAAAAATATCACATTACAATTTGGGGAGGACACTTGGGAGCAAGTAGTGGACTATGAGAACATTCCTTTTCATTGTAGAATTTGCCATGAATATGGTCATTTGGCTAGTGTTTGCCCAAATAAAATTCTAGATCAAAAGAAAGAAGATACAAATTCAACAGGTTTCCAAATGCCTAAGAAGAAGAACACTCAGAAAAAACTAGTTATGAAGGATCAATCAAAGTTATCGGCTAATATGTTTGAAATTCTTTCCACAAATGATGCCCTAGGTGAGGAAGAGGAAATAATGGAAACAAAAATCTTAGAAACACAATTTAGAGATGAAAGGAATAACTCAGAGACAAACCAACAAATCAAAAGTTTTCAACAAAAAAAGGAGAAAATATACACAAGAAAAACAATCTTTTAAATGTTGAGACTTCAAATAATACAGGTCCCAAGATAGACTCTGTTGAACCTTCCAACAACAGTTTGACTTTGTACACGCATTCTTCAAGGTTAGAAGACATCCCGGATTCAATTGGAGTAAGTCAAGAAATAGGGAAAAAAACTGAAGATGGATTCTAATCAAAAGGTAGGTCGCAAGACCAATCAACATCATATGGTAAAAGAAGGTGAAAAGCTTGTAGAGGAAGGTAAGATTAATTCCCTTACCAACTATTTTAGCCCTAGTATTAATGAAGATCATCACTTGGAATATTAGAGGACTCAAAGGGAGTCTTTCAAAACAAAATGAAATTAGAAGAATGATTCAGATAAACCATCCTCATCTTGTTTTCCTTCAAGAAACGAAGATGTCAATAGAGGAAATGGATTCAATTGCTAGTAAAATTTGGCCAACTGGAAAAGTTGTTTTCCTCAGTTCCCAGGGGACTTCTGGTGGCATTGCTTACCTTTGGGACCCAAAAGAGGTAGTTATTCACCATATGGTTGGCAGTTGGGGTCTTTTGGCTATAGCTATTCAAAGTAGACATTCCAACCAAATTATGCTTTGCATAATTGTTTATGCTCTGACTTCTTTGGAGGAAAAGAGAAGACAGTGGAAGGATATAACTTATATTATCTCTCATTTTCCTAAAGCTTGGATCTTGATAGGAGGATATTTCAATACCATCCTCTCTCTAGATGAGAAAATGGGAGGAAATAGAAATTTGGATAGGAGAACTGACCTCATGAATGAATATATTGCAAACCTTCATCTTGTGGACATCCAACCAGATAATGGCCTTATGACTTGGTCTAACATAAGGCAAGGCTTAGCTTGTATCATGGAGAGATTGGATAGGTTCCTACTCTTTGATCATTTCTTAATCCATGGTCACATTCCTAAAGTGAAGACTCTTAACAATGTTGGTTCAGATCACTAGCCAGTCATGGTGGAAATTTGGAAAACCAATGTGAGTTTCTCTCCTTTTTAATTTCTAGTTAATGTGGCTTAGAGACAGTTCCTTCAGACCTCGAGTGCAACAATGGTGGAAGGAAGGTAAACCAAGATATGGGACTAAGATGTACTGTTTTTCCAAAAGGTTGCAATATATTAAATCCAAAATCAAGACTTGGAACTGGAAGGAGTTTGGGGATGTTCAACAAAAAAACATGAAGTTATTGCTCAACTTGAAAATTTGAATAAGAAAATCTATTTAGATGGCCTCACAGAGAGTAGAAGTACAGATGAAATTAGACTCACAACTCAGTTAGAGGAATGGGAAAAAAGAGAACTCTTATGGAAGCAAAAATCTAGAATTCAATGGCTCAAAGAAGGAGATCGAAACACAAATTTCTTCCACAAATCTCTTCTAGCTCGAAGATCTCACAACTTTATTTCTTCCCTAAATTCAGATTTTGGAGAGGTTGTCTACACTTGGGATGGCATGAACTCTATTGTTGTGAATTACTTTTCCAATATTTTTGCTGCTACTCCTCTTGACTCAACTTCTCAACAAAATGTTCTTCAAGTGATCCCTTCTCTTATCACTTCTAAGGAGAACTCTATTTTGACTACTCCTATTACTATTAATGAGCTTCAACAAGTGGTTTTTAAAATGCAAAAAGGGAAAACCCCAGGTCCTGATGGTTTTCCCATTGAGTTCTACCAAGAGTTCTAGGATATCCTTCATGTTGATTTATTAGAGGTGGTGGAAGAAGCTAAGAAAGCCAAAGAAATTTTGAAGGTTATCAATAAAAATTATATAACTCTTGTCCCAAAATCTCAAGAGGCTTATCATATCTCAGCTTTTAGACCTATTGCTTTATGTAATGTTCTTCTCAAAATCATTACTAAGATCATGGTAGAAAGGTTGAAGCCTCTTTTGCATAAGATTATTTCCCCTGAACAAGGAGGTTATGTGGAAGGGCATCAAATAGTGGATGAGATAGTTCTTGCTCAGGAAGCCATCCATTCCATGGAAATGCAAAAATCTCCTTCTATGTTCATTCATTTAGACTTATCCAAAGCTTATGATAGAGTGGATTGGCACTTCCTTATCAAAGTTTTGAGGCAATTTGGTTTCTCTCAAGATTGGATGGACTGGATTATGGGTTGTATCTCTTCAGTATCCTACTCAGTTCTTATCAATGGTAGGCCTTCACAATTATTCCCAGCTTCTAGAGGTATTAGGCAAGGTGACCCCCTCTCCCCTTATTTATTCATCATTCTTGTTGAATGCTTGGGTAGGACTATAACCAAAAATAGAGACAAGAAAACCCTTGAGGGAGTTACCATTGCTCATGGAGCTAGGCCTATATCTCATATTCAATTTGTTGATGACTCTACTCTATTAGGTAAAGCTACAGTTAAGGAAGCTTCTAAAATTAAGCAAATCATTAGCTATTTTTCTAAGGCTACCGAGCAATTGATCAATGAAGACAAGTCTAAAGTCATTTTATTTCACTACTCTACCAGACAGGAATCCATGGTCTTGGATAAATTAAGATATAAGAAGACCTCCCTTCCGATCACTTATTTAGGCATCCCTATCAATACTCAAAGATAGAAAAATAAATACTAGAATTGGTTGTTGGACAAAGTTAAGAAGAAAATTGGAAAGTGGACCAATAGGTGGCTTTCTTTTGGGGGTAGAATTACCTTGGTAAAATCTATCCTTCAAGCTATACCTATTTATGTTTCTACCATGTTGAATATCCCAAAGGTTGTTCTTCGAGAATTGGATCAAATTAATCATCGGTTCCTCTGGAGTGGTACTAAGGAGAAAAGAAAATGGGCCTTGGTGAAATGGGACACTTTATGTCTTCCTAAGAATGAAGGGGGTTAGGATTTCGATCTGCTATTAATAACAACAAAGCTTTAGCTACTAAATTGTATTGGAGGATTTTACATAACCCCAATGCCCTTTGGGCCAATAATCTTCATGCTAAATATGTTGAGAACAAAAGTCCTGAAGACCTTGTTCGCTATCAATTGCCTACCAAAGGTTCTCCCATTTTAGCGGTTCTTAAGACTAGTGAGGATTTGATTAAGAAAAAGTTATTTTGGATCATTCATAATGGTCAGCAAGTAAATTTTTGGATAGATTCTTGGGATGGTCACCAACCTTTGATAACTCAATTTCCTGATTGGAGGCCTTGGATGGAGGAGCTTCACCGAGCTAATTGGATAAAGGTGGCTAATTACTATCGATACCATACTGGTAATTCAGAGGTTGGTAGATATTGGATCCCTATTGAGGACTAGCCTATTCAAATTCTAAAAATTCAAAGACAAGACATCCAACGCATCCTGCATATGAGATCTCTCTCTTGGTCCCATGATAAAGATTGTTTTGGATGGAACAACACTACTAAGGGTGAGTATTCAGTTGCTCAAGGTTATTTGACCTTATGCCATAATAATCCCAACCAATTTTATGACATATTTTCTCAATTGTGGGCTCAAAAGCTCTAGCCTAAGGTGAGGTTCTTTACTTGGATTTTATTGCATCGTAGGGTGCTAACTGGTGAGCAACTTATGAAACATGGTTTTCATGGCCCTTTTAGATGCAAAATGTGTGGAGAGAATGTGGAAACTCTTAGCCATATTTTTATTGAGTGTACCTTAGCCTCTGAGCTATGGAGGAGAATGGCCATCTTACTTGGCTTACAATGGTCCAATTTTTCTACTTTTGAACAACTTTGGAGGGATTGGCCTAAACAGGAGGGTGTTGATCATTTCATTAGGCAATTAGTTTGGATGGGTTCTACCATTCTACCTTGGAATATCTGGAATGAAAGGAACAACCAGATTTTCAATCAAGAAAGAAAGGATATTCACTATATCTGGCAAAATACCATTGCCAACTTAGTTGAATCAGTCCAACAACTCCTTAATCACCCCCAAAACTCCCACCAAAGATGGGATCAAGTGATGCAAATATTGAATATTAACTCTTCTAAGGGCAACCGACTTAAAGGGAATGTGAGTAATTGCAAGATGGAAAGAACAAGGAATTGGCAGCCTCCTCCTAAGGATTATGGAAAAGTCAATACCGATGGAGCCTCTAGGGGGAACCCTGGAAAAGCTAGTGCAGGAGGAATTGGTAGACTTTCAGATGGCTCCTTGGTTTTCACTTTTGTTGAGAATTTGGGTATCCTTTCCAATAACCTTGTTGAGGGGTATGGTATCCTCAGAGGCCTTCAAGAGGCTGCTAAGGTTGGATGGGAAAAGGTGTTGGTTGAATCTGACTCCCAACTCATGATTAATCTTCTGAAGACTCCTAAGAATCATAAGGTTGATTGGAGAATAAAAAGAATTGTTGAGAAGATTCAATTAATCCAGATGGGCTTTTTGAAAGTGGATTACAATCATGTGGTCAGAGAACAGAATAGGAGTGTTGATGCTTTAGCTAATTGGGCATTGGACAAAGGTGATCTTACTTGCTACGACCACCCTCCCAGATGGTGGGCTTCACAAATAAGGGAAGCTCTACTTTTTATCCTTTCTTTGGATGGCTCCAGTACTAGAGGTACCTAGTTCCTTTTTGCTTTGTTTTTGCTTCTCTTTGGTTCGATCAGGGTATTTTAGTTCCCTAGCTTAGACATATCTTTCTTATGTTTCCTCTATTGAATCTTGCCTTAAAAGTATTTTGGCCTAGAAAGGTCGTAGTTGTGTTTTGTTTTTTTTTTTTCTTTTTTTTAGTTTTTTGAGGGGTGTGTGTTTTTTGTACTATTTTATTTTTGTGTTTTTTTTTTTTTTTGTTGTTTTTGTGTTTTTTTCTTTTTTATGTTTTTGTTGTTTTTCATGTTTTTGTTTTTTGTTTTTTGTTTTGTTTTTATTTTTTTAAGTGTTTGTGTGTTGTTTTATTGTTTTTATGGTTTTCTTATGTGTTTTGTTATTTTTTATTTTTTATTTTATTTTATTTTTTTATTTTATTTTTTAGTTTTTTGTTGTTTTTATGCTTTTATGTTGTTTTTGTTTGTTTTGTGGTTTTTATTTTTTTGTTTGTTTGTTTGTTTGTCTTTGTTTTTTGATGTTGTTGTGTTTGTTTGTGTTTTTGTGTTTGTTTGTTATTGTTTTTGTTGTTTTAGGCATGCTCGTTGAGTGTGCCGAAGGGGGAAGGCCAGGTGCGAGCCCTAGGCGTTTTTGGTGGAATAGATACCTCTGCCTCCTTGGGACTTACCCAAAAGTGGCATCCCATTTGGGGTGTTTTCCACAAACAAAAAAAAATTGTAGACATCCAATTTGAAGGGCATTGTCAAAGTCTCCAAACTTACCAACATCTTAATCAATCAACCAATCAAGCATCCAAACCAAATTAATTATCTCAAAGTTAAATATAGGAGCATTTATTTCTCCCAAAAGCAAAAACGCTAGGACTTGAACAATATAGTTGACAATGCTTTTGCTCCTTAGGAACACTTTTACATAAACTTCAAATTTTCACCGCTTCCTACCCAAAATAACTAGCAACACTCATCTTAACATTAACACTAGGATCATTAACACCGCTAGTGCCATCGCTTCCAAGTCTACTTACTATTAGACCCTAAAGGAAAAGATTGACATTTAGTACCTTCTAAACCGCCTAAAAAAATTAGATCTGATCACATCAGTCTGCAACATCAGCAACAATCCAAAGCCCCAAAATTTCTCTTTTCTATCTTGAATTCATTAATTGCATGTTGATTCTATTTTAAAAACTTACCTTTAAACAATCCCATCAACTTCAATGCATCCTCCAAAGAGCCATGGCTTCCTATTTAGCCTTTGGGGGAGCCCAACCAACGAAATTTCTTAGATAGCAAAGCCCTATCAAATTGATTGTCATCTTGTGCAATAGCGAAGCCCTATCAAATTGAATATGGATCTCATGCAGTTGTGAAACTCTCAATCATAAAAATGAGGGGCTATCAACCAAAGGCATATCAAGGCAAAAAGCTTGCTTGGTTGTGCTCTCTCTGCTTTTGGCTTTATCATATCTTTATCTTTTACATTTTATAATCATTTGATTATTGCATGCTAACTTATTCAAACAGCATATCTATTTATTGTTTTGTTTCATGGCATTGCTAGTTTGTATCTCTTTACTATCGATCAGACTATCATACCATCTCTGTCAGGACCCCTACACCTCTGAGTTAAGGATCTTCATGAATCAATTGAAAAAACACAAATATGTTGTTTAAACATATTCTATCGTATTTGTAGACAAAAGCATTGTTGACTTGCAGGTTCAGTGGCACTAATGCCCTCTATTTTTGCTATAGCAAAAATTGACTTTATAGTCACTGAAAGCAAAAGTGTTTCCAACTAACAAAAACATCAATGACACTTCCACCACTAAGCACACAATCAATATTTTATCATTTCAACAAGGGTTTAATGTTAGTCAAGGAAGCCATATACTCTCCACTGACCTAGGCAAACACCTTTACTACTAACTTACCTATTTTGTAGGTTAGCACAATCGCCATCAGACTATAGTAGCACCAACAATGTTTCTACAAATCAACACTTCTATCATTAGTGCTTTTGAATGTCAACATTACTTTTGTCACTATAATAAAAATAAGGTTCTAAGTTCCAATCTTTCATTCTTGTTGTTTTAAATCATAAATGTCTATTATCTATTCTATATTTTCTTTTGTTTTCAATATTTTATGTTTTATCCGTTAACAGGCAAAAGTGGAAAGGAAGGAACAAGTTAGCATTAATAGCATTACGGGACCAACCACAATATTGCATCTCGT
This sequence comes from Wollemia nobilis, assembly GCA_028583015.1. Taxonomy (NCBI): domain Eukaryota; kingdom Viridiplantae; phylum Streptophyta; class Pinopsida; order Araucariales; family Araucariaceae; genus Wollemia; species Wollemia nobilis. The sequence continues at coordinate 18,999,095 of JAQPPZ010016473.1, forward strand.
CAAAATGAAATTGCAGTCACGTTAGGGTCACGTTAGGACTTGTCTTGACCCTTAGGGCTTGTCTGTTGCATCATCTTCTTGAACCCTACTCTAAAAAGAAATTGTAATATTATTTATCATTGAAAATCAAAAGCATTTAGTTTATAGGGCCTATTTGTTGCATTGATCAAAGCATTCATAGCTAGGACAATATTAGATTAAGGTTAAGCTTGTCAAATTAAGAGAAACATTGGTGATCTCTAACCTAATCCATAAACCCCTAGACTTAGGCTCAACAAAATGCCCCTATCCTCGAGATGAGAGAGGGAAGACACTACGGACCCGATACATTCGAGGTGCCTAGTGATTTTATCCCGTTGTCATAAAATCTGAATGCATTATATTAAAATAAGATATTTTGTTTTTGCTTATGTGAATCTGTTGCAGGTTCTAAGTTTTGGCGAATGAAAGTTTAAAGAATATGAAAGAGAAAGTGTGGGTGTGAGGATATTAGTTGCATCAAAAGAAATTTGAGCAAGTAGTTTGAGGACCAGCAAAGAGACAAGGCTTAGCTCATTGAAACCAATATCAAGGTTACCTCTTTACATACTCAACTTCCTTAACAATTTTATACATAGCATGAGCTACAAAAACAACATGAATTACGAGGAATTGTATTTGTAGGGTCATCTATCTAGCAAGGAAGAGGAAATTGGCAATATATGAGTTCAACATCCATTTTCCAAGTTAGATAGGCCAAAGACAAGATCCACAGTAGTAAGGAAGAGATTAAATTCGAGCCATCAAAGAAAATATAAAAATAGGATTTGTTATCTTCTTTGCATGTTTATATGATGATTGGTTTCTTACAATTATCACGGTCTAAGAATTATTTTTAATACACATTTAAAATAAATTGATATCAAAACTATGGAAGAACAATTGGTTATAATGAATATTGATGGCACCTTATAAAACAAGTCATAAGAGTAGCTACTACACAAGGCAGCTAAGTAAGAATATTTAGCCACATAATGAGTTGTTGATTTGGGAATCTATTCTCTAGATCCTAATCGTACCCTTTCATCTGATATTACCATCCTTTAGAGTGCAATGTCATATATATATATTTAAGTATTAAATGATGATTTGAATTCATTTGTATCAATGCTTGGAGTGCCATGTTTTTGAACCATGTAATTTCTTGATATAAAAATAAATATGAAACAAGATCCCTTGTAAAAAGCCTCCAAAGTTTGCCCATGTATATATAAAAAGCCTCCAAAGTTTGCCCATGTATATATAATTTCTTCTAAACATGTCACCAATCTAATCTATCACTTGGAACAAACTAAAAATTAAAGATATTAGATTGCAGAATGATTAATAGATAGAGATACTCATAACAAAAGGCAACAAAATAGCATGGGGTTGATCAAACTAATAATTAAAGATATTAGATTGCAGAATGGTAATAGATAGAGATACTCAGAACAAAAGGCAACAAAATAGCACAGGGTTTTTATTTGAAAAGCCATATTAGATAGCTTCCATTTATCAACTTGCATACACTATATTCATCTAATTCTATAGTATTAAATAGTTAACAAATATTCATGTCCATATTCATGAAAAACCTTACATCTTCCAAATTTGTTCTAAAGTATTAAACCACCATGAAATAAACATTTCAATCACATATACACAACTTTAAAATCAAACATGCACGCTCCTGAGATATTTCCATTTTCCTAACTCATTCTCAAGTGTCGGATAAATAAATTATAAACAAACATTTCAATCATACACAATGTAGTAGGGTTGTACATACCCACTCCACACCCATACCCAATACTCAGGTTTAGTCCTGGATACATTGTGTGTATTACAAACAGCACCTCTACGAATTAGGGAGCGGAGTTTTACCAAGAACCCAGAACCCAAATCAAAAACCCAAATAATTTGATTTGAGACATTAAATCTGATAGCTGGGTAGGGTGCGTAGGCAGCTGCAGACTACTACATTAGATTAAAAAAATAAATAAATCCTGACTCAATGATAAAGACAAAACAGTAGAACTGCAGAATACTATGTTGATAGTATTTTGTTTAAAGATGCCTATAATGTCAATGACAAAATGTTTTCTAATACAAGTAGAATAGTACATACTAGTCTTGTAAATGTATATTCAGGACCTTGATCATTAATCTTATGAAACACTTGGCTGAGGTATGCCAATATTTTTCATTTAGAGACAATTTAAAATTATAAAATTCTGGAACTAAGAAATCTTTATGATCAATATTTGTTGTTAATTTTGATCTTTATGAATAACATGAGTAATCTTCTTCATTGATATATTAATTTTAGATTTTTTTTAAAATAGTATTATAGTTTTATTATATTTTATTTTTTATATACATTTTAGTCTATCGCATCCATTTCCACACCAAATTTTCAAAGGTACCACATCCTATACTCGTTGGAGCACCACAAACCCTAATCCCTTGCTTTGTTGTAAGGGAAAGATGACATTCACTTGATTAAGATGTTAATATTTTGTGATCTTTTACAAGTTTAGCTTTCCACCATATTGCATATGGTATTTCTTCCCCTAGAAGTTGGCAGCTATAGGATTAAATCTTTATTATATAGTTAACAATTAGATGAGACGTTTGTTGTTCATAGATAGGTATATCATGATGTTTCTCTAACAGTGGTATAACAGTCCCGACAAAGACATCACAGCCAAGATTAGAGCCAAAAGCTTAAGGGTGACTTCGAGTTTAGGCTATACGAAACAATGCAAATTAATCAAGATATATCAGCTTAAATTCTAAGATGAAAATATTAAAGGTTAAAAAAACATACATTATTAATTAATCCATGGTAAATATGCCTATATATGTTTTACCTATCACAGCCAAGATTAGAGGAATGCAAATTAATAAAGGTAGATCTGCTTAACTTCTAGGATGAAAATATTAAAGGTTAAAAAAACATACATTATTATTTAATCCAATGTAAATATGCCTATATATGTTTTACCTAGTCCATATAATGCCCTCTTTAGCATTAAATTAATTAATTCAAAAAAAAACACTATGCCAAATTACCATATTAATAAGCAATCCTTGCCATAATCCACTCGAACATCTCACATGGAAAGACACAAATCCATTAGGACATTAATGAAACAAAACTGTAAATAACAATTTACACCACTACTAGACTAAAATAAAAGCTAAAATATTAACATTAATTATTTAAGATAAAATTGGCAGCAACCTCTACCATCCTCTTTACAAGATGTAAAGATTCAAAGTACAAAAAGAGGATAGTATTAGTGCCCCATACTTCATATACAATTTATAGTGGCAACCTCTACTATCATGTACAAGATTGATGCAAAAGGCCAGTAACCGTATGATATACACTTTATTGAATACTTTCAAAAAGATTGTGGATTTTGAAATAATAAACCAAACATTTTTCAAACAAGGCAAGGTTTCCAGACCCTGCCAAAACTTCCACAGACATTTAGTACGGTGAGAAGTGTTCAAGATCTGGATGAGTCCCACGTCCAGGCGGACGACGTTGATCCCTGAAAAAAATCAGGAAAATAGAGAAGCACTTCAGAAATTGTTCTAGCTTCTGCATCCCTAAGCAACTTATACTGATGTACAATTTTTCTAATCATTCTAGCTTTTGTAAGATGAGGTAGTGGCTTTCAATTTGATATAACTCTCATCATTGGTGGTAATATAAACTGACATTTTGTTCAGGAAAAAAATAAACCTAATTAGTTCATCATTAAACAGACATTTCTACTACCTGATAAATCGATTAGGCTCAAAACCAGGAACGCCTGGGGGGCCAAATGGATCAAACCGAGCACCAGGTGGTACACCCCTGTTTCAGCATCACATCAAATCATAAGCTACATAGTTTTGATGTTATAAGAGGGATAACAAAAATATATATATATTATGTCTAAGTTCATTGCAATAATGAAAATTAAATACATACCGAACTTCTCCTCGAAAAAATGGTCCTTCATCGCCACCAATACCAATATTGCCCCAGCGTGGATCGTTGGGTCCTGCCAGTCAAAATTTGCAAGAAAGTTCAGATCAAGCAAACACTGATACTTGTTGGAATCCGATGCGTGTGTTATGGTTAAAAGAATGAAATTTATACAAACTAGTGGCATAATTTTCGAAGTAATACACAAAACAAAAGAGATGTACTAACCTAAAAGCATGCCACCACCCATCCCATTGCCACCTCTGCAGTTTCACCCAATACAAATTCAGTGGTAGTATTTGTAATGCATATAACATGGCCTAAATTTTTCATAAAATTCCAAATAAAAGTCCATAATTGCACCATTTAAACTACTTATAAACATGCAGCATCATGAAATCCATTTAAATTGAAGAATTTGCATCTGAGGAAATTTCATAATTAAGGCAAATGCTAGCATAGGAGTACTACCTTCTAGGATATATGCCAGCCCCAGGGCCAGGGAAAACATCACTGCCGCCAACTGCGGGAACAGGAGGATATATAAGCCTGTTTCAAAAAACAAGAGAAAATAAGATAAAATAATTGTAAATGAGAAAACTTAATGCTGCAATATTGAATGAAATATATCATTAATGATTAAAGGAACATATATATTGTACAGAATTTTATCCTTGGTTTTCAAAAAATTAAGTATAACGCTGTTAATACTTGGGCAAAGTTAAAAATGTCTTTTTATGCAATTTGAATTGACTATATACAAATTTGGGGGAAAAAAAACAATCTGACTTGCTGATAATCAGCTAAAGATTATATAAGTTTTCAATTCTCAATTCAAAATTAAGGATCTTATAGTCTTGACAAAACCTAATAAAGCCTTTGGAAATAATATGTAGTTTGAAGAGAGAACAGAATATTATATTGAATATAAATGAATCTCACAATCAGTAGTGTGGTTGCTATTAAAATATGCAAAATGCTTGTCAGTCATGTCCTTACCATCAGGAATTGCAATCTAGAAAGAAATGTTCCATACAGTGAAGAACAAATCATATTGGCATTCTGGAGAAGAATCTGATAATGTTCCTAAATCAAGGTACTGATGACAAGGACATTGACTATGCATTTCAGCACACTTCAATAATATATTCGGACAAATCTCAGTATAGCATTCAGGTTCAAAAAACACTGAATTTGTTGCATTAGTTAGGTTAGCAAGAGCAGCTATATCTCAAACTTGCCACAACAGGAAACATGCCATGGGGTTGGAGGGTTCCAACCACTTGAACAGTGGCAATAATTTTAGAGGCGTAATTATCAAAACTAGATGGAAGACATAAGAATTGAAATTAAAACTAATTTTTATGAAGGATTGCAATGTAAGTTGCTACTAACAAAAGCAATTGGTAAAGAGCATAAATGTGAAGCTCAAACAAATTGCTCCAGACAAATGATATTTTAGAAAGTGTCCCAAGCAATCAAATTCCAAATCAATAATCTCTTTAATCAAAGGAGGTCTCTGAACAATCTACAAGAGCAAGTTAACAAAGGCACATCATAACAACGTTGTCTCTTTAGAGAAGGAATCAATATCATTACATCCACTTGATTATGCTTAGATGAAAAAATTTAGTGGCAGCTTCAATGAGATACAAAATCAAATTAAAGAAGTGTGAAGAAGACCTGGTCAGGAAAGAATTGCATAAAATCTGGATAGTCAAAACAAAATTAAAAGGACCCTATTAGATATTCCAGACCCGTATATCTTTCTAGGAGTAAGAGGACATAGTGAGATATGTCACACTTTAAAAGCAAGCTTGGCAAAAGGTGGCAAAAGGTGGCAAAATGGAAAAATGAGTGCAAGTATATATTAGGAGTAAAAGCACTTATGATGGCAAAAGAGCAAATGAATCTACAAGATCAGGAGAGCAAACTATTCAAAACAATCCCATGGAAAAATGATTTAATGAAAGGGGTTGATCTAGAATACATTGGTTACTCTTTGGGAAGAAGAATGATGGATGCGGTAGTGGCAAAATCAGACACATGAAGGATTGGGAAGAAGAATGATGGATGCGGTGAAAGTTTGGTCATTCTTTGCAAAGAAGAATGAAGGGTGCAAGTTGTGACAAATTAGAATACATGCAAGGAATTCTCATGTCAAAGAAAGAAAGATGGCTGAAAAACTTTAAAATATATATTCACATACAAGGCGAATCCATGGCAACCAACCAATAAGAACAATGACAATAATCAAGCCCTTTCTCTAATTATTGTTTTTTCATGCTCATAACTCTAGAACAGAATGAATTGGCAATTGCAGATGCTCACATTATATGGCTAAAGATGGATCAAAATTCTCTTCATTTTATAAAGACAGATTTTGGTGGCAAATAACTACTCCTGGTACTAATGGTTTTGGTGATGCTAAATGTGGGAATGGGATTATTAAGGATGTCAACCATGTTCCTAAAATGTCTCGTAGCTTGCTATTTGTGTCTAAAAGCACTCAGTCTAGCAAAACGGTGGAATTTTGGCTTACAAGATACATGATCAAGGTATATGAAATAGATACACTATGGTGAATTCCATGTACTTGATCCAATAAACAAAACGTCTAAATTTACAACATTTGACAAGAAGAAAAGAATGATGGGCATAGAACGATATTTCGTGAAATCAGAGAGAGCTAGGGTTCGACATGGCAGGTTCATGAAATCATGGATGCAACCTGGGTGCAGTTCTTTACCTGAATGCAGTGAGAATTGGTGGGCGCATGCAACCTGGATGCAGTGAGAATTGGTGGGTGCATGAAACCTGGATGCAGTTCTTTACCCCTGCATGCAGGCTCAAGAGCCCAGATTGTCTAGTTTCAAGGCTTCTTCCGTGCATGCACTGAACTTTTGGTCAAACATTTCATTGTCGTGTAAAGGTTTCCAGTTGCAAAGGGAGGTACTATTCAGAGTTATTCCTTTTTTTCTGTGTGTGTGGTGGTGGCTTTCTCTCTTTCGGATGGCAGCCTCTTCAGGGGGCCTGCCACCTCCCTCTTTTCGATATGTGGTGCAGAACAAAGGTACTAAAGGAGAAAGTGGGAGCTCTTCGAGAGGTATTAAGCATGCAACTATTAAAGAGAGAAAAAGACGAGATCACACAACCCTTAGCCCTCAATAAATGCCTGGAAAAAACTATAGAGTTACCGTGATTCAATGTATAACCAAAATCCTTTAAACAAGGAATTTCCTATTTATCCGAGTGGGCATTAATTTGCCGCTGGAGCAGGATCTGCAAAATTGGATAAGGAAAGTCTGGAAACTGAAGGGAGATGTAGAACTTAAACTCTGTCCTAAAGGCTTCTTCATAGCCATTTTCAGCTGCTTGGAGGATAAGGAGAGGATTCAAGATGGGGGCCCTTACTTCATGGCAAGGGCAGGTCTTTTTATACGGAACTAGACCATAGGTTTTGATCCCAACAAAGAAAATAGGATTTGATCCGCTCTGGGTGCGGCTGTATGCTCTCCCTCTAGAATTCTGGAATGAGGAAAACTTGAAAGGAATTGGAGAATATATAGGAATGTCCAAAGTAACTAAAGAGGCTTATGTAACTTCCTTTGCCCGAATTTGTCTCTATGTAGACCTGTTGTGCCCTCTTCCGAAGGCAATTACTGTAAGTGCAGGGGATTATAAGTGGAACCAAGACCCAGATTATGAGAATGTGCCCTTTCGATGCAGATTTTGCCATGCTCATGGCCATATCCTGTGGAACTATCCTGCCCTTAAGCAAAAAGTAGAGGAGATAGAGAAAAAGAAGGATCCAATAGGGAAGAAGGAAGAGTGGAAATCTCCAAAATTGGCAAACAAAAAGGATAAACAGGTGTGGCAGAAGAAAGGGGAACAAAAAAATCAACAAACAAACAAATTTGCGGTTCTGCAAGAGACAAACCAAGAGATGGAGGAATCCATGCATATCCCTCGAGAGGAACATGAACAGACAAACAAGGGAGTATACACAATGGAAATTCTTGCCGCGCAATCAATGAAAGATCCTGAAAACCCAGAGTAAGGGGATTTAATCTAGAGGAATCCCCAGGTAAGGTTGAGCAGCAAAGATACTCCGATGAATGCTAATGAGCCTATTCAACACGAAAAGATTTTGGGTGAAAGATCCTCACACCCTCTCTTGAAGGGGCCTTGTCAACTAGAAAAGGAAGAGATTGGCCAAACCCACCTGCAACAAAGACCTATTCCTGAAAATGTGGTAACCCCTAGTGTACATGATCTTTCTATTGTCCCTTTCAATTATAGTATCTCGCAGACCTTGAATCTTGAAAGAACTAAAAAAGAGGACACTGAAGAAGTGAAGAGGAGGAAAAAATCAAAAGACTTTGGGAACCTCTCCCTGAGTGCTCTATGTTTGGGACTAAAGTCTACCTCATATACCGAAAGAAAGACAGACAAATAAATTCAGCTAAGGAGAGGAAGGAGATCTTTGACAGAGCTCCTGGAAGATACAGGGAAGATTTTCGTGCATTCTGGACTGGTGGTTCCCGAAATTACAGAGATTTTGACAGGAAAACCCTTCACAAGTGGTTCGCAATGAAGATCCTCTCCAAGAAGGACAGGCTTGGAGGGCCCAAACATAATTCTTCTTCAAGAAACCAAGCTGAATCTAGAAGATGACTCGTAAAACTGATCAAATTTGGAAAGGCGCAAAAGGTATGGCAAATGCAGCTAAGGGACAGGCAGGGGGTTTGGCGATTCTATGGAATCCTAGAAAGTGTATGCTGGTGGAATCCCTTGCAAGTAATTGGTGGATTTCTATTAAGTTCAGATTGGTCTCTTCCCCCCTCCAGGTCTGGGTCACGAACATTTATGGTCCTATTGATGCCCGTCACAAATTGGAATGCTGGAATAATATTCTCTTTTCTCATGACCAGTCTAGAAATGATAATTAGATCATTGGAGGAGATTTCAATGCTATTCGGAACCTTAGTGAGAAGAAGGCGGCAGGTAAGGAAACTGGACAAAAGCAGTGAAGACTTTGACTCTTTCATCTCTAGCCTCAACTTAATTGATGTGGCCCCAAAAGAGGTAGAGTACACCTGCAACAACAGAAGAGTTGGGAAGGCCTTTGTGGCCGAGAGATTGGATAGATTCCTTGTTACTGAGAGTTGCCTTAAGGCATCTTTTGTCACTGAGTCCATTATCTTACCGAGCTCTCTCTCAGACCATTGGCCCATTTCCATAAGTTTGAATATTTCAAACTGCCCAAGATAGTCTCCCTTTAATTTTTGAAGGCATGTGGCTTCTTCACCCTGATCTGGAAGAGAAAGTTAGGATCTAATGGAGAGAAGCAAAGCCAAATTGGGGCACTAATATATACCTTCTAGCAAAAAGACTCAGTTTTATCAAGAGGAAAATAAGTATCTGGAACAAGGAAGTCTTTGGGGATATTTTAAAACAAAAGGAAGCCCTGGATAAGATCCCTCTTCTTCAACAACAGATGGAGTCCCATGGGCTTACTGAGGCCCTTCTTAGCTATGAGAATGACCTCAGTAGATGAGTGGATGAACAAGAGTTGAACGAAGAACTTTTCTCGAAACAAAAGTCATGTATTCACTGGCTGAAGGAGATAGAAACTCTGCCTTCTTCCATCAACCCACTATCCAACGCAGGAATTTGAACAGAATTTCCAGATTGACTAACCCTGAGGGAGAGATCACTGAGGACTCTCAAGAGATTGGCCTTTTGGCAGAGAACTATTTCAGATGCCTCCTAACTAAATCTCTGATAGAAAGAATACAAGCAAGAGAAAGATTCTTGTCTACCATTCCCTCGATGGTCACCTGAGAGCAAAATGAAAGTCGTACTAAGATTGTTAGTCTGGAAGAGTTGGAAGATGCTATTTTCAGCCTAAAAAAAGGGAAATCTCCTGGGCCTAATGGCTTTCCCATCGATTTCTACCAGTACTAATGGGATATCATTAAGAATGATATCCATCAGGTGGTGGAGGCTCGTAACTCTAAGCAAATTCTGAGAACCCTAAACTCCACTTTCATGACTCTAATCCCTAAGACCCATCAAAATACTCGTTTGGAGAACTTAAGACCCATCTCCTTGTGTAATACCACTTACAAAATTATTGCTAAAGTGATGGCTAACAGACTCAAGAAGATTCTTAACTCAATCATTTCTCAATAGCAAGGAGGATTTGTGCATGGTAGACAAATCCTGGACAGCATCCTCATCGCTCAAGAAACTGTCCACTCCATGAAGAATAGCAGATCTAGGGGGATGCTTATTAAGTTAGACATGGCTAAAGCTTATGATTGGGTTAATCGAACCTTCCTTTTAAAAATCTTGGAAAGCTTTGGCTTTTATCATGAGTGGATTAAGTGGGTGAAAGCGTGCATCTCCTCGATCACAGTGGTAGTCTTGGTAAATGGTTCTCCTACTAGGTTCTTTGCTCAGTCAAGGACTACATTCCTTGATTGAGATGAAGGAGGTGTTCGAAGAGGACGGTTGGAGCCGAGTCAAAGACTACATTCAGGACCATCCCATTCCCCATGAGAGACCGGTAGGGTGGTGCTTCGATTCTGGAAAGAACCTCGGTCCTGGCTTGGTCAAATAAGGGAAAAACTTTGGGGAATCATCTCTAGCAGGAAGCTTTCTTACTGCAAGGACCCAAACTTGTTAAGCTAGGGGAGGATCGGAGACGGAAATTTTACTTCCAAGAAAGCTTACAATTTTCTTATGGAACCAAACTTCAATGTGGATAGGAATCAGATCTAGCAGAGAATATGGAGGAAAGGTGTTTGGCCAAAGATCTCAATTTTTGTCTGGTTGGTGGTGCAAGACAAAATCTTAACTAGTAATAACTTGATGAAGAGAGGCTACTATGGCCCCTTCAGATACCGAAATTGTGAAGCCGATGTTTAAACCATCGACCTCTCTTCATCTCTTGCCCCTTTGCTCAGTCCCTCTGGCGGGACTTTGCAAACTCTTGGAGAGAGCCCCTCTACAATTTTCAGACTATAAGGGATCTGATTTTGGAGTGGGTTGGCCGAAATTCTGATCCTGACTATATCAAAGCCATCTAGGAATGGACCCCCGCTTACATTATTTGGTTGATTTGGTTACAGAGAAATAAAATAATTTTCAGGGAGGAAAGAATCCTCCCATTCCAAACCTATCTTTATGTTCAACGGGTGGTAGCTGAATCCATTTTGGTCAAGCAATGGGAGGATTGGGATAAACCCCTAGATAACAATCTTAATGATATCAAGAACAATGGTTGGGCCAGCATTTAGATGAGAAAAGCATTTGGTGCCCAATCAAGAAAAATAAAAACTTAAAGAATCTTACAAAAATCAGCCTGCAACCTCCCCATAAAGGGTTTGTCAAGTTCAACTTTGATGGTGCGTCCAGGGGACCCGGGTAAAGCTGGTGGGGGTGGCATTTTCGTGATGACCAAGGGAATATGAGAGATTTTTTTTTAGCTTTGAAGATACCACTAACAATCATGTTGAGGCACAGGCCCTCCTTTAAGGGTTGATGTGGAACTTTAAACAAAATTGGCAGAAAATTTACGTTGAAAGGGTTTCCTAGGTGATCATCAACCAATTACAAGACCAAAAACGGTCTTCCTCACTCTCTAACTAGAGGCTGGGGATATTATTCAGACTATAAAAGAACTCCGACACTCGTTTTTGTCCCTGGAGTACTTTCATGTGCGGAGATCTACAAACAAGGTGGCTAATGCTATTGCTAATTGGAGAGTGGATAGAGGTCTGAGAGATATCACCTAGATCAACCAGTTTGTTGACATGGATGCTCCTGAGGACACCAAGCGCAGAATTATTTCTCTTATCAATAAAGATAATGAGGGTACTGCTAGCGCTAGTCATGGTGAAATCAAGGTTGGAGATAGCCTTATGACTGCTGCAATCTGCATGAGCCTTGAGTAATTGGGTTTTTGTCGACCTTTTTGGCCGATACATGCACGGCTTGTTGGCTGATTTACATTGGGCTAGGCATGTTCTTTGAGTGTGTCGAAGGGGGCAGGCCAAGTGCGAACCTTGGGCAATTTTGGTGGAACAGATACCCCTGCCTCCTTGGGACTTACCCGAAAGTGGCACCCCGAAAGGGGTGTTTTCCACAAACCCAAAAAAAACAAGAAAAGAATGGAGTTATAATGTTTGGTACAAGAGAAATAAAAAGAAGGCAAAATTATAAAGTGGAAACCACAAGATGTGGAGTTGGTCAAATTGAATTTTGATGGAGCGTCTAAAGGAAATCTAGGACCAGTAGGAGGAGGAGGAATAATTAGAAATAATAAAGGAGAGATTTTGTCTCATTATGCTTTCAAAAACTGGATTTTAGACAAATAATGAAATTGAAGCTTGGGCAGCTTTGGAAGGGTTAAAAATATGCAAACAAATGAAATGGAATAGAGTATGGATGGAAGGTGATTCACTCATAGTAATAAATGCAATTTTGAGGAAAGCAAAGGCTCCATGGAACATATAAGAGATAATTGTGGAAATTCAAGACCTTGCTATATAGTTTGAAGAAATCAGATTTACACATACGTTAAGGGAAGGAAACAAATGTGCAGATAGGCTAGCTAATAGAGGGGTTTTAATTGAGGATCATTAAGTTAAATTCTCTTTTCCATGGTTAGAGGAAGTAGTAAGTTTAATTGAAGCTGACAAGAAAATATTGATTGCTTGAATCAAATAATGATTAAGATTTACTTTAATGTTTTCCATTGGTAGTATTTGCTTTATTTTATATCATTAATGTGTTTTCATATAAACTATTTATTACAGATTTTGTGGTTGCAATTATGCTTTAGGAAGGAAACTATCAATCCAGATCTGGTAAAGCGGACTATGATAGTATGATGTTTTGGAAATATTACTCTACTAAGATGCAATGCATAGATAGTAGAGGTGGAGTTTTGGTATTGTGAAGGCTGTTGTAGGAAAATGTCAAGAAGGATGCTGAATTCTGGAATATTTGTGTTCACACAAAAAATTGAAGAAGATCCAAAAAATTAAAATCATGAATTCAGACATTTTATGAAAATTGATGTAGGTATCAAGCTATAGCATCTCAATTGAGATGAAAATTGAATTTGTTTGTAAACTCTCAAGCTCTAAAGGAAGAGTTGTGACTTGTCAAGGGTGGGGGACCCCGAGTACAACACCTTGCTCTCCAGCCAAAAACAAAAAAAGAACCTTTGCAAATGTAGTGAGAACTAACGATATCAACTAACTATCGCACGAGAAACTTATATGAAAGGCTACTTCCAATGGTGGTTCCACAACGGGCATGTGAAGGCTAAGTGCTCAACAAGGATTGTTGCTAGAGTTTTGAGAAGGGGGAAGCGTAGAGTAAAACAAAGCAATTGGAACTTGTTCATAGTCACACACAAACACCGAATAGTCTCTCTTTATCAAGTGACAACTACATCTCAACTTTCACTTGTTATTTTTCAAGGAAAACACAGGTTTTTGTTGAAAAAAGCAAAGACATGGTATTCAAAAAGTTTAGTGAATTCAAGGCTTTAGTTAAAAATCAATAATGACAATCTATCAATTGTCTTCATACTGAAAGGGAGGGATTTCCAAAAGCAATAAATTTGAATATTTTATAGTCCGCAATGGAGTGACAGGGCAAACGACAGCAACTTACACTCCTCAACACCAAGAGGATGGGTGGACAAGCAATGAAGAGTAGTACAGCAAAAGAACAAATTGTACTTCTCAAAAAAATGGTGTTGCAAAAAGAAGAACCAAGACGCTTGTAGGAATGACTCAGTGTATACTTCATTAATATTTATTAGATGATAAATTTTTGGGGAAGGCAACTCTCTATGCCAACTACATTCTATAAAGAATTTCTACCATGGTTGTTTGGGAATCAACACCTTTAGGGAAGCGAAGTGACTGCAAACTTAATGAAGACTCCAAGCATTTTTGGTTGTGGGGCACGGGCTCATATTCCTAATGAGAAGCATCGAAATCTGTATCGCAAAATCCACCTTTGTGTCAACTCTCTAAAGCAAGTTTTTTTTTATCCAATGAAGAAATAAATGATCATTAGTAGAGATCATTTTTATGAAACCAAAAATGGATCTACCATTTTCTCAGAATCATCCACTATCACTCTTTAATTCCCAAGAATCAATAGGGCAATAATCCTTGGTACTCTATGCAGTGTACCCACAAGAAATGATCTTCAACAAGATGGATCTATTTTAGCTATTGCAAAAGTGAAAAGTGCCATCCAGAGGAGTGTGTTGTTCAAGACAAGTGGCATTCACAGGAGTAGACCATGTGGGAAAAGAACCACCCAAAGGAGGAATCTCAATTCCAAATACTTCAGCAATAGACCCCACAATCAAGAAGCAGACACATTCTTAAACCGAATTAATAAAATGTGACTAATAGCACTTATGTCCTTGAACTTAGAAGAAGTGAGTGAATACAAAGCTATGTTGTTTGCAAAAGGAATCTATCTACAAGAAAAAATTGACCACAAAAACTTTTGCAACAGCACCAAAGATGAACAATATCAGAACAGTTCTATCATTAGCTTCCAAATATAAATGGAAAGATAGATGTCAAGGGTGTCTTCTTGCATGGTGATCTACATAAGGAAATCTATATGTAGGGACCACCCAAACTTGTAAAAGGAAGAAATGTAGCACTATTTTGCAAACAAAAAATTCTATGGACTAAAGAAGCCCCATGAGTTTGATATGAGAAGATAGTTAGGTTTGTCATTAATAGTGGCTTCAAGAGATGCAAATGTCATCATAATGTTCACTTTCAAAAGAAGCAAAGGTCAAAATCCAATAATTGTCCTAAATGTTTCTTGAATGTCACTGGAAGTAACGCCACAATGATTCATGGGTTCAAAACAAAGATGAATAAAACTTTTGAGAAGACTAACACGGTACACTTCTTTTTGGATATCCAAGTTCTTCAAAACAAGGATGGCATATTCATCCGTCAACCAACACATGCCATTGACCTCTTACACATGTTTTAAGTGGATGAGTGCAAACCATGCAAAGTCCACATCAATTAGTCATGAAACGTGTCTTAGACTGATTCTCCCAAAATCGATGCCAACTGTATAGCATACTTATTGGCAGTTATTTGACTCATAGTCAACCTAATATTCTTTTTTATCCATGTGTGGTTTTCAAATACATGCAAGATCCAAGGGAGGTTAACATGCAAGATGTACAGAGGATCGTGTGATAAACCATAGGGACCTCATGACCTAGATATCACATTGTCAAAAGGTAGCATCTTGGATAAAAGGCTACACCAACTCAAATAATGCCAAAGATGTAGACGATTGCAAATTTACTTCACACTATCTATTCATCCTTGAAGAAGGAACATTGTGTGGTCTCGTAAAAAAACAAAGTAGCAGCATGCCACTCCAAACATTTGAGTACCATGGACCACTCAATGCATATACAAAGGTCGTATGATCCAAAACGTAGTTCAAGAAGTTGGATTTGAAGAACAAAAATGAACAACCATATCTTATGATAATCACAGCACTATCAACCTGGCATACAATGCAATTGCACACAGTAGAGTAAAGCATATAAGTCCACTGATGTTATACTTGAGAGCTGTTTCAAAAGGGCATTATTTACATAGACTTTTGCAAAACAAAGGATCACATTGCTGTAATTATTATCAAGCCAATACCAAAAGCCAAGTTTATCAAGATTAGATCAATGCTCCAGCTACATTAATCTAACATTAATGAGATGAGAGATAATGTTACATTCCTGTCCCCTCTAGACTGGTTTAACGGGGCATGTTATAAAGTGTATTAGTAGTAAACCCAACTGATAGACCCTTTTAAGTTTATTTTATTATGATGATCCTATGGATAAATATGTTGATCTCTATCATCAGCCCAATGGGTCATCAATTTGTGGTGGCATGGGATTCATAATTTTGGATCTTTAAATAAACAAGCATGCGCCCATATTACATTACTTGCAAAAACAAACAATTACAGGATACAATATTTAATGAAAGATGCACATTTCCTTAAAAGCATAATACCCAGATGAATGTGGCCGATGCACTGACACCCCAAATCCTTGCAAAACAATGAAAATATAACAGAAGCTTACAAAACAATTTTTTAATGAAAGATGCGCATTTCTTTAGAAGCAAAATACCCAGATGAATCTGGCTGATGCACTGACACTCCAAATCCTGGTTGACTCTCAGCTGATCCCTGTACTTCACCATCAGTTCCACTCAACCTGCAAAAGATAGAGATATTATATATAAAATAAAATTAAAAAACAACTGCAAAGATAAAAATCTAGATTAAAGTCTAAAAAGTAAAACGTAAGCTGTGTAAATCCTAACAGAAGATAAGCTTAACAAATCTTCTATCCACTTCCTTCTAAGATTTGTTGGAGCCTTGCAAGGAAATCTTTTAAGTGCATTATAGCAGGATGAAGAATGCAGTTAAAAACATTAGACTATTGCAAAGGCCTATGAAAAGCATCTAATGACAAAGATAAGGTATTCACTCTATTTCAGTATTTTTAGTATAGCCTTGTCTATAGTCAATTGTAAAGTTTCAATAAAATAGCAGCCATTCCAGCTATCAATCTTTTCAAAAAACAAAAAAGTCCCTCTGTAGTTCGAGTTGGAAATTAAGGGATTTGATTAAGGTTTGTGAGGATATGGTTATTTAGTTTTCATATGAAAGAACTAATCATGAAAAAGAGGAAATTAGACATAATGGGTTGGAGAATATTACATTATTTGGTACATGCTAATGTACCCTATGGTACCTCTTTTCAAAAAACAAAAAAGTCCCTTTGTAGTTCGAGTTGGAAATTAAGAGAATTAAGGTTTGTGAGGATATGGTTATTTAGTTTTCATATGAAAGAACTAATCATGAACAAGAGGAAATTAGACATAATGGGTTGGAGAATATTACATTATTTGGTACATGCTAATGTACCCTATGGTACCTCTTGGTACAATTGTAAATATTAGAATAGGATGTGAGTCTATAGTTTAGAAGTGTGATTTATATTTCCCCTTATGTATGTATCTATGTGTAGGATATGCACAAGTGTCATGTAACAATGTGTGCAAGTGTGTAGAGTGAAAAAGTGTGCTAGTGTCATATAGTAAAGTGTACACATAGAAGTGTGCAAATGTCATGTATACAAGTGGCAAAATGTAAAGCCAAGAGACATGAGAGATTTGTCTTATGTATGGAATAGGAAAGGATGCATCTCCTAGATATGTGAGGAGTGCAATAGTCAAGTATTGAAGAGTCACCTTCCTAAGGTTATATTATGGAGACAAAGCTCCATGTATTATCATAGAAGATTGTATTGAATACAGTCCATTGTAAAAGAAGACTCATCAAAGAATATTGAAGCTTGTATGCAATATTTTGAGCAATTATATTGTAAGTGTGCTTATGCATATTGTTATTGATATTGGTCATTTTATTCCATATTATTGTTATTTTCATGAATGTTATGTTCATTGATTTTGGCCATTTAATATATTGATTGCTCTAATATTTGAGTCTATATTGGGACCTGTGATAATCTGGCTAAAAAGCCAACATAATGCATACAAAATAAAATAAAACTACAATTGCAATGATAAAAATCTCAGAAAGTCTAACTAGGGAAATATAATTTGTGTGTAAAAGAAAATCAGTTATTGTATTACATTCCCTAACTTAAGCAAAACCTAACAAATCTTCTATTCACTTCCTTCTAAGATTTGATGGAACTTTGCAAGGAAATCTTGCAAGTGCAGAACCACGGGCATGAAGAATGCAGTCAAAAACATTACGGACTATTACAAAGGTCTATGAATAGACCTTAATAACAAAGATAAGGCCCACACTTGAATACCTTTAAAGGCAATTGTAAACTTTCAATAAAATAGCAGCCATTACAATCATAGTTAGAAAAATCACCATTTTCCCACAATTACTCGCGAAACTTTAATGAAATTGCCGGTGGCGAGTTTTTTTTTTTCTCGGCACCAAGAAAATCGCCAACTTGCGGCAATATTTCTCACAATTTTTCGTCGTTTTCTTGCGGGGAACTTGGCAAGCTTTGGACAGTTAGCAAAAAATGGCAGGAAAAATAATTTTTTAAAAGGCCATTTGGCCTTACTTTAGAATTTTTTCTTCTCTCCGACTATGAACAATTTTTTATAGAGTTCCATTATTCATAATTTTCAAAATAATCCGCATTCGTGTGGTCTACCAATAAGGACGCCACTTGCATTATCGGTGATGAGACCCGGGTTCAACCCCCACGACGGATGTGTATAAGAAGTATTGATCCAAAAAAATAAATATATTTTATATTTAAAGGAGTTTCAAAATTTCAACTACATCCACATAAATCTCTAAGAAAGTGACCATGGTATTTATGATAAGCTTAAGTTCTTAAATGCAATAGAAATATAGAGATCTTTTAAAAGTTCCATATACCCTTGGGGAAAGAGACTAATTGATGAAATAGACAAAATATTTATAACTACTTTTGAATAAAAATCTAATATGTCGAATGTTGATCGCGATTATTTTATTATTATACCAAACAGATTCTACTTGTCACCTCTTCCTAATATAATACTACTAGAATTTAAAATTGGGAAAATTTAAAGAAAATGAACGAGGACGAAGAAAGGGAATACAAAGCTGAGTGGTAGTAGGTTTCATTGAAAGCTTGTTCATTTTCGAGGCACTTGAGGAGGAAGCAGATCATTTAAGAGGATTGAAGGAGATATACCATGATGATATTGTACCTGAGAAGCCTCCAATTCGACCACCCATTCAAAACCAAGGCCAACCATCTAGTTTAAGGGGAAGGAGAGGAAAATAAAAAACAGTTTAAAAATTGTTTTATATTTTGAAATTTTGCATTTGTATGATACTATGATGTATTTGGTTGGATTTGATGATCATGAATTGTAATTGTTCTCTTTTGTATGAATATCTAATATAAAATTAGCTTTTTGACAATACAATTGTTGTTTGAAATGTTTTATTTTTAAATTGAAAAAATTTCTTCCTTTTTAGTTTTCCGAGATTTTTCCAAGTTGCCAATAAAATCTCCAAAATTGGGGTGCCAAGCTTATCACGAGTGGCAAGTTTTCTAACAATGATTACAATTATTACTGTTGTCAAAAAAAATATCACTCTATAGATCAAGTTGGAAATTAAGGGATCTGATTGAGGATTGTGAGGATATGGTTAATTAGTTTTCATATGGAAGAATTAATCATGAACAAAAAGGAGTTAAATAAAGTTATTGGCATCCTTCTTACGTGTGGCACGATTCAAGGATATACTGCTTTCTTATCCACATTTTTTTTATATAAATACATCTTTCATGAGGCAAGGTACATAATCATGATCTAAGATAGAATCATTCCATTTGGATTGTAAGTTATCAAGGCAAATATTATCAAGAGATATTATCAAGAGATATTTATCTAAGTCACTCTTGAGTAGAAGTGATCATCTTCTACGAAACCCTCATACCACTCGAATATAAGAATGCCCAAAGTATTAGGTTTAATCCCTCATAAAACAGAAATCGCCTTATATAGGCGAATGCCTTGAAGATGGAAAACCATCATAGATGAAATAACCTCAACAATGGTTATTCATAGATCTTAGATCCTACCCACATCTTCTCGATGGGGTCACTAAGATAACAAAATCACTACACGTGATTAAAATTACATAATCCTTGGAATGTCATCATAAGCATGATTATATTACCTTATACCTCTTAAGGCTTATTTGTCCACCCTTTTTATTTAGGCAACCCTTTTGTTATATAAATGAATCAATTAAGTTCATTACAAAAGGACATTATTTGTCCATCATGGGAGTACCCACTCCTCATGTACATTCAATACTTAATTTAGAATGTAAATTCTGACTTGGTTCACAACCCAAGTCCCAATTGCCTTTTCGTGGGTTCCAACCCACTCCGAGTTTCCACTCGGATTAATCCACAATTTGTTATCATAATGTTTTAGGTTATACCAACCATGAATTTTTATGAGGTGGACATAATTTGATTAATCCTTAAGGAATATAATCCATTACATTATGATTCTTGAGACTGTAGCACACATGAGATATCCAATTGAGCAAGATTTACATTCTACTTTATGAATCCATACAACCATTGAATACATCAAGTGCGAGCTAATTACATCATTCATAATTACCCAATACATTTTAGAAAGTAAATGACATATCATTTATCATTAAATCATCAACATACTAAAGTTAAACATACATTCTTTGCATCATATTTTAACAAATGAACACATTGTCTTAGTCTAAGAAATGCTTAATTGTTTCATCAAAGCATTTAACCATCTCATCCACTCATATCATTTTCATTATGCACATCAAACCACAAATAAAGTGACACATTGTTTATCCTCACAAATAAAGTAACACATTGTTTATCCTGGGAACCCTCCTGAGGAA
The DNA here is from genome assembly GCA_028583015.1 of Wollemia nobilis. Lineage (NCBI taxonomy): Eukaryota > Viridiplantae > Streptophyta > Pinopsida > Araucariales > Araucariaceae > Wollemia > Wollemia nobilis. Next base: position 19,019,661 of record JAQPPZ010016473.1, read on the forward strand.
TAAACCCAGCCTCCAAAATATGTACTTTCTTCATATTCATAAACTTAAGATGTCAAATATTACAGATATAGAAGGGCCACTATGGGTCCCTTTCAATCAATTATACATGACAAGGAATACAACCGTTCCTTATCAAATTCATGATGCAATTAAGGAATTTTCCTAATTCCCTTCTCTTAAGTCATCATCATTATATCATTAAGGTATTTCCCATACCAATAAGGAATCCATGTCCCTTTAAACTCATGATGCAATTAAGGAATCTATTGATTCCTTCCTCTAAGCCATCCTAAGAAATTACAATATTTTCATATGTTTATGATAATCATCGGAATCTTATTTTGGAGAAGTCGTATCGATGTTAGAGAGAACCATATAAGTTCCCTCAAGAATGAATTCCAAATTCATTCTACATAATTGACACAAAGTCAATCCATGAATTAATGTCCCATACCATTAATTCATTAATAAACCATTCTTCCTAAATTAATAATTTAAGCTAATAATTTAAATTATCTATCATTTCATAATTGTATCCTGTTGTAACAACCCATGTCAACCACCTTTCTCCTTAATATTAGGTTAATAAAAGTAAACCCTTAGAGGTTTAGCATTGATAATATAAGGCTCATTAGAATTAAGGCTCATTATTCTAAAGCTATTTCTTTTAATTATATATAAACCAATAGGGGTCTAATCCCCCATTGAATACAACATATTAATCTATTCAATTGATTCTCAATTGCTATCAAATTTGCTTCCTAAATTTGCTTCATCTCATTACTTTCCAAATCCTATCACTTTTCCCAAATGTGAGCTAAAGATTCATCAAATATCCTACACAATTTTTGTATTTCAACCCAAGGTTATCTCTTAAATCAATTTATTTCAATAACTGGATCCCAATATGCATTCAGTTATTTCATCCTCTATCATAAAGTTTACAAGAATGCATTTGTAAACTGTTATCAAATTTATCCCAAATTTGATCCAACATAATCTCTAATTATCTTGCTAATTTGGTTATCAAATATTCAATCCAAAGATTATTTCGCTTATCTCCATACGATATCAAATTTGCCTCCAAAATTTGCTTTAATACTTTGCAATTAATCTCTCAAAAGAGGGAAACCCCATAAATTCCCATAAATCATCTAGCATTAAGGTCTATCTCTAAATAATTTAATTTTCTAATCCCAATCATGAATGCCATTCCTTTGATTTTCAAGGACGTTTGGAAGAGTCCCATACCTCTTCCTGGATGGACACCAATCCACCCTTTCAACACAATAGTATGGAAGAGTTCCATACTTCTTTCAAGGATGAACACCAATTCATCCTTCTAAAACTAGAAGATCTTCCTTTCTTCTAGTTAATTACATTCTTTCGTTGTGACACATATAAAGCACAATACATAATTTCACTTTGTTCCTTCAGTTAATCTAATTAATAGATTACAAATCTCTATTCTAAGTAACATATGATTCCCAAATATACCATGAAATCGTCATGCAATTTCTAGTCAAAATAACCCATAATGTTTATCTACGATATCATACAACATCATATAATTTTTCTTCAAATAAGACAAAGATGCTATTTATAAGTAGGAAGAAGTTATTCCTATTAAAATTTAAAGCATCTTATAAATATCCAAAAGAGAACATACATTATAGCACATTCCACTACAAGACAACCATGGAGTTTGCTTAAAAGATCATTAACTATTTGATTTTCATTCACACAATTAAAACTAGTGTTTTAAAAAGAAGGAATCTATTCATATTAACCTCATAGTTAATACTTATCCTAGATTTTGTATATTATCTGAAAATTAATCCTTCCATATGAAAATATAAAATCTTTCATAGATCTAATGACGCAATGTAAATAGATATTTGGTAAGTCCTCTTTGATCATACATCTAACTTTATAGCATATAATATAAATCTCTTTTATATTCAGATGCTAAGGTAATTTGGAATTACGATAACAATCCAAAGCATTTTAAGCCTTATCCAAAAGTCGTTCGAGATTATGTTTTGATTACATCTGGCGTCTCCCTGGAATTTCGGTTTTACAGTGTGAGATATGGATGAACAAATATATCAGGTTATAACAAAATCATCTCAATATTAGGCACGTCACTAGATACCACCGACTATTAGCGAAAGGTAAGCAATAAAAATATTATTGATAGTGAATGAAATATATACAAATAATTAAGACTAACAATAGAGCTAACCAACGAGCTATTAGCGCTAACAACTAATCAAAGTATCTCGCTAACTACTAATCAAATAATATCCGCCGACAATAAATGTCGGTAAACTAACCTAGGTAAAGGTAAATAAACTAATCTACCCTAGGAATATAGGTAATATCCCAAGTAATGGAATATTTACTCTAACATCCCCCCTTATTACATTATTTGGGTAATACATATACATCCTCCTATACAACAATATTTGGGTAAAGTATATAACTGCCCCAATACAATGAAGAATAAGAGAAATGAAAGAATGTTGGCTCGTGTTGTCTTTGGCTCTGGCTCATGGCTCTAGCTCTACGCGTACCTCTAGATGTGTACCTCTGGGTCTATCTCGGGATCTGCCTGTGAATCTGCCTCTGGATCATTGCCTCTGGATCTGCCTGTAGATCTGCCTCTGGAACTTTGTCTCTGGGTCACTGTCTCTGGGACTGCCACTCGGTCTATCACTGGATTTGCCTCTGGGTCTACCATAGGTTTTACCTTTTCGGTAGAAGCCATACAACATTTCTTTCATCATGGTCCATTGTGTGTGATTTGTTTATCCACAATCGATATGAACCTTGTTGCCCATTTTCATTTTGTACCAACAACTGGAAGAAGAGTGATTTGTACATCCACATGAATCACAAGGATGTAATTTCCAACACCTAGCTGCTACATGTCCTGTTCGACCACAATGACTGCAACAATGCTTTTTAGGAGTTGTAGGAGATTTAGGTTTTACAAACATGGTATTATTGGTACTTGCATGTCCAGTAAAGCCAAAGCCTTCATTCTTTGCCCTGACATTTAGCATTATTGGAGTTTTAATGCCTTGTTTTTGTTTACCTAATCTCTCACCATTGAATCCCATTTTCTTCATCAATTTGGATCCAAATCCTTTGGTGTGTTGTTCAAAACACCCAATTTCATCATCTTCATCAATGTTTTTAACAATATGGCATTTTTCATTGATGAGATTATGGAGCTCTTTTTGAGGAGTTTCAGTTTTTAAGTCACCGATGTCACAAAAAAAATCTACTACTGAGATGAGATCACCTGTGCTACAACTGATATCTACCATTGAAGGTATGAGGTCGCTTGTATCACAACAAGCATTTGCCACAATGGGCTCAAGGTCACATGTGTCACAACAAGCATTCGCCACCATGGGTTGAAGATCACTTGTGTCACAACAAGCGTCGACCATTAGGACCTCTTTTTCCTCATTTATTTCCATTTTTACTTTGCGTTGGGCAAGGTCAAGAGCAACCAATGACATGTATATGCCCCTTATAATGCCAATAGGAAATCTAGCACCATTTGTCTGAAGGTCTGTAGAAGACTCAAAATCTTCGAGTAGGGCTACTAAACCATTGTTTAGTGTGAGAAATGTGCCCTTCTCATAAAAATCAGGTCCATCCATCTCAGGTGGAAAATAAGGACCTTTAACTGATTTAGCAACATCAGTTGATTTTGGGGTAGTTTTCTTCTTTGATCTACCCATCTTTTAAGGTGTCAGTCGCTGCCGAAAATGCACCTTTTACAATGAATTTTGCAAAAATAATTTGACTAAGGTGTCGATCACTGCCGAAAATGCACCTTTATAAGTCTTCCCCCTTTTGTTTGCAAAATTATAATGGATCCCCCCTTAATGCAGAAAATTTTGGGATGGAGAAAAGTGTTATCCCCCCTTAGTGCAAAATATGCAACTAGAAAGCCTCTTGGGCTGTTACAAAACTGGCCTCCTTTACAAATGGCAGAAAAAATGTCACCAGAATAATCCCCCCTTTGATTCCAAGTACTTCAACCAAAAAAATAATTTGTTATTTATGAAGCCTAAAAAGAAGTGATTTTTGATGAATTTTGCCTTTCTTATTGCCTTGGCAAGATATAGCTCCCTTTTGGCTTGATTGGTTTTATTAAATAAATAAATTTTTAATCAATTAAATTTAAAAAATAATTTATCTTAAGCTTTTAAAAATCAAAAAATTGATAATAAAGCTTTTTAAAAAATAAATTATTAATTAAATAATTTTAAAAAAATCTATTTTTAGAATAAAAGAAACCTACCTTGCTTTTAGGGGATTGGATCCCTCGACCTTGGTCGCAAGCGTGTTAGCGCATGGCCACCAACCACCACGGTTGCCGGCCCTGGTGAAATTTAAAGGGGAAAACCCTTGTTTATTTCAATTGAAAACCTTCAACGGGCTCCTCCGCCTCCGCTCCACTAGCAGCGGCAGTGCTCCACTGGGCGGCGCGGCTTCCGACGACGAGTCTACCTCGTGGTGGCACACTTCTCTTGCGAGCAATGTTGCCTCCTCTGTCGCTGGTGGCGGCCCTGGCCGGTGACGAACGCAAAACATTCCTACTGCTGGGAGATGTTTCAAACAGCAAATCCTTTTGACGTTATTGGAAAAAAAACGCATGGGCTTCGTCTACAAAAAAAACTGTTGCAAACTTAGATCATCGTTGAATCCTTCAAACAGACTTCCACCATGTGCGTCAACTCCTCCAAAGAAGTTTTCAACAACATTGTCTCTCTGTAACTGCTCGATCTGCGATCATCGTTGTAAAATTCACTTCCACAGAGCGGCGGCGCAGCTACAGCAGGCGACGGCTTAGCTTCGAAAACTCCCTTGCGCTGATCTTGGTCTACTTCTACGATCGTGCAAACGCTGCGTTTCGTCGAGCTTTGCATACATCTCGCAAAAGATTCACGTCGGCTTATGTTTCTGCCTCCTCCAAACGGGCGATGCTCTTCTCTTATGGCGTCTCCTCCACAGGTTTAGCAGCAATCGATCGCACGTCGTTGTAGCAACACAGTTTTCTTGGACGTCGTGATCGGTTTGATCTGATCCATCGAAGAACGTTTTAATGTCAGAATTTGCAGGACTGGAATTTGCGCAAAACCACGACTCCGTGTTGTTCTTTCAAAGACCAAACCCTGCAACAATTTGCAAATCATTCGATGAAGTTCACGATTTTCATTGCGCTCTATTTTGCACACAAAACACCTTCCAACTCTTATGGTTTGGTTGCTGACAACAGCAACGTTGCAAATCTTCCGAATGACGAACCTGAATGTTTGTCAATCGTTACCAATGTCGACACACGTCAGAATTCCAGGACGTGGAGCGCTCGTTCAGAACACGTATAGGCTGGGAAAGTCGTTGGTCACGTCGGTGAATCTTCCGATGCGCCAGTGCTTCGTGCTCATAAGCTTATCTGTGTCGGATGCCCGCGAAACAATGTTACAAGATGCCTCTGATCCACTGTTGCGATGGAATCCTCCAGCCAACGCTCAAAACTTGGCGACCATGGAACCGACGAGAAAATTTGCGACGTTGCACTGGAAATCGCTTCCATTGGCTGTAGCTAGTGAAGTAAATCCACCCCGTCGCAACAATTTCACCAAAATTGATGATGAGATCGAAGAACACTGCTACAGAAATTCCTCAGCGTCGCTCCGAAACATGATCGGGTTGCAAGTTTCCTTCGTGGATCAACTGAAATTCGTTGTTGCCATAATTGCATCGACCGCTGCAATCCTTTGTCTACTGCATTTTAGACTTCCTGGGATAAATATCCCACATACAACGTACAAGGGAACAATCAGTGGTCTAAAAACAGAAGAGCATGTACTGTTCAATGTCCACCTTACGGTGGACGTTACCTTCTTGTGACCTATTTTTGGCCGCTCACATCCACCTCCCCGTGGGGCTTAGTTGTCCGTCTAGGTGCCTCTTAGGTCCACGTGGTAGGTCTGGTCACCGCGTCTTGTCCATGTTGTGGTGACTTGTCGACCGCGTCTCCACTTGTAGCGTTTCCATCCCGATGTTGTCGTTGCATTTCCACTCTATTTGGCTTGTGTATCTTCCGCTCGTCTTCCCTCTCCCCCATAACATAACATAGTTTAACATTTTTTTTCTCAATTTCAATGGTAATTTATAGCTTTCTTCCTTTCAAAAAAGATGATTCTAAATATTTATTTTTTTAGCTTTCTTTCTTTCAGAAAATATACTTCTAAATATATATTTTTTTATTTTTTTAGTTTTCTTTCTTTCAGAAAAGATGCTTTTATATATATATATATATATATATATATATATATATATATATATAATCTTATTTTTCTCACCCCATGTGAAGGCTTCTTTTAATATATATTATTTTAATGGAAATGGAATCCATAGAGATAAGAGAAGAATCTTATCCACCATTTCAACCTTCCCAAAGTAGCCATGCATGTGTAGGAAAGATTGATTATTTAAATCTACAAGGTAGTTTTGTTTTCCATGTTTAAATCCAATCAAAATTGAACAAGTTCATAAAAAAAACAAACTACCTAATTTCCTTTCCAAAATGAAGGTAATTAAATTAATTAAGCATATTTAAAAAGTAAATCTCTACTCTAGAAATTGCCCAATTTAATATTTTTCACAAAAGCATTAATTGACTTCACAGAGTAATACCAAACTAGGAAATAAGTCCTATTCCCATACGTAGAAGGGTTTGCCAAAACAGGTCATGACATACTACCCCCTTTTAGACTGAACACAGTCTCTTGTGTTTGCTAAGGTCAAAAGGTAGGAAGGGTATATAATGCAACAATGTATCCTTTAAAACATTAAAAGATATCAATAAAGCATTAACTATTATAAATTAGCAATCATAGGCAACCATGTAATCTCAAGTTTACCCCATTATTTTATCTTTCTATGGACGATCTCTGATAGCTCTTGCTATCGTCGTCCTACTTGATGCATCTATATATGGTAACCACCCATAATATAGTAGCATTGATCTTACTGTATCTCGTTCCTGGTGTTTTGAGTAATTCTTCCCACCTATGAGAGTACCAGGATCTGTAATGCAACAAGAATATCAATACAATGTCCTATATGCAAATAAACATTCATATTGTCTCATAAATAAATATTGATACATCCATCAATACATACATATCATCTTACATATCAAAGAATCAATACATTCATCAATGCATATATGTCATCAAAGCATCATCTAATGCAATATAATTCAGCAATAATAGTATTACATATTGTTTTCAAACAAGAGAAATAGTCTTTTATTTCTTCCACTTTTTCTCAAGTGGAATTTTTTTATTGCATAGGTCCTACTAGACCTTGCATTATTTAATGTTCCACTTCCTTATAGTCTTGGAGTGAAACTCTAGAATCTTAGTTGATTCCATTGTAATGACTAAGGGATTCACCATCATTTATGAGTAAAAGAGTGGATTGCCCTTCCAAATTTGGATTTTTGGTGGCAACGTGGATTTTGGGACTCATCACAATTGTACTTGTTCCTACACGTTGTGGGCATTTTTTTGCATAATGTTGTCCTTTACATGTAAAACATTCCCCAAAGGACCTACATGTTTCTTTCCCTTTTCTTGCACAATGGAAGATGATGAGTCCATTATTCATGGAACTTATTAGTCTCGGTTTTTTGGAGTCTCTTCCTGAAGCAAACTTGTTTTTTTTTTCGATTTTGTTCTTATTCCCACTTCATAAAACCGACTCTTTCTCTTCCTCAAAATTTGTCATTCGAGTTCTAACAAAATGGCATAATTGAAAATAGGCATATTTTTTTGTAAATTGGACTCGACTTGCGATATCCCAAATTTGCACTTTTGCGCTTCCAAATTATCTAGCAGTTGGCCTTGTTGGACCAATTGTTCCTTAAGGGCAAATCTAGATAACTTGGAAGCTCAAAAGTGCAAATCTAGGACATTGCAAGTCGAGTCCAATTTACAAGAAAAGAGGTCTATTTTCAATTATGTCATTTTGTTAAAACCCGAACGACAAATTTTAAGGAAGAGAAAGAATGTCGGTTTTATGAAGTGGGAGCAAGAGCAAAATCGAAAAAAGAAGGAAGTTTGCTTCAGGAAAGGACTCCAAAAAACCGAGACTAATAATTAACAAGAATCATCTTCCATTGTGCAGGAAAAGGGAAAGAAACATGTAGGTCCTCTGGGGGATGCTTTACATGTAAAGGACGACGTTATGCAAAAAAATGCCCACAACGTGTAGGAACAAGTAAAATTGTGACGAGTCACGAAATCCACGTTGCCACCAAAAATCCAAATTTGGAAGGGCAAGCCACTCTTTTACTGATGAATGATGGTGAATACCTTAGTCATAACAATGGAATCAACTAAGATTCTAGAGTTCCACTCCAAGACTATAAGGAAGTGGAAAATTAAATGATACAAGGTCTAGTAGGACCTATGCAATAAAAAAATTTCATTTGAAAAAAAGTGGAAGAAATAAAACACTATTTTTTTTGTTTAAAAACAATTTGTAATACTATTATTGTTAAACTGTATTGCATTAGATGATGTTTTGATGACATATATATGCATTGATGGATGTATTGATTCTTTGATATGTAAGATGATATGTATGTATTGATGGATGTATCAATATTTATTTATGAGACAATATGAATGTTTATTTGCATATAGGACATGGTACTACTGATATTCTTGTTGCATTACAGATCCTGGTACTCTCATAGGTGGAAAGAATTACTCAACCACCAGGAACAAGATACAATCAGATCAATGATACCATATTATGGGTGGTTACCATATATAGATGCATCGAGTAGGACGGCGATAGCAAGAGCTATCAGAGATTGTCCATAGAAAGATAAAATAATGGGGTAAACTTGAGATTACATGGTTGCCTATGATTGCTAATTTATAATAGTTAATGTTTTATTGATATCTTTTAATGTTCTAAAAGATACATTGTTGCATTATATACCCTTCCTACCTTCTGACCTTAGCAAACACAAGGGACTGTGTTCAGTCTAAGGGGGGTAGTATGTCATGACCCGTTTTGGCCAACCCTTCTACATATGGGAATAAGACTTATTTCCTAGTTTGGTATTACTCTGTGAAGTCAATTAATGTTTTTGTGAAAAATATTAAATTGATCAATTTCTAGAGTAGAGATTTACTTTTTAAATATGCTTAATTAATTTTATTACCTTCATTTTGAAAAGGAAACTAGGTAGTTTGTTTTTTTACATTTTGATTAGATTAAAACACGGAAAAAAAAAACTACCTTGTAGATTTAAATAATCAATCTTTCCTACCCATGAATGGCTACTTTGGGAAGGTTGAAATGGTGGATAAGATTCTTCTCTTATCTCTATAGATTCCCTTTCCATTGAAATAATATATATTAAAAGAAGTCTTCCCATGGGGTGAGAAAAAAAATAAAATATATATATATTTAGAAGCATCTTTTTTGAAAGAAAGAAAGCTAAAAAATAAAAATATATATATTTAGACGCATCTTTTTTGAAAGAAAGAAAGCTAAAAAAATAAAATATATATATATTTAGAAGCATCTTTTTTGAAAGAAAGAAAGCTAAAAAAATAAAAATATATATATTTAGACACATCTTTTCTGAAAGGAAGAAAGCTATAAATTACCATTGAAATTGAGAAAAAAGATGTTAAGCTATGTTATGGAAGAGAGGGAAGACGAGCGGAAGATACACAAGCCAAGTAGAGTCATCCTTTGCAGGAGTCCAGGTTGGGGCTTTCCTACCCATATTCTTTCTTTGAATGCTGAGAAATTTATCTCATGTATTTAGTTTGCTTCTATTATGCGAATGTCTTACTTACACTATAATATTATGTTGATGCACATATGTCAAGCAATCTGGAATAGCTGTAAGTTTAAGTAAGTGTAAGCTTTATGTACATCCAATAGAAAGGCTAGTAGTGCCCAAATGGTCCTAATAGGGAACCAAGGATTGACTCGTAAGATTATATCTTGTAGTACCATTTTAAAACCTATACTAAAACGAAACAAAAACCCTGCACGGTATATGCTATTTCAGTTGCGTCGGGTTCTAGCTTTATAATGTCAAAATATACCTTGGTCTCTATTTGGAAGCAATGATCGAATTTTTCCTCCTTTCAAGGAGGTCCTGTATTATATCAATTACAGTGTGGTACGTTGACATAATTACATTATATTCTCCTTTAACCTCTAACCATCAATGCTACCGAGAGTCTTTGGCGCACCATATGTGTGGGAATTTAATAGACGGCTTTAGTATGATTTTTCCACCTTGTTCAAACTTCACCTGTACGCATATTTAAGTAAGTTATGGGCACTCCTCTATTTGCATATTATTCAACTAATGTGGCAGTGATTCACAAGCTTACATGAGTATAGTTGTATGCTTAGAATAGATGGCCATGATAGGGTACTAATTTCGGGGTCGCGCGGTTAAAGCATTTGTATTCGACTATGCTAGATAACCAGTTACATGAGTATAGTAGTATGCTTAGAATAGATGGCCATGATAGGCTACTAATTCCGGGGTCGCGCTGTCAAAGCATTTGTATTCGACTGTGCTAGATAACCGATTACATGAGTATAGTAGTATGCTTACAATAGATGGCCATGATAGGGTACTAATTTCGAGGTCGCGCGGTCAAAGCATTTGTATTCGACTGTGCTAGATAACCAGATTTAGGACAATACCATCGCCATTTCAAACTAGTACATCTGGTTGTTTCTTTTCAATGATTGATAATAGTAGAAATTTGTCTCAGTGTTGTGCGATGTGTTCGGGCCAAAGACATCAAACCTATCGATAATGACTGATTATATAAAAGCCTTGTTTTCAAAATTGATTGACTCAGATTACTAAGTTTGCACTATCGCTATATTGAATGTTAGGATAATCCTATGAGTATTCAGGAATTAAAGTCCTCGGATAGCGCAACACGACTTCCGATCGGATGTCATCGATGGTATCTAGTGTCGTGCCTAAAATTGAGATGATCTTGTTATAACTTGATATATCTGTTCATCCATATCTCACACTGTAAAACCGAAATTCTAGGGAGACACCGGATATAATCGATTCATAATCTCAAACGACTTTTGGATAAGGCTTAAAATGCTTTGGATTGTTATCGTAATTCCAAATTACCTTAGCATCTGACTATAAAAAAGATTTATATTATATGTTATAAAGTTAGATGTATGATCAAAGAGGATTTACCAAATATCTATTTACATTGCGTCATTAGATCTATGAAAGATTTTATATTTTCATATGAAAGGATTAATTTTCAGATAATATACAAAATCTAGGATAAGTATTAACTATAAGGTTAATATGAATAGATTCCTTCTTTTTAAAACATTAGTTTTAATTGTGTGAATGAAAATCAAATAGTTAATGATATTTTAAGCAAACTCCATGGTTGTCTTGTAGTGGAATGTGCTATAATGTATGTTCTCTTTTGGAGATTTATAAGATGCTTTAAATTTTAATAGGAATAACTTCTTCCTACTTATAAGTAGGATCTTTGTCTTAATTGAAGCAAAATTATATGATGTATGATATCGTAGATAAACATTATGGGTTATTTTGACCAGAAATTGCATAACGATTTTATGGTATATTTGGAAATCATATATTATTTAGAATAGAGATTTGTAATCTATTAATTAGATTAACTGAATCCGCGTGATGTGGTCTACCGGCAAGGACGCCACTTGCATTATCGGTGATGTGACTCGAGTTCAATCCCCACGACGAATATGTATATGTATAAGAAGTATTTACTCAATAAAAAAATTAGATTAACTGAAGGAACAAAGTGAAATTATGTATTGTGCTTTATATGTGTCATAACGAAAGAATGTAATTAACTAGAAGAAAGGAAGATCTAGATTTAGAAGGGTAGATTGGTGTCCATCCAGGAAGAGGTATGGGACTCTTCCAAACATCCCTGAAAATCAAATGAATGGCATTCATGATTGGGATTAGAAAATTAAATTATTTAGAGATAGACCTTAATGCTAGATGATTTATGGGAATTTATGGGGTTTCCCTCTTTTGAGAGATTAATTGCAAAGTATTAAAGCAAATTTTGGAGGCAAATTTGATATTGTATGGAGATAAGCGAAATAATCTTTGGATTGAATTTTGATAACCAAATTAGCAAGATAATTAGAGATTATGTTGGATCAAATTTTGGGAAAATTTTGATAACAGTTTACAAATGCATTTTTTTTAACTTTATGATAGAGGATTAAATAACTGAATGCATATTGGGATCCAGTTATGGAAATAAATTGATTTGAGAGCTAACCTTGGATTGAAATACAAAAATTGTGATGAATCTTGGTTTTAAAGAATTGATAGGATTTGGAAAGTAATGAGATGAATCTTGGATCAAATTTAAAAAAAAAAAATTGATAGCAAATGAGAATTAATTGAATAGATTAATATGTTGTATTCAACGGGGAATTAGACCCCTATTGGTTTGTATATAATCAAAGGAAATAGCTATAGAATAATGAGCTTTATATTATCCATGTTAAACCTCTAAGGATTTACTTTTATTAACCTAATATTAAGGAGAAAGGTGGTTGACATGGGTTGTTACAACAGGATACAATTATGAAATGATAGATAATTTAAATTATTAACTTAAATTATTAATTTAGGAAGTATGGTTTATTAATGAATTTAAGGTATGGGACATTAATTCGTGGATTGACTTTGTGTCAATTATGTAGAATGAATTTGGAATTCATTCTTGAGGGAACTTATATGGTTCTCTCTAACATCGATACGACTTCTCCAAAATAAGATTCCGATGATTATCATAAACATATGAAAATATTGTAAATTCTTAGGATGGCTTAGAGGAAGGAATCAATAGATTCCTTAATTGCATCATGAGTTTAAAGGGACATATGGATTCCTTATTGGTATGGGAAATACCTTAATGATATAATGATGACTTAGAGAAGGGAATTAGGAAAATTCCTTAATTGCATCATGAATTTGATAAGGAACAGTTGTATTCCTTGCCATGTATAATTGATTGAAAGGGACCCATAGTGGCCCTTCTATATCTGTAATATTTGACATCTTAAGTTTATGAATATGAGGAAAGTACATATTTTGGAGGCTGGGTTTATTCCCCATGAGGGTTCCCAGGATAAACAATGTGTCACTTTATTTGTGGTTTGATGTGCATAATGAAAATGATATGAGTGGATGAGATGGTTAAATGCTTTGATGAAACAATTAAGTATTTCTTAGACTAAGACAGTGTGTTCATTTGTTAAAATATGATGCAAAGAATGTATGTTTAACTTTAGTATGTTGATGATTTAATGATAAATGATACATCATTTACTTTCTGAAATGTATTGGGTGATTATGAATGATTTAATTAGCTCGCACTTGATGTATTCAATGGTTGTATGGATTCATAAAATAAAATGTAAATCTTTGTTCAATTGGATATCTCATGTGTGCTACAGTCTCAAGAATCATAATGTAATGGATTATATTCCTTAAGGATTAATCAAATTATGTCCACCTCATAAACATTCATGGTTGGTATAACCTAAAACATTATGATAACAAATTGTGGATTAATCCGAGTGGAAACTCGGAGTGGGTTGGAACCCACGAAGAGGCAATTGGGACTTGGGTTGTGAACCAAGTCAGACTTTACATTCTAAATTAAGTATTGAATGTACATGAGGAGTGGGTACTCCCATGATGGACAAATAATGTCCTTTTGTAATGAACTTAATTGATTCATTTATATAACAAAAGGGTTGCCTAAATAAAAAAGGTGGACAAATAAGCCTTAAGAGGTATAAGGTAATATAATCATGCTTAAGATGGCATTCCAAGGATTATGTAATTTTAATCATGTGTAGTGATTTTGTTATCTTAGTGACCCCATCGAGAAGATGTGGGTAGGATCTAAGATCTATGAATAACCATTGTTGAGGTTATTTCATCTATGATGGTTTTCCATCTTCAAGGCATTCGCCTATATAGGGTGATTTCCCTTTTATGAGGGATGAAACCTAACACTTTGAGCATTCTCATATTCGAGTGGTATGAGGGTTTCATAGAAGATGATCACTTCTACTCAAGAGTGACTCTGATCAAGTCTCAATATCTCTTGATAATATTTACCTTGATAACTTACAATCCAAATGGAATGATTCTATCTTAGATCATGATTATGTACCTTGCCTCATGAAAGATGTATTTATATAAAAAATAAATGTGGATAAGAGGTGGTAACAATTGGGGTTGTTACAGTGCAGGACAGAACTATGAATCAACAGTGACATGATGTTATTGCACTGAGTACCTGACAAACAGATAGAGCAAAGCAAGCATCTATATGAACAGTAAAACTAGACCCGAGCACTTCTTCTACCAAACTAAAGAAAGCTAATAAATGTTAAGAGGGTAAAATAATTTTGTCAGTGGACAATAGGATGCATTGTGTCATTGTCCAATCAATAAGATGTGTTGTGGTTGTGTCCAAATACAGGTTGTACTGTGTCATTGTCAGTCAATAAGATATTTTATGGTTAAGTCCAGATATAGGGGTGTATTGTGGCATTGTCGAGGTAAGAGTGAAGAGTGGCTAGACAATTGGATGCAACCACCCCCAAGAATGTGTTATAAATAGAGGTGTTTAGATGAATGAAAAACAAACAATTCTCTGAGTTATATCTTGTATTCTTGCTCTAATACCACATGTTGGCTTATGCCCAAATAAAAACAAGACACAAGGGACAGGCTTCATGGATCTCTTTGTTGTCCATGTTGGATGGTGATAAAAAGACGGATGTAAGTTATTCGTTGCTTTTTTGAAATTTGTGTCTAGCATTCTAAAAGGGACAATGAAAAGACAAGGTTTGATTGGTCAAACAAGCCACATGTTGTGTAAGAGTATTTTCCTTTGTTCTTTTGTCATGAGTCTACACATGGACGTTTAATGAAGAGTGGTTGTATCTAGGTATGAAGCTTTGCGTAAAATTAGATTAACTTTCATCAATGGAGAAGTAAAACACCAGGACATGAGAACTTTGGAACTCCTGGAATCGAAATAGTGTGGAAATGACAACTAGACTGCTTGACCAAGGGGTCCATCTAAAAAAGGGCATTTAGTTCATGGTTGACATTATGCGGAAGGTGTCATATTTTACAATTAACTGTGTTAAATGTGTCAGAGAACTTAAGTTGTATTAAATAGTGCTCTCATAGAGTTTTAGGAAGTTGTGGATAAGACACCTCTTTGGTAAGAAAAATTCAATATTATAACCATGGAAAAAAGGACAAAAAATAGCCCATATGAAAACCTTAAAAAAGAAACACTTGCTCATTAAGGTTGTGTGTGAGATTAAGGTTGTGTGTGAGAACATGTGAGG
Organism: Wollemia nobilis; assembly: GCA_028583015.1. Taxonomy (NCBI): domain Eukaryota; kingdom Viridiplantae; phylum Streptophyta; class Pinopsida; order Araucariales; family Araucariaceae; genus Wollemia; species Wollemia nobilis. The sequence goes on from JAQPPZ010016473.1 coordinate 19,035,186, forward strand.
CTCAAATGTTGTAGTGTATTGTGTATAATGATGCATTAAAAACATAATAAGTCGATGATGAGTCTTTAAGGGTTTATTGAATCAAGGTGATATAGTCATGTAAAAGAGGTATTTAAACTATTATTTTGTAATGAAAGTTAAGTTAGTGGGCAAAGTCTTCAAGACATGTTGTGAGAGTCATGCCATTTTATAGTGTTCATATTGTGAGTTTAGTGAGTCAAAAAATGTTATAGTGTGAACCATTAAAAGGTACAAGAACGGCAAAGGGTAGGTGGTTTTAATGTCCTTTAAAAGTCTTGAGAATTTGTTTGACTCAGTCCACAAACAATCAAACAAGTGTTGTGCTCGGAGTACATGATCGGTTGTACTCGACACCCCTAAAATATTATGATGTGTGTAATGACAAAGAGTGTGATGGTATGAAGGTGTTGAAAAAATTATGTTGTTGAAGATAGATGTGATGTTATTGGCCATGATGAAAGCCAACCAAACTGATGGATTCCATGAAGATAGGGTGGTATCAAAATGAAGTGAAAAAATTGTGTGCATGTTATGGCTATGGGTAAGCCATAAATTAAAAATTAAAAATTAAAAAAAAAAAAAAACCTTGGAGTTGGTTGAGAATAACCACATAGGTTGGAGGTGGTTGAGAGTAACCACAAGTATGGAGGTGGTTGAGGGAGATCACAATGAAATTTCGTGGTGGTTATGGATTGACCACATGAACACCTTTGTGTGATATGGTTATAGGTTAGCCACAAGAAAACCCTTGTATGAGTTGGTTGGGGATCAACCATAAGCAAACCCTTTGTCAAGGAAGTCTTGGGCCACCCACTTGAAAACCCTTGGTGATGTTTGTACACACAAACATAATTCTAGAAAGGATGGAGAGGCATCGAACATTCCAGTTATTCCATAAAGATACAAAATGTTCATGGTGAGGGTAAGATGGTAAAGTGGAAGACTTGGTGAAGACCTTGTTGTAAATGAGTACCTAATCCGCTATAAGACCCAAAGAGGTAGATGAGACCCATATATCCCTGTTGTGTTTGTGGGAAGGTATTCCAGTGTTGGACAAAATTATTTTATGGGGAGGTGTGAGTAAATGAATTTTGTCAGTGGACAATAAGATGCATTGTGTCATTGTCCAATCAATAAGATGTGTTGTGGTTGTGTTCAGATAAAGGGTTGTAATGTGGCATTGCCCAGGTAATAGTGAACAATGACCAGACAATCCTCATTTGCCTTCTCTGTGTTATATCTTGTATTTATAAATAGAGGTATTTAGATGAAAGGAAAGCAAGCAATTCTTTGTGTTATATCTTGTATTCTTGTTGTGTTCTTTGTATGTCTTGTGTCCATTTGGCCATATAATCCAATCATAAGAAGCAAAGTGACCAAGCTTTATGTCATCAAGGATGAGATCAGTAACTAGTAACTACATGAAGGTAGTAGCAATGGACCAGACAATTATCGGTGCTTTTTAAAAAGAAGAAGAGGTCAACCTAGCCTAAACAAAGGGAAATGAAAATAAAAAGTTCAATGCAACAGACTTCAGATCCGGAGTGGCATGAGAACCTGGAACAACATTTTTCTGTTAGGCTGGTAAATGAGGATGGTGGAAAGGACAACACTCAAGGAATTCACTGACAGTGACACAACATGTGAAAGCTATTTATATTGCCATTGCATCAAGTAAAATATTCAATCCAAATACAGGTAAAATTTTTGGAAAAATAAAAGACTTGATGTTTATTTAATTGAAATGACCTTGCTTAAATAGCAAGAGCTTACAATCTGATCCATTGGATCATAACTAACTGAGTTAATCTCAGCCACTCAAACTTATCCTAGTAACAACTTAGGATATATTATGATATACTCTAACACCCCCCTTAAGTGGTACTAGGATATCTCTAACACCCCCCTTAAGTGATACTAGGAGGTAGTGAAAAACAACAAAACCAAAACAAGTGGCATATCCACAAGTATGAGTCCCAACAACAAGGCCTGATAAGGTACTCATGTACAATATATGCATAAGAAAAAACCTGCTGGAGAGATGAAGAAAAAACCACTGCCAAAAGAAGAGAAGAAAGGAATATGTGGAAGGAGGATGGAGAGGAAGGAAGATGTCCTCTTAAACCCCCCCTAGGACAACTTCCATCAAGAAGCCTGCAAAGGATCCATCAGATGTCTCAAAAAAGTAGAGAAGCCTCGTCGCCGAGCTGAAAGAAATTTTACTCCCAGATTAATGCTTGTGACAATGAACAAGGCTATGAACCATGAAAATGAGTCACTAAAGAAAACCCCCTGAAACCAAAGTGTCTCACAAAAAGAGAGTGAGAAGATAGGATGGAGAAATAACCACAAAAATCGCAAGGGTAGTCCAAAATGACTCCACAAGCATAAGTATGTGGTTTCCACCTATATGAACACAATGGGATGATAACAAGGTCCAAAACTTGTGGACAAACAACAAAACAAGGGATGGTGACCTCCTCATCCTATCGGAATGCATGGTTAACCAGCCTTTGCATCCGCTAGGTACTATAGAGACGATGACTAGATACTAGGATCACATATGAAAGCCTTGGGAGTGTTGGGTTCAATCGAGAGTGCACTCCATGATACAATATATTTGAGGCCAAAAAACACAAGAAAAATTGCCTCAAAATGGAAATTTGACACCACCAATGTGTCTATCTCGAAAAACCTTTCCGACGACTATAAATACCTTTAGGATCGGGCGTAAATGATGCCTTTGTATGCAGGAAAAACAATAGTCTTCTTCTTTTTTCCCTCACAAGGGAATATTCCAAAATTTTGCATGGTTTTTAAAATCTCTCTCGCAGGAGAATTTACAGTGCCCTTTTACTTCCCAAGTGAAAATAATAAAAAAAGGTGCCCAATACTTTGAAAGCGATATATCCTCCACTATATACCTCCCTTACAATGCAAAAGATTATATTGACCCCCTTTCCACTTTAAAAAATAGCTTGCAAGGCATGTTAAAACATGCACAATGGGCCAAAAAAACTTGTAAGGCATGTTAATACAAGCACAATGGGCCATATTCGATCAAATCAATTGCCTCTCCGTTTTTAGAAAAAACGGTGGAGATGCCAATTACACAGCATTGCATCTCGAAGCTTCAATCTTAACATATAGTAGGCCTCGAGCGTCGCGTCTTCACCAACGGATCAACGGCAACATTCGTGTGCGAAGAATTCCACTGCCGTTTTCGGGATCGGTGGATCAAATTTCACCATCTCCATTTGCTTGGTGGCAAGCCACCGATGGATGTCCCTGTGAGCGCCCAGGGGTTTCTTCATATGGCCCTACCACCACCGTTGATCAGACTGTTCTCGATAGACGTGCAATGGAGTCACGCCAATACCGCCATAAAACAACTGAGTACCACTGGCACTTGTCAGGTAGTGCAGTTACCAACGGCACCATGCTGACCACCATTGTCGCAGCTCCTTCGCGAATTTTGCGACGACGCCCCCAAATTCATCATCATCTTTATCATCTATTTTTTTTTTTACAATAAAATCTTGTAATAAGACTTTCCCAATAAAAAATAATAATTTATGGGTTATACTAAAAAAAACATTTGCCCTAATGAGCCCAAGAACATTTTAATGGACCCGCCAAGCTTCTACGCGGGGTAAAAAAAACAGCAAAAGTTCAAATTTAAAAAAATTGCTCTTTTAATGTTTTAAAAAAAAAGGCCCCTTGTCATATGGCAAATAGATTTTTATTCATTAACACCCACTGAGTGAGCAATGAATGAAAAAATTTTAACTCTTGGGTTGAGAAGGTCACCATAAGGACACGTTCGACAGCTACATTGGAGCCTTTCATTTTTTGATTCCTTTGTTTTGTTGTTTTTCCACAAGTTTTGGACCTTGTTATCAGCGCATTGTGTTCATATAGATGGAAACCACATACTTATGCTTGTGGAGTCATTTTGGACTACCCTTGTGATTTTTGTGGTTATTTCTCTATCCTATCTTCTCACTATCCTTTTGTGAGACACTTTGGTTTCAAGGGGTATTTTTAGTGACTTTTTATGGTTCACAGCCTTGATCATTGTCACAGGCAGCAGCAATATGGGAGTGATTTCTTCAATTCGGCTTCTCTACCTTTTTGAGCCATCTGATGGATCCTTTGCAGGCATCTTAATAGAAGTTGTCCTAGGGGGCTGAAGAGGACATCTTCCTCTCCATCCTCCTTGCACATCTTCTTCCTTCTGAGTCTTTGGACAGGTCACCGATTAGAATGAAGAGGTGTCAACCTTTTATTTTAAAGTCGCGTAGAGGTGGCCTAATAGATGGCCTTCAAGGTGGTCTATTACATACGCTAATATGACTGACTGAAACAGATAGATTCATGTGAGCACTCGACCTTTTAAAAGGAGGATTCTCCAGTCCCCCGCCCCCCCTTCTTTCGGATAAGGATAAGCACTCTCAAGATAGGGGCCTCTATCCTATTTTCATGTTAAACATCTGATAAGGAATTAACACAACTATGTTGGAAGTTCAGTGCTCAAATGACAAACATAAATGATCACTTTGAACAAACTGATCAAAAGCAGAAGAATAAACTGAATTCCATCTATAATATCTGAATGTAAGGATTTAACAAGGAGAAACCTTCTCTGGGAACAAAAATCAACAGACAGCAAAGAAAATTATATTTGTTTCACCAAATTGTGAAGTACACTGTACAAGGCAATGCATACAGGCTAAATACAGTTGTGGATTGTTCTTCTGGTCTGCTACAGCTTTTAAGATGTTGTGCCTCGGCTTTCAAACCTTCTATGTTGCTCTGAACTGTCAAACTAATCCCTTACCCATGAAACCCTAAGGTTTTAATGAACTCCCCTTGATGATTCCCTATTGAGCCAAAAAACAAACATATACTAATGCCACTCGGAGACCAATGGAAGACCAGGTATCATAAAGGACATGTTTTCCCTTTTGTCCTTTTTCTGACAGTTTCACCATGCAGCAGTAGCTGGCACTCTTGTTTTGGTGTCAGCACTATTCAGTAGTAGGGAGCGGCCTCATCATATTTGAAGTGTTTTTAAAAATTGACCAGTACTTCACCATGCTAAAGTCATACCGATCTCTGCACTATGTCCTTGCAAACCTTTAGTTTAGATATCAGTCCCTGATGGTTGTCTTTATCAAATGAGGTTTGAATATTTTCAGGGGATGTTCTCCGGCTAATGTTAGCATGTTTGCTGAACTGATCAGTGTTTCTGAGTCTTTGGACAGGTCACCGATTAGAATAAAGAGGTGTCAACCTTTTATTTTAAAGTCGCGTAGAGGTGGCCTAATAGATGGCCTTCAAGGTGGTCTATTACATACGCTAATATGACTGACTGAAACAGATAGATTCATGTGAGCACTCGACCTTTTAAAAGGAGGATTCTCCAGTCCGCTGCCCCCCTTTCTTTCGCATAAGGATAAGGATAAGCTCTCTTAAGATAGGGGCCTCTATCCTATTTTCATGTTAAACATTTGATAAGGAATTAACACAACTATGTTGGAAGTTCAGTGCTCAAATGACAAACAAAATGATCACTTTGAACAAACTGATCAAAAGCAGGGAATAAACAGAATTCCATCTATAATATCTGAATGTAAGGATTTAACAAGGTTCCACGAGCCTGGGGGACGGGGGGACGGGGGGACGGGTTTCCGGGGACGGCGGGGGACGGCAGGTCGATTTTAGGGGACGGCTCGGGGACGGCTGGGGGGGACGGCTGGTATAATACTATAAAAAATGAATTTTTTTAGAAATTTAGAATAATCTACACATTCAAAATTCTACACCCAACAAAAATGATATTTCATATTACTAATCAATTATGTAAGTGCAGCCATTCATATTCAGATTCGTTACTAACACATAAGTGCAGCCATAATTGAGTCATTTCACATTTTCATGTTCATATTAGTTACTAATTTGCAGCCATTTAATTGTTTCAAGTTCAACAACTATAACTTGAAGGTTCAGCCAAGGATATCAAGTGCAAACAATGTTCAAACAGTCATCATTTTAAGTAATAACAGTCATCATTTTTTCAGCCACCAATGTTCAAACAAAGACTGTCATGTTTAAAAATTTTCAGTCACTAACTGTTCATTGTGTTCAAATATGACAGCAATAAGAAATTTGAAATAGTCATAGTATCAATGCTCATTTGCAACAAAAAGACTCAAAACTAAAATAGTAAAGGAGTATTATATTTTCCTACGTTTTGGTATATTTGTATTTGGTCTATTCCAATCCTGTCATATTTCTTAGTAGCCAGAAATGCATGAGGTGACTGTTGTGCTTGTCCTCGAGTCTATTGGATTTGTGCCCTAGTTTGATGGAAAATACTGACCTTAAGATGCTGATTTCGCTTCCTCTAACTTTGACTGCACAACATTTTGCTCTATCCTTGTTTATCTATTTAAAATGTTGCTTAGGGAAGGGAATAGCACTGTGTATATTGTGTTTTACTTCACTTATCAATATACCCTAGTTGTGCTTATTAAACAGGTTAGACTCAAAAGCGTTAGCCTTGCAATGCTTTTATGATTTTAACGTTTTAAACATACCCTTTTGGCTGTATGTTATATTAACCTTTTGGGATGTGTGTGGATGTTAAGGAAGTTTGATGCTCTTTATAATCGCTGTTCCCCCCACCTTTTTTATACTGAACATTGAGCTTGTATGGCATCCTTTCTGCAATCTTCTGGATGCACTTTCTATGATCTTTGATTCCCAAATCGATCCTGACATGTGGCAGAGATCATAGGGAAATGCATGGTGTGTTTATAGTATTTCTACCCTTCTATTTCATGGCTGTAACAAACCTCTTTTTCAGCCATTTTCTCGGAATTATTTTAGAAGCATTCAACATGTGTTTATGACATTTTGGCTTGACGTGCATGACTGCTGTACTTTGGAGGATATAGGTCTGTTGAAGTTTGTTTAAAACCACCTTTTACCATGCCATATTTGCTTAAGAAGTTGTTTTCATATTTGGCATTGCTATGAAAACTGAAACAATATAGACTATCCCAGCCATGCCATTTTGCTTCATTTATTATTTCAGAACGATAGATATTAATTGAGTTTATATATGGCTAGTTTTATTGGTGAGCTGTAGCTTGCTTTACTTTCGTTATTTCTTTTTGGGACTCTTGAATGCATTTTATCTTGCGAAGGCCCAATCTCAGACCTTGTCTGGGTAGAATGTATATGTGTGATTGTGCAGAATGTAGACATGTGCCTGGGACAGAACTTAACAGTGGTTACTGAATAGAGCAAAACTCTGTCATAAATGATGTGCCTCTCTTAATAATGGAATCCATTTTCTGAGAGATCTTGAAACATTTTACTTAACTCCAAACTGGAGTTGTTGACTATCCAAGCTGAGATGAAAAAATGGCAGTATTTAATAGTTCATTTGTGCATGAAATTCTCGACACTCATGTTGAAAAGAACTATAAACCTATACCTCATGTGGGGGACGGCTGGGCCCCATGGGGGACGCCCAGACCGTCCGAAAAAATGGCAGTATTTTATAGTTCATTTGTGCATGAAATTCTCGACACTCATGTTGAAAAGAACTATAAACCTATACCTCATGTGGGGGACGGCTGGGCCCCATGGGGGACGCCCAGACCGTCCCCGGGGACGGTCTGGGCGTCCCCCACATGAGGTATAGGTTTATAGTTCTTTTCAACATGAGTGTCGAGAATTTCATGCACAAATGAACTATAAACCTATACCTCATGTGGGGGACGGCTGGGGACGGTCTGGGCGTCCCCATGGGGCCCAGCCGTCCCCCACATGAGGTATAGGTTTATAGTTCATTTGTGCATGAAATTCTCGACAGCAATAACAACTGCTGCAGTTGTTATTGCTGCCCACCCTCCACCCTCAAATTTGAGGGTGGAGGGTGGGCAGCAATAACAACTGCAGCAGTTGTTATTGCTGTCGAGAATTTCATGCACAAATGAACTATAAACCTATACCTCATGTGGGGGACGGCTGGGCCCCATGGGGGACGCCCAGACCGTCCCCAGCCGTCCCCCACATGAGGTATAGGTTTATAGTTCATTTGTGCATGAAATTCTCGACAGCAATAACAACTGCTGCAGTTGTTATTGCTGCCCACCCTCCAATTTGAGGGTGGAGGGTGGGCAGCAATAACAACTGCAGCAGTTGTTATTGCTGTCGAGAATTTCATGCACAAATGAACTATAAACCTATACCTCATGTGGGGGACGGCTGGGCCCCATGGGGGACGCCCAGACCGTCCCCAGCCGTCCCCCACATGAGGTATAGGTTTATAGTTCATTTGTGCATGAAATTCTCGACAGCAATAACAAATTTGAGGGTGGAGGGTGGGCAGCAATAACAACTGCTGCAGTTGTTATTGCTGCCCACCCTCCACCCTCAAATTTGAGGGTGGAGGGTGGGGAGGGTGGGCAGCAATAACAACTGCAGCAGTTGTTATTGCTGTCGAGAATTTCATGCACAAATGAACTATAAACCTATACCTCATGTGGGGGACGGCTGGGCCCCATGGGGGACGCCCAGACCGTCCCCGGTGGGCAGCAATAACAACTGCAGCAGTTGTTATTGCTGTCGAGAATTTCATGCACAAATGAACTATAAACCTATACCTCATGTGGGGGACGGCTGGGCGTCCCCGGGGCTGGGCGTCCCCGGGGACGCCCCAAAAGGGGACGTCCCGGGGACGGGAGGCCACAGGCCTCAGCCGTCCCGGGGACGTTTCCCAGCCGTCCCCCAAAAAGGGGGACGGGGGGAAACGTCCCCCTTGCCGTCCCCCCGTCCTGGGGGACGTGGGAAACGGGGGGACGCGTCCCCCAGGGTGGGGGGGGGGGACGCGTCCCCGTGGAACACTGTATCAGTCCCTGATGGTTGTCTTCATCAAATGAGGTTTGAATGTTTTCAGGGGATGTTCTCCACCTAATGTTAGCATGTTTTCTGAACTGATCAGTGTTTCTGAGTCTTTGGACAGGTCACCGATAGAATAAAGAGGTGTCAACCTTTTATTTTAAAGTCGCATAGAGGTGGCCTAATAGATGGCCTTCAAGGTGGTCTATTATATACGCTAATATGACTGACTGAAACAGATAGATTCATGTGAGCACTCAAACTTTTAAAAGGAGAATTTTCCATTCTTTCGGATAAGGATAAGGATAAGCTCTCTTAAGATAGGGGCCTCTATCCTATTTTCATGTTAAACATTTGATAAGGAATTTACACAACTATGTTGGAAGTTCAGTGCTCAAATGACAATTATAAATGATCAGTTTGAAGTTTTGAACAAACTGATCAAAAGCAAAAGAATAAACTGAATTCCATCTATAATATCTGAATGTAAGGATTTAACAAGGAGAAACCTTCTCTGGCAACAAAAATCCACAGACAGCAAAGAAAATTATATTTGTTTCACCAAATTGTAAAGTAAACTGTACAAGGCAATGCATACTGGCTAAATACAGTTATGGATTGTTCTTCTGTTCTGCTACAGCTTTTAAGATGTGCCTCTGCTTTCAAACCTTCTATGTTGCTCTGAACTGTCAAACTAATCCCTTACCTATGAAACTCTAAGGTATTATTGAACTCCCCTTGATGATTCCCTATTGAGCCAAAAAACAAACACATACTAATGCCAATTGGAGACCAATGGAAGCCCAGGTATCATAAAGGACATGTTTTCCTTTTTGTCCTTTTTCTGACAGATTCACCAAATTGTCTTTGGACAGGTCACCGATAGAATAAAGAGGAGTCAACCTTTTATTTTAAAGTCATGTAGAGGTGGCCTTCAAGGTGGCCTAATAGATGGCCTTCAAGGTGGTCTATTATATACACTAATATGACTGACTGAAACAGATAGATTCATGTGAGCACTCTAACTTTTTAAAGGAGGATTTTCCAGTCCCCCGCCCCAACTTCTTTCGGATAAGGATAAGGATAAGCTCTCTTAAGATAAGGGCCTCTATCCTATTTTCATGTTAAACATTTGATAAGGAATTTACACAACTATGTTGGAAGTTCAGTGCTCAAATGACAAACATAAATGATCAGTTTGATCAAACTGATCAAAAGCAGAAGAATAAACTGAATTCCATCTATAATATCTGAATGTAAGGATTTAACAAGGAGAAACCTTCTCTGGCAACAAAAATCCACAGACAGCAAAGAAAATTATATTTGTTTCACCAATTTGTAAAGTAAACTGTACAGGGCAATGCATACTGGCTAAATATAGTTATGGATTGTTCTTCTGGTCTGCTTTCAAACCTTCTATGTTGCTCTGAACTGTCAAACTAATCCCTTACCTATGAAACCCTAAGGTTTTATTGAACTCCCCTTGATGATTCCCTATTGAGCCAAAAAAAAAACATATACTAATGCCAATTGGAGACCAATGGAAGCCCAGGTATCATAAAGGACATGTTTTCCTTTTTATCCTTTTTCTGACAGATTCACCATGCAGCAGTAGCTGGCACTCTTGTTTTGGTGCCAGCACTATTCAGTAGTAGGGAGCAGCCTCATCATATTTGAAGTGTTTTTAAAAATTGACCTGTCCTTCACCATGCTAAAGTCATACTGATCTCTGCACTATGTCCTTGCAAACCTTTAGTTGAGATATCAGTCCCTGATGGTTGTCTTCATCAAATGAGGTTTGAATGTTTTCAGGGGATATTCTCCAGCTAATGTTAGCATGTTTGCTGAACTGATCAGTGTTTCTGAGTCTTTGGACAGGTCACCGATTAGAATAAAGAGGTGCCAACCTTTTATTTTGAAGTTGTGTAGAGTTGGCCTAATAGATGGCCTTCAAGGTGGTCTGTTATATACACTAATATGACTGACTGAAACAGATAGATTCATGCGAGCACTCTAACTTTTTAAAGGAGGATTCTCCAATCCCCCGCCCGCCCTTCTTTCGGATAAGGATAAGGATAAGCTCTCTTAAGATAGGGGCCTCTATCCTATTTTCATGTTAAACATTTGATAAGGAATTAACACAACTATGTTGGAAGTTCAGTGCTCAAATGACAAACATAAATGATCACTTTGAACAAACTGATCAAAAGCAGAAGAATAAACAGAATTCCATCTATAATATCTGAATGTAAGGATTTAATAAGGAGAAACCTTCTCTGAGAACAAAAATCCACAGACAGCAAAGAAAATTATATTTGTTTCACCAAATTGTGAAGACAAGGCAATGCATACTGGCTAAATACAGTTGTGGATTGTTCGTCTGGTCTGCTACAGCTTTTAAGATGTTGTGCCTCGGCTTTCAAACCTTCTATGTTGCTCTAAACTGTTAAACCAATCCCTTACCCATGAAACCCTAAGGTTTTATTGAACTCCCCTTGATGATTCCCTATTGAGCCAAAAACCAAACATATACTAATGCCAATTGGAGACCAATGGAAGCCCAGATATCATAAAGGACATGTTTTCCCTTTTGTCCTTTTTCTGACAGTTTCACCATGCAGCAGTAGTTGGCACTCTTGTTTTGGTCCCAGCACTATTCAGTAGCAGGGAGCGGCCTTGTCATATTTGAAGTGTTTATAAAAATTGACCAGTCCTTCACCATGCTAAAGTCATACTGATCTCTGCACTATGTCCTTGCAAACCTTTAGTTGAGATATCAGTCCCTGATGGTTGTCTTCATCAAATGAGGTTTGAATGTTTTCAGGGGATGTTCTCCACCTAATGTTGGCATGTTTGCTGAACTGATTAGTGGTTATGAGTCTTTGGACAGGTCTCATGATCCATCCAGATCACTTGTAGGAAAATTATATGGTGAACCAACTCTCCAATAGATTCCTTCTAGTGATCAGCACCACACGCATTGTCATATAGGTAGCTCTCATAGTTCTGCACCCTGTCCCCATATGGCTATATGCACAGGTTATATATCCTAGTGCTTAAATCCCCTTGATCCAAAGAGTGGTGATAAATGTGTTGTGCTCATAGTCACAAATACTTCCTCAAGGAAAACAATCATGGATAGAGCAAGGGCAAGATTGATCATCTTAAATATGCAAAATCAAGTCAGTAGTCCAGAAACTACTTTAAATCTAGTAGAAATATAGAGGAGTAATACAAGAAAATCCATTGCCTGAAGTGTCTATGGACAAGGTAGTAATCATAGAAAATGATTGAGGAAAAGCCTTTGGAAAATTGTGTAGAAAGAGAGATAAACAAGAATACCCATCTTCTTGTTAGAATTAATGTTTATTTGCAATTCTGCACTTTATATTTAGTGTTTGACTTGGTTTCCACAGTTCTGATAAGGTGGTTTGGGTTTGGCCAACATGATATAGCTTATTTAAAATTTTATACAGACAGTAGCCGATATGTGGCGAGCATCTTATGTACTTCAACTTCATTGATGATAATAAATATCTGTATTATATTCTCTATTGTTTTTGCATATTATTTTCTATGTGCGATATAGAGGTTTAGATTGGATTCTTAGTAAAACATATAGTTTTTTTCTTTTTTAGACATAGCATCCGAGTCAAGGGTCTGAAACCTTGACTACATTCGGCTCACTATGTTGCCCATCTCTAGGGCTTCGTAAAAGCGTGACATCAGTAATTTGATATCTAAAGAGATAGAAGAATGGTATCACAGCATACCTTAAATTAGCCGAAGCACCACCTTTCTCCGCCAAATTCTCCAGCCTTGAAACAATGCCCGAATTTATCTTCTCGACAAGAGAAGGAAAATCCTTATACTGTTCTGCATAGTTATTGCGCACCGCAGATTCATTTGTAAAATCCTCGACACTGAAAGCAAATAAACCATTAGCAAAATCAGCACAGGAACAAAACCCCATCGAAGAGCAGCAAAGCATGACAAACCATTCCCCCTTTCCTAATTAGGGTTTTCTGAGAACACCCTAAGCAACAATGTCCACAAATTTCAAAACTAGCGAGACAAAAACTCTCCGTGCAAAGATTTTCGGCATACTTTATCTCCAAATTGTACGGCTCCGGGTTCCCATTCGCCCCAAGGAGAACTGCATCGACTATAAGCACCTCCCCCATAACCAAACACTTCACAGTTACACACTTTCTTTCTCCTTTCTCGCTTTTGATGTAACAGAACGCATATGAGTCCTCCAGCTGGTTCCAACCCTCAATCCCAACTTCTTCATTGCCTACAAAATAACCACAATTTCCCTTGATTGAGGTTTATTTGCACAGAAAACAAACTGAGAAACATTGCCTACAGAATAACCACAATTTCGCTTAATTTAAGGTTTATTTGCCCGCCACCATTACATATATACAGAAAACAAAGTGTACAATAACAGACATAAATCAGAATTAGCAACAATTTCGCTTAATTAAGGGTTTATTTACACATAAAACAACTTGAGAAATAACAGAAACAAATCTAACGCTCGATTCCGACTTCTTCATTGCCAACAGAACGACCCAAATTTCGCTTAATTGAGGGTAGCTTAATTGAGGGTTTATTGCCCGCCACCATTACAAATACACAGAAAACAAAGAGTACAATAACACAGATAAATCAGAATTATGTTTATAATTGTTGTTGTTACCTGAGGAGGACGGTTGTGTTGCATCTTCTGCTTGGGAACCAGTGGCGGTGAGAGAATAGCCGGCTGAAAAAAAGCAGGAGTGCACCGCAAACGCTATTTTATCATGAGGATTTCTGAAAGAAGGTCGCGAAGCCCTTATTACTGCCAGCTCTGCATCTGCCGCCATGGATTACCGATTGTATGCCTCCAATGGTATGCGGACGGTTTAAATAATGTACGAAGATAACAACCTCCCACTTCAAAACGGAGAACCCTCAAAGGCACTCGGTAGGCCGTACCTCGCACTTCTAAACCGAGAGAACCCGTTGGCTGTACCTCGCGGTGAAAGCTCTTAAGCTTTTTATAACAAAACCAAACACTATCTGACTTTCTTTCCTTCCGGAGAAAGATTTTTTTTTTATAGTTTTTCAATATTTACCCTTCTCCCATTATCAGAAAGATTTTGTAACAAAACCAAAACACTATATGACTTTCTTCCTTTGGAGAGATTTTTTTATAGTTTTTCGATATTTAGTTTTCTTCCCTTCTCCAATTGTCGACGAGAAAGATTTTTTTTATAGTTTTTAATATTATGAGATTACATAGGTCTGTTTTGAAAGTTTTGATGAGAAAATTAAATGAATTGATATTTTTTAAAAATTTGGTTAGTAAATAATTTTTTGGTATAATTTTTAATATTTATGAGATTATATAGGTTGGTTTTGAAAGTTTTGATATACGAAAATTTAATAGATCAATATTTTTTTAATTTAAAGATTGGTTAGTAAATGAATTAATTTTAATTTTGTTAATTTTAAAGGATAAAAAAGTTTTTAATTTAAATTAAAAGGTAAGGGTAAAATAATTTTAAATATTTAGATGATTGAGAGAAAAAATTATAAATAGTTAAAGTTAGGGTAAAAAAAAATTTGAAATAGGAGTCATATATTTGTGTAGAGTTGTCTGATTTAGATGATTCTTGTATAATTTTGTGCAGATTTTAAAAAGCTTTGAGTGAGTAGTCATTTGAAAGAATCCAAGCAGTATTGAGGGAGATATGATCATGTGAAGATAGTCTTTTGAAACTAGGGCAGTGTTAAGATAATTTTTTTTAAAACGTTTCATATTTTAAGAGTCGTATCTTTGCGAAGGGTTGTTTGATTCAGACGATTCTTGGATCAATTTGTGCGAAATTTGAATAACTTTAAAGTGAGCGATCATGTGAAGGAATTTGAGCATTATTGAGTGATATATGACCTTATGAAGTCAACCATCCAGAACAAGGCCAATGATAATTTTTCAAGTTGTGAAAAACAAAATTGCAAATATCTGTCAGACAAGGTTCAGATGATGGGAGGAGCAATGAAGGGCTAGGACATAAATGAGGCAAGATATTCTATCTAGGCATATAATTTTTTAGCTATGTTATATTTTCTCTTTCTTTATCATAGAAATTTTACGTGCAAATTATTACAAGTTTTTATCAAATATTATAATCTCTATAAGATATTCTGATAAATTTTAGTAGATTTTGAGTTATAGTTTCCTTCCCATGGATCGATTTATGTGTCACTTCTTGGAAAGCTAAATATAAGGAAGTTAATAATAGAAGGAGATTCGCAAAACATTATTAATATTTTGAATGGAAAACACCCTCCGGGATGGAATATAGCAGATATAATAAACGAGATTAACACTAAACTAAAGCTCCTTGAAGAAGTGCATATTGTCCATGTCTACAGAGAGGCTAATGGGGCAGTTGATTGTCTGGCAAACATGGGTGTACCTTTTGGATGGATTAGAGTGTTGGGAGTTAATCTTCCCTCATAGTGTTCAAGAAATTATGAATAGCGAAGCCAAGGCTAATGAAAAAAATGAGATCAGAGATTAACTTTGCTAAGGGGATTTTAAAGATTTTATGTGTAAAGCTTTACTGTTCATCTAGAGGGAGGAATTTGAACATTCCTGACTGCTACAAGTATAAGATTAGATATGAAGGAAAGAAAAGAGCACTTGATATTGAGTCACCAACAGTGGTGGATCCTTTATTTTGTAGTTGGATGTGTGTTATTGAGCGAACAAGTTTCTACCTCTGACAAACTCCACTTTCGAATTTGGTCTACTCTACTCTTGGTTTTTTTACTAATCATTATTTTGTGAGCTACAGGTTGCATCTTGTGTCTCAATGGGACTGGAGCTGGTATGTGGGGCTTCTCTAAGTCCCAATACTCATGTTTATGATTCCACCTAAAAAACATTAGTCATTATTTGTACCAGCAACCAGAGCGTCATAAAGAAATATGATATGATCGATCCTATTGAGTAATATGTTTCTACTCCAATTATTCTTAGAAAAATAAAAAAAGTAAAAAATCACTTGGAGGACCTAAAAAGGAGGATCTTGATGCTCAAGATCCAAAAAAAAGTTTAAGCTTTGTATGGGTTTGTTGATTTTTCATTGTCTGTTACATATTTTATAATCTTAAATGATCCTAAAGTCAAAAACTTAGATAATATTTAGATTGTTTGATCTTCTCGTTTAAGGTCTGAAACCTTATTTATGGAACCATATTTGGAGTGTAAATATTATTCTTTAATGTTTATTGTAAAAGGTTTGAGGTCCCTTTCAAAACCCCTTCTTCTACCTTAATAAAAAAAATAGTTAAATCCTTATAATCATCCCTGGTAGTAGGGGTTAGTGAGAGCCTCACAAAGAAGCGATCTAAATTACTACAAAAGTTTAGAAAATTTGCAAATTTGTAATTTTTTATTTCTTTTATAACTTGGGAGATATAAGGATTTCAACTTCACAAAATGGATAAATGACAAAAAGGAACATCATCGTATAGGAGAAATTATCAAAGTGCAAGAGAATGCTATATGAGAGGAAAACTTCAAAAATAAAAAATTGTATCAAAAATAATCTTTTGAGTTCAAAGGACAAAATCATAAAATAATTTTTTGAAATTCTTATCAAAGATGTGAAATAATCACCTGAATCTCGTTAACAAATGCAAAAAGAAAAAGATGTTTGTTATATAGATTTAGGTGTTGGTCATCATATGGCTGGAAACTTATATTGGTTTGAATTCTTAGAAGTCAAGGATACTATCTTACTAAAAATGATATATCATAAGATATATCAAGTTCAAGGAAGTAGTAGAGTAATACCTAGCATACCATTTTCAAATTTTGTGCTATGAAATATCTTATATGTTATCAACTAATCTTATATCAGTTGCTCAACTAGTTGAAAGAGGAAGAACAATGGAATTCAAATATACAAACAAACATAGCAAATGCATTATCATGAATCAAACCATAATTGAAGCTATATGATCAATCAATAATGAAATATTTGCCTTAGATACAATGGGATTCTCTTAAGAGATTATTGAACATTTATCTCAAGATCAAATTAATAATAAATTACTTGATTTTTTACTTGTTTTTTAAATATTCTTAAAGAAATTGGTAATGTCATGAATGGGTTGCCTCTATAAATCCTAAGCTCATTGGGTAAAGCACAATCAGCTCATTGGGTAAAGCATAATCAACGGGATTTTGACCCTTTAGGACATTGAATTGTGGTAGCTAATCTGCAGATACTCGACCGCTACCATCCAACCTATCCCCTTCTATAGTGGTTTGAACCTTGGACCTCCCTTTTCACTTGTTTAATTTGTAGAGTGTTTTTTAATGAGTTTACACAAGTTTTGATGAAGAGTCTTATTTCTCATACTAGTGGGGTTTGAATCTTGGACCTCTCATAACACTATAGTACGCTTGCACATATCTAATTTGTAGAGTGTTAGAATCGTTAGTTAGATGAGATATGAGAATCTTTGGATGAAGGTAGTAGATCGATCGGTTTTCACTGTGTTTGTCAGCTTGAGGTCAACGATTCCAATCTCAAGCCCCTTTGGGGTCCCCCTCATTTGGAGTAAAAGTTTACCAAGGTGGGACGGGGTATAGTGATAGCTTTTCGAATTTGAAATTATGTCCACAAGGATAAAATAATGAATACTTTTGAATCTCATGTATAACAAATATATATATGAGATCCTTAAAAGAATAGTAAAAAAAAATATTTTTTTCCTATAGGGAATCTTAATAATCCTTAGCCTGATCGATAAAACGATGTCAATAGAACCCTCACATTCTTAAGTTTAAATATGGGTCTCGAAGGACAGTGTAATGGTTCAGGCTTTGGTTCTTCTTTGAGAGGTCAAAGGTTCAAATTGCAATGTGGACGAGTGTGTGAGGGGGTGGATGTGTATATAGTCTTATGTTAAATTTCCTATTGATAAGCTCAACTCTCCTCCTTATGAGAGATCAAGGTGGGATGGGGATGTGGGCGAGTGTGTGAGGGATGGGTGTGTGTATAGTCATGTGTTAAATTTCCTATTGATAAGCTTAGCTCTCCTCTTATGAGAGATCATGGTGGGATGGGGATGTGGGTGAGCGTGTGAGGGATGGGTGTGTGTATAGTTGTGTGTAAAATTTTCTATTGATAGGCTTAGCTCTTCCTCTTATGAGAGATCATGGTGGAATGGGGATGCTCAACCCTGAGTGTCAATCATAGGGATTTCTTACACTAACCAAATCCAAAAAATAAAATTAAATGTTATGGTAAAGTGTAGGTTTTTGAAAGGATTTTGGTTTCTTTGTATCGATGTTTGAACTTGGGTCTCTTAAATAGAATAAAAAATAAATTTAAAATGTGTTATTTCAAAAAGGTCTATGGATGGGTCACAGGGGTTTCTCACACTTACCAAATCCAAAAATTAAAGAATAAAACAAAATAAAATATTAGGGTAAAGTGTAGGCTTTTGAAAGGGTTCTGGTTTATTTGTATCAGTGTTTGAACTTGGGTCTCTTAAATAAATAAAAAAATTATATTAAAATGCAAGT
Source organism: Wollemia nobilis (assembly GCA_028583015.1). Lineage (NCBI taxonomy): Eukaryota > Viridiplantae > Streptophyta > Pinopsida > Araucariales > Araucariaceae > Wollemia > Wollemia nobilis. The sequence goes on from JAQPPZ010016473.1 coordinate 19,053,721, forward strand.
TGTCAAAAAGGTCTATGGATGAAAATAAAACACATCTTTTTATGAGGGGTCTGGATCCCTTGAACCAAGGTTTGAACTTAAGTCTCTGAATGAAAACTTAAAGACAGACTAGATATCCCTCAACAATTTTTAAGTAATATAATAATAATCTTTAACAATTTTTTTTTATTTTTTAGATTTGGTTAATGTGAGAAACCCCTACAATTGACTAGGCATCCCCATCCCACCCTGACCTCTTATAAGGGTGAGATTTGAGCTTTTTAATAGGGGTCAAACACACAACCATACACACACTCATCCCCTCACACACTCACCCACATCGTAGTTTGAATCTTGAACCTCTTGAAGAAGAGTCAAAGCTTGAACCGTTGTGTTGTCCCTCGGAGACCTTTTTCAACAAATATCATAAATATAATTCTTAATATAATTTATATAGTATGAAAAGTTTATTATTTTGTATTTTAATTATGTTATACTATTTTTTTCAATTTGTTATATGGGATTGAATAATATTTTTTCAAAAAATGCCCCCAAGGACTAGGTGGTTTGGTAATTGCTTGTCTAGCAAGGCACTTACCAAGAAGACACCCAAGTTCAAACCTTGGGGGTAGTTTGTTTGCAAAGGTAGTAGTCTAATCTGAATCCTCTGAGTGTGTGCCAAATCAATGATGATGATACGAATCCCAAGCGACCGATGGTTCCCCTCACGTCAGGTCAACAACAATGAGGTGGAATAGGTTTGGTGGGAGCAACCCATGTGGTTTGAACCTTGTGCTTGACAATTACTAAAATTAGTGTGGTTGTAACCAACTCTCCTATGAATAAAAAAAAATCTTCAACAAATATCTAAATAAAATTATATCAAGGTAAAGTAATTTTAAATATATATATGATTGAGAAAATAAATTATGAAACGTTAAAGCTAGGGAAATTTTTTCAAAAAACAATCTTTCAAGAGCCATATGTTTGCATAGAGTTGTTTGATTCAGATGATTCTTGTGCAATTTTGTGTAGATTTTGAAAAGCTTTGAAATGAGTGGTCAATCAAAAGAATCCAAGTAGTTTGAGGGAGATATAGCCATGTGAAAATAGTCATTGGAAACTAGGGCAGTATTAGGGTAATTTTTTTAAAAACATATCATATTTTAGGATCCATATCTTTGCGAAGGATTGTCTGAGTCAAATGATTCTTGGATCAATTTGTGTGAAATTTGAAGAGCTTTAAAATGAGTGGTCATATAAAGGAATCTAAGCACTATTGAGGGATATATGATCCTATAAAGTCATTCATTTGGAACAAGGGCAATGATAATTTTTCAAGTTGCGAAAAACGAAATTGCAGATATTTGTTAGCCAAGGTTCGAATGACAGGAGGAGCAATGGGGGGCTAGGACATCAATGAGGCAAGACATTTTGTCTGAGCATATAATTTTTAAGTTAAGTTTTCTTTTTTCCTTCTTTATCTTAGAAATTTTGCATGCAAGTTATTATTGGTTTTTATCAAATATTATAATCTCTACAAGATATTATGTTAAATTTTAGTATATTTTGAGTTATAGTTTCCTTCCCATGGACCGATTTATAGCTAAATCCTATTAATCATCCCTAGTAGTAGAGGTTAGTAAGAGCCTCACAGAGAAGCTAACCGTGTTCCTCCAAGATATAGTCCCTTCAAAAATAGTTGTCAACTCTCTAGAACATGGTGCCCTTAATATTCCTTTGGAAATTTGGCTAGAATGTAAGTGGTGTACCTTTAATAACACAAAATAAATATGATTAGAGTCTATCATCATATTAAATATTCAATTATAGAACAAATTAATAAATTATAGATGAAAGAAACATGTAGTTGGAAGCATGAGACCATAGAAAGATGGTGCATTCATCTACCTTCTACCATAGGGAGTGGATAGCAAAAAATAGATAGAGTAAAGATAACATAGAAATGACCAAGAAATTAGTGCCATTAACTGAATATTGATAGGGCTTCCAAAGGGAATCTTGGCCCAATAGGAGGAAAGGGTGTAGTGAGAGATGATACAAAAAATATAAGAGCAATGTTTGTAGATAATTTTAATGGGATTGCCAGTACTACAGAAAAATCTAAGGAATTGATTGTCAATGTTAAGTTGGTAAGGAAAATGGGCATAAGAAAGTTAGAAATGGAGTGGGATTCACACGTTCTAATGAATTGGCTCAATGACGAGAACAAATTCAACGAGATGGTGATGGATATGAGAGAAGAGTGTTATGACACCAATCGGAGGAATAAGGTATAATGCAAAAATAAAGAAATGAATCGTTGTTATAAAGGAATCACCGTTAAATTGGAGTAGAACCCACAATTAATTTATAAATATATTATTCGATGGATGGTTTATAACACCCAACACATTGCATATATATATCTTATCTAGAGTTGTGATTTTGATGAAAGGACGTGTTGGTCCATATAATTAATGAATTAAATAATAAGGTTAGGATTATAATCCTAACATGCCACCCTCCTTAAAAATGCTTTGTCCTCAAAGTTTAAAGTAAGGAGCTTCGTTGCTTGATTTCCAAGTTGAATTTGCGCCAGTTATTGTACTATCTTGATGTCACTTTTTCGAAGGCAGGGATATCTTGAAGGTCGGAGTGTTAGTGGGGGGTTTCCAGGAAAAATAGTAGGATCGTGATGACGGTGGGGGGTAACCCTTGGGGTTCCTCAAAAACTTCAAAATGATGCATCAAAAGTGGTGGTAACACTTCTACATCTTTATGTTGTTCCCTAGGAGATTCAACGTAAAATGAGTGTGTAATCACTTTTTTGCCTTGTTTTTTAATAGGTTTTACCATGTGGTGATAACTCACTGTTGGTGAGGAACTTGTGTGTAGTTCTTGTAGAGTGTATGTTTGGCCTTCATTGGTCACTTCGTGTATGTCTACCTCATCCTTTCCTAATGCATCGATCACTTTATTATTGTGAGCAGGTGCTTTGGTTACGTCTTGCATATCTACCTCACCTTCTCCCTCTATGGAATGATAGGGATCAACTACATTCAATAATTGTACATCTACCTCATATTTGGCCCCTATGGAGGGACAAGGATCATCTAAATTTAATAAATACAATGTTGGTGTAGCGCAAAAATGATGAGGCCCAAATTGCTCATCACAAGTATATCAGAGGTCTTTCGCTCATCGCTCCTCCATTTCTTGCAAGCTGAGGTACTTAACTGGCAAGGGTTTAGGTTTTGGGATAGCGGATAGAAATGATGATTTATCAATAGGTTGCTCCCTGTGTCGACGTTGAACATTGAATTTATCTTCAGCTAACAAGGCTAATCCAATGGCTTCCTGTAGGGTGCGAGGAGTGTACATCATGACCGCCACTCTAATTTCTTCTTTTAATCCATTGATGAAACCGCTTATGAGAACTGATTCATCCAACCCTATGATGCGACTGGTGATATCCTGAAACTAAATTTTATATGCACACACTGATGTGATTTGACGTAGGTGGGCAAGATTAAGCAACAAAAGTAGGTTGGGGTCATGAGATATTCCTCCGTTGGCCATTTGCATAGTCATTTGGTGAAAAGAGGTGTCACAAAAAATTGCTGATTTGAGACCGCCTGCTACTTGAATCAAAACCTGGGCAATTTTGAAATTTACTAGATGCTTGACACGTTAGCACTGTCTGACCATCTATCAGATGTTTCGGCTTTATTCTGATTATCTTTAGATGGCGAAAGTTCATATAGACTTCACAAACTTTGGTTTACTCTCCCACCAGTTTTCAATATTAGTTCTACGATCGTGGTAAGGTACAATATTACTATCGTTTGCACTCGCGATTGTTAATGTTTAATAGACTTCTAACGACCAAAATTTAATCAGCATAAATTTCCGTTTGACGTCTAAAATTTAATCAGTTTTAATATTACTTTTGTTTGACGTGTCTCCTCGATCAACTTTCCTTGTGCTAATAACAATATTATTTTGAACATGGCTTCCTGCGTCTTCTATTGCCGATAAATTCTCAGATGCCAACTGGTCGATTTTAGTGTTCTTTTAGAAAACTCTCTAATATGCATGCGCGATGGCTTTCTCACTTGTGGCAGCCTAGTCTTTGATGACCATTTGGATCCGTGATGGAATGTGCCTGTTGTACTTCCTATTGAGATTTCCTCCAAGTCAGCTCTATCACGCTGTCGATACGAAAATGAGCCACAAATAGTTTGACGCTCTCCTCCTTTACCGATGTGTTCTCCTCTTTAATTGTTTTTTATGTCTTTGCACGCTATTCGTTGCTAAGGTAGCTAGTTTACTTCAGCAGCTTCAGCCACTGCTACGTTGCCATGACAGTTTTTTTTTTTAACGCAGACCTCCCATCAAAGAGATTCCTCTACTATGTAGACCGTTGGTGCCAAAATAAATCTGACCCTTAGTTTTCCACAATTTGAAGTTGAACAAAATATGTTAACAGGTTTTTGAGAACTTCTTTTAATGTGCCCTACTATGGAATGTTTTGCTGTAGCTGGTGGAGAAACGAATCCTTCTAGTTTCTACGACGAATCTAGAGAGACTGAGATGAATGCTTATCATGAATACTACGCACTTTATGCTGAAGTCTTCACCGAGAATTTCACAAAAATATTATAGGAACATCAATGATTAACAAAATACGGATAATGAATTTTAAATTTGGCACTGTGTTCTAGAGAAGCTGTTGGTGTCAAAGGCTGCAGCGCGATCGTTGGTTGTTAAGTTGGTAAATTGTTGTTAACCGGGGGTGCCCAAATTATCATCCGCCAATGTTTGAATGATTTGTGTCACGATAGGGTTGGAGAGACGATTTAGGGAGCTGGGCGTTTAATTTTAGGTTTAATTTTTCTCGTTGGTAGTATGAGAAACTTTAGAAAAATGAATTTTCATCCAAAATGGCATTTGATTGCGTACTTCAGTTTAATTAAATTTTTATATCTCATGATTTATAGCAGCGTACTTCGGTTTTAAAAAAAATATTCATAATTCCCAAACCTTGTGCTCACAATTTTACTCTCGACTATTCCTGTATTTGTAGTTGTTCTTGCAGGCCTTTACTCTGAATTAATAAGCTCAGTTGTTCATAGTTTGATGCCACGTGTTCGAGTAAGGTTCCATCGAACGTTAAGTTGCTTTACATCGTTAGCGTCACTTGTCAAACTACGACTAGGTTTGAGGTGTCGTCTCGTTGAGTTTTATAACCTAGAAAAATAAATATTTTTATCCAATATTTTTAATGTTGCGAACATGAGGACGTAGCTAGCAGCATGAGAGAATGATAGTGTTACCCTAAAATCACTGTTAACTCCCATATCTCGTGTTTGTTTCCTTTTCAAATTCGTTGGCTTTGGTTGGATTCCACCTAATACTTATCCTTGCAAAAGTCGACGCTGGTTCTCCACACTGGGATTGTTGAGAGTTGTGTCCAAGTGAGAAAAAACTTTGTTGGAAACGCCAGGAATTAAAGAAATCTTCGTAGGTTAGCGAACGGAAGGCAAACGAAGGATATTTCTTCGAACGAAAATTGCGTGATGTTACCGTTTTATTTTGATTTTCGGCACTGATGAGTTAATAATAAAAAATAAAAAAACTTAGGTTATAATTTGAATTTTTTATATTTTATCACCGTTTCCTTGTGAAGGTCATCGAAAAAATCAATTTTTGTAGGTGTTTTCAATTTTTTGATCGACCTTTCCTTTCTTTTTTTTTTGGTGGTAAAATGATTTAGGAACTACCTCCTGAAGAATTTTTGAGCACGTTCTCAACTGTTTTTGTTGCTGAAAATTTATTTTTACCCTGCGCTAGTTGCCGAAATTTGTCACAGTGCACACAAAATGAACTGTCTTGTTTTACCCTTGCTCTACGTTGGATCTGGAGTTGGTTTTTAAAGCTTTTATTTGAGCTGTTCCTGATATGAATCTAAACGAATTTGTGACGTTCCTTGGAATTTAATTTAATTTTTTTTTGTACTATGTCACTCTATGCTGTTTTGACCTATGCTATTTTGTATACGTCGTCCTCCCAGATGAAATTATATGATATATGTGATGAAATCTATTGCTGATTGAATGGTGGTGGTATGGATATTTATAATAATGATACACGTTAATGGGCGTTTGAGCAACCAGAAAACAACGATGATGCAATGGAAAAAAAAAATTGTGCGAATGTGTATAAATGGTCCTACGGATGTGGCTTTGATATCAGATGTTATCACACCAATTGGAGGAATAAGGTATAATGCAGAAATAAAGAAATGAATCGCTGTTATAAAGGAATCATCGTTAAATTGGAGTAGAACCCACAATTACTTATAAATATATTATTCGATGGATGGTTTATAACACCCAATGCATTGCATATATATATCTTATCTAGAGTTGCGAGAGTTGCGAGTTTGATGAAAGGACGTGTTGGTCCATATAATTAATGAATTAAATAATAAGGTTAGGATTAGAATCCTAACAAAGAGATTCTAGCTCTACTAAGTGGGTTCAAGGATACAAGGATTCAACACACCTTTCGTAAAGGGAATTCTATGATATACATATTAGCAAGTAAAGGAGTTTTAAAATAGGCGAGTTGGATTTGGAGGAAGGGTAAAGAGATTCCTACCTTGATAAGGCAAAATTGGGATCCAGATCAAGTAAAATTAGCAAAGTAAAAAAACAATAGAATTTGGGATCAATGTTTTAAAGGAAAGGTTGGGTTCTTGAAGATTTTTTTGTCCATGAGACAAGTAATATAGTTAGGGTTAATATTTTTGCATCTTGTAGGGGTTGAGAAGGTACCCAATGTGGGGGATTTTTTTTTTTAAAGCGAAAAACCCCTTGCGGAGCCGCCTTGGTTTGAGAGACCACGAACAGGGGGTTCTACACCGTCAAAGTCACCCGAGGGTCGCACCCGACCCTGCCCGCACCAACATTATCAATTGGATTTTCGATACCCAATTCAGCTTTTTGGTAGGATGGAGATTTGAACCTGGGACCTCCCTTGGAGGATTGCCCTCTCCTCTCCAACTCACCTACAACACCTGGGTGCAATGTGGGGGATTTTGTAGTTGGTTTGAGGGTCCAATAAAAACCTAATTTGCCATAATAAAAAAAATTAATAATAAACCAATGATTTGTATAACAATAGGCTATGAAAGGCCTATATAAATCATAGAGATTTTATCTTGGTTCAATTATAATGGATGTGATATCATTTCCTAAGTTTAGATTTGAACTATATAGATTTTTACTTACTACCTTAGATATAACTCTCATATATTTCACTTGTATATAGGATTTATGGTCAATGGTAGTGTATGATCCTTTCTTGATGCAATTGTGTAGAAGCCTGTGTGTAAAGAAGTGTAATATGAGCTATACAATATATTTTATCAATTTACATGGATTAATGATGTATGAAAAAATTAACTCTAAATTTATCTTGCTTCATAGCGATTCTATTTCTACTAAAAAATAAATAAAATTATATCATACCATATTTTTTAAAATTGTTTATATGGGATTGAAACGAGGTCCCACCCATATTACATATCACCACATAGTGGTATTACAACAAATATTGGATATTATCCATGTATTGCTTGGCAATATTTGAACCTTGGTCTCCTCCTTAAATATTGAGGAATCTAACCATTGAGCTAATGCCACTTGATGTATATCATACCATGTTTTAAAAATAAAGAAAAAATAAATTTATAAATTCTCATAACATCCAAAAGAGGAATTATAATCTTGGGGAATGCAACAATGTTATTTTTTTCTTTTTTTACCCCTAACAATTTCCAAAGGCAATTAAGTGACATTAGCTCAACTAATTTTATTCCTAAACTTTCAAGGAGACCCAAGTTTGAGTATTGCCAAGCGATACATGCATAATTTTCAAATTGTTGTAATACCACTAAATGGTAATGATGTAATATGGGTGGGACCTATTTAAATCTCATATAACACAAAAAAGATATTCACATTCTTAGTAAGTTGGTCATAGCTTTGATATTCAACAAACAATAATTTAATCCAAGTTTTACAATTTTAGGCTTGAGATTCTCATCCAAAAAATATGGTAGTTTTTATGTAACTTTGTATAATACATATTTTGGACTCCTTTTTAAGGTATATTAGACCATTAGAAATTCTTCTTATTATGATAAATCTCTTTTGCAAGTCTAAAGCCTTGCTTATGCTTAGATATACATCACACCATTCCTTTGTTACATCAACTCTCGTTTGCAAGTCTAAAGCTTTGATTTTGCTTAAATCTATATCACACTGTTCCTTACTATATTTCAAATAAAATAAACAAGAAGATATTCTAGTAAACATGTTTTGTGAATGAGGACCAAACAAAATTTAATCAAACTTGTTGAGAAGGTGTTTATAAGTCAAGGGATATCTAAGACCATCAACAATGCATCCCAATAATATGACTAGATTTATGTGATTATAATATGTACTTTGTTGAATAATTCATGCACCTCATGCTTTGCATTGAAAAATAACTTATTCACAACAATGTTACAATTGTCTAGTACAACCCTCAAAGGAAAAGTTTTTTCTATTAGTAAAGTTATGCAAACTCTTTATGTGATTATCTTCATCAAACCAAATATTGAAGGTAAACTTGTTATAAACATTTCACATACCCAATAATTGATCAAAAAATGTTTCCTAGTGAAATATAGGTGGAGGCCAAAGTGTTAAAATACTTCAAAATTATATACCTAAACAAGAAAATCATATTAAATGGCATTAGCTCAACTAGTTAATTCCTCAACTTTCAAGGAAGAGACTCATGTTTGAATCTTACCAAGTGATACTTGCAAAATTTCCAAATTATTGTAATACCACTATATGACCATTATTTAATATGTATGGGGCTCCTTTTAATCCCATGTAACCCATTAAAAAATAATAAGAAATTATCGCCACTCAAAATAATGATTGGAAGATGAACCTACAAATCATAAGGAAATTGAAGAGCTTAAGAAGCATGGCATGTTTCTCTATGAAGGGCCAATATAATGAAAGATTAAAATTGTTTGATAAGATTAGGAATTCTTCTTTGGGCTCTATGAACTTCTAAAGTTTGACCTACTCAAGGTTGTGGAGTCTGGGTAGTAAGAATGGGTAAATGTAGTATTCAACTCTACCTTCATTATCCTAATTATAAAAAAGGGCAATCCTTCTTCCTTTGATGATTTCAAGCCCATGTATTTGTGTAACTGTGTGTATAAAAATATAGCAAAATCAATTACATTAAGAGTTAAAAGGTTCTTCTCTACTTCTATTTCTATTTATTAGTTTATATTCCTACATGGGTAGAAATATTTATGAGGTAATTGGTGTTGTTCAAGAAAGTATCCATTCCATTAAATAAAAGAAAATGTCAGTATGGTGATTGGATCTCTTCAAGGAATTTGACAGAGTAAACTAGCTATATATAAGATTAGTTCTTACTCAATTTTTATTCTATGTGTAGATGATGAGTTGGATTATGGGATGTTTGTGTTTTATTTCTTTTGCAACATTGGTCAATGGGTTAGCTTCTTACTTCTTCAAAGCTTATCGGGGGATAAGATAAGGTTTCCCCTTGTCACCACTATTATATCTTCTGGTAGCTGAGGGATTAAGTAGATGCATTTTAGAATCCAAGAGGGCAGTATAAATAAAGGGAATTATAATAGGTAGAACAATAAAAGTCACCCATATACTTTTTTTAGATGATGTTCTCCTTTCCAAAAATGAAACAATAAGAGTAATAAATAAGTTTTAAAAAAATTAGGTATTTTTTCCCTAGAAACAAGTATGCAAATTAATGTGTAAAAGTCAAGCATCTTATAAAATTGTGTGGATTAATATTAGGTCATATTAATAGGTCAACTCTTTCCCTTTAACAAACTTGATCTTCAAGAGAGGTTTAAATATCTAGGGTTCTTTTTGAAACCCAATGACTACTCTAAACAAGATTGGAGTTGGTTGATAAAGAAGGTGAAAAGAAGAATTAATATATGGTGCAAAAAATGGCTCTCTTTAGGGAGGATATTTACTTTGGTCAAGTCTATGATGAGGAAAATATGAATATATTGGCAATATTTGGCTCACATACCAAAAGGAGTATTGAAAAAATTAGATAGCTAAGCTACATTTATTTAATGATAAGAAAAATGGAAAGGGAAGGCATTCCCTTGGTTAAATAGAAATCCTTAGCCAATACCAAGGAAAATAGAGGATGGGGACTTAAGAAAATGCACCTATTTATCAAGGCTATAACAACCAAGTGCATTTGGATGATAATATCAAAGGTAGGCTTATGGAATAAAATTGTTCAAAAAAAATATTTATAGCCCCTCATAGTTGAGGAGTGGATAAGGGCTCCAATGAAGCAAAAAACCCATAATGATTCAATATCTTGGAAGGCAATGATCCATACCTTTATCTTTTAGGAGATTGGATTACCTAGATAATAGGGGATGATCAAGGATAAGATTGGGATTAGACCCTTGGATAAATTGTGTAGGTATGCACATATTGTCAAATAATGTAATTTAAATCTTAAGAGCTTAGGGGATTGGAACTCTTACCTAAGTAGTTGATCCAAATTCATCTACAAAGTGGATATAGATATGGAAGGAAGGAACAAAATTTGGACTTCAAGTCCAGGACGTAGACCAATGGGAAGAATATATGGGGAGGCTTAAATTTGGACATATCAAGTTGTGAGAGGAAGTTGATCAATTGGTTTGGATAAATAATTATCTATAAAGGAGTACACTCCAAAGTTGGGGTATAAGACTCTATTGGAAGAGAGGAACAATAATTCAGCATGGTGGTGGAAGTCATTTTGAAAGTAGAAAATCCCACTGAAGATAAGACTATTTCTATGGCTTGCCATGAAAAATAATATTTTAACATGGGAGGTATTACAAAAAAGGAGTTGGAATGGTCTAAGAAGGTGCCATTTATGTAATTCAAACAATGAAACAATTAATAATTTTTTGATAGCTTGCTCTTTTACTAAACAAATTTATATGGAGGTTATTGCATAGTTAAATCTTCTTATAGGATGGTAGGAATACTCCCTAAGAGAGTGCTTGAAATGTTGGAATGAAAAACAAGTCATAGAAAGGCTTTATGGATCTCTCAATGTTTGTGTCATGGGGACTATGGGTATTAAGGAACACAAAATTATATTAGGATCAAAAGAAACCTACCTAGTAGGTATCCTCCCAAATCATCAAAATTTATATTAAATATAAGATTTTGGCAGTAGCAAAGGTAATTAGATAAATCATCCCTTATAAAATCAATAAATCAGGTCCTAGGGCTTTTTTGATGGGGCTAGTTAGGGGTCCCTAGAGTTTGTGGAGTGGGATGATTACTATATACTATTAACTCTCATTACTTCAAATTCAAGGCTAGATATGGAGAGGGTTCCAATTATTTTGTTGAAATAATGGCACAAAAAAATTGTTAGAGATATTATATTATTTGGTACATTGAAGTACCTTTGAGTACGATTATAAATATTAGTTTAGGAGTGTGTTTAATATTTTTCTAATGTATGTATCAAAGTGTGAAGAGTATTATGTGTTATGTAATAAAGTGTGCAAGGTGTCAAGTATGCAAGTGAAGAGTCATAGGTGATAGGTGTCAAGAGTGCAAGTGAAGAGTCATAGATGATAGGTGTCAAGTATGATAGTGAAGAGTCATAAAGATGTGTCAAGATGTAAAGTGAGAGGTTATGTAATCATGAGAGTTTCTTCATAATATGAAGCATTTGAAGAGTTTCATATCTCGAGAGTTAGAGGAGAGCAAAAGCTAGAAGTATTATTATATATTAGAGATAAAGCTCCATGCTATGTAATATTAGAAACTTTCTATGTAATATTTTATGATTTATGAATGTAATTGTCTTATTGTGCAATACTTGTGTTACTTGTGGATGTGATTTTGTGTGAGTGATATTTGATCCTGGTGAAATTTACCTATGAGATAATTTGGTATAATTGCCAACCATGGGACCAGAGCCTTTGTGATTCAAGTGACATCTTATAAGAGTAAGAGAAGAATTTGAAGGAGAGGATATTTTTGAAAATATTGCTAAAGAGACGAAGAGATTGTTGCATGAGAATATTAAGGTGTTGAAGAGATTAATGTGTTTGAGGAGACTTCTATGTTGAGGGACATGAGAAGATTGCTATGTTGAGGAGATTGTTACATTGAGAAGATTGTTTCCTTGAAGATATTGTTGTGTTAAGGAAAATGAGATATGTGAGTTGAAGAACATGAGAATAGATGAAGGTGATATTACTACTAGAGACACACAAATATTGATGAGAGGTAGATTGAAGAATGGAGAAAATACTACAAGGAATATTACTGAGGAAAGGGCATCTATTGAAAGAGAGGATGAGCAATATATTTGAGGACACATCGAAGAAATTAGAATTAAAGTGTGGAATAACTAAAAAGCCTATGATTAGATGAGCAAAGACTTGTGTGAAATATTATGAGGCTTTGGAGACACTATACTCTATGAAGAAGACAATAAGAGTTTTTAGGAGACGAAGGAGATGCCTTGAAGTTGCTACAAAGGAGATAAGTTGATCACTGTGAAGAAGACCCTTGAAGTTTCTATGAATTGCACCATTGTGAATGAGATGATTTAGCTTCTACTAAAGAGATAATTTGGCTAATGAGTAGGGTACGTGTTGAGTGTTGAGTCTAGAGTGCCATAGAATGAACTACTGTGGAACAAGATATTTATGTAGTTAGTAGCATTTGTCAGAGCCTATGAAATGAAAGTCAATAGGCATTATTATTTGATGAGATTTGCCCTAAACTAATGTGTGCTAATAAGATGATTACATAAGGAAGATAAGATTTAATTTTTCAAAAGTTAAAATTTTTGGGCACTCATTTTTAATAATTGGAGTTATAAGGTGTATTTTGTAAAGTATTATTGTTTTGAGGAAGAGATAAGAAGGGATTTAACTAATAAATTAATAAAGTTAATGGTGAAGTGAATGAATGGAATAATTAATTAATTGGAGAAATTAATTAATTAAAGGAGGAATTAAGAAATTGAAAATTGCTTTGGGAGATATAAGAAGAGTAAAGAATTGTTTACAAATTGATGAATGGTGAATAAAAAACTATTTTTTACAGAAGGGATGAATTGATGAATGAGAGATATAAGGAAACTAAATATTTTAAGTTTGAATGAAACGTACATTAATTAGAGTGTGGATTAAAGTGAAATTGAAAGTAAATTTGTGAAATTGAATTTGGGAGATATAAGAAAACAAAGAAAATGAATGAAATTAAGTGATTAAATAATTATGAATTTGAAAATATAGGAGATAAAAGGAGATTAAAAGAATCGAATTTGGAATTTTATGAAATTAGAATTTGAAAAAGAAATTTGAATAAATTTGAAGAATTGTTTGATTTGAAGAAAATAAAGATTGAACTTTTGGAGTCATAAGAAAGTCTACATCAAAGGAAATTTAATTCTAAAGAATGAATACATCAAGAAGTCCATACAAATTTAAAGGATCAAATTTTATGAGAAGAAATTTTCAAACTCAAAGATATTGTCAAAGGCATGTGACAAGATCACATGAAATTCATCAAAAAATGATAAATGAAGATGATTCATGGTACATAGATTCAAGTGCAAGTCACCACATGACAGGAAATTTATATTGGTTTGATTTGATATAAATTAAAATGAACATTCCAATGAAGATAACATATGAAAATGTTTACCATATACAGGGATTTGGGAATGTGACACTGTATCGCCCAAATTTTTTGCACCCTTACCTTCAGGCTAAAGGATCCGTGCCCGAAAGGGGGATGCGAAAAGGATGGAACAATACCTCGGACGGAGAGGCCCTTTGAAGGTCGCGCCTCTCGGGGGAGGGGTATAAAGGTGAATTTTTGACGGATGGTGGGGTTCACCAGGAAACTTTGAGTGGCGGTTTCCACGCCTAGGTTGAGAATGGGTTTGATTTGTTCATTTTATGTTCAATCATTCAGATTCCTAGGTTGGCCAAAATGAAGCTAAGCTATTCTATATGAAAATTCTGATTTATATGAAGACAACAAACATAAATGAATCCTAATGCGATTAAATGCAGAGAATATGTTAAATGGAGAAGAGTACACCTGATTTCTGATGTCTGATGAAGATTCTGAAGCTTGTAGGAGTCCAGATCATCCCGGATATGACAGGATCATATGTAATTGTACAGAATCATCCCAAATCATAGTCGATCATCTGAGATCACCCAGGATCATCAGTGACCTGACGAATTCGTCAGAAACCTGCAATCAAGAAAACAGACACCAAAAACCAAAAATACTATTGCAAGAATGATGCAAAGTGATAGAAATGAGAGTGTAGATGCTTAAATAACAAATCCAGATATCAAATTAAATGAGATGCAATGTTTTGGTAACTTATTTTGAATTTTATCATGCAATTATGCTAAATGAGGTGAACTCCAAGATGCAAAACAGAAGTAAATTAATCTAATGCACCAATAAATAAAGAAACGAGGTAGAAAATGCAAACTCGGGACTCTGATTGCCCCCAAGCTGAATTGCAGTCAAGATCATCTGCAATCGTACGAGATCATCGCCGATCTTGACAGGATCATCCGAAATTGTGGTTGAATCGCCTGCGACGATCCGAGCTATCTCCGACTGAAACACAGTGAAATCCTGCAACAAAAACTTGAAAACACGAATGTGAATGATGGGAGATCAGGGAGAGAGTCGAGGAGAGAGTCGGGGAAGCAGGATCGAAGAGGGAATCAAGGAATCAGGGGGATAAACTGGAAAAATCCTAGTTTATATAGGATTAGGGGGAGGTTAGGAGGTTGGGGATCATCCCAATCTGGGAGATCCTCAACGTGGGAATCTCCAACCGCGCAGACACGCTTCTGCCCAAGTTGGAGAGGTCGTTGGAACAGAAGCTAATTATGAAAATTTGGTTTTGGGACGAAATCGTCTGGACGTTCTGTTCCAGACGAATTCGTCCGATTTGGGACGATATCGTCAGATCGGCGACGATATCGTCCAACGGTCAAAACAACTTCTAAAAATGGCACGAAAAATGAGGTGAGCGGTTAACGGGCGGTTTCGGGGTTAAAATTCAAATTTTTACTTTTTACTGATGGTTTAACTGTGCCAATTTTAGGGTGCTACATTTTGCCCCCTCTTTAGCAAATTTTTTGAAGAAAATGCGTTAAAGACGAGTTCTTTACGCTTTACGAGAAAGCAAAAATTTATTCCATTTTTTAGACGACGATTCTAGGTCGAATCGTACGATTGTTTGCTATGGTGCCCCCTCCGAGTTTTTACCCAAATCGAACGTTTGAGGTAAAAGCGCGAAAAAGCAAAAATTGAAAAATGTCATTTTAAAATAAAAATAAGAAAAATAGGGTAAAACCCTAATTCATTTTTACTGTTCACTTTCGTTGTTTCAGAGCTCTACAGGCGAAATGGTGGAAACGGCGCACAGATCGACAGAGGTCCGGCGCGGGTTGCGGGTAAGGATCTAAACCTAGTGTACTATGTTTTTAACTTGATTTACTTGATTTTTTTATTTGAATTTTAATTGTTTTTGGGCATCGTGGCCATTTTTAGGCCGTCGACGACATCGGGATGAAATCGTCCCAATTTCATCAAAATCGTCCCTATATCGTCGATTTCGTCTAAGGACGAAATCGAAGAAATAGGGGCGATCCCGTCCAATAAGGGGTGATCCCCAAATTGAAGAACGGAGATGATTTCATCCTATTAAGGATGATTTTGTCTAAATTTGGTACGATATCGTCCAATAATGGGCGATATAAACTTTTATGGGATGATTTTAATTTTAATTGATTTTTTAATGATTATGTACTAATGATTTTTGTTGTTTTATTATTTATTTTGTAGAGGGGATTACTAAAGAGTCGGGAGTGGAAATACGGAGGTCTAAGAGATGACTTAGCCATGCTCGATCAGGCCGAGCGAGACAGACTGGTAGAGGTAGGACTACAGCATGTGGCAGAGATGCCACAACTTCCTACAGACATGGGGCTACTAACAGCCCTAGCAGAGAGATGGTATCCGGAGTCGTCCTGCTTTCGGCTATCGATAGGGGAGATGACTCCCACTCTAGAGGATGTATGGAGGATCTTGAGGATCCCCATACATGGTCGATTCATGACCCCTTCGGCCAATCAGGGCCATGCTATGATGAGATTGTGCGAGTGACCCAAGCTTCACCCTGGAGAAGGGCGGAGTGAACATCGAGGCTTTGAGGCGGATGCCTAGGGCATCTCGGTTGACCCGAGTTTTGGTAGGGGTGGTGGGTGGCCTTCTTCTATGCCACCAGAGTGGATGCAGATTACCATGGCTACTCTCAGATGTGGTCTGTGACATGAGAGACCATGGATACAGGTTTGCTTGGGGTAGCTTTGTATTGTGTCGGTTGTATAGGATCCTTTACGGGGTCGTATACAAGGGAGGTCGATGTCTAGTGTTGACATCGCTCCTACAGGTTTGGTGCTGGGAGCACATTATGGTGCAGAGGCCGATAGGGCTTCCACTGATAGGAGTTGATCGGGAGAGACCCCGAGTTTTCTATTGGTGGCTCCAGAGAGGGTCACAGTGATGGATAGATCTGTCGACATCCCGAAGGTTTCTGGATGACCTCACCCCAGATCGGATCACCTGGAGACCATGGAGAGAGCATCCAGGGTGGGTAGAGGATGGACAGGAGTTGGCTCACATCAGGTGAGTCATATGGTTGAGGACAGAGTGGGGAGAGGTAGAGCTCCATCGCTATGACCGAGTTTTGAGGTAGTTCGGTCTACAGCAGGGGATCCCTTCTCTTAGGGATTATGAGTACTCTCAGACTATGCGGGATAACACCACACTGAGTGGGGCTCCAGACATGCAGTGGTTCTAGAGTCAGGATGCTGATGATGCCCCCATTCAGCCAGTGGATGGGGATGATGCGGGGGTAGCAGATGGGTATGATGCCTGGTATGCAGGCATCCACCCTCCTCGGATGATGAGGGCATAGGGTCCGATGCACGCTGTAGTGCAATGGATGGAGAGGCGATGCCAGGCTGCCATCGATGCAACGAGGAGTCATAGAGGGAGGGATCAATGATGGCCTCCTTAGGAGAGACGTCGAAGAGTACCATAGGCTTCGAAGAGACAACAGCAGTCGAAGAGGAGGGAGGAGAGGAGAGAGAGACTCCCTTCTCAGTAGAGGGATAGGCCACCATCGCTCGATAGGGGCAAGGGTGTCGAGGTGGGGGAGAGCAGTGAGATGGTAGCTCTTCGGGCAGAGAATGCCCACCTACGAGCTCAGGTGCAGACTCTACAGGATGAGGCTACATGGCTCAGGGCTCGGGGTGGAGGGGCGAGCATTCTAGAGCTGGCATGGTCGGTTGCTCAGACCACATTCTATCAGGGAGTGTACTACCAGCTGGTTCCAGAGGGCCAGAGGATACAGTTGCCAGTCGGCATTGCGGAGTCGATCAGGATGGGGTCATCGAGGACATCATCACGATCGACGTCGAGGACCCACGACACAGGATGGGCTTCGATGGGACCACCTCCTCCACCTCAGGGTGGGAGAGGAGATGAGGTTGAGAGCTCGAGGTCTTCTCGAGGCTAGATGCATATTGTACATAGACTATTTATTTTGAGATGATTGAGTATGCCAGGGTATAGATTGTGGCATACCAATCCGTTTTGATATGATGTATATACTTCTTGATATATATATGATGTTCTTTTTGTGATATGACTTGTGCATATGTTTTATGATGCTTTAATATTTTAATTGTTGATTGACTATTCATGTAATTATGTCATTGAAAATATTATAATTTTATGTCATGCTATAAAATTAAATGAAATAATCTGATGTAAACAAACTGGTTGTTGTGGTGTGTTTTGATGAAAATAAAGTGACTTCTAACAATAATTTCAAAGGACATTGTCATTGTTACATGACCATTTCATGGAGTCACCGCTCGCTAGGTCATTAAGCTAATCCCGGTATGAGAGAAATATTGCTAAAAGTAAAAGGGTGCTTAAGAGACTTTCTTAAGACTTTGTGTTGTGATGATGAAAAATGATGATAGTGATGATTTGTTTTCAGATTTCCATGAAAATATTATGCATGAAATATTAAAAATATGATTTTTGCTAGGCATAAAATTCCTAAGTATGATAGAAATTTGAACAATTCCCTAGGAATTATACCATCGTCGCAAAAAAAATGAATGTTGACATAATGAAATGAAATAGGAAAGTTTTCGTTCTTTTTAAAGCACAATTGTGTAACATAATGATTTAAGCCATATGCTTTTATGGATTAAATAAATGGGAAATAAAATTAGAACGATGGTTTGCGCTAGGCATAGAATTTTAGGTATAGACTTATACCATCATCGCGAAATCCAAAGAAGAAATTGATATAATAGTTTTATTGCATAGTTGATTTTTGATTTTGAGATAAACAAAAAATATAAAAATGAGGACTTGCACTAGGCATAAAATTCCAATTTAGGTTTAGGAACTATACCATCGTCGCGAAAGTCGAAAATATATAAATGTGACTTTATTGCTAGCTTTTGAACATGTTTTGCAAGAAAATTTTGGATTTTTGAAAAAAATGTATTTAATTGATTTTACGCTAAGCAGATATTCTCAAGTAAAAAAATCAAATTATTCCAGAAGATTTGCATAAATATTTTAAATTATCTCAAAGACAAATTTGACATTTATAAGGAACCCCGTGTGCATACGTGAGTTCATTGCCGATCTTGATCTATCATAATGATACAAAATCTCTCAAACACAAATGTGTGTGCAATTGTATTGTTCATTTACCGATTTTGAGCAAGATAATTTGATACAAGTAATTTGAATTAACCAAATGAGTGTTCGTTGACCATGATTTATATGCATGTAACCGTACCAGACTACTATGTAAGTCGGGTCATCAAGAGCTAGCTGATCCATAAGCGGACATAGGTCTGTACAAAAGAAGGTCGCTAATGTGACAGACATATCACCACGCTAGGAGTTACCCAAGGCCAAGCGGGTTGGGCACAAACCACCTGTTATGGGGCTTACCTCATGATTTTCGAATAATTGAGAATTCCAGGGATTCAAGCTCATTCACCCTTCTTTTCTTTCAAAGGGGGGGAAGGGATTTATTGCTTTTTGCTTTTTCTTTTCTTTTCTTTTTCTATTTTTTTTTGTATTTTGCTTGACATTGAGATAATGCTGAAATATTGCTGAGATGGTACAAAATGATATTGAAATAATGCTTCTGAATAATTTTCTCTTTTTCTCATGATTTTTCTTGATTTTCTTTTTCTTTTTCTTCCTATACTAGGGATACTTGCTCGGATTGGCTGTAGAGCAAGGGATTTTTATTACAGGCAGGGGTGAGCTTGTCCTTTTGTCAATTCTCAAAGATTCTAGACCATGTGCATGATAGGATAGCAGGGGAAACTTTTCGCTCAAGAGACCACTTCTACTATGTAGCATCATTTTGAATTTGCAATGAAATCATTTTAATGTGAAAAGGTGTACTTGGTTCAAGTAAATAACAAGATCAGTTCTCTATGCTCAAAACTTTATTTAATTCAACTGTGGACTTCGATATAAGAGAGATTAATAATCATACCAAATAAGATCAAGATATTTATTCATGTGAGTGTGAAAGTGAGGGATTCCAAATAAATGCTAATTTATCCAAAATAACTGAAAATATAAATGCAATACTTCAAGAATTGACAGGTGCAAAATAGAAGATGTTTTTGAGGATTTTGATGATTTTGATTTTTTTATATTTTGATTTTAATTTATGATTTGAGAGAATACATAATATTACTATTTTTTTGAAATTTTTATATGAATTACTAATATGAGACAATATGTATAATATATACAGTGATGAAATTACCAGATTTATGCATAATAGCGCTTAAGATGCATAATGTTCATAGGTTCTTTAAGATCTTTACCATCTAAGGTAGCTAATATGTATGCTCTCGATCCAAATTTAGCAGTGATAATATATGGCCCAAGCCAGTTAGGCTCGAATTTGCCTTTAAGGTCTTTAGTTGCATTAGTATTTTTTTTATTTTCTTTTAAGACGAGGTCGTCGATCTCAAAGGATCGATTATGAACTTTCTTGAGATATGCTCGTTTGAGCTTGTTCTAGTAGGCACGAAGATGCTCCAAAGCATTAATGCGCTTCTCATCTAGGAGTTCCAGTTGACTAAATCTGCCAGCACGATATTCATCTCCTACTTCAGTATCTTGAAGTAGCAGAGCCAAAGAAGGAACTTCTAATTCAAAGGGAAAAACAGCTTCAGCGCCATAAACCAAAACAAAAGGTGAAGTGCCCGTGGGAGTACGAATGCTAGTTCGATAAGCCCACAAAGCAGGATATAATTGAATGTGCCAATCACGGCCAGATTTATTGACCAGTCTCTTGAGGATTTTAATTAATGTTTTATTAGATGCTTATGCTTGGCCATTACCCTGAGGATAATAGGGAGTGGACCAACGATGTTGAATTTTATATTTTTGACATAGTTTCTTTACATCTTTGTTTTTGAAACAAGTTCCATTATCCGAGATGAGATTTGCAGGAATTTCGAACCTACAAATAATTTGATTAAGAATAAACTTGGAAACTTGTGTTCCAGTGCAAGAAGCTAAGGGCATAGCTTCGACCCACTTCATAAAATACTCGATGGTGGTTATGATGAATTTATGTCCATCAGATGACACAGGATTGATTTTTTCGATGATGTCTAAGCCCCATTTTGAAAAGGGCCAAGGAGATGAAATAGCCTGCAGTTCTTGTGCAGGCGCATGGACAAGGTCAGCGTGTTTCTGGCACTTGTCGCAATGGCGCACGTAATCATGTGCATCATTCTCCATGGTAGGCCAAAAATATCCTATCCTAAGGAGCTTCTTAGCAATGGCGCTACCACTAAAGTGTCCCCCACAAGATCCATCATGGGCTTCACTCAAAGCTGATCTAGACTCTTCTAGATTCAAACATCTTAATAGGATACCTTCAAAAGATCTCCTATACAATGTATTGCCAATTATTACGAAGCGACTTGCTCGTCTACGTAATAACCGATGTTGGTTTCTATTAAAACCTTCAGGGAAGGTCCCATTTTGAAGAAAATTGAGGATGTCAGTGTACCAAAGTTCAGGAATAGTTTCATTGATTAGAAACACGTCCAAAGGTTCCAAGCATGATTTAGTTGAAGCGGGTTCCTAGAGTCGATGAATAATGATGGTAGCATATTCATCATCTAACTCCAAGGGTAAAAGAGATGCAACTGCGGCCATAGCGTCAACCGCACGATTGCTAGTTCTAGGAATAGCTTCCAAGGTAACTTGATCAAATAAAGATATTAATTGTAATACATATGCTTTATATGGGTGCAATTTATCATCTCTAGTCTGATAAACATCATTAATTTGATTTATAACAAGTTGAGAATCACCAAAAACTAATAGATTTTTAATTTTTAGTGCCAGGGCAGCTCGTAATCCAAGGATTAGAGCCTCATATTCAACAGTGTTATTAGTACAAGCAAACGTTAATTTAAAGGATAGAGGTATGAGATGTTTCTATGGAGATATCAAAATAATACCTGCACCAGCCCCACTCATACATCGGGCTCCATCAAAGTATAAGGACCATTGCTCTGAATGATCTACCTCTAGTTTAAGGCATTCGTTAGGAAACTCAATGACGAGGGGATGGGTGGACTCTAAGGGTGCAGCAGCTAATTGATCTGCTATGATTTGACCCTTAACAGACTTATGTCCTATAAATGTGAGTTCAAACTCGCTTAGAGCAAGAACCCACTTCGTTGTGTGACCAGATAAATAAGGTCGACTCATGAGATACCGCAAGGGATCGGATTTAGCAATAACGTATGTTTTTTGACTGAGCATATAATGGCGTAGTTTTTGTGTAGAAAATATGACTGCTAGACATAACTTCTCTAATGTTGTGTAGTGGGTTTCATAACTAATTAATGTTCTGCTAATGTAATAATTAGCACGCTCTCTTTTCTCATCATCAAGTTGAGCTAACATAGCTCCTAAAGCAAAATCTGAAGCAAAAATATACAAGATAAATGGGCGATCAGGTTTAGGTGGTGAAAGTACAGGTGGGTTAAGAAGATATTGTTTGAGGAGTTCAAATGCTTCCTTACATTCATCGTCCCAATGGAAAGAGACATCCTTCTTAAGAAGCTTAAGAAAGGGTCCAGTTTTATCCGCCAACTTATCGATGAAGCGACGGATAGCTTGAAGCTTACCTTGTAGACTCCGTAATTCAGATATATTTGTAGGTGCGGGCATATCAGTGATAGCCGTAATCTTGAGAGGGTCAATTTTGATGCCACGTAAAGAAACTATAACCCCCAATAATTTACCTGACTTAACTCCGAATATACATTTGGCTGGATTCAATCGGATAAGATATTCCCTTAACCGATCAAATACTTTTCTCAAGTCATCTAAATGGTCATCTTCTTCAGTAGAACGAGCTATAATGTCATCTACATAATCATGTAGTATATCATGCATCATATCATGAAAGATATAAGTCATGGCTCGTTGATAGGTTGCACCTGCATTCTTCAAACCGAATGGCATCACTTTCCAACAGAAAGTCCCCCAAGGGGTAATAAAGGTTGTTTTAGCCTGATCTTCAGGAGCTATCCTGATCTGATTATAACCAGAAAATCCATCCATTAAGGATATCATTCCACTCCCAGAAGTAAAATCAATGATCTGATCCATATTGGGAAGGGGAAAATCATCTTTAGGGCATGCAACATTAATATCTCTAAAGTCTATACAAACCCTAATCTTAGTAGCTTCTTTCTTAGTTACTGGAACTACATTCGAGATCCATTCAGCATAATCAATGGCTTGTATAAAAATAACATTCAAGAGTTTTTCTAACTCCCCTTTGACTAGTAAGGCCACTTTAGGATGCATTTTTCTAAGCTTCTGCTTAACAGGTTTAGCATCCGGATGCACTACTAGGTGATGCATAACTACAGAAGGGTCTAAACCTGGCATATCTTCATATGTCCAAGCAAAGACATCTTCATATTCTTTAAGAAATGCAATGTATTTATCCTATTTTTCTTGACTCAATTCTGATCCAATGTTGATTATGTGAGGGTTATCGTTGGTTCCAATGTTAATTTTTATGACATTTTCTACTTCCATGTGTAGATCTCTCTCAAAATTAGGTGGGGTGGGTGAAACGCCCAATTCTTGTAATTCTTCCAAGGTTAGCTTGGATAATTCATCTTGAGGAGTCGTGGCCTCAAGATGGGCTATACTAGGTATAGAGCCATCAAAATAAAATCCATTATGTAATAATTCCTCAACGGAGACATCATGAAAGATATCTCCCTCCAACTCATCGTCGGATTCAATGATCATCTCAGGATAAGCTATAGATAGCATATTACATGTGAATGTCTTATTCATTAAATGCAAAGCATCGCGTTCATCTAAATAATCTTGGTAACATATAAGATGGTCATCATCCTCAAATGGGAATGGCTGACCCTTACTAGAAAATAGGCCCACACCACATCGGGCGGGCCATGCTTCTACCTCAAAAGGTTCTTTCATACCATTCTGGAAAGGTCCCAAACCTTTCCCTTTATATCCCAATTTAAGCATTATAGGTTTGGCTTTAATATACTCATTAGTAAAATAACATCGAGCATATCCATCATAATGAGTTCTGATGTTTCTAGGTATTCTACCCCAGTCATATCCCTTATAAATAAAGGCACAACTCCCGACTTGGTAAATACTTCCCATAGGCTGTGGGAGGCCCAAGGTACGAGGAGATGGTGGCAAATTATTTAAAATAAGGGAATCTTGCATAGAAGCATTCGTTTCTTCTGATATAAGAATTTTAGATAGATCGGGTAAGAGCTCATCAGTAAGAGCATAAGAGGTAGAAGGAACATTCCCTACGTCTTTCGATGTGGAAAATATGAATTTGGTGGATGTAGACGGTGTAGAGGTGTCGATAGATGGGTCTATTAAAGGTATGGAAGTTATAGGAGTAGAACAAGAGACATTGGTTGTGGGATTAGGATCTTTCTTAGGTCCTAATGTGGTTTGTTCAGAAGATGGTTGAGCTATATGTGGAGGTGCAATTGATGGAGAAGAAGTAGATGACGTTGTGGGTGTGAGTTTCACACGTTTAGATGGATAATGAGAATTAGGATGTGTGGATGACAGAGCGGGGCAAAATTGAACTCCAATAGGTTCCGCCAAAGCACACATATCAAAGGGTCTTGGATCACCATGAATGGTAACCAACTGATTCTTAAATTTGAACTTAACACATTGATGTAAAGTTGAGGGAACAGCTCGCATCGCGTTGATCCAAGGATGACCCAAGAGTATATTGTACGATGCAGGGCAATGTACAATAAACACGATCGTATCCAAGGTTCTTGGACCAACTTGCAATGGAATGGTAATAACTCCACACGTTTCTTGTGTTTCGTCATTGAAAGCTTTTATGATCATATCAGTTCTTTTCATTTCATCACTTCTAAACCCAAATCTTTGGTAGAAGTCAAAAGTGCGAGATATTTAAAGATGAACCATTATCAATCAAGACTCGTTTGACTGCTACATCTCCAATTAAGGCAGTAATATACAAGGGGTTATCTTTATGTAAACTATGTTGCGGTATGTCTCTATCCCGGAAGTCAATACAATCAACTTCACGAGTTATTATAGTATCGGCCATGGCTTCAGGTTGAATGTCTTGTGGTACCATCATCTGACTTAATGTGAGCATTAATTCATCTCTATGTGTAGGAGAAGATCTTAAAAGGTCCAAGAGAGAAATTCTAGCTGTAATATTTGATAATTGTTCATTAATATTATAAGGAGGTTTAGGTTGAACATTAGGTGAATGATTCCCTTTATTAGGAACCTTCAAAACAAATGGAGCTGATCCACCATTCTGAATTTGATCTTGTTGAGAATTTTGAGCCTGTTGTCTAGTAACAACTCCGATGGTACCCACAATATTATTCTGTGGATGATGAATGGGTCTTGGTCTAGCGTTTATAGCTAGCTCATTAGAAAGTAATCGGTGAGATGATGGTCTAGTAGTGACTCTTCTTGGAAATGGCTCTTCTGGAACCATATAACTTGTGATAGGGTGAATAGGATCTGATTCATCATTAGAACTATTCGATTGATTTGATGTGATTTCCATATCACTCTCAGTCTCGTATTCTGTATCACTAAGATTAGGTATCTGAATATTATATAGAGGCACTGGTTGTAACCATGGATAAAGTTGTGTCAAATATTTCCTAATCATGAACAGGTAAATGCCCACTAATAGTTCCTACATATCGGGCAGGAGGAGGGACATTATGATGTTCAATTTGATTAGCCACCTCCTTACCATGTTTTGGTAAGGGATGTTGAAAGATGTCCAATGACTGATTGGCATTCTGATTCTGGTTTTGTGGGGTGTTCTTTTGAACATTATTAGGAGGATTTTGCTTAGGTTGAAAGGCTTGCACCTCCATCTCATTGTTATCAATCAAGTCCTGTATTTTATGTTTTAATATTTTACAAGAGTTGGTAGTGTGTCCAGGTCCTCTATGGAAGTCACAGTGTAAATCTGCTCTGTATCCGGGTATAGTTGGATCAGGTTCCCGAATATTTGGTAATTGAATCAAACCTCATTCTAATAATTGTGGTAGAATAGTTGATAAAGGTTGATTTAACCTAGTAAATTCTCGAGGAGGTCTATCAGGAGGTTTCAGTACAAACTTCTCCGTTGTCTTCGCAGCATTAACATTAGCAATATTTCTGCTATCGGTGACTCCATCACCCACAACTTGTTTATTCTTATATTGATTTTTGGATGTTTTCTCATCGTCTCTCTTTTTAAGCTGGCCTCTCCTAATGAGAGCATCTTCCACTCTTCGGGCTAAGTCTATAGCCTGATCGAAGGTGGTCAAGGTAGCGATTGATAATTCGTAAGATAGTTGCTCTTGCAAATTATTAATAAAGATGTCCAACATCTCCCTATAAGGTAACACAAAGTGCAATTTTCCTATCAACTGTCTCCACCTAGCTAGGAAATCAGCAAAGCATTCATCTTTGCCCTGTTTTAAGTTATACAAATCTTTAATGGTCACATCTCTTTCGATGTAGGCACTAAATTGATGAACAAAAGACTCGGCAGTTTCTTCGAAATTCCTCAAAGAATTAGTGGGTAATTGATAATACCACTCTAATGCCATTCCTCCCAAGATTTTTGGGAACATTTTTAGTAATAACAAGTCATCATGTGATATATCATGACATGCTATCCTAAACATACGAAGATGCTCTATGGGATCTTCGGTTCCTTTATATATGGGAAGAACAGGCATAGGAAAATGTTTAGGATACGGTTGTGCTACGACTATAGGATCTAAAGGCTGACTACACATCTCTCGATAATTGTACGAGGGATGGTAGGGATCTATCTGGTCCATGCGGGAAACTAACTATTTCACCATGGCTTCCAGATTGCTAGTTTGTCCACCATATTGGTTCGGTGGCACATAGGTATGGGATCTATGAGTGTATGATGGTGTGACATAAGGATTAGATGTTATATTGCTATTATGCAAAGTGTTGGTAGGAAGAGTATTATGAAGGGGATTTGTAATAGTATTATGTTGTACCTTAGATTGTTGGTAATTGGTGTTCGGTTTTGTTTTGGGTTTTTGTTGATTTAAGGTATGTTGATCAAGAGCTTGGCGAAATAGAGCAGTAAATGATGGTTTCTTTTGTGCGGGAATGACCCTAGGCTTGTTAACAGGCACTTTAGATGGTTGGGTAACCTGTTGTTGTTGCATGTTCTGGATCACAACTACCATATCCAAATTGGATGGTCCAGCTTGATCACTCTCTTGATCAATAAAGGACAAGGGATTAGTGTGTGTTTGAAATACTTCTTCTAGAGTTGCTTGAGTGTCACTAATTCGATCCTTGTCCATATGGGCTGCTCTATTAAAAACACCAATATTAGTGTTAATGAACTTCCAGAATTGTTCCATGTTCTCAAAAGTGATAGCTCCTCCCGGAGACATTTTAGGGGATGAGGATCCTTCCTCTCTAACAGTTTCTTCTTGTTCATTTCCTACAGCAAGCTCTTCTTCTTGTTGGTCTAGGGTTTCTTCTTCCTGAACTTGGTCCTCAGGAGGGACATTTTGGTCAATTAATGGTCTTCCTAACCAATCTTCATCTTCTTCGGTTTGTTTTCCATTCCTAAGTCTAGGCATTATGCTAAACTTAGGTTTTAGAAAATATATATACTATATATATATATATATGCAATAGGGTTGAGAGGTATATATTTTAACTATATACCTACTATAATATTTTAAAGGAAATGTTTTGTTTTTTTTTTTTTTTTGTGATTTTATTATATTATTATTTTACGAGAATAAAAATAACAAACAACATGCTAGTTATAAGAAACAATAGTAGAAAGAATCACTTAGTTTTCTATGAATAGTTTATGGATATCATTGATAGGGTCAAGTTCATCGGAGTCATGAAATGCTCCTCTTCAAATTGGAAGTTGTTTTTCAAGAACTTGACAAAGTGTGCTATGGTAATATGATCTATTTCAGACTCGACATGTAAAAATAAAGTTCATGGCAATACTCTCGATACAACACAGCTCTAGGAACTCTATTCCATCTCTTTCTATCCATAAGAATGACTTCTTGATCCTCTATACGAGATAGAAATTTATGTACTACAACTGTGTTCTCAAGGTATTCCTCAAAGGTGTATAATTTGTTAGTCTTACAATGACACTGAGAGGGGGGTGAATCAGTGTAGCTCTTTAAACTTGAATTTACAACTCTTAATACAATAGCAATTAAAACTAATTACTAGATACAACAAGTATAACACAAGAGCATCACACAACACAAGATTTAACGAGGTTCACCAATGTGGCTACTCCTCAAAAATGACTGCTTGGACTACCATCCAAATCCAGCCTTTGCAAAGCACCAACTTTACAATCAATTTACCAACACCCACTGGAAGGAGCACCAACCCCTTATTTATCTGCACCAACGAAAGGAGCACCAACCCCTGATTTACCAGCACCTACTGGAAGGAGCACCAACCCCTGATGCCAAGCTGCAACCTGGACTTCAATTTTGAATCTATAAGATTGACAGAAAGATACCTTTGTTTTTGCAAGATCCTGACTGGTCTTTCTTCACCTTTGCCCTCTCTGCGCACTCTGCTTTCTCTACGCAATCACTTCGCACACTCTGCTTCGTTACAGTCGACCTTCATGATCGTCTTCTCCCTTTCACGCACTCTGCTCTCTTCGCACTACGACCGAACTTCACACACTTCAACAACACTTCAAATCTCCAAACAACCCTCCTTTTATAACAAAATTCTTGTGATGAAAACCCTAATCTTAGTCAGTAAACCCTAATCTTAGTCGGCTTTCATGACAATTGTAAACCCTAATTTTAGTCGATTGTCATCGGTCTTCGTCGGCTTCAACTCAACTGAAAATACATGTCGCGATATCGCGACACTTTTCTCCTTGCTCTTTTTCTTAGCTTTGGCCCGAAAATACACATGTCACGATATCGCGACACTTTTTCTCCTTGCTCTTTCTCTTAGCTTTGGCCCAAAATACAACATGTCGCGATATCACGACACTTTTCTCCTCCTCTACAAACATGTCCGATATCATGACACTTTTACCTCCGTACACTTTCTCTATTCTTCTGTCACAAAATGCGACATTGCACGATATCGTGACACTTTTGTTATTCTGCCTACTTGCCCTTCTTGAGTCGCGAAAATGCGACATGTCGCGATATCACGACACTTTTGCTTCTCTGCCTTCTATCCTTTTAGTCTGAAAATGCGACATGTCACAAATCTGACACTTACTTCAAGTCTTGCTTTCCTTGAAATCATGACACTTCCCTTCGAGTCTTCTTCTCCTTTTGTCAAAAATCGTGACACTTTCTTTCGTACTTCACTTCTTTGCTTTTGTCATGAAATCGTGACACTTCTACCTTAAGTCTTCCTTCTCTACTTTTGTCATGAAATCTGACATACCTCTCTTCCTCAAAATACATTCTTTTGTCATGAAATCGTGACACTTCTTCTTCTTTTTGTCAAATTTCACTTCTCTCTTTCTTTTGTCGAAAATACGACATGTCACGAAATCGTGACACTTTTCAAACATACTTTCTCTCTCCTATTTTAGTCACGAAAATGCGACATGTCATGAAATCGTGACACTTTTCTTACTTGTTCTCTTTCTTCGAACTTGTCACGAAATCATGACACTTCTTCCTGCTTTCTCTTTTTCTTCCAACATGTCGCGAAATCGTGATAGTTTTTCCACTTGCCTTTTTCTCTTCCAACATGTCACGAAATCGTGACAGTTTTTCTACTTTCTTTTTCTCTTCCAACATGTCACGAAATCATGACAGTTTTTCCACTTGCCTTTTCTTCTTCCAACATGTCACGAAATCATGACAGTTTTTCCTATTTTTTCTCTCTTCCAACATGTCACGAAATCGTGACAATTTTTCCTACTTTTTCTCTCTCTTCCAACATGTCGCGAAATCGTGACAGTTTTTCTTGCCTGCTGTATATGTCACGATATCGCGACACTTTTCTTACTTGTCTTTTTCTTTGATCTTTTGCATATGGGCCACTTCGGTCTTCTTGGAAAATCACTGTACATACTCTGAGTAACCTTTGAACTCCTATCTTCTGCATCTGAATAGCTTTTGAACTTCCTATCCACTGCATCACCAGATCTATCTGACTGTGTTGACAACAATGACAATACTGTTGCTGCACCTTGCTCAACAATCTCCCCCTTTGGAATTGTTGGCAACACATGTGCAATTTCCTGTAACTCTTCTCCCCCTTTGACAATAATACCAAAGGGCTACTGCAGACTCCCCCTGAGTCCATGCACAACATTCTCAGGCACAATTTATTACACTTAGCAAAAATCATGACCACTCCCCCTGAGAATGTGATCCCTGTAGCTAGTCAATTCTTGGGAAGTGTGACCACTCCCAATTTATTGCGAAGGTACTCAAAAACTTCCTTGGGCAATGGTTTTGTGAAGATATCTGCTACTTGCTCTGTAGTTGGAACAAAATCCAACTTAACCTCACCTTCTGCAACTTTCTCCTTCAAAAAGTGATACCGATAGCAATGTGTTTTGTGCGTGAATGCATAACCGGATTCTTGGAGATGTTAATGGCACTGGTGTTATCACACTTAACTGATATTGGCTCACTGAAGCTAATACCAAGATCTTTCAAGGTTTGTTTCATCCATAATACCTGCGTACAACATGTTGTCGCTGCAATATATTCTGCCTCTGTTGTCGATAGAGAAACTGACTCTTGTTTCTTACTGTGCCATGCGACCAATCTGTCTCCAAGATAGAATGCACCTCCACTGGTACTCTTTCTGTCATCTACACATCCTGCCCAATCTGCATCTGAATACGAAATAAGGGTGAAGTCTTTACCTTTCGGATACCATAACCCATACTCCATAGTACCCTTGAGGTATCGAAGAATCCTTTTCACTTTTGTCACATGAGTCTCCTTGGGATTAGCCTAAAATCGTGCTACCATGCATACTGCCTGCAAAATATCTGGTCTGGTAGCTGTCAAGTACAATAAGCTTCCAATCATAGATCTGTACATGGTTTGATCAACAGGTGGAGATTTGTCATCCTTGCTCAACTTGCAACCTGTCGTCATGGGAGTGCTAACTAGCTTACAATCCTCCATTGTGAATTTTTTCAACATCTCTTTCACATATTTAACTTGAGAAATAAATATGCCCTTCTTATTTTGATTAACTTGCAACCCGAGGAAATACGAAAGTTCACCAATCATTGACATTTCAAATTCTTTCTGCATCTTATTTGCTAAATCTTTACACGACTCATCTTTGTTGCTGCCAAATATGATATCATCTACGTATACAACAAGAACAATAAGATGCCCATTTTCTATTTTGACATACAAATTACTATCCACCATACCTTTCTTAAACCTTTGTTGGGTGAGATAGTTGTCTAGCCTTGCATACCATGCTCGGGGTGCCTGTTTTAAGCCATATAATGCTTTCTTCAACTTGCAAACAAAGTTGGGATCATCACCAAGTTGGAAACCATCTGGTTGCTCAATATAAACCTCTTCTTCAAGTTTTCCATTCAAAAACGCTGATTTCACATCCATTTGATAAACTTTGAAATTCTTGTAGACTGCTAAAGCCAGAAACATTCTAATTGCCTCTAGTCTAGCTACTGGTGCAAAAGTTTCCTCAAAGTCAATGCCTTCAACTTGTGCATAACCCTTACATACCAATCTTGCTTTGTTTCTACTACTCGTCCGTCTTCATTCAATTTGTTTTGAAAAATCCATTTAGTCCCGATTATATTTTTATTTGCAGGTCTAGGTACTAACTCCCAAGTTTCGTTTTTCTCGATCTGATCTAATTCTTCATTTATTGCCTTCATCCAACTTTCATCTTTACTTGCGTCAGCAATATTTTTGGGCTCGATGCTGGATAATAGAGAGTAGTTACTTACTACTCTTCTTCTTGTCTGAACACCAACTTTGGGGTCTCCAATTATTTGCTCTCTAGGATGATTTTTCTGCCAGCTGCCTGTTTTGAATTTCTTATTTTCTTCCACTTCTGAATCACAACTTAAATCATCCGAGTCAATTTTTTGTATCTTTTCCATTTCGTTTTCCTCATCTCCTTCAATAACCTCTTCATAAATTGGGTAGTTCATTTCATAGCTAATTACTCGTTCTCTACCTTCATCAAATTTAACATCGACATTGTCCACAATTTTCTTTAGCTTCTTGTTGTAGCATTTGTAAGCTTTGCTTTTTGATGAATAACCAACAAAAATACCTTCATCCGCTCTATCTTCAAACTTACCAAGATTATCTTCAGTTCTTTTGATGTAGCACTTGCTGCCAAAAACTTTGAGGTATTTTGTTGTTGCCCTTTTACCGAACCACAA
Source organism: Wollemia nobilis (assembly GCA_028583015.1). NCBI lineage: Eukaryota > Viridiplantae > Streptophyta > Pinopsida > Araucariales > Araucariaceae > Wollemia > Wollemia nobilis. Next base: position 19,085,980 of record JAQPPZ010016473.1, read on the forward strand.
TTCATAAGGAGTTTTGCTTTCATGTGTTCTCAGCATGTACCTATTTTGGATATACACCGCAGTATGGACTGCTTCTTTCCAAAATATGTCTGCTAGTCTGCTTTCAATCAACATAGTCCGTGCCATTTCCTGCACTGTCCTGTTCTTTCTTTCTACCACTCCATTCTGTTGAGGTGTCCTGGTTGCTGAAAACTGTCTCCTAATACCGTATTTTTCACAGTACTCTGTAAACTCCTCTGAAATGAATTCTCCTCCTCTATCTGATCTTAAACATTTGATCCTCTTTCCTGTTTCATTCTCAACCTGGTTTTTGAAAATCTTGAACATATCAAAAGCTTCTGATTTATGCTTCAAGAAAAATATCCATGTCATTCTGGAATAGTCATCAATGCACAACATAAAATATTTGTCACCATTTATGCTTTGTGTTCTCATGGGTCCACATAAATCGGTGTGTATTAGTTCCAAAGGTTTGCTTGTGTAGTACTCTTTTGTTTTGAATGTGACTCTAGTTTGCTTCCCCTTTTGGCATGAAGCACAAATGTTGTTTGCAGGTTTGTTGATGGTGGGAATATCTCTCACTACCCCTTTTGAGGTGATTTTTACTAGATTATCAAAACTGATATGACCGAGTCTCTTATGCCACAACCAATTTTCTTCTTCCTGTCCAATAAAACAAGCTCCTTTTGAAGTCTTTGAGAGCGTGTACAGGTTTCCAGATGTCCTTGATCCAGTTGCTATCAATTTTCCACTGTTTGTTTTTCTGACTTCACAACCCTGCTTCATAAAAACTACTTCATGACCTTTATCACAAATCTGACTTACGCTCAACAAGTTATGTTTCAAACCATCCACAAACAAGACTTCCTCTGACTTAATTTTTCCCTCACTAATTTTAACTGAACCTTTGCCAACTATCTTAGCTCCATCATTATTCCCAAACTTTCTTGAACCACCTTCATATTTTTGTAACTTCTCAAATTTTTGTTTGTCACCTGTCATATGACTGGAGCATCCACTATCAAGTATCCATGGTACATATTTATTCTGTGCTTTAAATGTTGTTTGTACGATTAAGGATTCCTTTTCTTCCTTAAGTCGCTCTTTTCCTTTCCACTCCATTTTGATAGTAGTTTTGGGTTCTTGTTTTGCCTTTCCCTTATCAACAGCTTGTGCATGTTTTTCAGAAGGTTTTCTATTTTGTATCATCTTATTTGGTTGAAATTTTCTTCCTTGAAACTGATTTGATGCAAATGTACTTCTACAGTTTCTTGCAATGTGCCCAAAATTATGACAGTTATAACATTCTACTGTATAATTCATCAGAGGAGAAAAAGCATTTCTACTGGTGAAATTCCTTGGTCTTACATTATATTTGCAGTCTGAGATTTTATGTCCATAGCCATTGCATTTAAAACAGAAACCAGAAAAGGGATAATTGAACCTGGGTGATGGTCTTTGCCATGTTGCCGTAGGAGCCATAGGTCTTCTTCTTCTTTGATGTGTGACATTGGTGAATCCATCATTGTCAATTCTCCTTTCGTGCCTGGCATTATTGCTTTCTCTTGCATGAGATGTTTTTCCTTGATCAACCTGTTTCTTATCTTTATTCTTTATGGATTCTACATTTCTGGCCTTTGATCCATTTGATGATTCTCCTTCGACGAAACCCAGACCAAATTTGATGCCTACAGGCCTTTGGTCATTTATGATCTTATCCAACTTCATAGAACTTACTTCACGTTTGTGATAACAACTGATTTTCTTATTCATCTCTTCTAGCTGCATTCTTAAACCAACAATCTCTTCTTCTAGCTTGCTGCAATAATCTATTTTCATGGTTATTTGCACTTCGAGATCTTCGAAGATTTTCTTGGATTCTTCTATCTGTACTTTCAAACTGGATATGATTTCATTTGCATCCTCAAGCCTTTTTGAAAGTTTCTTATTCTTTTTCTTCTCTATTCTCCACTCTTCAAGTGCAGAGATCAACTCACCTTCTAGATCTACTTCAGCCTCGGGGTTTTCACCACATACTTTAGAGTTCACTCCTTCTTCCTTTTGTGATCTTACTTCTTCAAATGCCATGAAAAGAGCTTCACCTGTTTCCTCTTCAGAAACCTCACCGGAGCTGTCTTCTGATGAACTGGCATTCTTGGAGATGAAACTTTTCTTCTTGAAGTTGCCTTTTCTGAAATTCATTTTCTTCTTCCAGTCACTTCTTTCTTGGTGCGATCCTTCATCATTTTTGTTCTTCTCTTTAAGTGGACATTTAGTCGCAAAATGCCCAACGCCTCCACAGTTGAAACATTTAAGCGGTAGCTTTCCTCTGTATTTTCCTTTTCCCCTTTTTAGTTTTCTAACAAAGTTTGCTTCCATTTCATCTCGACGTCTCTTCTTCCTCGGACTCTTGTTTTGCATTTTTATCTTTAAGGGCTTTAAAAGCCGCTTCTCTGTCTGTGGGTTTAGATCTTCCTATCCTCATCTCATATGCAGTCAAAGAACCATACATCTCATCTATACTAAAATAATTTAGATTCTTAGCTTCTTCTATCGCTGAGACTTTAGAATCAAACCTTTGAGGAAGAGATCTTAATACCTTTTTCACGATGGTAGAGTCTTCGATATCCTCGTCGAGTCCTCTGATCGCATTAATGATTCCATTAACTCTTAACATATATGCCTCAATGTTTTCATTGTCATTCATATTTAATGCTTCGAACTGAGCTCGATGTGTCTGTAACTTGGCCTCCTTGATCTTATCGTCTCCTTCATGAATACTCCTCAGTTTGTCCCATATCTCTTTTGCCATTTTACAGCTCATGATCTTTACTAGTTCACTGTCTGCTAATCCGCACATGATAGCATTCTTTGCTTTTGAGTTACTTTCAAATAGTTTCTTTTCGTCAACCTCTTTTGGAGGAGTGATGGGTATTGTGTATCCACTAACTACTGAATCCCAGATGTCGTATCCCAAAGCACAGAGATATGTCTGCATCCTGATTCTCTAGAATGCGTAATTAGATCCATCAAACAATGGTGCTTTGTTTGATGAGAAACCTTCACCACCTGCCATTGTGTTACTTCCAAGATCACCCTAGCCGGTTAGGCTTGTACAGGAACTTAGCTCTGATACCAATTGTTAGTCTTACAATGACACTGAGAGGGGGGGTGAATCAGTGTAGCTCTTTTAACTTGAATTTATAGCTCTTAATACAGTAGCAATTAAAACTAATTACTAGATACAACAAGTATAACACAAGAGCATCACACAACACAAGATTTAACGAGGTTCACCAATGTGGCTACTCCTCAAAAATGACTGCTTGGACTACCATCCAAATCCAGCCTTTGCAAAGCACCAACTTTACAATCAATTTACCAAGCACCCACTGGAAGGAGCACCAACCCCTTATTTATCTGCACCAACAAAAAGGAGCACCAACCCCTGATTTACCAGCACCTACTGGAAGGAGCACCAACCCCTGATGCCAAGCTACAACCTGGACTTCAATTTTGAATCTATAAGATTGACAGAAAGATACCTTTGTTTTTGCAAGATCCTGACTGGTCTTTCTTCACCTTTGCCCTCTCTACGCACTCTGCTTTCTCTACGCAATCACTTCGCACACTCTACTTCATTACAGTCGACCTTCACGATCGTCTTCTCCCTTTCATGCACTCTGCTCTCTTCGCACTACGACCAAACTTTGCACACTTCAACAACACTTCAAATCTCCAAACAACCCTCCTTTTATAACAAAATTCTTGTGATGAAAACCCTAATCTTAGTCGAGAAACCCTAATCTTAGTCAGCTTTCATGACAATTGTAAACCCTAATTTTAGTCGATTGTCATCGGTCTTCGTCGGCTTCAACTCAACCTAAAATACACATGTCGCGATATCGTGACACTTTTTCTCCTTTCTCTTTTTCTTAGCTTTGGCCCAAAATAACATGTCGCGATATCTCGACACTTTTTCTCCTTGCTCTTTCTCTTAGCTTTGGCCTACGAAAATACAACATGTCACGATATCGTGACACTTTTTCTCCTTGCTCTTTCTCTTAGCTTTGGAAAATAACATGTCGCGATATCGTGACACTTTTACCTCTGTACACTTTCTCTATTCTTTTGTCATGAAAATGCGACATTTCGCGATATCGTGACACTTTTGTTATTCTACCTGCTTGCCCTTCTTGAGTCATGAAAATGTGACATGTCACGATATCATGACACTTTTGCTTCTCTACCTTCCTATCCTTTTTGAGTCACAAAAATGTGACATGTCACAAAATCGTGACACTTCTGCTTTCGAAGTCTTGCTTTCTGCTTTTGTCATGAAATCATGACACTTCTGCCTTCGAAGTCTTCTTCTCTGCTTTTGTCATGAAATCATGACACTTCTGCTTTCGTACTTCACTTCTTTGCTTTTGTCATGAAATCATGACACTTCTACCTTCAAAGTCTTCTTTCTCTTTTGTCATGAAATCGTGACACTTCGCTTTCTACTTCCTTCTTTCTTTGTCAAAATCATGACACTTACCTCTTTGTCAAAATCGTGACACTTTTCTTCTTTCTTCAAAATCTTCTTCTCTCTTTCTTTTGTCACAAAAATGCGACATGTTGCAAAATCGTGACACTTTTCAAACTTACTTTCTCTCTCCTATTTTAGTCGTAAAATGCGACATGTCACGAAATCGTGACACTTTTCTTACTTGTTCTCTTTCTTCGAACTTGTCGCGAAATCGTGACACTTCTTCCTACTTTCTCTTTTTCTTCCAACATGTCATGAAATCACGATAGTTTTTCCACTTGCCTTTTTCTCTTCCAACATGTCACGAAATCGTGACAGTTTTTTCTGCTTTCTCTTTCTCTTCCAACATGTCACGAAATCATGACAGTTTTTCCACTTGCCTTTTCTTCTTCCAACATGTCACAAAATCATGATAGTTTTTCCTACTTTTTCTCTCTTCCAACATGTCACGAAATCGTGACAATTTTTCCTACTTTTTCTCTCTCTTCCAACATGTCACGAAATCATGACAGTTTTTCTTGCCTGCTGTATATGTCGCGATATCGCGACACTTTTCTTACTTGTCTTTTTCTTTGATCTTTTGCATATGGGCCACTTCGGTCTTCTTGGAAAATCATTGTACATACTCTGAGTAACCTTTGAACTCCTGTCTTCTGCATCTGAATAGCTTTTGAACTTCCTGTCCACCGCATCAACAGATCTATCTGACCGTGTTGACAACAATGACAATATCATTGTTGCACCTTGCTCAACAATCTCCCCCTTTGGAATTGTTGGCAACACATGTGCAATTTCCTGTAACTCTTCTCCCCCTTTGACAATAATACCAAAGGGCTACTGCAGACTCCCCCGAGTCCATGCACAACATTCTCAAGCACAATTTATTACACTTAGCAAAAATCATGACCACTCCCCCTGAGAATGTGATCCCTGTAGCTAGTCAATTCTTGGGAAGTGTGACCACTCCCAATTTATTGCGAAGGTACTCAAAAACTTCCTTGGGCAATGGTTTTGTGAAGATATCTGCTACTTGCTCTGTAGTTGGAACAAAATCCAACTTAACCTCACCTTCTGCAACTTTCTCCTTCAAAAAGTGATACCTGATAGCAATGTGTTTTGTGCGTGAATGCATAACCGGATTCTTGGAGATGTTAATGGCACTGGTGTTATCACACTTAACTGATATTGGCTCACTGAAGCTAATACCAAGATCCTTCAAGGTTTGTTTCATCCATAATACCTGCGTACAACATGTTGTCGCCGCAATATATTTTGCCTCTATTGTCGAAAGGGAAACTGACTCTTGTTTCTTACTATGCCATGCGACCAATCTGTCTCCAAGATAGAATGCACCTCCACTGGTACTCTTTCTGTCATCTACACATCCTGCCCAATCTGCATCTGAATACGAAATAAGGGTGAAGTCTTTACCTTTCGGATACCATAACCCATACTCCATAGTACCCTTGAGGTATCGAAGAATCCTTTTCACTATCTGTCACATGAGTCTCCTTGGGATTAGCCTCGAAATCGTGCTACCATGCATACTGCCTACAAAATATCTAGTCTGGTAGCTGTCAGGTACAATAAGCTTCCAATCATAGATCTGTACATGGTTTGATCAACAGGTGGAGATTTGTCATCCTTGCTCAACTTGCAACCTGTCGTCATGGGAGTGCTAATTGGCTTACAATCCTCCATTGTGAATTTTTTCAACATCTCTTTCACATATTTAACTTGAGAAATAAATATGCCCTTCTTATTTTGATTAACTTGCAACCCGAGGAAATACGAAAGTTCACCAATCATTGACATTTCAAATTCTTTCTGCATCTTATTTGCTAAATCTTTACATGACTCATCTTTGTCGCTGCCAAATATGATATCATCTACGTATACAACAAGAACAATAAGATGCCCATTTTCTATTTTGACATACAAATTACTATCCACCATACCTTTCTTAAACCTTTGTTGGGTGAGATAGTTGTCTAGCCTTGCATACCATGCTCGGGGTGCCTGTTTTAAGCCATATAATGCTTTCTTCAACTTGCAAACAAAGTTGGGATCATCACCAAGTTGGAAACCATCTGGTTGCTCAATATAAACCTCTTCTTCAAGTTTTCCATTCAAAAATGCTGATTTCACATCCATTTGATAAACTTTGAAATTCTTGTAGACTGCTAAAGCCAGAAACATTCTAATTGCCTCTAGTCTCGCTACTGGTGCAAAAGTTTCCTCAAAGTCAATGCCTTCAACTTGTGCATAACCCTTACATACCAATCTTGCTTTGTTTTTGACTACCTGTCCGTCTTCATTCAATTTGTTTCGAAAAACCCATTTAGTCCCGATTATATTTTTATTTGCAGGTCTAGGTACTAACTCCCAAGTTTCGTTTTTCTCGATCTGATCTAATTCTTCATTTATTGCCTTCATCCAACTTTCATCTTTACTTGCGTCAACAATATTTTTGGGCTCGATGTTGGATAATAGAGAGTAGTTACTTACTACTCTTCTTCTTGTCTGAACACCAACTTTGGGGATCTCCAATTATTTGCTCTCTAGGATGATTCTTCTGTCAGCTGCCTGTTTTGAATTTCTTATTTTCTTCCACTTCTGAATCACAACTTAAATCATCTCGAGTCAATTTTTTGTATCTTTTCCATTTCGTTTTCCTCATCTCCTTCAATAACCTCTTCATAAATTGGGTAGTTCATTTCATAGCTAATTACTCGTTCTCTACCTTCATCAAATTTAACATCGACACTGTCCACAATTTTCTTTAGCTTCTTGTTGTAGCATTTGTAAGCTTTGCTTTTTGATGAATAACCAACAAAAATACCTTCATCCGCTCTATCTTCAAACTTACCAAGATTATCTTCAGTTCTTTTGATGTAGCACTTGCTGCCAAAAACTTTGAGGTATTTTGTTGTTGCCCTTTTACCGAACCACAATTCATAAGGAGTTTTGCTTTCATGTGTTCTCAGCATGTACCTATTTTGGATATACACCGCAAGTATGGACCGCTTCTTTCCAAAATATGTCTGCTAGTCTACTTTCAATCAGCATAGTCCATGCCAGTTTTTGCACTGTCCTGTTCTTTCTTTCTACCACTCCATTCTCGCCGAGGTGTCCCGGTCGCTGAAAACTGTCTCCTAATACCGTATTTTTCACAGTACTCTGTAAACTCCTCTGAAATGAATTCTCCTCCTCTATCTGATCTTAAACATTTGATCCTCTTTCCTGTTTCATTCTCAACCTGGTTTTTGAAAATCTTGAACATATCAAAAGCTTCGATTTATGCTTCAAGAAAAATATCCATGTCATTCTGGAATAGTCATCAATGCACAACATAAAATATTTGTCACCATTTATGCTTTGTGTTCTCATGGGTCCACATAAATCAGTGTGTATTAGTTCCAAAGGTTTGCTTGTGTAGTACTCTTTTGTTTTGAATGTGACTCTAGTTTGCTTCCCCTTTTGGCATGAAGCACAAATGTTGTTTGCAGGTTTGCTGATGGTGGGAATATCTCTCACTACCCCTTTTGAGGTGATTTTTACTAGATTATCAAAACTGATATGACCGAGTCTCTTATGCCACAACCAATTTTCTTCTTCCCGTCCAATAAAACAAGCTTCTTTTGAAGTCTCTGAGAGCGTGTACAGGTTTCCGGATGTCCTTGCTCCAGTTGCTATCAATTTTCCACTGTTTGTTTTTCTCGACTTCACAACCCCGCTTCATAAAAACTACTTCATGACCTTTATCACAAATCTGACTTACGCTCAACAGAGTTATGTTTCAAACCATCCACAAACAAGACTTCCTCTCGACTTAATTTTTCCCTCACTAATTTTAACTGATCCTTTGCCAACTATCTTAGCTCCATCATTATTCCCAAACTTTACTGAACCACCTTCATATTTCTGTAGCTTCTCAAATTTTTGTTTGTCACCTGTCATATGACTGGAGCATCCACTATCAAGTATCCATGGTACATATTTGTTCTGTGCTTTAAATGTTGTTTGTACGATTAAGGATTCCTTTTCTTCCTTAAGTCGCTCTTTTCCTTTCCACTCCATTTTGATAGTAGTTTTGGGTTCTTGTTTTGCCTTTCCCTTATCAACAACTTGTGCATGTTTTTCAGAAGGTTTTCTATTTTGTATCATCTTATTTGGTTGAAATTTTCTTCCCTGAGACTGATTTGATGCAAATGTACTTCTATAGTTTCTTGCAATGTGCCCAAAATTATGATAGTTATAACATTCTACCGTATAATTCATCGGAGGAGAAAAAGCATTTCTACCGGTGAAATTCCTTGGTCTTACATTATATTTGCAGTCTGAGATTTTATGTCCATAGCCATTGCATTTAAAATAGAAACCAGAAAAGGGATAATTGAACCTGGGTGATGGTCTTTGCCATGTTGTCGTAGGAGCCATAGGTCTTCTTCTTCTTTGATGTGTGACATTGGTGAATCCATCATTGTCAATTCTCCTTTCGTGCCTGGCATTATTGCTTTCTCTTGCATGAGATGTTTTTCCTTGATCAACCTGTTTCTTATCTTTGTTCTTTATGGATTCTACATTTCTGGCCTTTGATCCATTTGATGATTCTCCTTCGATGAAACCTAGACCAAATTTGATGCCTGCAGGCCTTTGGTCATTTATGATCTTATCCAGCTTCATAGAACTTACTTCACGTTTGTGATAACAACTGATTTTCTTATTCATCTCTTCTAGCTGCATTCTTAAACCAACAATCTCTTCTTCTAGCTTGTTGCAATAATCTATTTTCATGGTTATTTGCACTTCGAGATCTTCGAAGATTTTCTTGGATTCTTCTATCTGTACTTTCAAACTGGATATGATTTCATTTGCATCCTCAAGCCTTTTTGAAAGTTTCTTATTCTTTTTCTTCTCTATTCTCCACTCTTCAAGTGCAGAGATCAACTCACCTTCTAGATCTACTTCAGCCTCAGGGTTTTCACCACATACTTCAGAGTTCACTCCTTCTTCCTTTTGTGATCTTACTTCTTCAAATGCCATGAAAAGAGCTTCACCTGTTTCCTCTTCAGAAACCTCACCGGAGTTGTCTTCTAATGAACTGGCATTCCTGGAGATGAAACTTTTCTTCTTGAAGTTGCCTTTTCTGAAATTCATTTTCTTCTTCCAGTCACTTCTTTCTTGGTGCGATCCTTCATCATTTTTGTTCTTCTCTTTAAGTGGACATTTAGTCGCAAAATGCCCAACGCCTCCACAGTTGAAACATTTAAGCGGTAGCTTTCCTCCGTATTTTCCTTTTCCCCTTTTTAGTTTTCTAACAAAGTTTGCTTCCATTTCATCTGACGTCTCTTCTTCCTCGGACTCTTGTTTTGCATTTTTATCTTTAAGGGCTTTAAAAGCCGCTTCTCTGTCTGTGGGTTTAGATCTTCCTATCCTCATCTCATATGCAGTCAAAGAACCATACATCTCATCTATACTAAAATAATTTAGATTCTTAGCTTCTTCTATCGCTGAGACTTTAGAATCAAACCTTTGAGGAAGAGATCTTAATACCTTTTTCACGATGGCAGAGTCTTCGATATCCTCGTCGAGTCCTCTGATCGCATTAATGATTCCATTAACTCTTAACATATATGCCTCAATGTTTTCATTGTCATTCATCTTTAATGCTTCGAACTGAGCTCGATGTGTCTGTAACTTGGCCTCCTTGATCTTATCGTCTCCTTCATGAATACTCCTCAGTTTGTCCCATATCTCTTTTGCCATTTTACAGCTCATGATCTTTACTAGTTCACTGTCTTGTTAATCCGCATATGACAACATTCTTTGCTTTTGATTTACTTTCAAATAGTCTCTTTTCGTTAGCCTCTTTTGGAGGAGTGATGGGTATTGTGTAACCACTAACTACCGAATCCCAGATGTCGTATCCCAAAGCACAGAGATATGTCCGCATCCCGATTCTCTAGAACGCGTAATTAGATCCATCAAACAATGGTGCTTTGTTTGATGAGAAACCTTCACCACCTGCCATTGTGTTACTTCCAAGATCACCCTAGCCGGTTAGGCTTGTACAGGAACTTAGCTCTGATACCAATTGTTAGTCTTACAATGACACTAAGAGGGGGGGTGAATCAGTGTAGCTCTTTTAACTTGAATTTATAGCTCTTAATACAGTAGCAATTAAAACTAATTACTAGATACAACAAGTATAACACAAGAGCATCACACAACACAAGATTTAACGAGGTTCACCAATGTGGCTACTCCTCAAAAATGACTGCTTGGACTACCATCCAAATCTAGCCTTTGCAAAGCACCAACTTTACAATCAATTTACCAAAACCCACTAGAAGGAGCACCAACCCCTTATTTATCTACACCAATAGAAAGGAGCACCAACCCCTGATTTACCAGCACCTACTAGAAGGAGCACCAACCCCTAATGCCAAGCTACAACCTGGACTTCAATTTTGAATCTATAAGATTGATAGAAAGATACCTTTGTTTTTGCAAGATCCTGACTGGTCTTTCTTCACCTTTGCGCTCTCTACGCACTCTGCTTTCTCTACGCAATCACTTCGCACACTCGCTTCTTTATGGTCGACCTTCACGATCGTCTTCTCCCTTTCGCGCACTCTGCTCTCTTCGCACTACGACCGAACTTCACACACTTCAACAACACTTCAAATCTCCAAACAACCCTCCTTTTATAACAAAATTCTTGTGATGAAAACCCTAATCTTAGTCGACTGTAAACCCTAATCTTAGTCAGCTTTCATGACAACTGTAAACCCTAATTTTAGTCGACTATCATCGGTCTTCGTCGGCTTCAACTCAACCGTGAAAATACAACATGTCGCGATATCACGACACTTTTTCTCCTTGCTCTTTTTCTTAGCTTTGGCCCATGAAAATACATGTCGCGATATCGCGACACTTTTTCTCCTTGCTCTTTCTCTTAGCTTTGGCTCTAGAAAATACAACATGTCGCGATATCACTTTTTCCCGATATCACGACACTTTTGCCTCCGTACACTTTCTCTATTCTTTTGTCATGAAAATGCGACATTGCGCGATATCGTGACACTTTTGTTATTCTGCCTGCCTGCCCTTCTTGAGTCACAAAATGCGACATGTCACGATATCATGACACTTTTGCTTCTCTACCTTCCTATCCTTTTCGAGTCGCAAAAATGTGACATGTCACAAAATCGTGACACTTCTACTTTCGAAGTCTTGCTTTCTGCTTTTGTCATAAAATCGTGACACTTCTACCTTCGAAGTCTTCTTCTCTGCTTTTGTCATGAAATCGTGACACTTCTGCTTTCGTACTTCACTTCTTTCTTTTGTCACAAATCCTGACACTTCCCTTCGAAGTCTTCTCTTTTGTCACAAAATCATGACACTTCTTTTTTCTTTGTCATGAAATGACATTTTGTCAAAACTTTTTTGTCACAAATCATTTCCTTCTCTCTTTCTTTTTCACAAAATGCGACATGTCATCGAAATCGTGACACTTTTCAAACTTACTTTCTCTCTCCTATTTTAGTCGCAAAAATGCGACATGTCATCAAAATCGTGACACTTTTCTTACTTGTTCTCTTTCTTCGAACTTGTCGCAAAATCGTGACACTTCTTCCTACTTTCTCTTTTTCTTCCAACATGTCACGAAATCATGACAGTTTTTCCACTTGCCTTTTTCTCTTCCAACATGTCACGAAATCATGATAGTTTTTCCACTTTCTTTTTCTCTTCCAACATGTCATGAAATCATGACAGTTTTTCCACTTGCCTTTTCTTCTTCCAACATGTCACGAAATCATGATAGTTTTTCCACTTGCTTTTTCTCTCTTCCAACATGTCACGAAATCATGACAATTTTTCCTCTTTTTCTCTCTCTTCCAACATGTCGCGAAATCGCGATAGTTTTTCTTGCCTGTTGTATATGTCGCGATATCGCGACACTTTTCTTACTTGTCTTTTTCTTTGATCTTTTGCATATGGGCCACTTCGGTCTTCTTGGAAAATCACTGTACATACTCCGAGTAACCTTTGAACTCCTGTCTTCTACATCTGAATAGCTTTTGAACTTCCTATCCACTATATCAACAGATCTATCTGACTGTGTTGACAACAATGACAATACTGTTGCTGCACCTTGCTCAACATAATTCAAAAGACACAAGTGCTCTTTTATCGGCTAACCACCTATGGCAAGCTCTCTGAAGTTCATGGTACAAAGTCACCTGATGGATCCATGATTCTATCTAGGATAAAGCTCTTAATTTGCCTAAGTTTTGCAGATCTAGATTTAATAATACCCAATCTCCTATCAAGTTCGTCCCACAAAGGTTGGGCTCTATATATTTAAGGTACTCTAAGCACAGAAGTAATCTCTATGGCCGTTAATTGATTTTCAACATTTATGGAGACTGCTCGTCTTCTATTATAATCTACCATCTAAGTATGATATGCAAATTTAACAGTTTTCTAATGATTCTAGATGTTCTTAATAATGTGTGTTTTTTTTTTGGATTGTTTTCAAAAGGTGTTTTTAGTTTCACGTCGGGTTCACCAAAATGTATCGCCCAAATTTTTCGCACCCTTGCCTTCAGGCTAAAGGATCCATGCCTGGAAGGGGGATGCGAAAAGGATGGAACAATACCTGGGACGGAGAGACCCTTTGAAGGTCGCGCCTCTTGGGGGAGGGGTATAAAGGTAAATTTTTGATGGATGGTGGGGTTCACCAGGAAAGTTTGAGTGGCAGTTTCCACGCCTAGGTTGAGAATGGGTTTGATTTGTTCATTTTATGTTCAATCATTTAGATTCCTAGGTTGGCCAAAATGAAGCTAAGCTATTCTATATGAAAATTCTGATTTATATGAAGACAACAAACATAAATGAATCCTAATGCGATTAAATGCAGAGAATATGTTAAATGGAGAAGAATACACCTGATTTCTGATGTCTGATGAAGATTATGAAGCTTGTAGGAGTCCAGATCATCCCGGATATGACAGGATCATCTGTAATTGTACATAATCGTCCCAAATCATAGGCGATCTTCTGAGATCACCCAGGATCGTCAGCGACTAGACGAATTCGTCAAAAACCTGCAATCAAGAAAACAAACACCAAAAACCAAAAATACTATTGTAAGAATGATGCAAAGTGATATAAATGAGAATGTAAATGCTTAAATAACAAATCCAGATATCAAATTAAATGAGATGCAATATTTTTGTAACTTATTTTGAATTTTATCATGCAATTATGCTAAATGAGGTGAACTCCAAGATGCAAAACAGAAGTAAATTAATCTAATGCACTAATAAATAAAGAAACGAGGTAGAAAATGCAAACTCGGGACTCTGATTGCCCCTAAGCTGAATTGCAGTCAAGATCGTCTGCAATAGTATGAGATCATCGTCGATCTTGATAGGATCGTTCGAAATTGTGGTTGAATCGCCTGCGACGATCCGAGCTATCTTCGGCTGAAACACAGTGAAATCCTACAACAAAACTTGAAAAAACAAATGCGAATGATGGGAGATCATGGATGGAGTCAGGGAAATCAGGGGATCAGGTAGTCAGGGAATCAGAGGATTAGGGAGTCAGGGAATCAGAGGATCAGGGGGATAAACTGGAAAAATCCCAATTTATATAGGATTAAGGGGAGGTTGGGGATCATCCCAATCTGGGATATCCTCAACGTGGGAATCTCCAACCATGTAGACACGCTTCTGCCCAAGTTGGAGAGGTCGTTGGAACATAAGCTAATTATGAAAATTTTGTTTTGTGACGAAATTGTCTAGACGTTCTGTTCCAGACGAATTCATCCGATTTGAGACGATATCGTCAGATCGATGGTGATATCGTCCAATGGTCAAAACAACTTCTAAAAATGGCATGAAAAATGAGGTGAGTGGTTAACGAGCGGTTTCGGGGTTAAAATTCAAAATTTTACTTTTTACTGATGGTTTAACTACGCCAATTTTAGGGTGCTATAGACACTTGGTTCACCATATTCTGAATGCATATTAGATATGTTGTATGTTTTGGGTATAACAAATAACCTCATTTTAGTATCTAAACTAGTTAACCAAATAAGAACTATAGAATTTAAATACAACAATCAAAATAAAAAATATCTCATAAAGAGACAAAACAAAATTGAGACCATGGGATTTATTAAGAATGGAATATTTGCATTGGATGTAATGGTAATATCTTAAGAAGTTCTAGATCAAATTTTGCCATGAGAATAGTATAATGATGCATTTTTTGACTTCTTAAAAGAATAGAAAATAGGGCATTGGACCAAACACAATGCTAGAATATCAAGTAGAATCAAAAGTAAAATATGTAGATGGAAACAAGATGAAGACAAAATATGAATATTGAAGACTGAAAGTCTTCACACCAAATAATGTAATATGGGGGGTGTTGGAGATATTAAATTATTTGGTACATTGAAGTAACTTTGAATACTATTGTAAATATTAGTTTAGAAGAGTGTTTAATATTTGTCTACTGTATGTGTCAAAGTGTGGAGAGTATTGTATTATGTAATAAAGTGTGTAATGTGTCAAGTATGCAAGTGAAGAGTCATAGGTGATAGGTGTCAAGAGTGCAAGTGAAGAGTCATATATGATAGGTGTCAAGTATGAAAGTGAAGAGTCATAAATATGTGTCAAGATGTAAAGTGAGAGGTTATGTAATCATGAGATTTTTTCATAATATGAGGTATGTGAAGAGTTGCATCTCCCAAGAGTTAGAGGAGAGCAAAACCTATAAGTATTATTATATATTGAAGACAAAGCTCCATGCTATGTAATCTAAGTAACTTTCTATGTAATGTTTTATGATTTATGAATGTAATAGTGAAGTTTCTTATTGTGTAATACTTGTGTTACTTGTGGATGTGATTTTATGTGAGTGATATTTGATCCTAGTTAAATTTACCTATGAGATAATCTAGCATAATTGCCAACAAGTTGTTGGTACAATTGGCATAATCAAAAGGAATACAACAAATAAAAATTTATGGAGACTAATAGGTGGTTATAAACTAGATGCTTGTACTTTTGGGATGGAAAGCATGGTTCTATAAACCATATTATCTCAAATAAAATAATATCTAGACCAAAGAGAATATTTTACGTTAAAGCATATTTATCGATAACTAAATAGGAAAGCAGATGAACTCATAAAGGAGGAGCTAATGATTGAACTATGTACATTCTTAGTAAAAGAATTTAGAGAGGGCTATCTACAATAGCTAATTTGTATTTCTACCTAGGAGGATTAATCCACTTCATCCAAAATATGTAGATCCAAATTCTATACTGCATATTAAATAATTGTGATGGTAATAATTAAATATTAATTTCCAGTTTGGCATGTTTGAAGATTTCTTAACAAGGATAGTTAAAGCAACTTTCTAAAAACTCAAAGGGTAGTGTTTTAAAGGATATTAGTTGAGAATATGGGAAGGTGGCTAAAAATATAACTTAGTTTGTTGGATATAGCTAGTTATGATGTATAGGTGACATGACTTTTAGGTCACTATTGAATTTTTGAATAAATATTGAAGAGGCATCTAAAGAATGTAATTTCATACTTGCTTATATAAAATAACAACTTTATTCAAGGAAAAAATGAAACATATTGACATTTATATTTTGGTAGAAATATTGAATTTTGGAAATAGAAATTGAAAAGTCATCATGGTAGAAAATTAATCTAATTAGTAAAGATAGTAGCAAATATATTTAAAAAAAAATCTAATTGGACAATAAGATATGATTAGGCTAATGTTAACCCAATGATCATTCTTCTTGTTCCAATAAAACTTATAAAAAGTATACACCTTAATCAATCCTCTATTTTCAAAATTTAACCTAGATTAAGATTAAAGATGGAGATGAGAAGAAGGTGGCATTTTCACAAGAAGAGATGAGCAAAAAAATAGAGAAGGATAAAACACCTCATTCACAAGTCTATTGTATGGAAATATAATTTACTAGTAAACCTTGTAATACCTTTAAAGCTCTTTAATGCCTCCCTCACCCATCTTGTTTATTGAGTTGGAAATTTCAAGATAAATCTTAATATGAAATTGAATGTAGCATCCCATAATCCTATAAGAACTCTAAAATATTCCACTTGAACTATAAAGATATATTTGGTAAATAATGTAAAGCAAAAAAAGATCAACACCAAGATAAAGATAACGAAACAAAGCAAATAACAGTTATATGCGCATCAAATGAATAACATTATGTTATGAACCTGCAACTTGAAATATGAATTGAATGCATAAAAGAATCGTTGTTTGAATAGAATCGTAGTTTGTATTGAAAGGCAGAAACCCACAATATAATAAATTAATGTTATCCGATGATATTTGGAGCATCCTCCTTGTCCTATTTACATCTATCTAAAAGGTGTGAATGGTAAAAGGATGTGTCCCTTTATAATACATTATAATATATAATATGATTAGGAGTTATGTTAGGAGGGTCCTAACATGCCACCCTCCTTTGAAAAAGCTTTGTCCTCAAAGCTGGAATTGCAAAAATTGTTGTTGAATCTAGTGGAGCGTCTCCCACGTAGCATCCTCTAGAGGTAGACCTTTCCATTGAATAAATACCTCGGTGATGGTGCGGTTATGGAGGCGGCGCATACGTCGGTCTAGGATAGCTTCTGGTTCAACCATGAGAGCTCCATTATCTGAAAATTCTCGAATTTGAGTTTGCGTAACGATGTTAGTTCCTATTACGGCTTTAAGACAAGAAACATGAAATACCAGGTGGATTTTGGAAGATTATGGTAATTCAAGTTTATATGCAACAGGTCCAATATGCTATAGAATTTTATAAGGGCCATAAAATTTTGGTGCTAATTTTTGTGACCCTTTTATTTTCAATGAAGTTTGACGATATGGTTGGAGGCGAAGAAATACCATATCCCCTTCTTGAAAAACCCTTTCAGTTTGATGTTGGTCCGCTTGTTGCTTCATGCGGTATTGAGCGATATGTAGATTGTCCTTTAGAGCGCGAATGATATTATCTCGAGTGACTAGCTCCATCTCTACAACTGGTACTTTTGTACTTCCTAGAATATAAGAGGTTAGAGATGGGGGTGATCGGCCATATAATGCTTCGAAAGGGGTCATTTTTATGGTTGTGTGATATGTGGTATTATACCACCATTCAGCTAGTGGAAGCCATTTAACCCAATGAAGGGGTTTGGTGGAAATAAAGCATCGGAGATAGGTTTCTAAGCACTTATTGAAAATTTCAGTTTGACCATCCGTTTGTAGGTGGTAAGCGGAGCTCATCCGAAGTTGTGTACCTTGGAGTTTAAATAATTCCTTCCAAAAATTACTAGTAAAAATGGGATCATGATCACTAATGATAGTAGAAGGCATGCCATGTAATTTAAAAATATTTTCAAGTAAGATTTGAGCAATAGTACTAGCGGTATAGGGGTGAGCTACTGGAAAAAAAGGGCGTATTTAGATAAATGATCTACCACCACTAGGATCATTGTTTTTCCTACGGATTTTGGAAGACCTTCAATGAAATCCATTGAAATATCCTCCCATGTCCTGGTTGGTATGGGTAGAGGTTGAAGAAGGCCCGGTGTTGCCACAAGAAGGCCCGGTGTTGCCACTGTTTCACCTTTATTTCTTTGGCATATTTCACATTCATTGATGAACTTCTTGATATCATTTTTCATCCCTCGCCAATAAAATAATTTAGTCACTCTTTTGTAGGTTTTTAGGAATCTAGAGTGGCTTGCAGTAGGTGTAGCGTGTAGCTCATGTAGAATCTTTGGACGATAAACCGATGTAGGTGAGAGGACTAGATGTTCTTTGTAACGGAGCATGTTACCTTGCCAAGAGTAGTGGGGTTTACTCATGGGATTTTGTTGTAGTTGTTGAATTATGGTGTGTATAGTAGGGTCCGTATACCATTCATCCTTGACTTGTTCGATCCATGTAGGGATGGGGCAGGAAAAAGCATGTAATTGTGAAGTTTCTTTGAACTTTCTAGAAAATGCATCTGCAACCATGTTATCTTTTCATTTTTTGTAGATGATTTCATAATCATAGCCTAATAGTTTTGTTACCCACTTTTGTTGTTCTGGAGTGGTTATCCATTGTTCAAGAAGGTATTTTAGGCTATGGTGGTCGGTGCGGATAATGAAATGTTTTCCAATAAGGTATGGTCTCTAATGTTGGATAGCATGTACCATAGCTAACATTTCTTTTTCATAAGTGGAACATGCTAAATTCTTTTTGGAAAATGATTTACTAGTAAAGGCTAAGGGCTTCTCATTTTGCATGAGCACCGCTCCCATTCCCAATCTGGAAGCGTCGCTTTCAATAATGAATGGTTGAGAAAAATCTGGCATAGCTAGGACACGGGTGGTACACATGGCATTTTTCAAAGTCATGAAAGCTTCATTTGCTTTTGTAGACCATATGAAGGCATTATTTTTAAGTAGGGCTATTAAGGGTGCTGCTATTTTCCCATAATATTTAACAAAAATAGCTCGTTAATCCTAAGAACCCACGCAACCCTTTTAGAGTTTTTGGAATTTGCCAATTTTCCACATCTTCAATTTGTCGGGGGTCTACTTTAACTCCTTCCTTGGAGACAATATGTCCAAGATATTCAATTTCCTACTTCCCAAAGGAACACTTTGATCTCTTTGCGTATAATTGATTTTCTTCCAATATTTTGAGTGCTTGCACTATATGTGTTAAGTGCTCTTCCCATGTCTTACTGTAAATCAAAATATCGTCAAAGAAAACTAAAATAAATTTTTGAAGGAAGGGAGAAAATACCTTATTCATAAGACTTTGAAATATGGATGGAGCGTTGGTGAGGCCAAAAGGCATCACCAAGAATTCATAATGTCCCTCGTGGGTACGAAAAGCAGTTTTGGGTATATCACTTTCTTTAACTTGAATTTTGTGGTAACCTGATCGTAAGTTGAGTTTAGAAAAATATGCGGCTCCATTTAGTTCATCGAGTAGTTCATCAATGATTGGAATAAGAAATTTGTCTTTAATCATTATTTTGTTGAGAGCACGAAAGTCCACGCATAAGCACCATGATCCATCCTTTTTTCTTACTAGTATGACTGGCGAAGAGTAGGGACTTCTACTAGGTTGAATGACCCCTGCCCTTAGTAGGTCTTGTACTAATTTTTCTATTTCCATATTTTGTAAGTATGGATATCGGTAAGGTCTAATATTTGGAGGTTGGTGTCCCAAAAGTAATTGAATAGCATGATCATGGCTTCGTTGTGGAGGTAATCCCTCTGGTTCTTTGAATATTTTATCATGTTTCTCTAGGAGTTCTATTAATTCGGGTGCCTCTGGTTGCTCTTCGATGGTGTTTTGCAAGGAAAGTAGTTGGGCAACCATGCCTTTCCTCATTTTCAAAGAATATTTTCCATTCTGTGGGAACTTACGATTTGTGTGGGACCTATTTTTAAACCTTGAATTGTGTATGTTTGGTTGTTTTGTATAAATTGCATCCATAACTCTTCAAAGTCCCATTGAATTTTTCCGAGTGTTCGTAGCCATTGTACTCCCAAAACAATATCACATCCTCCTAATGGTAGTACATACATATCTACTTTCATGTTATATTCCCCCATCGTGAGTTTGATATTCCTGCATTTGCCTTTACATGCAATTTTTCCTCCATTGTCAATCATGACTTCGAAGTTATTGTAGGGATATATAAAGCAATTAGCTTGTTTGGCCAAACTGGGGTCTATAAAATTGTGAGTGCTACCAGAATCTAAGAGCACAATAGGGTTTTGTTTCTTAAAATACCCTTTTACCTTCATTGTTTATGGAATCGAGTATCCTGCTAATGCGTTAAAGGATATTTCTGTTTTATCTTCTTGGTTTTCTTTTGCAACCTCAGTTATTACTTCTACTTCTATGTCATCCTCCTCTTTGGGAGTGCAATTATATGTGTCCAAAATATATAATTTCGATGAGATGCATTTGTGGTTGGGGGTAAAATTTTCGTCGTAGTGGAAACATAGGCCCTTTTCTCATCTTTCTTTTAGCTCTTCTTGGCTAATTCGTTTAATTGGCATGACCTTATTCAATTTTTGGCTGGTGTAGGTATTTGGTGTTTTTCCTAAAAAAACTCTTCCTATTCGCCTTTGGTTATTGTTCTTCTCTTCTATCATTTGTGCTAATGCCATTGCATGCATCATATCGATAGGATTTTGTATTTGTACCTCCATTCTAATGTCTTATTTTAGGCCACTAATGAAACAACTTTGGAAGAATGATGCATCTAGTCCTATTGTAAGGTTCGCCAATTTCTCAAATTGTGCTTGGTATTCCCTTACGGTGGAGGTTTACCGTAGTTTAGTGAGGGCTCCTGTGAAGTCTTCAAATTTAGTGGGGCCAAATCGCAACATTAAGTTTTTTGTGAATTCGGTCCATGTGGGCGGACCTTTTGTTTTCTCATACCATTGATACCACTGGGTAGCAATTTGTTCCAAGTGAAATGATGCGATACAAACTTTCTGAATCTTTGAAATTTGATATAAGGCAAAATATTGGTCTACCCTATATATCCAATTTGTGGGGTCACCTCCATCAAATTTTGGAAAATCTAGTTTTGTGGTATGGGGAAGTATTGATGTATGTGGTCCCCCTATTAATGTTTGTTGTGGTGGCATAGTGTTCTATTGTTCGTTTTGCATGAACAACAAATTTTGCTGTACTAAATCCATGGAATGAGTTGTAGCATCCAATTGAGTGGATATATCTATATTTGATTTGGTGATGTTTATGGTTAGGTCTGCTATTTTGGTAGCAATTTTATCTTCTAAATTGTCCTTCCAAAATGCCATTCCTTGCATCATGTCTCTCATTTCCTTGGAAAACTGCAAGAGTTCTTTCGTAATTTCTTTTGAAACCTCCTTCACAATCTCCTTCGTTGTGTCTTGATATCGTCTTCCATCAGCCATTTAGGGTGTGGTTGGTTTATAAGTGATTTGAATATGCAGAAATTAGTTTTGTTGAAAAAAATTGTCTGTCTCTGTCACGTTTAATTTTGCGTTCTTGCTGCTCTTTGTTCACACCGAATGATATTTTCCTCATCTGTACTCACTGTTGGGGTTTTCTAACTCTGGTAATGCATGATGTTGTCCAAAAAATTTTGTATGCTATCTTTGTTGGCGACTGTGACCTACTGTGTAACAGTTTCATCAGTAATGGTTAGAATGTGTGCTGAAAAGAAAATGTTGCCGAGTAATGGCCTATCAATAACTAGAACGGGGTGGGGAAAAATTTTCAAGTCTTTTTAGCTCTAATACCAGTTGTTATGAACCTGCAACTTGAAATATGAATTGAATGTAGAAAATAATCACTGTTTGAATAGACTCACAATTTGTATTGAAAGGCAAAAACCCACAATATAATAAATTAATGTTCTTCGATGATCTTTGGAGCAACCTCCTTGTCCTATTTACATCTATCTAAAAGGTGTAAATGGTGAAGGGATGTGTCCCTTTATAATACAATATATTATATAATATGATTAAGATTTACGTTAGGAGGGTCCTAACACATTATATATTATCAAATGAGGGAGCCTTGGTATCCACTTTATACATAGATGTGCCCCAAATCGGGGTTACAGAATAATATTTGCTTTGATACAATGATTTACAATAAGAGGGTAAAACCCTCGATCAAATAATGGTGGTGCCTTCAAATCTTCTTCACTCCAAACAAGGGTGAGTGGGCTTGTGTATCTCTATGGGGCCACTCCAAACTGCAACAAACATCAATAGAGGTATCTCCTAAACCTAAATACAAATCACAACATGAAATGGATCAGTGGTACATGTGAGGACTCCACTACATGAGGTCCTCTATTAAATAGATCTACAAAACCCTAAATGCAGTATTGATGAAATACAAACTGAATGTAGGAAAATATAAATGAAAAAAAATAACAAACTTATCAATACCTGAGTTATTGGATCTATGCTTCTACTGGTTTAATTTGATGATGCACGAACACCTGCAAGCATCCAAGGATTTTGTGAATGCAATGCGATGAGTGTTGAACACCCTGCAATGTTCAGGGATGCCTATGGATGCCCTGTAGCATTTTGGAAATGCCCTAAAACATTCAAGAAATTTCCTAGAGCATTTGTAGATTGTGGAAGATGCTCTGTGGAATCCAAGTCTAGTTCATATATGTTGTAGAGGTCAAACAGTGGATATGACGGTGGCTGGGGTTTGTGCGAATGTAAGGAGATAATATGGTAATAGAATGCTAGGGCTCTTGAGATGATGGATGATCAACCTTCATTCACGACAAGTGAATGATATTTTTATGATTACCCTTGATTCATGTTAGGGTTTTGATGACACTAATGGGTGGCTAAGATTAAAACATGATGAAGGGTTGTGATTGTGATTTGATAAGTGATATGGATCATGTTAAATGAGTGGCCAAGATTAAGACGTGATGGACGGATATATATATATATATATATATAAATGATGAATGGCTATGATTTTATGATGAGTGGATGACAAGTGACTAGGATTTAATGTCTATAAATGCTCATTTTTGTATCACGTTGCGTGAAACACAATGAGGTGCAAAAACAAGAGATACATGATTTGGTGAAATGGATTCTTTCCTTAGTGTGCAATAAGACTTTGAAGATACAATTTGTGGTTGTATATTACCCCCTAAATTGGAAAATGAGTGAAGAATGAACTCATGAGCCAATTGACAAAAATGTGGATGATGTGAATGATGCAATGAATGTGAATGATGCACTGAAAGTGAATGGTGCAATGATTGATTCTGCTTTTGCCCCAACAAAAAAGGGGTTTTTGATTGGATGATGCAATGAATGTGTATGATGTATCCCGATGTGGGAAATCAAAATCAAATTTGGTTGCCCCAAGTTTGGGGTGATTCTATGCTATTGAAAAATATACCTTTTGGCATCATTGAAATGTAAAATGATGAAGATGCAAAATGATAAAGTCAAAGAATCAATCATCCTAGAGGCTTGTTATCCCTAGTGACTAGCTCTAATTCCTAAACGTAAAAAGAAATGATGTAGTAAAAGCTATCTGTGTTTGTACCCCATGAAGAGGGCGTCAATGATATCCTTGGACAAATTTGCTTGAGCGCAATTACACTTGAAAATTAAGGGACATAAATAATTTTGTTTCTAAATAAGAGGATGTTGGATGATGATATGAGAAAGCATCCTTATGGTGATCTACCCATCCTATCGAATTGCATGGATAACCAATCACTACAATCGCTAGGGGAATAGAGTAAACCACTAGATACGAGGTTCACTTGATAATGTGAGTGAATTTGACAATGTTGAATGGAAATGCATTGATGAGTGAATTTGGTAATGTTGAATGAATATGTATGAATTTGAATGAAGATGGCAATGCATTGATGGGTGAATTTGATTATTTTGTGAAATTTGGAATTATTTTGGGATATTTTGAAGCAATTTGGGGCATTTTCGTGACTTTTGATTGCAAATAATAATTAAATGCCCAAATCAACCCATGTTATCACAAAATGTGATGTAATGATGTGATGTATGCTTGGAATAGTGGATTTGGTAGTGTTGTGAAATTTTGGATTGTTTTGGGATACTTTGAAGCATTTTTGTGTGTTTTCATGACTTTTGGTCACAATAAAAAAGTAAACACCCAAATCAATCCATGTTATCACAAAACATAATGGGATGATGTAATGTATGCATGGATGAAGTTTGAGGTGATTTTGTGGGGTTTGATACATTTTGAGGCCCTTTTAACACATTTTGCAACATTTTGAGGATAATTGTTGGTCTACGTCCATATTTGCACAGATGTAGGAGGGTGTCTAACATTCGGTAGATGCAATGTGGTATTCCAGTGCACCAGGTAGATGCCTTGGGGCGTTTGAGCATACCAAAATTAGCTATAAAAGGGCTATAGGGGTAAATTTCATTTCATTCTTACATTTGAGAGTTTGAGGAGCAACATGTGAGCAAAGGAGAGTGTGAGTATGGTGATGGTGATGGAGGGCATAGATGTGGCAGTTGGAGCGGATGCACGGGTGGCAGAGGTAAGTTCTTCTAGCTCTTAGTTGATTTGGTAAATATTTTTTTAATGACAAAAAGAGGATAGGTGGAAAGTTTTTTTCTTTAATGAGATGTTGATGGCATTTGTGTTGTGTTGTATTTGAGTATTTTGGAGGCTCAACATCAATTATTTCCCATCATACCAGGGGTGAGAAAGGCATTGCAAAAGGATGACTAGGATTGGTTGGAACGGGTGGGATTTGCGGGATTGGGTGGAATTGGTTGGGTGTGCATAAATAGAGGTGGTGAGGGACAATTAGGGGTACCTCTCTACCTTAGCAGAGTTGTGGGATCCGAATAGGGGGATCTTCTAGCTCTTGGTAGGGGAGATCATAATGATGCTTGAGGATGTGTATCATATATTCTAAGCACCCATGGAAGGGTTGCATGTCCACGTTGGGTACGATATGGAGTATGAGATGAGTAAAAATTTTGGTGATGGATGGAGGGGTGTGAACATCAAATGTGGTGGGATCAAGTACTTGGATATGTATGTGGAGGGGTAGTTGAAGGCACTACCAACCTTAGTCATGAAGAACACAAGCTTATACTGAGAGGGGGGGGGTGAACAGTATAAGACCACTTTTTAACTTTTTCTTTCAAAACAACTTTCAAATCAATATTATGCAGAGAATAGATAGCAGTATCAAGAGCAGCAATTAAAGCAATGCACAACACATCATCAACAAAGAGACACAACAATTTACGTGGTTCACCCAATGCGGGCTACTCCACGGATAAAATTTCTCACTAAATTTTATCACCTCAAATTCTGGGAAACCTTTCCCGATTACAAAGTTTATGGGCACCAACCCAAAGGAGATACCTTCCCCTAGCTCTACTCTTTAATGGTGATCTTCTAGAAGACCTCTACCTCCTCTGCCCTTAGCAAGTGGAACACTATCCACAGAAGACACCTGTCTTCCCTGCTCTAGTTGGAGATCTCTGTCCTCAACTCTATCACCTCAAAGCTGGTCCTCGAATTTGCACTAAACGTAGTCCTTCGGTCTAGCACAAATGTCCTCTTCTGCCTCAATCTCTGTCCTCAATCTGGTCCTCAAAACTGGTTCATAAAAATGGTTCACAAGCTTTCAACACAGCTTGCTTGATCTTTGCCCAAGTCTTCACTAAGACTTGCCTTAGATCTGCTTTGCAAGTTCTTAGAAGAACCTGCCCAAACTTCTCCACAAGCTTCAACAACAGCTTGCTCAATGCTGTCCAACTGTTCTCTCTGTTCTGTCATAGCTGCACTTGGTCGAAACCAACTTTCGCATAGTTCTATGCAATCATAGCAGTACACAGCACTTCAGCTATCGAACTCCTCACTTCTACGTGCTGTCTTCGAATGTCGCAACACCAATAGCTTCTGCTCCTTTGCGCATCCATCGTAGCATAGTCTTTGCACACTCTACCCCAACATAGTCTTCACACACTCTACGCAATCACAGTAGCACGGACTTTGCACACTCTGCTTCTCGACGATCAAACTTCTCCCCCGCACTCTATCTATGCAAATCGCACTTCGAACGCACACTTCGATCGATGCCAAACTCTTCAAGTAGCCCTCCTTTTATACTCACAATCTCAAGATTAGAACCTTGATCTTAGTCGACCTGTTTACCCTTCAACCACGTCGACTGCAAAACCCTACGCTGCGTCGGCCCAGATTTAACTCTGTCGGCTTCACTACCTCCCTGTAGCTTTCGATGCAAAACTTCAACATGTCACGATATCGCGACACCTTTGCCTGCCATACACCTTCTATGGCTTGCTGTCACGATATCATGACACTTTTGCTTTTGTCTGCTTCCTTTGCTCTTCTATCACGAAATCGTGACACCTTTGCCTCTTGCTGACGTCATCTCACTTCTGTCATGAAATCGCGACGCTTTAGACTTCAAAGCCTTCTTCTCCGCTTCTGTCATGAAATCGTGACACATCTGCTTCTGCTGACGTCATCTGCAACTCTGTCATGAAATCGTGACACTCTATGCTTCTTCAACCTTTTCTCAGTTTGCACCAGCAAAAATGGAACATGTCACGAAATCATGACGCTTTCACTGCCTTAAGCTCTTTTCTGCCAAATGCCCATGAAACTGGAACATGTCACGAAATCGTGACGCTTTCGCTGCCTTAAGCTCATTTCTACAAAATGCTCGTGAAACTGGAACATGTTGCGAAATCACGATGCTTTCTCCAACTGCAAGCTCCAACTCAACCTGTCACGAAATCACGACACTTTCTGCAACTCAATACTGCCAACTCAACTTGTCACGAAATCGTGACGCTTTGCCTGTTTTTACTCTGCCCTTCGAGATGTCACGAAATCATGACAGTTTTGCCAAAACTTTCTCTCTCCTCAAACATGTCGCGAAATCGTGATAGTTTTGCCAGCACTTTCTCTCTCCTAAATGTCACGAAATCATGACGTTTTGCTAGAAATTTCTCTCTCCTCAAACATGTCGCGAAATCGTGACAGTTTTGCCAGCACTTTCTCTCTCCTCAAACATGTCACGAAATCACGACAGTTTTGCCAGCACTTTCTCTCTCCTAAAACATGTCGCGAAATCGTGACAGTTTTTCCAGCCGCCTGCAAACTTTTTCTAACTTATCTTTTTCTTGATCTTTTGCAACTGGGCTACTCTGATTTTCTTGGAGACTTACTGACCAGCTGAAACCTTCATCAAAACACATTCTTTGACATAAAAACAAATTGCTTCAAGAACTCCTTGACATCAATGACAACAACTACCAAGAGCTCCTTGACATCAATGACAACAACTACTCTTGAGCAAAGGCAATGTACTCAAGGTACCCAAAATTGCCAACAATCTCCCCCTTTGTCATTGATGGCAAACCTTTACTAAAAACACATCTTCAAGAGCCAAAACTGAAATGAAAACTGAGAATCATCTAAAGTTTTGCTCCCCCTGACTTGAAGCTTTCCTCTTCACTTGAAGCTCTCCCCCTTACTCATATCTCTCCCCCTTTCTCAAATCTCTCCCCCTTTGTCATCAATGGCAAAGGGTCACCTTTGGGGCTTGGGACTAAGAATGAGCCTCTTAGCTTAGTCCCTCCCCCACCTCCTGATGAGGTGATTTAAAACAGGGTTGGGAGTGAAACTCCCATTAGACACTCATCATCATCAGTGTCTACAATTTCTTTGTCGGGCCTTCTCTTGAGCTCTTTGTCAATGTTTCTGTTCTTGGCACTTTTCTTGTTCTTGTTCTCATCTCTTTTCTTGTCCATACCTTGATCCTTGGACCTGTTTATACCACTATTCTTGTTCCTGTACCTTGGAAGATCAGCTCTGCACTGTCTGGTTGTGTGACCTGCATTGTTGCACTTATAGCAAGTAACAATATTATTTCTTTCGGGCATAGTTGTTCTTTGAATCCGCCTGTTCTGACTAACCCAGTTCCTATTATTTGTCTTGCAAAAAATTGCCTTGTGCCCAAACTGATTACAAGAGTAGCAATACCCTTGAAATAAATTACGGCCCCTGAAATTGTCATTTATCTTCTTTATTTGAGACATGCAATGTGAAGCCATGTGGCCAAACCTGTGACACGCAAAACATCTGCCGTGAAATATTCTTCTATTTGACCTCTTGGGTCCCGAAAACTTCTTCTTCGCATTCAAAATTCTATTTTCTATTTCTGCGCATCGATCACTCACGGACTCATGTTCTGAAGTACTTTCTTCATCAGAACTCTCTTCCTTTTGAAATCTCTTGCTAGATTCCCCAACCTATTTTTTGTGTGGTTTAACAAAACCAAGACCTATTTTATCTGATGGATTTCTTTGACTTTGGATGAGAGACTTAACCCTTTTGGAATTATCTTGAAACTCGTATGAGCTTATCCTTGTAATCTTTATTTTCTTCTTTCAAGGAAGCCATTTTCTGCTCTAACTCATTATACTCAAGAATCTTAGACTCTAACTCATCCTTCAGCTCTTGTGTCTTAGCCATAGAAATGTCAAGACTTTCTATGAGATCATCTCTCTCCATACAACATTCATCTAACTTAATCTTGAGTCTATCATTCTTCTTTCTTTCCTTTTTCAAAACACTAAGAGCATTATTGAGTTCACATTCAAGATCCTCTATTTGATTGCACTTTGAATTATCAAGGCCTTTTTCAGATTTCTTATCACTAGAGGTGCTACCCTTTTCAAAAACCATACATGCATCTTCCTTATCATTTTCTGAAGCATCCTCATACATACTAGCAACCAATTCATTATTTGTGCAATCATCCTCAAGGTGCCCAAAATTTCCACATCTAAAACATTTCATGACAGTGAATTTATGTTTCGGTTCTTCCTCCTTTTCTGAAATGAACAACATCTCATTTTCATTATCACTGGAAGAGCTTTCACTATCACTGCTAGAACACTTACTTGCTTTGTCCAGATAGAAGCTCTTCTTGTTCTTGTGTGAATACCTCTTTCCTTGATTGTTGTGCTCATCTTTATTCTTTCTGTAATACCTGTGCTTTTCAGAATCCTTGCTCTTAACATCCTGTATATCTTCATCACTTTCATTCTTGGAAACAATACAGTCAGTAGCATAATGACCAAACTTTCCACAGTTGAAACATCTTATATTTTTCTTGCTTTTGTGCTTTCTAGAGAACTTGCCTTTCTTGCTGTAATATGCCTCTTCCTCACTAGAAGACTCATCACTCTCTTGAATCTGTTTGCCTTTTGATTTCTTGGTAGCTTTGAAAGTCGCCTCTTTCTTTACATCAACTTTCACTTGAGTTCTCAGCTCAAATGCTGCAAGAATACTATGGAGCTCATCCTTTTTCAACTTATCTAAATCTTTAGCTTCCTCAATAGCAAAAATATTTTCACTAAATCTATTAGGAAGAGATCTTAAAATCTTATCACACACATCATTTTCAGCAAGTTCAAGACCTAAGTCTTTCATAGAATTAACAACTTCATCCATACGGAGCATGTAGTCACTAATATTTTCATCATCATTCATCTTGAGCTGTTCAAACATACCTTTGAAGTGTCTCAACTTGGCCTTTCGGACATTTGCATCACCTGTATGAACAACCTGCAATTGTTTCCACATTTCACTAGTTGTCTTGCAGTGAATAACTTTGGTAAGATCAGCCTTCTGTAAACCCTTCAGGATTGCATTCATGGCTTTTGAGTTGCTGTGATGTAGGAGCCTGTCTTCTTTAGTATAAGGACCATTTGCAGGAATGGTGTACCCATCTTCAATAACTTCCCATACCTCATTACCAAGTGCCATTAGATAGACTTTCATTCTTGCACTCCATAGACCGAAATCTGATCCATCAAGAATAGGTGCTGCATTGCCACTTGAATAATCCATTGTGTTCTTTGCAAGCTTTTCCTTCAAGCTGTTAAACTTTTCGAAGGTACTAGCTCTGATACCAATTGAAGAACACAAGCTTATACTGAGAGGGGGGGTGAACAGTATAAGACCACTTTTTAACTTTTTCTTTCAAAACAACTTTCAAATCAGTATTATGCAGAGAATAGATAGCAGTATCAAGAGCAGCAATTAAAGCAATGCACAACACATCATCAACAAAGAGACACAACAATTTACGTGGTTCACCCAATGCGGGCTACTCCACGGATAAAATTTCTCACTAAATTTTATCACCTCAAATTCTGGGAAACCTTTCCCGATTACAAAGTTTATGGGCACCAACCCAAAGGAGATACCTTCCCCTAGCTCTGCTCTTTAATGGTGATCTTCTAGAAGACCTCTACCTCCTCTGCCCTTAGCAAGTGGAACACTATCCATAGAAGACACCTGTCTTCCCTGCTCTGGCTGGAGATCTCTGTCCTCAACTCTATCACCTCAAAGCTGGTCCTCAAATTTGCACTAAACGCAGTCCTTCGGTCTAGCACAAATGTCCTCTTCTGCCTCAATCTCTGTCCTCAATCTGGTCCTCAAAACTGGTTCATAAAAATGGTTCACAAGCTTTCAACACAGCTTGCTTGATCTTTGCCCAAGTCTTCACTAAGACTTGCCTTAGATCTACTTTGCAAGTTCTTAGAAGAACCTGCCCAAACTTCTCCACAAGCTTCAACAACAGCTTGCTCAATGCTGTCCAACTGTTCTCTCTGTTCTATCATAGCTGCACTTGGTCGAAACCAACTTTCGCATAGTTCTGCATAGTCACAATAGTACACAACACTTCGGCTATCGAACTCCTCACTTCTGTGCGTTGTCTCCGAATGTCGCAACACCAATAACTTTTGCTCCTTTGCACATCCACCACAGCACAGTCTTCGCACACTCTGCGCAACCACAATAGCACAGACTTTGCACACTCTGCTTCTCGACGATCGAACTTCTCCCCCGCACTCTATCTGTGCAAATCGCACTTCGAACGCACACTTCGA
This sequence comes from Wollemia nobilis, assembly GCA_028583015.1. Lineage (NCBI taxonomy): Eukaryota > Viridiplantae > Streptophyta > Pinopsida > Araucariales > Araucariaceae > Wollemia > Wollemia nobilis. The sequence goes on from JAQPPZ010016473.1 coordinate 19,117,100, forward strand.
TCGATGCCAAACTCTTCAAGCAGCCCTCCTTTTATACTCATAATCTCAAGATTAGAACCTTGATCTTAGTCGGCTGTTTACCCTTCAACCACGTCGGCTGCAAAACCCTACGCTGCGTCGGCCCAGATTTAACTCTGTCGGCTTCACTGCCTCCCTGTAGCTTCTGGCGTGAAACTTCAACATGTCACGATATCACGACACCTTTGCCTACCGTACACCTTCTATTGCTTGCTGTCGCGATATCGTGACACTTTTGCCTTTGTCTGCTTCCTTTGCTCTTCTGTCACGAAATCGTGACACCTTTGCCTCTTGCTGACGTCATCTTCACTCTTGTCGTGAAATCACGACGCTTTAGACTTCAAAGCCTTCTTCTCCGCTTCTATCATGAAATCACGACACATCTGCTTCTGCTGACGTCATCTGCAACTCTATCATGAAATCGTGACACTCTATGCTTCTTCAACCTTTTCTCGGTTTGCACCAGCGAAAACGGAACATGTCATGAAATCGCGACGCTTTCGCTGCCTTAAGCTCTTTTCTGCCAAATGCCCATGAAACTGGAACATGTCACGAAATCATGACGCTTTCGTTGCCTTAAGCTCTTTTCTGCCAAATGCTCGCGAAACTGGAACATGTTGTGAAATCGCGATGCTTTCTCCAACTACAAGCTGCCAACTCAACCTGTCGTGAAATCGTGATAGTTTTGCCTGTTTTTACTCTACCTTTTAGCATGTCGCGAAATCATGATAGTTTTGCCAGAACTTTCTCTCTCCTCAAACATGTCACGAAATCATGACAATTTTGCCAACACTTTCTCTCTCCTAAAACATGTCGTGAAATCGTGACAGTTTTGCCAACACTTTCTCTCTCCTCAAACATGTCGCGAAATCGTGATAGTTTTGCCAACACTTTCTCTCTCCTAAAACATGTCGTAAAATCATGACAGTTTTGCCAGCACTTTCTCTCTCCTCAAACATGTCGTGAAATCACGATAGTTTTTCCAGTCGCCTGAAAACTTTTTCTAACTTATATTTTTCTTGATCTTTTGCAACTGGGCTACTCTGATTTTCTTGGAGACTTACTGACCAGCTGAAACCTTCCACAAAACACATTCTTTGACATAAAAACAAATTGCTTCAAGAACTCCTTGACATCAATGACAACAACTACCAAGAGCTCCTTGACATCAATGACAACAACTACTCTTGAGCAAAGGCAATGTACTCAAGGTACCCAAAATTTCCAACAAGTCATGTTCCTGCTAGCTAATGTGTTGGTGCCTAACAACACCGGATGTTGGTTCCCATGGAACATGATTCGATTGGTGTTCGATATGATCGATGAGCCTCGAGTGTATGCTTGGGTGCCTACTCTACTAGCTCAGGTATACCTAGAGTTGTACGAGGTGAAGAGGTAGGGGTGGAAGGGGTTGGGCTGTAGTGTGCTACTTTAGATCTAGGGCTAGGAGCACTTTAGTGTGGCTCATCCTATGGGCCTACCATGCGAGTGGGATAGGGATTAACCCTATGTATTGAGATGGTGGGCAGTTGAGGAGATACAACTGAGTCATCCTAGTCATAGTGGCCAAGAGTGTAGAGATCTATGGGTAGGGTTGACACCAGATCAGGTGTACTAGAGACCATGGTGAGATGCTCGATGGCCCTCTGATAGAGAGCAGCTATGGTAGGTCAGGCAGGCTAGATGGATGGTTGGTCGACATGGTAGTGAGGTGGAGTTAATCTAGTTCTCATAGGTGCTACAATAGTTTAGGATATGGTAGGGGGTTCCTGATGCTCTAGTGCTCTACAGGCATCGAGATGATGAGTCGAGCCTACCTTGTGGGTGGAGAGAGGATGAGGAGAGAGATCTCGATCTCCCATATGTGGATGATGTTAGGACCACCATCAACTATGATGTATGGTTCACTTCACAGCCTCCATGGGTACCGAGTTAGGTGGTTGATGAGGGTAGTGGAGATGATGGGGAGGTAGCAACCAAGGTAGAGGAGACTCCTCGATGTCAGAGACATCATCATCTGGTAGTGGAGGGAGGTAGGTGAGGGTTGCAGTAGAGCAGCCTCCAGATATTGGAGGTGATGGTGATGGTGGGGATGGTATGGAGGAGGTTCTAGAGAGACCTCCTGGTCAGAGTGAGGAGGAGTGGGCTGAGCTCCAGGCTGAGTGAGACCAGCTTTGATAGATGGTGGTAGAGTGAGATGTGGTGATAGTAGTGTAAGATGCTAAGAATGCTCAACTATGGATGGAGCTAGAGGTATAAATGGTGGTAGGTGGAGGTGAGGATGTGATAGTGAGGCTCCAAGTAGAGTTAGTATAGAGGGATGCTCATCAAAGATAGGATGTGTTATACCTTCGATCCTAAGAGGGCTATATTCAGGAGCTAGAGGATCTACTTATGTAGCATAGCATTGGGCTACTAGTGCGGCCTTCCTCCTCCATAGTGGGTTCTATTAGGCATAGTGATTCTAGGTGTAGTGACTCTCGCTCTAGGATTCCTCGAGCTCCTGACCCATCAAGATCATAGGGGTCTACCTATGGGCGCTAGCTAGTGCCTTGTGATGCACTTTTGTATATGAGCCTTAGTGCTCCATTGTATATAGCCTTCAAGAATTCTTTGTATATGCATTATATATATATACATGGCATTTATTTTTGTGTATGACTTTGTGTGAATGTTTGTGTGAATGCATGTGTATATGATGTGATGGATGACAATGTAATGATGATATGCTTTTGATGATAATAATGCAAGTGAACTGATGCTCTAATGATCATTTGTAGTAGTTTAGATTTTGCTTGACCATATTTATCATTGTTGCTTAATCAGGGACACCAACATCTAATGGTGGAATGTGAAGTGAAAGACTCATGTAATGGTATGATAATGATATGGATGTTGTGTTGGCTTATGGATGACTGATCTAGAGTTGTTTTACAGAGACTCAAACATCCTAGTGATGTCGAACAAACTCACTAAGTTCTATCTAAATTCTCCAAGACCAAATGTGTGTGTAGTGAATGTTCATTTACCAATCATGAGCATGGTAATGACTCAAGTCAATCAAGAACCAATGTGTGTGCAAGTGAATTCATTTACCCATATTGGGTAAATTGAGATGAAACCTATCATGGAGAAGACCAAGAAGCTAGCTTGTCCTTATGTGCGGTCAGAGGTCTCTTCAAGAGAGACGTGTCACCATGCATGAGCGTACTCCACTACCAATCAAGCATCTATAGCCCTAGTGGAGATTAGCTCCATAGTCCAATGATATGATCTCTAAGATTTGGGGAATCAGACTACCTAACCATCTGGATGGAAATGTAGTGCTATCCTTACTACTTGAGGATCTGTGGTGTGTGATTTGTAAAAGAATTAGAGCTTTGGGGAATCAGATTCTCAACCGAGGTGTGATGAGAATTTTACCCTATCCTTACTACTCATTCTTTTATTTGGAAGTGTTGTTAGTGGTGAAGACCACTATTTTGATTTTGGACTATGTGCATAATGGGACAAGCAAAGATGACTTTTTTACTTCGAGGTTCAACCCAATCATGGTGTTATCCCTCTTTGACACAAGATGTTTTTAATAGGTGTGAGATGTGTTTGGTTCAAGAATGTTAGAGTCAACTCCCAGAACTCAATATTTTCTTAGTGAAAATGTGCCTTGGTCCTAGAGAAAACTCGACATGTATTGGAGGTTGCTTGAAACACTAGGAGTGGTTGAGTGACCAAAAACACCTAGGGATGATGGAAATTTGTATTGCAAATGATGACTTGACTTATGAAATGGTGCAATGAGATGGGTGTGAACTCGAGGGTGCCCCTGATTAAGGTGACAAGACTTATTGGATCAATTATTATCTAAACTGAGCAAATGACCCCTAATATGGTGGATGGAATGTGCGGAAGTGACAATGAATGTGATTATGTAGAATGGATGTATGAAATGCAATATGTAGTATTTTTGTTTTTGTTTTTTAGCCATGTATATATACATATATATAAATCGCATTAGGCATAGAATATTCTCAAGTGGATGATGTTTAGTGGCTTAAGCTCTTCTACTCCTTCTAGACTAGCAAGCCTATAAGTTCCTTGACCCACATTTTGTGTGACAATATATGGACCTAACCAATTAGCCATAAATTTATCATGAAGATGCGGTAATGCATTGGTGTTTTGTTGATTCTCTTTAAGGACAAGATCTCCTACTTGGAATTCATGTAGATGGACTTTGGTATTGTAAGCACACTTTAAATGATCTTGATATACTCGTAAATGCTCCAAGGTATTGATTCACCTTTCATCGAGGAGTGTGAGTTGGTCAAGATGTGCTTGTCTAGAAGTATCATCATCTATGAATTCCTATAATGAAATACGTAGTGAGGGGATCTCGAGCTCAAGAGGTATGATGGCTTTGACACCATAGACCAATGAGAATGGTGTTGCCTTGATAGGCATGTGAATGCTCATTCGATAAGCCCATAATGCCAAGGGGATTTGAGTATGCCAATCTCGATGATTTTCTTTGACTAATTTCTTGAGAATAGTGATCAAGGTCTTATTGGTTGCCTCAGCTTATCCATTTATCTATGGGTAATAAGGAGTCGAGAAACTATGTTGGATATTATATTTCTTGCAAAGTGCTCGAACATCCTTGTTTTTGAAAGACTTACCATTGTCAGAGATTATTTTTGAGGGGATACCAAAGTGATAGATGATATGTTGAAGTATAAACTCCATAATTCGAGGTCCTATCATATTAGTTAGAGGAATTGCCTCGACCCACTTTGTGAAGTATTCAGTGGTAGTGATGATGAATGTGTGTTGTCCCAAGGAAGGAGGTGAGATTTTACCAATCAAGTCCAAACCCCATTGTGAAAAGGGCCAAAGACTCTGAATAGGTTGTAATGCTTGTGATGGCACATGAGTTAAATTAGCATGTTGTTGATATTGTTGACATTTCTTGACATAAGTGCAATAGTCGCATTCCATGGTGGGCCAATAATAACCCATGCATAAAATATACTTTGTGATGGCCATTCCACTAAAGTGACCACCACAAGTACCATCATGAGCTTCAGATATTGCTCTTTGGGCCTCTGTAGGCTCGAGACAATGGAGGAGGACTCCATCATAACCATATCTATACAACACATCCCCCAAGAGAGTGAAACGAGCTACCTTTTGCTTGAAAGTTTATTTGGTAGTTCATGACATGTCTGATGGGAGTGTTCCAAACTTGAGGAAGTCTTTTACTTGATTAAGCCAAGGCTCATATGGTTCGACATGGATAAAGCAAACATCCTTCTCATATTTAGATTCAACATGAGAAATTGTAGATTTAGAGATTGTTGTGATAATTAATGGTTGTACCTCTCCTACAGAGTTCTTTGGAATCAATGATCCTAGAGAGGCCATCGCATCTACAAATATATTAGTCGAATGAGGTAAACTATCAATTTCATACCAATCAAATTTTGCAAGCAATTTCATTGCTACTTCATGATAAAGTTTTAAGACTGGTTCTTTGCATTGGTACGATCCATTTACTTGATGAATGACAAGTTGGGAATCACCAAATATCCTGATATACTTTATACCCATAGCTATGGCTGCTTGAAGTCCTAATATTAGGGCTTCATACTCTACATTATTATTTGTGCATGGGAAATCAAGTTTGAATGATAATGGAATAGGTACCCCTTGGGGTGTATGAAACATGATTCCTACACCTTGTCCTTTTTTACACTTAGAACCATCAAAGAAGAGTGTGATATCCACATCCTCTTCAGGAATGACATCTTCCTCCTGTTCAGTGATGGTAAATACCGAGTCATCTGGGAGCTCAATAATCAAGGGTTGATCACTAGGAAGTGGAGCTTCCACAAGTTGATCGACTATCACCTGACCTTTAATGGATTTTTGACTAATGAACTCAAGATCAAATTCTGTTAGAAGCATTATCCATTTTGTGGTATGGGTGTTGTTGTAAGTGTGAGTCATCATGTAACATAGAGGGTTTTCATGAGCTATGACATAAGTGGTGTGACTTAGCATGTAATGTCTGAGTTTCTTAGTGGTAAAAACCACTGCTAGGCATAATTTTTCCACATAAGTGTATCTAGTTTCATAGCTTACCAATGTTTGACTAATGTAATAGACTACTTGCTCTCGATTGTTTTCATTTTTTTATGCAAGCATTGTCCCTAATGCAAAGTTCATTGCTAAAACATAAATATGGAAGGGGACCCCAAGTGAGGTGGAGTTAAGACTGGTGGAGAAGCCAAGTATTACTTGATGTCATCAAAAGATTTTTGACATTCTTCTATCCATGAAAATGTCACCCCTTTTGTAGTAGGTGATTGAAAGGCCTACATTTGTCAGAGAGTTGTGTGATGAAATGATGGATTGATTGGATCTTTCCTTGTAAACTATGCAACTCTTTCAAGTTTGTTGGGGAGGCATCTCCATAATGGCCTTGACCTTGTTTGGGTCCACTTCAATGCCTCTCTTGGAGATAATGAATCCTAGTAGTTTTCCTGAGGTGACACCGAAGACACACTTCTTGGGGTTCAACCTTACATTATGCTCTAGAAGTCGATCAAAAACATTTTCCAAGACATCGATGTGCTCTTGTCGGGTTTTAGATTTGGCCAATAGATCATCCACATAGTCTTCAATGATCTTATGCATGTAATCATGGAAGATGTATGTCATGGCACATTGATAAGTGGCACCTACATTTTTAAGGCCAAATGGCATTACCTTGTAACAAAAAGTCCCCCAAGGTGTTGTGAATGTTGTTTTGTGTTGGTCATCAGGATTGATTTGAATCTGGTTATATCCTAAAAAACCATCCATTAAAGATAGCATTTCATGGCCAGTGCAAGTGTCGACAAGAGTATCGATGTTTGGTAGAGGAAAGTCATCCTTAGGACATGCTTTGTTAAGATCTCAAAAGTTAGTGCAAATGTGAATCACCCCATTAGACTTACGAATGGGTACCATATTTGAAAGCCACTCAGGATAATCAATGGGTTGAATGAAACCCATATCTAACAACTTTTGAAGTTCTTCTTTGACCATGAGGGCAATGGTAGGATGTAACTTTCTCAATTTTTGTTTGATCGACTTAGCATCAGGATGCAAGGTTAAGTTGTGGATAACCAAGTTAGGGTCAAGACCAGGCATGTCTTTATAGGACCATGCAAATATGCCCTTCTTTCTCTTGAGGAGATCTATGAATTGCTCTTGTTCATCAATGGATAAACTTTTTCCAAGTTTAACGATTTATGGATTGTCCACATCTGTACTAAGGTTCACATCTATAGTATCTTCAATGGCCATGTGTGAACCTTCCTCAAGCTGATGGGGCATTGGGATCAGATGAATGTCATCAATGATGTTATCAAACTCTTTTAGCATAGTCTCTTCCATTTTTACCTAGAAAATAATAGGAGTCAAGGGTGAAGGCGAAGGTGAAGGTGAAGGTGATGGAGGAATGTAAGTAGTAGAAGCTCTTAACAATTCCTCGGAAAGGATGAATTTAGAAAAGGATGGTGGTGATGAAATCCATTCCATATCAATGAGGCTTATGTCAATAGGAATTGGTTTTGCCAAATCGTATGGATTATGGAGTGGTGTGAATAAGTCAATAGGATTCATGATGACTTAGTGGGGGAATGGTGGTTGGCAATGTGAAGGGTGGTTTGTCTTACCTCTTGGAATCGATGAATGAACCTTGAAAACCTAGATAGCAACAAGCAACACGTATAAATGCAAATGATAAGGATATGCAAATGCAAAAATTCAAAAATATTTATTTTTTTTGTTATGTACATATGTTACATCATGTTGTTGTGAGGTGATCAATGAGGTGGAGGTGGTGGTTCACCAATTGGCTCAACTCACTCCCTTGGGAGAAGCAAATGAAATATGGGTTGATGGATGGGGAACATTCTGAGATAATACTCATCATATTCGATGAATGGTGTGATTGGGATTGATTCCTCTTTAGATTCATCTAAAGCTATCGACATGATATCGAATTCTTCATATAATTCATCCTCAAAGTCATCATTGTGATAGTTTTCCTCTTCATGATCTAGATTGAGTCATTGAAAGGCTCACTCAAAAGAGGAATCAATAGATTATGGATTGTATCCTAAACCTAAATGGTCATGCGCTTCTCAATATTGAGGTTCAATGATCTCATGCATACCCTATTCATATCATCCTAAGCCATATCCTTGCCAATTAACCTAATGAAAATATCATGATGGGAAATCAGGATTAGTCATGTGTTCGAGGTTGGCAGAGGATGGTTGCTTGGGTTCATCTAGGGGAAGTGGATCGGACAATGAATCGACCCCCCATATACAAAATTGATTATATTAGGTGATGAACCCATATTATATACCACTCCTATGGATAAGGGTGGGTCACATGGGTGACCATAATCCCTAATAGTTTGGATGTTGAGTGGTGTGATTGTGACATCTTGAACCACATACTCACCAATGCTAGGACTAGCGAGGTGGACTACAACTTGTGTGGGTGATGATGTGGATGGAGTGGATATGGAGATGTGGGACTCTAGGGTGACTTATGGCTCAGATTATGGGAGTGATGTATGTTGGAATGGCATCTCACAATCTATTAAATCGACTTGTGAGACATCGATTGGTGGAGATGAAGATGGATTTGGCTAAGGAATTTGATGGATGATTGATGATTCTAGTGTGAATGAAATGATGATGGGTGCTTGTGGAGTTGGTTGTATGGGTGATGATAGATGGGTGGTAATGGGTGGTATATGTGGAAGATGTGGAGGGATGTCCCCTTGTATGGATGTTGATGGTGATGATTGGGTCTGACCACATGTACATGTTGTCGATTGTGATGAAGGTTGAGGTGTGGAAGTGGAAGCTTGATGTGGATCAGTGATGGGGAGTTCCTCAAGAATAGGTGCTTTGGATGAAGTATTGTGATGTGAGGTGGATGGTGTGGTTGATGGGACTAAGGACAAGTGAGTGGATGGAAGTGTGGACTCATATGGGTTGGAGATGAAGTTGTAGTATTTGAATGGTTCAATATCTATAGGTATACAATGAATCTATCCCTCATGTACATATTTCAAACATTGGTGTAGTATTGAGGGAACACATTTCATCTCCCTTATCCAAGGGCATCCAAGGAGTACATTGTAGGCCATGGACCCCTCCAGGATATGGAACATAGTGTGCAATATCTTAACCCCCACTTCTATGGGTAAGACCATAGTGCCAACTATAGAACATAGAGCATCATTGAATGCTCGCAAGGTGAAGGTGGATTTGGTGATGTGTGAAGGTGGAAGATTAAGATGTTGGAGGGTTGAGGTGGTAATGATGTTGATGGATGAGTTGGTGTCAATTAGTACTCATTTGAAGGGCTTCCTATCAACTTGAGCCATGATGTGTAATGGAGGATCCGATGATTCTGATGATATTGATTTGATCTCAAAATCATAGAATACGATAGAGGGCTCCATACATGTTTGAATGCTCCCCATAAAATTGTTAAAGGTATTAGAGTCTTGAGATTGAAGTTCAATGGATTTTAATATTTCCATTAATGCCTCATGGTGTGGAGGAGATTGTTGTATAAGCTCATAGATTGATAATTTTGTTGAAGCCATTTTGAGACTAGTTGTTAGTCGACTGCTTAGGGAGATGATAGGTCTTTGTGGATGGCTTGGGAGATGAATAGGTTGGGATGGATGACTTGAAAGGTGAATTGGTTGAGATGGATTGGTAAAAAAATGAATGGGTGGAGATGAATTAGCAGGTTGTGGAGACACATTTGTTGGTGGTGCCATGGGAGGTTGAACTACTTGAGGTTGTTCATTTTGGTGATTTGTGCTTCATTGACCCTAGGTTACTACATGAATAGCACCCACAAAACCTTGGTATTGTTGCACATGGTTGAATTGGTTGGGGGAGTCATAGTATTTGATCCCCCTATTGTTTGTTGTGTTTCCTCATGATGAGGAAGTGGTGTTTGGTAGATACCAAGATTTTGATTTTGTTGTGCTAAGGGGCTATCCAACTTAATGGCCCCTAGGTCTATCAAGTCTTGCACAATGTCTTTGAATGAATAGTAGTTATTAATGTCATACCCCTTCTATCGATGGAAAGGACAAAATAAATGCTCCCTATAGCCCTTGTCATGTTTGGTCGGATCATCTGGTTTGACTTCAGGTAAGGTGATAGCATTGGTATCATACAACCTATGAAAGATGGAGGTATATGATTCGGATAAAGGTGTGTAAGTGTGAGTCTATCAAATAGATTGTTGATGTTGATGGTTTTCCATAGTTGGTGTTGTGTTGTGTAATTGTTGTGGGGGTGGAACCGCTTGATAAGACATTTGTTGTGGTTGTTGCGATGATGGTTGTGGTTGGTGATGACCTTGGGTTTGTTGAGTCATTTGTGGTTGACTCAAGACCACTTGATTGACTTGTCCAAATTTTGATTGGCCATTATAGTTTCCTTTGGATTGGCCCTTGTTTTGCCATTCTTTCTTTTTGGGTTTAATCTCACCCTCTTGGATCTTGATTTCTTTGATAACTCGGGCCTGGGCAAGAGCTTCATCAAATGTTCTATATTGTTGTAATTGCAACAACAAGGAGATAGGTTTTAAACAACTCCTTGAAAACATTCATGTTAATTCTTCCATTGGGAGGGAGAATGGCAACTTGGTGATGACTGCCCTCCAATGGTTTTCGAAGTCATAGACCGACTCTTCTTCAAATTATCTAAGGTTATATAAGTCGGTCAAGGTAGTTTTCTTGTGAACATTGAGGGAGAACCTTTCTAAGAATTTATCCACCAATTGTTCAAATGTATAGACACTATGATGTGGTAGATGGTTGTACCATTCTAAGGCATCCCCCCATAATTATAAAAAAAATTTTAGGAATAAAGGGTATCATTCTCTTGGATTCTAAAACATGAATGGATGAATGCACTAATATGCTCCCTAGGGTCCTCAGTCCCTTTGAATTTGTCAAACTTTGGTAATGTAAAGTCTATTAGATAAGGCGTGATGGTACCAAAGAATGAATGGGTTGATTGATCAACTATCTCAATGTAGGTTTCTGGTACATCATACCAGGTGTGTGCATAATTAAGTTATCAATATATTGTTGCAAAGCTTGGATCTTAGGGTCTTCCATTTGTGTGTGGAAGCCCTGGTTTGTTTGATGGGTGTATGGGGGTGGTGTGTGTTGGGTGATGAACTATTGGGATGAAATGTGGTTTTGATTGGTCGATGGATTGATGGGTATATGATGATGTTGGATGTGTTGTTGGACTTGGTTATGGAATGATTGGTGTTGATGGAGTGGGGATGAAGTTTGGGGGATTTGAATGTGTTGGGTTGTGGAAGTGGTATTGTTGTGGTTAAATGGAGGTGTGGGTATAGTGACCTTAGAATATTGTGATACCCAAGATGGATCAAGGGTGAAAAAGGTATTTTGGTTGAAAATGGATTGAGGTTTGAAATCTGCCACCTATGATTGTTATTGTGGGTAAGAACAATGTCTTGGTGGCCCATAAGCAGTTGATTGAGATGTTGCCATGCTTGTTGTATGGAAATTTTAGATGTAGATTGTGTGGTTGTGTTGGAAGTGGATGTAGGTATGGTGTGAGTGTTGGCAATGTTGGTTGAGGTCAATGGAGGGTAAGTTGTGAAAGGAATCACAACCGAATGAGGGGTGATAGATGGGATGGTGGATGGAATCTATGAAGTAACATTAACTTGTGCTTTGTAGAGTGGGTTGGAGTGGGTAGTGGTATAGGTAAGTGGAATGGAGGTGCTTTGGCTAAATGGTTGTGGAGGAATTTGGTGTGGGAGGGTGGATGTGGCCTCAAAAAGAGGGTTGGTGAGGACTTGGTTAAAATTATTGGGGTGTGAGTGAGCAAGTTCCTATTGAGAAGAAGGAACATGTCTGGGTGGGATGTTAAGTGGTTCTAGAACTAGATTGGTGGGTCTTAAATAGGCTTTGAGTTTGTCAGAATCTATGTAAGTAATGCGATGGTCGGTTGGTGTGGATGGTTCAGTTTTTGGAATGGTAGTGTGGATAGCCCTCTGTAGTGTATCTACATCCAAAGTGGATGCCATATGAGAGGGTCTAGTAGATAAGTCAAGATATCTTGTCTATGCCACATAGGTTGGGTTAGCCATAAAAGTGGTTGGGGAAGGAGTGGAGCACTCCATGGATGGAAATAGTTGGCTAGTGAGTGGTTGACTCATAGCTCTGGCTTGATTTTGGGTCAATACCATAAGCTATAAGTAGGTTGGGGTAATGAATGTGCAGGGTGCATGTGTGAAAAGTGTAATCATAGTGAAAAACACACAAATCAAGCAAACAGATGTATCCTATGTCTTTGCAATAATTTTTTATTTTATTTTTTATGTTTTTGTGTGTTTGATGTTAAGACTCCCTAAGCCTAAAACAACTATGTAGGGTGAATGATGAAATGCAACTAAAAGGGTATGTTTGAACCCACCCTTATGATGAAGAATGAATTATGAACGACTTAAAAATGGCTTCCTAACGGTATGATTGGCTCAAGGTAAAACCTAAGGAATCAAAATTACCCCCCGAGGGAGGCCACATTGTCTGAGTCCTGCTACTTGCCTAATACCTGGGGAAAGGCCCCATAGGATTTTGCTTCACACTCGAGCATGCTTGGACAAAAATGATAGTTATGTTCCACTGATTATTTCACCCCATGGTAAAAGGGCACTACTAATCCTTCCTACCCCGAGCGCACCCAAGAGTAGGGGACCTTCCAATGATGAAATCCAAAAAATCACTCGTATGGGCTACTACGGTGGCTAGGGGGTGAGCCAATGGATGGAGATGAAGCCCACCATCACTGGTCTCGATCAATGGTTGGTGATGAAATCCAACTCATTGATGTTAAAAGTGGAACGTGCAATGTGTGTGATTCCTTTTAAGTTTTTGTTCTCTATGGTGTTTTCTTGAAAAATGTAAGGAAAAATTAGCCTAAAATGTAGCTAATATGCTTTTTAATTTTTTTCCTAAAGCATAAGCAAAAGATATACACAACACACAAGGTAGAAGGCAAAACACCATAAATAATAGAAAAACTTGAACCAAATGTAATGAGTGTATTTCAGATAAACCTTAAACTGTTTCTAACATACAAATTCAGAAACAACATAAAATAAATCTGAAAGCCCTAATGCAACTAAAAATGGATTTATAAGTGCAGATCTACCCCTATATGCAGTCTATATGACAAATGAATTGCTACTCTAAAATGCACTTCCTTTTTTTTTTTTATTTATTGTAAAGAAAAATACCTACGAATGCCTAGAATGCCTAACAATGCATGATGTATTGCTTTTTACATAGAAAAATAAACATTTATTTTTCCTTTTCTCTTTTAAAAAGAAAAAACGTAAATGGGGTTTGAACGCAACTTACCAGGAAGCCTACGTATTCTTTCCCCAACTCCATAGACGTGGTACAAAATCTCCTAGATACTCTACTAAATCTCATAGATACTCTACAGAATCTCCTAGATACTCTGTGGCATCTCCTAGACATTGTGGCATCCCTCCATGCGGTATGGCATCCCTCAAACATGGTGTGGCATCCACACAACCACAGATCGAATCCCACAGCTCCCAAAAACCCTAGTTCTGGATTTCATGATTTTTGCACAATCGGATTTTTGAAAATCTGTAATAAAAATAGAAAACGTAGATCAAAAACTCAATATTGACAAGGCAAATCAAAATATGAAACCCTTTGGGGTCCCACCATGATCACCATTTTGTAAAGCGAAAAAGATCAACACCAAGATAAAGATAATGAAACAAAGCAAATAATAGTTATATGCACATCAAATGAATAACATTATATATTATCAAATGAGGGAGCCTTGATCTCCACTTTATACATAGATGTACCCCAAATCAGGGGTTACAAAATAATATTTGCTTTGATACAATGATTTACAATAGGAGGGGTAAAACCCTCGATCAAATAATGGTGGTGTCTTCGGATCTTCTTCACTCCAAACAAGGGTGAGTGGGCTTGTGTATCCCTACGAGGCCACTCCAAGCTACAACAACCATCAATAGAAGTATCTCCTACACCTGCATACAAATCACAACACAAAATAGATCAGTAGTACATGCGAGGGCTCCACTGTGTGAGGCCCTCTATAAAATAGATCTACAAACCCTAAGTGTAGTATTGATGAAATGTAAACTAAATGTAGGAAAATGTAAGTGAGAACAAATAACAACCTTGTCAATACCTAAGTCGTTGGATCTACGCTTCTACTGGTTTGATATGATGATGCATGAATACCCGTAAGCATCCGAGGGTTTGGCGAATGCAATGCGACAATGCTCAACACCTACAACATTCAGGGATGGTTGTGGATGCCCTATAGCATTTTAGAAATGCTCTATAGCATTTGAGGAATGCCCTAGAGCATTTGTGGGCTATGGGAGATGCTCTACGAAATTCAGATCTGGTTCGTAGATGTCATGGAGGTCGAACAATGGATATGACGGTGGTTGGGGTTTGTGCGAATGCAAGGAGGGAATGTGGTAATAGAATGCTAGGGCTCACGAGATGATGGATGATTGACCTTCATTCACAACAAGTGAATGATATTTTGATGATTACCCTTGATTCATGTTAGGGTTTTGATGACACCAACGGGCGATCGAGATTAAAACATGATGAAGGGTTGTGATTGTGATTTGATAAGTGACATGGATCATGTTAAATGAGTGGCTAGGATTAAGACGTGATGGGTGGCTGAGATTTATTCATATATATATATTTATATAAATATATAAATAAATATACATATATAAATAAATGATGAATGGCTATGATTTGATGATGAGTGGATGACAAGTGGCTAGGATTTGGTGTCTACAAATAGTTAACTCATATGATATTTTGGGCTACTCAAAATAAGAGCATCATGGCTCCTTACCTCAAAAATGGGAGATTTTTTTATGATACAGATTGTTGATTGATTTCTTCTTCCATAATATTTTTATAGTACTAGTAATAAAATAACAACACCACCACCAATAGTCCCTAGTATTATCAATAACTTAGATTTAGAATAGCTCCTTAAAAACAAGTGCTTAACCTTAGAAGAAGCACATAAGTTCGATAAATCTGAAATATAAAAAAATCAAAAGAATGTTACCTTGGTGGGTATCAGATAATTCTTCCTAGAAACAATAGACAAGAAATATGAATATGAATTGTTAGAAATAAAAATTGACAATGATTAAAATTTGCATTGATGTGATAGAACAATAAGTACATCCATGATCATGGAGAGGTTGGGAGTTACAACCAATTTTATAACTTTCCATAACCCTCATAACCATACAATAAATACAAAATTATGACATAATATTCACAACATTTCCCTCTCATTATATCAATGCTCAATCAACATATATAAGAAAATTTCTAAAATTTTAAAATTTAATACATGCAAGAGACTTTGTCAAAATTTCTACACATTACTTCTCTATAGGATGAAATTGGAGTTGTATGCCGTGTTCTTAAATACATTCATGAATGAAATGGCATTGAACCTTGATGCATTTCTTACACTCATGAAAATCTGGATGGCAAACAAGCTTCAAAATTCCTTGGTTATCATATCTCAAGATCATTTGTTGCTTTTGAGGGATGTCCATTCCTAACAAGATGCAACATAACCATATAGATTTGTATATAGATCCTATTATAGCATGATATTTAGTCTTTATGGATGGATGAGCGAAAACATACTACTTATAGAAATAGTGGAAGGATTCATCCTTTATCATTTGTAAATACACCCACATTCATTGTGTATGATAATCAATGGCAATTGAAAATAACTACAACCATTTAAACTTGGATCGATGGATCTAGATAACGATATGTACTAGTTTGAGTGGACTAGCATCTCTATTATTGCTTGATCCAAGTGGAGCTTGATGCTACTTTATGTCCAAATAACTTATACAAATATCATGAGGCTTTGTCAATGATATAAGTCCATGTACCATTTCATGATTGAGAAGTGAATTTAGGTGGCCTAAACTTAGATGTCTAAATTGCTTGTGATATAGTGTAGCAACTTCATCTACCTTGGATTTCAAATCTTGGTTGTCTTAAATTACAACCATAAGTTGAAACATCTTGAAAATACTAGTGACATAAGCAATGATCATTGAACCTAAGGATTACTCCCAAATGGGATAGAGTTTCTTTACACCTATTTTCAAAAATTTAACATGCAAGTTTTGATCAGGCAATTAATGCATAAAAAGTAAGTTCTTCATGAGGCTAGGTACATAAAGAACTTGAGTCAAGTGATACTTATTGCTCTAAGATGCAAATAAACATCACCAATTACAACCATGTTGTATTTCAAATTATTTCCAAAAGTGACTTGAGCACTATAAGATAAATGGTCAAGGCTCACGAACCATTCCTTTTGGCTTATCATTTTTTGGTTGTTCCTAAACCAATGTATCAAATTGGGCTTGTTTTTAAATTAGCATAAGGAAATTTAGTAGACATAGTCTTGTCCTTATGTCATAATTAGTGCTCTAAAATACATTGTTATGTCAACATTGAGGTGCATTTCTCTTTTACCAATGAGAACTCTTCCACTTGCCTATTTATGAATTCTTTGATTGGTTCTTGGAAGAATGAGAATATGTTATACTTGCACTCCTAAAAGTACATGACCCTATTTACCATAGATAAAACATGTTATGGTGGAATGTGAATAGTTCATTTATTCTTGATGTTGTGGTTTATTCTATCCTTTACCTTTTTTCTATTTCAGGTGCTTGTTGATGGGTTTGCCATATTTCTTTGACTACATTGACCTCTTATCTTTTTAATTAATGAGCAAAACATGGTAATATTAATTTTTAATCTCTTGAATTAGTTGCTCTGTTGAAGTAAATTCAAAAGAACGCTATGATTGGTCATGTTCAAAGTTACTACCAAAGCATTGAATTCAAGTGGTAGTGCTTGTAACACTATTGGAATGAGCATATCATCATTGACGATTTTACCTAATGCTTGTAGTGAGGCTTGTAATTTGAAAATTAATCTTAGAAACCTTCTAATGTCTCAAGGCTCTTCATATTTAAGCAATATAATTAGCTTTGTAGGTGTAGATATTGATTTTAATTCTTGGATTTGAACATTGTACTAATTTTGTCCCATGCATCCTTTGTGATTATCGCATTGTGAATGTATGATTATATTTCATCAATCATGTTGATGAGCAATTGAGATTTTTGGTTAGACTTATCAAAAATTTTTTTTGTTGGGGTTAATAACATGTATTTACATAATTCTAGATACTCCCTACAAATATTTAAATTCCAAGTGAATCTTTAACTTCATTTTCCAAGTGAAATAGTTATCACCTTTCAATAATTGAGAATCAAGTAATCACATCTTCGAGGCATTTATATCCATAGAAAATATTCACAAAATTATGAAATATCACTTCCACTATAAGGGGCTAAAAAATTTCTTTCCATTGAGTATATATGCCTTTACTTGCAAAAAAATTGATGCCTCAAATCATGAGAAAATAATAGAGTCTTGTTGAGAAAAAAATCAAGTTTGGGCAATTGAAGTCTTTTTCCTCCAAATAGATTATCTAGGGAACATTATGAGAAGTATTAAAATAATATGGTAGGTCTCCTCCTTCTCCATCTATATTCATAAAATATAACAAATAAAAAATATTTGTAAATATTTTAAACACCCACCCACTTCTACATGTGGGATTATTGATTTGACTTAAAACAATAGAACACACATGCACCTATTGATCAAATTAGCTATGCTTTCAAAAATTTACACATGAAAACACAAAGATCATCATTTCACCAATTACAATGACAACTAAGAAATATAAACATGTCAATTGCTCTTACCACTAAACATGTAGGATAAAATAATTATTTTTCTTCTAAGGCAAACACACACAACGTGCACAATTTAGACAATGACATTACTAACCAATTCACATGCAAATTTATCAAAAATCTACATCATTATAGGTTTAACCAAATGTTTGTGTGCATTAGGGATTTTAATTATTTCAAAGCATATTAATATTATCATGGTTCCTTCTCTCTTATTAATTGAATGATGCCTACTCTCGATGCCACTTTTAGTTCAATAAATCTCCTACCAAACACATGTAGAAAGTGAGTAAACTTGATAACAAGTGATAGCATACAATAACCTCCTATTCTTTGAATAACACCTTTCTATTTTGTAGCAAGTATCAAAAATACCTCAATCTCTCTATCCTGATAAACTCACCTTTCATGTCTCAACTAGAATCCATGCAGGAAATGGCTCCCATTTTCCTTGAAATCTTCATGTACTTCCTTTATAGCTTGGGACAACATGCACATTAAACTTATCCTAGATGCAAAAAATATAAAATTATTATCACATCATCATCACCTCTCCAATGTGTCTAAAATGGTGCTCACCATGCTTCTACTATGGACACAATTATAAATGAAAATTTTTACATTTGTAGGAAGGGGAAATGGGGAAGACATCACAAAAAACCTCCTTGTGGCACTTCTTTCTCTATTCTTCTCACCTCAAAGATAAGGGCAGTTTGTTATATTAGAGATTAGTGTTTGATGGATTTATTGAAGAACACCTATGTTTCTCCTAAAATACTTCTTTGACTAAGCTTAACCTTAATCTAGCCCTAATGCAACATACAAATGCAACAAAGCCTAAAACTAAAATGCTTTTTATTTTTGATGATAAAGTAAATGATGATTTTTATTTTGAGGCAAGGGTGAAAGTAAATACAACAAACAAACCCTAGATGTAGTTATATATAATGTTTCTTTAATGCTAAAGATCGAAGATTTAGTTGGCCCCTTATATGATTAAGAATAAATTAATTATTCCCTTTTGCTTATTTTAAAAAATAAATAGAAAACAAAAGACTAGTCTAGCATGCATCAAAAAATATTAAATCCTAGATGATAAAATTATAGAGATTATAGATCAAAAATATTTTTACCACAAAGACAAGAGCATTGTCAGTCTATAGAAGCATCATTGGAACTTTTGGTTTCTTGTAAAATAAACAAAAAAAGATTGGATCAATGATAAAGGGGCCTATCTAAGCTAGCAAAAAATATTGAACTCCCTTGGACAACAATAAAGCCCCTATTTAGATAGATAAAAAGAATTAAAAATAATAAATGCATAAAATAAATGCTAAGTGGAAAAGGTGCCACCATGTGGCAATAGTGCCATTGATGCTTTTGCTAGATGACAACACTTTTGCTTTATGTAAACTACAGTGATAGTGCCACCAAACTTGTAATCCAATGATGCTTTCAATTCTAAGAGTATCAAAGAAAGATTAGATTCAAGATGAGATAATTTAACACTTAAGATCATGAAGGTCTATGACTTTGGAGTACAAAGACTCTATCAATTGATAAAAGAACAAATATTTGTTTGCTTGAAATAAAGATTAAAGAGACAAAATGAGATGCTAACTAAATGCAAATACAATGTGCAATATTAGTTAACATGCAACAAGATTAAATCTTAGAGCTATAAGACAAAGAGAGTGCCAAAAGCAAATAAGATAAAAGAGCATAATCCAAGATATATAGTTATTTTTCCCTTGTTTGCAAAAGATTGTTGAAATCTTGCTAGCTTGCTTATAGTCACTTGAAAGCTTGATCTTGGAGTCTTGAATGCTTGTTGCTCAATGTTTGTATGCTTCAGTGCTTGAATACTTGAGTTCTTGAATGCTTGAGTGCTTGAATGCTTGAGTGCTTGAGTGATTGAACGCTTGAATGCTTGATGTTTTAATGCTTGGATGCTTCAATGCTTGAATGCTTGAATGCTTGAGTGCTTGAATAAAGATATCTTGGATGCATGGATGCTTGCAAGGAACAAGAGCTTAAACTCTTGCAAGAATGAGAGTTTGAATAAAGGATGGCCTTTATAAGATTATAGTAGGAGGTTTTATAACCTTTCTATGCAAAATGATGAATTACTATAATTCTAGAGAGATTTTGGTATAATTTTATTACAATTGTATCGCCCAAATTTTTCGCACCCTTACCTTCAGGCTAAAGGATCCATACCCGGTAGGAGGGTGAGAAAAGGATGGAACAATACCTCGGATGGAGAGGCCCTTTGAAGGTCGCGCCTCTTGGGGGAGGGGTATAAAGGTGAATTTTCTACAGATGGTGGGGTTCACCAGGAAAATTTGAGTGGCAATTTCCACACCTAGGTTGAGAATGGGTTTGATTTGTTCATTTTATGTTCAATCATTTAGATTCCTAGGTTGGCCAAAATGAAGCTGAGCTATTCTATATGAATATTCTAATTTATATGAAGACAATAGACATAAATGAATCCTAATGCGATTGAATACAAAGAATATATAAAATGGAGAAGAGTACACCTGATTTATGATGTTTGATGAAGATTCTGAAGCTTGTAGGAGTCCAGATCGTCCTGGATATGATAGGATCGTCTGTAATTGTACATAATCATCCCAAATCATAGGAGATCATCCAAGATCACCCAAGATCGTCAGCGACCTGACGAATTCATTAGGCAAATTCGTCAAAAACCTACAATCAAGAAAATAGACACAAAAAACCAAAAACACAATTGCAAGAATGATGCAAAATGATAGAAATAAGAATATAGATGTCCGAATGATAAATCCAGATATCAAATTAAATGAGATGCACTATTTTGGAAATTTATTTTGAATTCTATCATGCAATTATGCTAAATGAGGTGAACTCCAAGATGCAAAACAGAAGTAAATTAATCTAATGCACCAATAAATAAGGAAAATGAGATAGAGAATGCAAAATCAAGGCTCTGATTACCTCCAAGCTGAATTGCAGACAAGATCATCTATAATCATACAAGATCATCGTCGATCTTGACAAGATCGTTGCCGATCTTGACAAGATCATCTAAAATTTTAGTTGAATCGCCTGCGACAATCCGACTAAAATTGTAGTTGAATCGCCTGCGACAATCCGAGCTACCTCCGGTTGAAACACAATAAAATCCTACAACAAAACTTGAAAACACAAGTGCAAATGATGGGAGATCACAACAAAAACTAAAATTGCAGGGAAATAATCAGCCAAGCAGCCAAGTAGGGAGTCAGGGGATAAACTGGGAAAATCCTAGTTCATATAGGATTAGGGGGAGGTTAGGAGGTTGGGGATCATCCCAATCTGGGAGATCCCCAACGTGGGAATCTCCAACCACACAGACACACTTCTGCTCAAGTTGGAGAGGTCGTTGGAATAGAAGCTAATTGCAAAAATTTGGTTTTGAGACGAAATCGTCTGGACGTTCTGTTCCAGACGAATTCGTCCGATTTGGGACGATATCGTCAGATCGACGATGATATCATCCAACGGTCACAACAACCTCTAAAAATGGCATGAAAAATGAGGTGAGCGGTTAACGGGATATTTCTAGGTTAAAATTCAAATTTCTACTTTTTACTGATGGTTTAACTGCGCTAATTTTAGGGTGCTACATTTTGCCTCCTCTTTAGCAAATTTTTTGAAAAAAATGCATTAAAGACGAGTTCTTCATGCTTTACGAGAAAGCAAAAATTTATTTTATTTTTTATACGACGATTCTAGGTCGAATCGTATGATTGTTTGCTATGGTGCCCCCTCTGAGTTTTTACCCAAATTGAACATTTGAGGTAAAAGCGCGAAAAAGCAAAAATTAAAAAAATGTCATTTTGAATAAAAATAAGAAAAATAGGGTAAAACCCTAATTCATTTTTACTGTTCACTTTCGCTATTTCAGAGCTCTGTAGGCGAAATGGTGGAAACGACGCACAGATCGACAGAGATCCGACACGGGTTGTGGGTAAGGATCTAAAACTAGTTTACTATGTTTTTAACTTGATTTACTTGATTTTTGACTTGAATTTTAAGTGTTTTTGGGCATCACGGCCGTTTTTAGACCATCGATGAAATCGTCTCTATATTGTCGATTTCGTCTAGGGACAAAATCGAAGAAATAGGGGCGATCCCGTCCAATAAGGGGTGATCCCAAAATTGAAGAACAAAGACGATTTTGTCCTATTAAGGACGATTTTATCTAAATTTGGTACGATATCATCCAATAATGGGTGATATCAAATTTTATGGGATGATTTGATTTTAATTGATTTTTTTTTTTTTAATGATTATGTACTAATGATTTTTGTTGTTTTATTGCTTATTTTACAGAGGGGATTGCTAAAGAGTCAGGAGTGGAAATATGGAGGTCTAAGAGACGATTTGGCCGTGCTCGATCAGGCCGAGTGAGATAGATTGGAAGAGGTAGGACTGTAACATGTGCCAGAGATGCCACAAATTCCTACGGACATGGGGCTACTGACAACCCTAGTAGAGAGATGGTATTCAGAGTCGTCCTGCTTTCGATTATCGACAGGGGAGATGACTCCCACTCTAGAGGATGTATAGAGGATCTTGAGGATCCCCATACATGGTCGACTCATGACCCCTTCGTCCAATCAGGGCCATGCTATGATGAGATTGTGCAAAGACCCGAGATTCATCCTGGAGAAGGGTGGAGTGAACATCAAGGCTTTGAGGCGGATGCCTAGGGCATCTCGGTTGACTCGAGTTTTGGCAGGGGTGGTGGGTGGCCTTCTTCTATGCCACCAGAGTGGATGTAGATTATCGTGGCTACTTTCAGATGTGGTCTGTGACATGAGAGACCATAAATATAGGTTTGCTTGGGGCAGCTTTGTACTGTGCCACTTGTATAATATCCTTTACAGGGTCGTATACAAGGGGGGTCAATTTTTGGTGCTAACATTGCTTCTACAGGTTTGGTGCTAGGAGCACATTGTGGTGCGAAGGCCGGTAGGGCTTCCACTGATAGGAGTTGACCGGGAGAGACCCCGAGTTTTCTATTGGTGGCCCTAGAGAGGGTCACAGCGATGGATAGATCTATCGATGTCTTGGAGGTTGCTATATGACCTCACCTCAGATCAGATCACCTGGAGACCATGGAGAGAGCATCCAGGGTGGGTAGAGGACAGATAGGAGTTGGCTCGCATCAGGCGAGTCATATGGTTGAGGATAGAGCGGGGAGAGGTAGAACTCCACCGCTATGACCGAGTTTTGAGGTAGTTCGATCTACAACAGGGGATCCCTACTCGTAGGGATTACGAGTACTCCTGGACTGTGCAGGATAGTACCACACTGAGTGGGGCTCCAAACATGCAACGGTTCTGGAGTCAGGATGCTGATGATGCCCCCATTTAGCCAGTGGATGGGAATGATGCAGGGATAGCAGACATATATGATGCCTGGTATGCAGGCATCCACACTCCTTGGATGATGAGGGCACAGGGTATGATGCACGCTATAGTGCAACATATGGAGAGGCGGTGCCAGGCTGCCATCAATGTAGCAAGGGGTCGTGGAGGGAGGGATCAACGATGACCTCTTCAGGAGAGACATTGAAGAGTACCATAGGCTTCGGAGAGACAACAACAACCAGAGAGGATGGAGGAGATGAGAGAGGAGAGGAGAGAAAGACTCCCTCCTGAACAAAGGGATAGGCCACCATCACCTGATAGGGGCAAGGGTGTCAAGGTGGGGTAGAGAAATGAGATGGCAGCTCTTCAAGCGAAGAATGCCTGCCTACGAGCTCAGGTGCAGAATCTGTAGGATGAGGCTACACAATTTAGGACTCAGAGCAGAGGGGTGAGCATTCTAGAGCTAGCACGATCGGTTGCTCAGACCGCATTCTATCAGGGAGTGTACTACCAGCTGGTTCCAGAGGGCCAGAGGATACAGTTGCCAGCTAGTATTACGAAGCCTATCAGGATAGGGTCATCGAGGAAATCATCACAATCGATGTCGAGGACCCACGATACAGTACGGGCTTCGATGGGACCACCTCCTCCACCTTAGGGCGGGAGAGGAGATGAGGCTGAGAGCTTGAGGTCTTATCGAGACTAGATGCACATTGTACATAGACTATTTTTGAGATGATTGAGTATGCCAGGGTATGGATTGTGGCATACCAATCTATTTTGATATGATGTATATACTTCTTGATATATATATGATGTTCTTTTTGTGATATTACTTGTGCATATGTTTTATGATGCTTTAATATTTTAATTGTTGATTGACTATTCATGTAATTATGTCGTTGAAAATATTATAATTTTATGTCATGCTATAAAATTAAATAAAATAATCTGATGTAAACAAAATGGTTGTTGTGGTGTGTTTTGATGAAAATAAAGTGACTTCTAACAATAATTTCAAAGGACATTGTCGCTGTTACATGACCATTTCATGGAGTCACCGCTCACTAGGTCATCAAGCTAATCCCGGTAGAGAAATATTGCTAAAGTAAAAGGATGCTTAAGAGACTTTCTTAAGACTTGGTGTTGTGATGATGAAAATGATGATAGTGATGATTTATTTTTAGATTTCCATGAAAATATTATGCATGAAATATTAAAAATATGATTTTTGCTAGGCATAAAATTCCTAAGTATGATAGAAATTTGAACAATTCCCTAGGAATTATACCATCATCGCAAAAAAAATGAATGTTGACATAATGAAATGAAATAGGAAAGTTTTCGTTCTTTTTAAAGCACAATTGTGTAACATAATAATTTAAGCCATATGTTTTTATGGATTAAATAAATGGAAAACAAAATTAGAACAATGGTTTGCGCTAGGCATAGAATTTTAGGTATAGACTTATACCATCATCGCAAAATCCAAAGAAGAAATTGATATAATAGTTTTATCACATAGTTGATTTTGGATTTTGAGATAAAAAAAAAATATAAAAATGAGGACTTGCACTAGGCTAAAATTCCAATTTAGGTTTAGGAACTATACCATCGTCGTGAAAGTCAAAAATATATAAACGTGACTTTATTTCTAGATTTTTGAACATGTTTTGCAAGAAAATTTTGGATTTTTGAAAAAAATGTATTTAATTGATTTTACGCTAAGCAGATATTCTCAAGTAAGAAAGCCAAATTATTCCAGAAGATTTGAATAAATATTTTAAATTATCTCAAAGATAAAATTTAGATTTATAAGGAACCCCGTGTGCATATGTGAGTCCATTGCCGATCTTGATCTATCATAATGATACAAAATCTCTCAAACACAAATGTGTGTGCAATTGTAATGTTCATTTACCGATTTTGAGCAAGATAATTTGATACAAGTAATTTGAATTAACCAAATGAGTGTTCGTTGACCATGATTTATATGCATGTAACCGTACCAGACTACTATGTAATTCGGATCATCAAGAGCTAGCTGATCCATAAGCAGACATAGTTCTGTAAAAAAGAAAGTCGATAATGTGACAGAAATATCACCATGCTAGGAGTTACCCAATGTCAAGCAAGTTGGGCACAAATCACCTGTTATGGGGTTTACCTCATAGTTTTTGAATAATTGAGAATTCCAGGGATTCAAGCTTCACACTTCCTTCTTTCAAAGGGGTGGGGAAGGATTTATTGCTTTTTGATTTTTCTTTTCTTTTCCTTTTCTATTTTTTTTTTTTTGTATTTTTTTTTTGCTTGACATTGAGATAATGCTGAAATATTGCTGAGATGGTACAAAATGATACTGAAATAATGCTTCTGAATAATTTCTCTTTTTCTCATGATTTTTCTTGATTTTCCTTTTCTTTTTCTTCCTATACTAGGGATACTTGCTCGAATTGGCTGTAGAGCAAGGGATTTTTATTCTAGGCAGGGGTGAGCTTGTCCTTTTGTTAATTCTCAAAGATTCTAGACCATGTGCATGATAGGATAGCAGGGGAAACTTTTCACTCAAGAGACCACTTCTACTGTGTAGCATCGTTTTAAATTTGCAATGAAATCATTTTAATGTGAAAAGGTGTACTTGGTTCAAGTAAATAACAAGATCAGTTCTCTATGCTCAAAACTTTATTTAATTCAACTGTGGACTTCGATATAAGAGATTAATAATCATACCAAACAAGATCAAGATATTTATTCATATGAGTGTGAAAGTGAGGGATCCCAGATAAATGCTAATTTAACCAAAATAACTGAAAATATAACTGCAATACTTCAAGAATTGACAGGTGCAAAATAGAAGATGTTTTTGATTTTTTTATATTTTGATTTTAATTTATAAATTGAGAGAATACATAATATTACTATTTCTGAAATTTTTATATGAATTACTAATATGAGACAATATGTATAATATATACAGTGACAAAATTACCAGATTTATGCATAATAGAGCTTAAGATGCATAATGTTCATAGGTTCTTTAAGATATTTACCATCTAAGGTAGCTAATCTGTATGATCCCGATCCAAATTTAGCAGTGATAATATATGGCCCAAGCTAGTTAGGCTCGAATTTGCCTTTAAGGTCTTTAGTTGCATTAGTATTTTTTTGATTTTCTTTTAAGACGAGTTTGTCGATCTCAAAGGATCGATTATGAACTTTCTTGAGATATGCTCGTTTGAGCTTATTCTGGTAGGCACGAAGATGCTCCAAAGAATTAATGCGCTTCTCATCTAGGAGTTCTAGCTGACTAAATCTGCCAGCACGATATTCATCTCCTACTTCAGTATCTTGAAGTAGTAAAGCCAAAGAAGGAACTTCTAGTTCAAAGGGAAAAACAACTTCAACGCCATAAACCAAAACAAAAGGTGAAGTGCCCGTGGGAGTACGAATGCTAGTTCGATAAGCCCACAAAGCAGGATATAATTGTATGTGCCAATCACGGCAAGATTTATTGACCGATCTCTTGAGGATTTTAATTAATGTTTTATTAGATGCTTCTGCTTTGCCATTACCCTGAGGATAATAGGGAGTGGACCAATGATGTTGAATTTTATATTTTTGACATAGTTTCTTTACATATTTTTTTGTGAAACAAGTTACATTATTCGAGATGAGATTTGCAGGAATTCCGAACCTACAAATAATTTGATTAAGAATAAACATGGAAACTTGCGTTCCAGTGCAAGAAGCTAAGGGCATAGCTTCGACCCACTTCGTAAAATACTTGGTGGCGGTTATGTTGAATTTGTGTCCATCAGATGACACAAGATTGATTTTTTTGATGATGTCTAAGCCCCATTTTAAAAAGTGCCAAGGAGATGAAATAGCCTACAGTTCTTGTGCAGGCGCATGGAAAAGGTTAGCATGTTTCTGGCACTTGTCGCAATGGCGCATGTAATCATGTGCATCATTCTCCATGGTAGGCCAAAAATATCCTATCCTAAGGAGCTTCTTAGCAATGGCGCTACCACTAAAGTGTCCCCCACAAGATCCATCATGGGCTTCACTCAAAGTTGATCTAGACTCTTCTAGATTCAAACATCTCAATAGGATACCTTCAAAAGATCTCTTATATAACGTATTGCCAATTATTATGAAGCGACTTGCTCGTCTACGTAATAATCGATGCTGGTTTCTATTAAAACCTTCAAGGAAGGTCCTATTTTGAAGAAAATTGAGGATGTTAGTGTACCAAAGTTTAGGAATAGTTTCAATGATTAGAAACACGTCCAAAGTTTGCAAGTATGATTTAGTTGAAGCGGATTTTTGGAGTCGATGAATAATGATGGTAGCATATTCGTCATCTAACTCCAAGGGTAAAAGAGATGCAGTTGCAGCCATAGCATTAGCCGCACGATTGCCAGTTCTAGGAATAGCTTCCAAGGTAACTTGATCAAATAAAGATAGTAATTGTAATACATATGCTTTATATGGGCATAATTTATCATCTCTGGTCTGATAAACATCATTAATTTGATTTATAAAAAGTTGAGAATCACCGAAAACTAATAGATTTTTAATTTTTAGTGCCAGGGCAACTCGTAATCCAAGGATTAGAGCCTCATATTCAGCAGTGTTATTAGTACAGGCAAACATTAATTTAAAGGATAAACGTATGAGATGTTTCTATGGAGATATCAAAATAATACCTGCACCAACCCCCCTCATGCATCGGGCTCCATCAAAGTATAGGGACCATTGCTCTGAATGATCCGCCTCTAGGTTAAGGCATTCATCAGGAAACTCAATAACGAGGGGATGGGTGGACTCTAAGGGTACAACAGCTAATTGATCTGCTATGATTTGACTCTTAACAGACTTATGTTCTATAAACGTGAGTTCAAACTCACTTAGAGCAAGAACCCACTTTGCTGTGCAACCAGATAAATAAGGTCGACTCATGAGATACCGTAAGGGATCGGATTTAGCAATAACGTATGTTTTTTGACTGAGCATATAATGGCATATTTTTTGTGTAGAAAATACGATTGCTAGACATAACTTCTCTAATGCTGTGTAGCGGGTTTCATAACTAATTAATGTTCTGCTAATGTAATAATTAGCACGCTCTCTTTTCTCATCATCAAGTTGAGCTAACATAGCTCCTAAAGCAAAATTTGAAGCAAAAATATACAAGATAAATGGGCGATCAGGTTTAGGTGGTGAAAGTACAGGTGGGTTAAGAAGATATTGTTTGAAGAGTTCAAATGCTTTCTTACATTCGTTGTCCCAATGGAAAGAGACATCCTTCTTAAGAAGCTTAAGAAAGGGACCATTTTTATTCGCCAGCTTATCGATGAAGCAACGTATAGCTTGAAGCTTACCTTGTAGACTCTGTAATTCAAATATATTTGTAGGTGCGGGCATATCAGTGATAGCCATAATATTGAGAGGGTCAATTTCGATGCCACGTAAAGAAACTATAACCCCTAATAATTTACCTGACTTAACTTCAAATATATATTTGGCTGGATTCAATCAAATAAGATATTCCCTTAACCGATCAAATACTTTTCTCAAGTCATCTAAATGGTCATCTTCTTCAGTAGAACGAGCTATAATGTCATCTACATAATCATGTAGTATATCATGCATCATATCATGCATCATATCATGAAATATATAAGTCATGGCTCGTTGATAGGTTGCACCTGCATTCTTCAAGTTGAATGGCATCACTTTCCAACAGAAAGTCCCCCAAGGGGTAATAAAGGTTGTTTTAGCCTGATCTTTAGGAGCTATCCTGATATGATTATAACTAGAAAATCCATCCATTAAGGATATCATTCCACTCCTAGCAATAAAATTAATGATTTGATCCATATTGGGAACGGGAAAATCATCTTTAGGGCATGCAACATTAATATATCTAAAGTCTGTACAAACCCTAATCTTAGTAGCTTCTTTCTTTGTTACTGGAAGTACATTCGAGATCCATTCAGCATAATCAATGGCTTGTATAAAAATAACATTCAAGAGTTTTTATAACTCCCCTTTGACTAGTAAGGCCACTTTAGGATGCATTTTTCTAAGCTTCTGCTTAATAGGTTTAGCATCCGGATGCACTACTAGGTGATGCATAACTATAGAAGGGTATAAACCTGGCATATCTTCATATGTCCAAGAAAAAACATCTTCATATTCTTTAAGAAATGCAATGTATTTATCCTTTTTTTCTTGACTCAATTCTGATCCAATGTTGATTATGCGAGGGTTATCGTCGGTTCCAATGTTAATTTTTATGACATTTTCTACTTCCATGTGTAGATCTCTCTCAAATTTAGGTGGGGTGGGTGAAACGCCCAATTCTTGTAATTCTTCCAAGGTTAGCTTGGATAATTCGTCTTGAGGAGTCGTGGCCTCAAGCTGGGCTATACTAGTATAGAGCCATCCAAATAAAATCCATTATGTAATAATTCCTCAATGGAGACATCATGAAATATATCTCCCTCCAACTCATCGTCGAATTCAGTGATCATCTCAGGATAAGCTATAGATAGCATATTACATGTGAATGTCTTATTCGTTAAACACAAAGCATCACATTCATCTAAATAATCTTAGTAACATATAATATGGTCATCATCCTCAAATGGGAATGGCTGACCCTTACTAGAAAATAGGCCCACACCACATCGTGCGGGCCACGCTTCTACCTCAAAAGGTTCTTTCATACCATTCTCGAAAGGTCCCAAACCTTTCCCTTTATATCCCAATTTAAGCATTATAGGTTTGGCTTTAATATACTCATTAGTAAAATAACATCGAGCATATCCATCATAATGAGTTCTGATGTTTCTGGGTATTATACCCTAGTCATATCCCTTATAAATAAAGGTACAACTCCCGACTTGGTAAATAATTACCATAGGCTATGGGAGGCCCAAGGTACGAGGAGATGGTGGTAAATTATTTAAAATAAGGGAATCTTGCATAGAAGCATTCATTTCTTCTGATATAATAATTTTAGATAGATCGGGTAAGAGCTCGTCAGTAAGAGCATAAGAGGTAGAAGGAACATTCTCTACGTCTTTCGATGTGGAAAATATGAATTTGGTGGATGTAGACGATGTAGAGGTGTCGATAGATGGGTCTATTATAGGTATGGAAGTTATAGGAGTAGAACAAGAGACATTGGTTGTGGGATTAGGATCTTTCTTAGGTCCTAATGCGGTTTGTTCAAAAGATGGTTGAGCTATATGTGGAGGTGCAACTAATGGAGAAGAAGTAGATGACGTTGTGGGTGTGAGTTTCACATGTTTAGATGGATAATGAGAATTAGGATGTGTGGATGACAAAGCGGGGCAAAATTGAACTCCAATAGGTTCTACCAAAGCACACATATCAAAGGGTCTTTGATCACCATGAATGGTAACCAACTGATTCTTAAATTCGAACTTAACACATTGATGTAAAGTTGAGGGAACAACTCACATCGCGTTGATCCAAGGACAACCCAAGAGTATATTGTATGATGTAGGGCAATGTACAATAAACACAATCGTATCCAAGGTTCTTGGACCAACCTGCAATGGAATGGTAATAACTCCACACGTTTATTGTGTTTCATCATTGAAAGATTTTATGATCATATTAGTTCTTTTCATTTCATCACTTCTAAACCCAAATATTTGGTAGAAGTCAAAAGTGTAGATATTTAAAGATGAACCATTATCAATCAAAACTCGTTTGACTGCTACATCTCCAATTAAGGTGGTAATATACAAGGGGTTATCTTTATGTAAACTATGTTGTGGTATGTCTCTATCCCGAAAGTCAATACAATCAACTTCACAAGTTATTATAGTATTGACCATGGCTTCAGGTTGAATGTCTTGTGGTACCATCATCTGGCGTAATGTGAGCATTAATTCATCTCTATGTGTAGGAGAAGATCTTAAAAGGTCCAAGAGAGAAATTCTAGCTGTAATATTTGAAAATTGTTCATTAATATTATAAGGAGGTTTAGGTTGAACATTAGGTGAAGGATTCCCTTTATTAGGAACCTTCAAAACACATGGAACTGATCCACCATTCTGAATTTGATCTTGTTGAGAATTTTGAGCCTGTTGTCTAGTAACAGCTCCGATGGTACCCACAATATTATTCTACGGATGATGAATGGGTCTTGGTCTAGCGTTTATAGCTAACCCATTAGAAAGTAATAGGTGAGACGATGGTCTAGTAGTGACTCTTCTTGGAAATGGATCTTTTGGAACCATATAACTTGTGATAGGGTGAATAGGATCCGATTCATCTTTAGAACTATTCGATTGATTTGATGTGATTTCCATATCACTCTCAGTCTCGTATTCTGTATCACTAAGATCAGGTATCTGAATATTATATAGAGGCCTGGTTGTAACCATAGATAAAGTTGTGTCAAATATTTCCAGATCATGAACAGGTAAATGCCCACTAATAGTTCCTACATATCGGGCGGGAGGAGGGACATTATGATGTTCAACTTGATTAGCCACCTCCTTATCATGTTTTGGTAAGGGATGTTGAAATATGTCCAATGACTGATTGGCATTCTGATTCTGGTTTTGTGGGGTGTTATTTTGAATATTATTAGGAGGATTTTGCTTAGGTTGAAAGGCTTGCACCTCCATGTCATTGTTATCAATCAAGTCCTGTATTTTATGTTTTAATATTTGACAAGAGTTGGTAGTGTGTCCAGGTCCTCTATGGAAGTCACAGTGTAAATCTGATCTGTATCTGGGTATAGTTGGATTAGGTTCCCGAATATTTGGTAATTGAATCAAACCTCGTTCTAATAATTGTAGTAGAATAGTTGATAAAGGTTGATTTAACCTAGTAAATTCTCGAGGAGGTCTATCAGGAGGTTTCAGTACAAACTTCTCCGCTGTCTTCACAACATTAACATTAGCAGCATTTTCGCTATCGGTGACTCCATCACCCACAACTTGTTTATTCTTATATTTATTTTTGGATGTTTTCTCATCGTCTCTCTTTTTAAGCTGGCCTCTCCTAATGAGAGCATCTTCCACTATTTGGGCTAAGTCTATAGCCTAATCGAAGGTGGTCAAGGTAGCTGTTGATTATTCGTAAGATAGTTGCTCTTGCAAATTATTAATAAAGATGTCCAACATCTCCCTATAAGGTAACACAAAGTGCAATTTTCCTATCAACTGTCTCCACCTAGCCAGGAAATCAGCAAAGCATTCATATTTGCCCTATTTTAAGTTATACAAATCTTTAATGGTCACATATATTTCGATGTAGGCACTAAATTGATGAAAAAAAGACTCGACAGTTTCTTCAAAATTCCTCAAAGAATTAGTGGGTAATTGATAATACCACTCTAATGCCATTCCTCCCAATATTTTCGAGAACATTTTTAGTAATAACAAGTCATCATGTGATATATCATGACATGCTATCCTAAACATACGAAGATGCTCTATGGGATATTCGGTTCCTTTATATATGGGAAGAACAGGCATAGGAAAATGTTTAGGATACGGCTGTGCTACGACTATAGGATCTAAAGGATGACTACACATCTCTCGATAATTGTACGAGGGACGGTAGGGATCTATCTGGTCCATGCGGAAAACTAACTGTTTCACCACGGCTTCAAGATTGCTATTTTGTCCACCATATTGGTTCGATGGCACATAGGTATGGGATCTATGAGTGTATGATGGTGTGACATAAGGATTAGATGTTATATTGCTATTATGCAAAGTGTTGGTAGGAAGAATATTATGAAGGGGATTTGTAATAGTATTATGTTGTTCCTTAGATTGTTGGTAATTGGTGTTCGGTTTTGTTTTGGGTTTTTATTGATTTGAGGTATGTTGATCAAGAGTTTGGCAAAATAGAGTAGTAAATGATGGTTTCTTTTATGCGAGAATGACCCTAGGCTTGTTAACAGGCACTTTAGATTGTTGGGTAACCTGCTATTGTTGCATGCTCTGGATCGTAGCTACTATATCCAAATTGGATGGTCTAGCTTGATCACTCTCTTGTTCAATAAAGGACAAGGGATTAGTGCATGTTTGAAATAATTCTTCTAGAGTTGCTTGAGTGTCACTAATTCGATCCTTGTCCATATGGGCTACTCTATTAAAAACACCAATATTAGTGTTAATGAACTTCCAGAATTGTTCCATGTTCTCAAAAGTGATAGCTCCTCCCGAAGACATTTTAGGGTATGAGAATCCTTCCTCTCTAATAGTTTCTTCTTGTTGATTTACTAAAACAAGCTCTTCTTCTTGCTGGTCTAGGGTTTCTTCTTCCTGAACTTGGTCCTCAGGAGGGACATTTTGGTCAATTAATGGTCTTCCTAACCAATCTTCATCTTCTTCGGTTTGTTTTCCATTCCTAAGTCTAGGCATTGTGTTAAACTTAGGTTTTAGCAAATATATATACTTATATATATATGCGATAGGGTTGAGAGGTATATATTTTAACTATATACCTACTATAATACTTTAAAAGGAAATATTTTGTTGTTTTTTTTGTGTGATTTTATTATATTATTATTTTGCGAGAAAAAATAACAAACAACATGCTAGTTGTAAGAAATAATAGTAGAAAGAATCACTTAGCTTTCTATAAATAGTTTATGGATATCATTGATAGTGTCAAGTTCATCAGGAGTCATGAAATGCTCCTCTTCAAATTGGAAGTTGTTTTTCAAGAACTTGACAAAGTGTGCTATGGTAATATGATCTATTTGAGACTCTGACATGTAAAAATAAAGTTCATGGCAATACTCACGATACAACACAGCTCTAGGAACTCTATTCCATCTCTTTCTATCTGTAATAAAGACTTCTTGATCCTCTACATGAGATAGAAATTTATGTACTAAAACTGTGTTCTCAAGGTATTCCTCAAAGGTGTATAATTCAGAAGACACAAGTGCTCTTTTATCGACTAACCACCTATGGCAAGCTCTCTGAAGTTCATGATACAAAGTCACCTGATCAGGATCCAGGATTCTATCTAGGACAAACCTCTTAATTTGCCTAAGTTCTACAGATATAGATTCAATAATACTATCAAGTTTATCCCACAAAGGTTGGGCTCTATATGTTTGAGGTACTCTAAGCACATAAGTAATCTCTATGGTCGTTAATTGATTTTTAATATTTATGGAGACAACTCGTCTTCTATTATAATCTACCATATAAGTATGATATGCAAATTTAATAGTTTTCTAATGATTCTAGATGTTCTTAATAATGTGTTTTTTTTTTTTGGATTATTTTAAAAAGGTGTTTTTAGTTTCACGTCGGGTTCACCAAAATGTATTGCTAAAATTTTTTGCACCCTTACCTTTAGGCTAAAGGATCCGTACCCGAAAGGGGGTGAGAAAAGGATGGAATAATACCTCGAACGGAGAGGCCATTTGAAGGTCGTGCCTCTCGGGGGAGGGGTATAAAGGTGAATTTTTGACGGATGGTGGGGTTCACTAGGAAACTTTGAGTGGCAGTTTCCACACCTAGGTTGAGAATGGGTTTGATATATTCATTTTATGTTCAATCATTCAGATTCCTAGGTTGGCCAAAATGAAGCTGAGCTATTCTATATGAAGATTCTGATTTATATGAAGACAACAAAAATAAATGAATCCTAATGCGATTGGATACAAAGAATATATAAAATGGAGAAGTGTACACCTGATTTTTTATGTCTGATGAAGATTTTGAAGCTTGTAGGAGTCTAGATCATCCCGGATATGATAGGATTGTCTGTAATTGTATAGAATCATCCAAAATCATAGGAGATCATCTGAGATCACCCATGATCATTAGTGACCTGACGAATTCGTCAGGCAAATTCGTCAGAAACCTACAATCAAGAAAACAGACACCAAAAACCAAAAATACAATTACAAGAATGATGCAAAATGATAGAAATAAGAATATAGATGTTCAAATGATAAATCCAGATATCAAATTAAATGAGATGCACTATTTTGGAAACTTATTTTGAATTTTATCATGCAATTATGCTAAATGAGGTGAACTCCAAGATGCAAAACAGAAGTAAATTAATCTAATGCACCAATAAATAAGGAAAATGAGATAGAGAATGCAAACTGAGGGCTCTGATTGCCCCTAAGCTAAATTGCAGACAAGATCATCTGTAATCGTACAAGATCATCATCGATCTTGACAGGATCGTCTAAAATTGTAGTTGAATTGTCTACGACGATCCAATCTACCTCTGACTGAAACACAGTAAAATCCTGCAACAAAACTTGAAAACACAAGTGCAAATGATGGGATATCACAACAAAAACTAAAATTGTAGGGAAATAATTAGCTAGGTAGCCAGGTAGGGAGTCAGGGGGATAAACTAGGAAAATCCTAGTTTATATAGGATTAGGGGGAGGTTAGGAGGTTGGGGATCATCCCAATCTGGGAGATCCCCAATGTGGAAATCTCCAACCGTGCAGACACACTTCTGCCCAAGTTGGAGAGGTCGTTGGAACAAAAGCTAATTGCAAAAATTTGATTTTGGGATGAAATTGTCTGGACGTTCTGTTCCAGACGAATTCGTCCGATTTGGGACGATATCATCAGATCGACGATGATATCATCCAACGGTCACAAAAACCTCTAAAAATGGCATGAAAAATGAGGTGAGTGGTTAACGAGCGGTTTCGGGGTTAAAATTCAAATTTCTACTTTTTACTGATGGTTTAACTGCGCCAATTTTAGGTTGCTACAACAATGCAAGGTGATATGAATTGGTCACCCCAAGTACCAATTTTATAGGAAGCCATGGCTCCTTGGGGAAGAATTACATTGAATATTATAGCATTAGAGATGGTAAGAATTTGAAAAAATATTAAGAAGTAATTAATGGAGGAAGATTAAAAATAAAAAATCTTGGATTTTCTATTTTTGTTTGGAGCAATGAATCAAACCTTAGGGATCTTATCCATTAATGGTGGGAGTATTGAAGGGTTAAAAAATATAACTTTCTACATTTTAGTGCATAATAGTCAAGAATGTAAGTGATGCTTTTACAATGGTATTTTTTCCATCATGATCGTTGGAGGCCAAATTTGAGTGGGAAAGGTCAAAGTCAAAAAGTTGGATAAATCATTGCCAAGGTTACAAAAGCATTGTTAGTGCTTTCACTCATACCCTACGAATTTCACTCTTGGAGCAACAAATGCTCCAAATTTAGGTGCAAGGAATATTGATTCAATTTGGTTGACTGAAAGACTAGTTGATGAAGGTATTGAAAAACTTTAAGATTATCCCCACACTAAAAATTGGATGTTTACATTTACCCCTTTTTTTATGCATTTATTGCATAATGAATGCTTCAAAAATTGACAAAGATGTCCTAATTTTGAGATAAAAATATTTGTTGTTGCTTATTGTTAGTAATGCTAAATAACTTATGCCATAATTATTTTCTTAGAAGTAATGTTAAAAATTATGTTTTAGACAACATTAATTGTTGTCATGTCCTAACGTGCCATCTCAAGTTTCAAAGGGAAAAACAAATTGGACTTAGGAAACTCTACTTTATTATAATACAATTTGGTGTAACAATAAGAAATTGAGTATAGATAATGAAAATCAACTAGGGTTAAAAATGAATTCATTTTTACCACAAAGAGGAGGAAATTTTTTTTTGGAGCAACAAAAGTGATCCTATTTTTATGGATCAACAAGCAAGACTAGTAGGCCATATGACATAGTGAGTGTACTAAAAGTAAGAGTGATAGCACTAATAAGTACCAAAAACTTGATTAATTTTTTATAATTTTGTCTTGAAAAGCATACCCAAAGAAACGTTCAACACTTTTACATGTTGGTGGTACTTTTGTTTATGAGTGATGCTTTTGCTAAGTGATGGCACTTTTGCACTTAGGAGATGATTTTTTTGCATAGTGGCAATTTTACCTAACGAAAATTCCTAGATACAATGGTGCTTTCACACCATGTGATGTTTTTGTGCCTATACAAAAATTATATTTTTGGATGGTTTTTGCTTATGCACTCAAGACTAACAAAGCTTGGGTTGGTTTGGATGCAAGTTTGGTTATAGATAATGAGTGTTGAGAGATATGGAATTATTCACTAGAGACTATCCTAGGAATACTAGATGTTACTAACCATGCTCTCCTAGTAGTAGTAGGGTTGTACCACTTATCCCTCTTATCAAAGATATTGATTGATAGAGATATCTCGGTAGCCCTGACCAACCATTGGTATTTAGAGATGAATGCCTTTCAACTATTCATGGGAGAGATGACCATGAATCTAGAGTATGTATGGAGGATATTTAGTCTCAATCATGGGAACATAAGTGTAGATAGGGCAAGATCAAAGGTAGGCCCTAAAGAGGTTGAAAGGAAATGTGATCTTTACTACTATCAAATTTGACATTGAAATCAATGTCATGTATGTAGAGGGTTGATTATATAGGCATACAACTCTCCCATGTACCTTGGCATCTAACATCTTGCTTGGTGATATGATCAAGTGGGTGATCCACTAGAGGTGGGGAGAGGTGGTGGCAGATATGCAAGACTAGTAGGTAGTATTTACAAGGGGATTGGTGGTGCTAGCATGGTTATACCACATACTACATTGTATGTATATTGAGGTAAGAGGAGATTAACATGCTACACATTGATCCAAGTGTAGTTATGGGAGCATATCATGGTGATGAGACCACTAGGGTTGCCAGGGTAGGTAGATGACTAGGAGGCATCAAAAACTTACAAGTGGATATGAAAATTTGGGATAGGATAGGGCAACTTGCATAGAGGGGCACTAACAATGACATAACATGGGGTAAATTATTGATAGGAAACATTGATCGTCTACAGACCATATAGGCATAATCCTCAATGGAAACATAATATTTGTCATCTATCTCATGTTAGGCAAGTTAGGTGGCTAATGGAACCATAGGGAGAGTAAGAGATATACTATTTTGATCAAGTGGTCTATCAGTTTGGTGCTTGATAGGAGATATTTGTAGGACTAATTTGGTATTAGAGATTCACCAAAGATATGGGATTTAGGGAACTACTAAACCCAAAATCTTATGTAGAGATTGACCTAGATGATCCAACCATCTTAGATCTAGGGAGGGATGATCCTAGGATCACTTAGGATTATTGGAGGTGGTACCTAATCAACTGCCTAAGAGGCTCATAATGCCAAGGGTGCAATATCAAAGATCAAGGCCTAGCAGGGATAGATAGGTAACACTTTTTTTTGATGAGGTACTGTAAGAGGCATTAAGGCATATGAAGGGATAAATACAAGAAACAACAATAATCATATCTCCACTAGTAGCATTTTTAATGCTAGGGAGCATGGATAATGAGGTGATACTAAGCAGGTAACCTTAGTTGACTATCAATATAAAGTAAGATACCTTGGGTAGGCATGTGGAGAGCTTATAGGTAGCTCTAATAGTGAGGATGATAGAGAGGGACTAGCTAGCATCATAGGTCATAGTGATATAGTGAAAAATCTAGATTTTAGCATAGGATGTATCTATAGTAGTAGGGGTAGTTGGAGGAGATCAGTTGATCCAAATAATGTTGGATCAAATAGCCCAGGAATAAGAGGATGGGATAGCTAAGAGCACATAGGTGGAACACTATATGGTTGCATATCATAGTTATCCTTGTAGAAAAGCACATATCACAAGTCTTGCCAAGTAATATATATTTAACTTT
Organism: Wollemia nobilis; assembly: GCA_028583015.1. NCBI lineage: Eukaryota > Viridiplantae > Streptophyta > Pinopsida > Araucariales > Araucariaceae > Wollemia > Wollemia nobilis. The sequence continues at coordinate 19,156,304 of JAQPPZ010016473.1, forward strand.
GAATACCATAATATAATTTGTTGAATGGAGAGAGATAGATCCTAATATCAACTAAAAGAAAATATCATAAAAGATACTTAGGTTCCCATTTATTTCTATACATTTATTCTAATATTGGTTGAAGATATCTCCAAGGTCAATTATTTATTTTATAAATATGATAATATGTGATGCCAACTAAACAATATGATGATAGCAATATAATACCCAAGATGCAAACCATTTTTTTGGGTAGGTAGGAGTTTTTTACTTTTTCACTTCATAGCCCAATGAACAAGGTAGAGTTTGAGATAGGTATTGATGATGATATAGTCATAAAAATGACTATCAATATGAAGGTTAGCAAATATAAATTAGTCCATGAGACCTTTGATGATTTAGGAAAATTAAGAGTAAAAGACTATAGAGAAATGATAGACAAACCTAAAGAGACATGATCTAAAATAAAAGGTTTACATATAAGGAAAAGAGTGGCAAGACTGAAATCTACCAACCTCTAGAAGCAAAAATTAATTCCACCATATTTCCAAAACCATATTCACTTTACTTACACTCGCTATTTATTCTATTACCATGTATATTATATCTTTCCATTTTATTTCCTCTACTTCCACTTCTCTAATCATCTAACTTCTCTTGCTGTGTCCATATCAACTCAAATAAGCACAACAATAGTCTTCGGGTCACTAGAAGGTTTTCCTATTTAGAATGTAGGATCATACCATACACCATATCAACCATAGATTGTCCTACCATCATTGATAACACCATAATCAACTATTCCATCACCAATTACTTTTCCATTGATTTCCATGCTAGAAGCACCAATAGATTACTCCATGTGTTCTTGCTTCAACTTTTTTCATCATTCATTACTAAGTTCATGCAATTATCCATTTTGTTGCAGCAAACTGATATCATCATCTTTAGTGGTGCATTTTATTATAGGTACAATGAGTGTTCAAGTTGACCCATGCTACTCAAAAAATTTCCACTACTAACATCAATCATTCATTCACTCACCAGATAAAAAAGAATCCATGAGAGGAGAATATAGAGGAAATATTAAATATCATGTAGGAGGCATTAAAGTAGATGATAAAAAATATGTCACTATAAAAGCTCTAGCATCCACTACACCCATAATCTACCCCTCCCATCTAGAAAATATGGGAAAGAAAGCTATTTATTATAGAAGCAATTTTAATGAATCTAAGGAGGCTCATAATTTGTTCCAACTAACTACATCATTTGAATGTCAACTCTAGACCTATAAAGAGCTAACTCCTAAATTATACTATCAAAAAAGTGGTTGAACAAGCCAAGACTATCAAAATTCTACAAGTAATGAGACCCAAGACTATGTAAACATTTAAATAATTGGTAGAAGGTAAACAAAATTAAGAAAAATATTTGAAGGTACTAAAATAAAAAACAATGGTCAAGGATGACAAGTAGCACTAAAGGAAGAAATGAAAGTAAACTATGAAAAAAGAGAAATATAACAATGGAGGAGGTCAAGTTCCTTTGGGACCAAGTTTGATAAGGTACACATTGCATATATCATGAATGCAAAGTATGAAAGTTATAAATACAACAATGAAGTAGGTCAAATCCCTTTAGGAACAAGTGTGCTAAGACACACTTGACATATCTCAATAAGTATAATAACTTGGTTGACCAAACTCTGATGATATTCAAATATGTTAAATATGAGTTAACATCAAAGGAAAACTACACTAAAGTACTTATCATATAATGAATGGGTAAAGTAGATGGGTAGTTTAGGTAAGAAGATGGTAATAACATAGTTGAAGAATGCACCCTAAAAATGAAGGAGGGTCCAAGGATGTGAGCTACCTATGGCTCTCTCAAAATAACCATTAAATAAATAATAAAGAAGATGCAATAGTTTCTAACTATAGGATTATAAGACATATTATTGTAAAAAGGACAAATATATATATGCCATAAAAGGTTGTCAAGTAATAAAGAAAATTTTAAGCTCTTGTAGGAACCGGTTGTGGAGCGTGTCTAGAGAAAGCTTGCAAGTTGGAAAGGGGATCTCCTGAGCCAAGCAGGAAAAATGATGTTAGTTAAGGCCACCCTTCAAAGCATCCCAATATATTTCCTTTATCTATTTTGAATCCTAGGTAAGATTCATGAAAGAATAGAATAGATCCATCACTCATTTCTTTGGTCAGAAGGAAGTGAGAAAAAGTAATTTCATCTAGTGGCATGAGACCAAGTATGCAACAAGAAGGAGGAGGGCGGTTTAGGCCTTAGAATATTGAAATCCATGAACAAAGCTCTTGTTGCCAAACAGGGTTGGAGACTGGTTCAAGAGGAGAAAGTGGGATGCGTTAATATTGTCAAAGCCAAATATCTAAATAATAGGAATCAATTTATTAGAGATCCGTTACCCTTACAGGGTTTAGCTTTCTGGTCTAGCCTAATTTGATGTAGATCAAATATTATTAGAGGGGGTAGGTGGTGTTTGGGAGATGGTAGGTCTGTCAACTTCTAGAGTGACGTGTGGGTGATTGAGGTTCCACTAGAGTCAAGATTAAAGCTGGTTTTAGTAAAACCAATTACAAATTATTTCTAGGAGAATAAGGTTTGTGATTTCATTGAAACTGAATATCGCCCCCGATGGAAACCATTTGACTTCCTAGGACTTTTTGTGGAGGAAAGGAGGGCATTTGATGAAATTTTCAATATCATTAAATGGATTATAATTCCTGGAAGAGAAATTCTAGATAGATTCATCTAGGGATTAGAGAAGGATGGGAAATTCTCTATCAAATCAACTTATTTAGCAATAGATGGTCCTTCTGATCCTTGGTTTTCGATAGATAAAATTTAGCTAAAAGGACTAACTTTGAAAATCAATATTTTCTTTTGGCTAGCCGTACAAGGAAAATTTCTAACTTTAGACAATCTCAAAAAAAGAGGTATGATTTTACCTAATGCTTGTTTCTTGTGTAGAAATACAGAGGAATCCCCACTCCATATTTTTTTCAACTATCCTTTCTCGTAGGAGGTTTTCAGCTATTTTTCAAATATTTGAACATCCAATGGGTGATTTCAAATAGCCTAGAGGATGTGTTGACCTAATGGGTTTCTCCCTTCCTGTCTCTCCACCTTCGTTGGTTTTAGAAATTTAGCCTTCCTCATATCTGGTGGTGGATTTGGAAGGAAAGAAACTCAAGGGTGTTTAAGGATGTTGCTCATTTGTCTAAAGATGTGGCTTTGTAGACAATTTATTTTTTTGTGGAGAACATTAGAACCTTAAATTTGAATGTTGTGACTATAGAGCAAGAACAATAAATGGAGAGATATCTTGGATTCAATGCCAATACTACACCAATCAGACATGTTGTGCCTTTGAACAGAGCTAGGATTAAGTGTGAGCCACCTCAAATTGGTTGGCTGAAGTTAAATTTCTATAGTGCATCTAAAGGAAATCTGGGTCCTATAGATATCAGAGGGATTGTAAGGAACCATAACGACTTGATAATTTTAGCCTTTTCTGATAATCCGGGCCATCAAACCAGTCACTTCACTAAAGCCAAGGCCCTATTCCAAGGAGTTTCTCTATTGGATTCTATAAGTTGCAAGACAATAGTCATTGAAAGGGACTCCCTTAATATTATAAATATGGTAAGAGGGACTCAATCTCCTACCTGGACTATTTTGAACCTTCTTCTGGAAGTTCAGAGATACATCCAAAATTTGGAAGAGGTTTAGTTTAAGCATACATACAGGGAAGGTAATCCAGGGGTTGATCTATTAGCTAACAAAGGAGTTATTCATAATGGTTTAGTGGTGTGGTAGGATAATTTCCTGATAGATATTTCTTCTATCGATAATGACCTCATACACAAGTAGCCACTCTTGTCGAGTTGTTGTTGATGACTTGGCTACAAAACTTGGGGGTGCTTGTTGATTTTGGGTTTCTGCACCAAATTTCATATCTCCAAGCTACTATTTCCTCCTTGCAAGCCACAATATCCAATGTGAAAGAAATTATTGCCCTGATGGGCTGGCAAGCCTAGGAAAGCAATGACCTCATGGGGGAGAATGGGACTGGTGCATGGCTCGGTTCGTGGTTCAGGTCTTTCTACTGATTTATGTTCGGTTGGTTATCTCTAACATCCTAAATTGGTTTCAATTTGTTTTAATTTTTAAATTATGTATGGTCTTACCTATGTACTAGTTTGGCTTTAGAAGGGGTAACTTCTTTGATTGGTCATTCCTCGATTATTATTAGATGTAAGTAATTTTGGCTCCCACTTTTTGGGTGGGGCTTAGTCTCTTTTGTACAAGGTTTGGAGATCCTTTCAAAAATCCTTCGTCCATATAATAAAATAAATAAAGAAAATTTCAAAGTGAAGGTGCCCACAACTAGTGCTATGATTTATTAAAAGTGTAATTTAACTTATGGTCAAGGATGACATTATATAATGGAATCTTGTATAGGCCTATGGACAAACATTGTATAATTGTATTTAATTTATTGTAATATTTTATCATGTAAGCCATATGGATTGTGGTTAATATTTTTATAGTTAAATTCACTTTATAACTTGTAATTCACCTTAAAGCCCTATTGTCATGTCAAAGTATCATGATTCTTATCTATGGATAATATAGTGATTATTTATGGTACCACTAGGTTCCTACTATATATGTATCTTTCATCCTTTTTATGCTTTCCATATAAGATTTGAGTGAATGGTTCGATTATAGTGTTTTAGAAATTGGCGCAAATTCCAACATGTTATTGAAGTGGGTGTGGAGCTACCTCACTTGGTCACAAAAAAGTGTCTTTTGGAGCCTTTGATTTTTCTTCAATTTATAGGGTGACCTTCTTCTCAAAGTCTCATAAGTTGTTTCAACATAAGAGGCATAAGGGAGTCTTTACCTTATGTTTAAATATCCAATTTTCCAAAAGCATTGGAGGAAATATAATTTGCCTCTTCCAAAAAAGGTTTTATAATTCTAAGATGATGCTCTTCAAAAATTATATAGATCTTAAAATTTTTCTATCTTTTAAATATTTTGCATGCTCCTTTCTTAATTTAAATATTGATTAGATTTTGAGTCACAAGTAGAGAATTTTTTGGTCAAAAAATAGTAGTTTCTTTTATCAATGGTCAACAAGATTAGCGATATTTTGTTGCCTCATAGTCCTCTCTAAATTTTGCTACAATAGAGTGGTTTGGACTATTTCTAAAGAAGAAGATGGGGCATATTTTAATCTTACTATTCCTCTATTGCAAAGTCATATGGAAAGGGATTGATATTGAATGGCAACATTTGTGCTTACATAATCATCACACAGAATGATAGATTAGCCAACAAGAAGTTGTTAGTAAGTGGAGGTTGTATGTTCAAACCACACATTGGCTAACATTTTTGTTGTTTATGGGAAAAGGTATGATTAGAGGGATTTTGAAATTACCTTATAAACGCAGCCATAGAAAGATGGCTAAAGCATGGTTCTTAAGGGAAAAGAGACTCAAATTTGATTCTCTCCAAGGATCATAAGCTTTTTTTAATATTTGGTGGATTTAAAATCATTGTTGAGGCCAACATGATTGACTTAAATGCCATGAAAAATGATTTTTTTACCTATTTATACTTTTCACACCAATAGAAATCCAAAAAAAAATCAATAGATGACACATGGAAGGTTGCCATTGGATGCATTTCTTACTAAGTCTTAGGACTTTAATTTTTTTTTTTTTAACTCTATTTGGGAAAACCTTTTTAAGGACATAATTGTTACATGTAGAATCATTTTGAGCCATTTTTTTAATTGTTATTGTATAGACATATGGGAAAATATTATACAATTGTATTTATTTTATTGTAATATTTTATTAAGTAATCCTATCGATACCTAAAATTGGATCACCTAAATTGGACCAATTTTACCAAAAATCCATAAAATGGTAACCCAACCATGATGAATACCTCAACCCTAGAATTTTTAGCCAAAACCATCAAGAGTAAATTTTCCATCTTAGAGTGAATTCACTAGTAAGTAAATCCACTTTCCCATAAATATATTTGCATCTGGTTAAAATTTTCAACCTCCCTCATTGGATTTGACTTGTAATGGTCAAATTCATAAATTAACTACCTAATAAAATTTTTTGGTAACACATTCACACATGCAACGTATTCATACATGACACAACCAAAATTCTAGCCTTACCTACATTAGCCAATTGAGGTGTGATTAGATTTTACCATCCCTTTTATTGTTGTAGGTAATTAGTAGGTAGAGAGGAATGTGGCTAACGTTCGTCCACCTACCCAAACTAGCCCCAATCATGGGGACAATTGATTCCTCTTCCCCTAATCAACTTAGTCAACCTCTATAATCCCCGTTAGCAACCCTAAATCATTCTCCATTAGCAAGAAACTTCACCCTTTCCCTTTAGGAAACTCTTAGGAGGGGAAATTCTATAAATTGGTCCCTTGGAAGGGTATTATCAATTATGCTTTTATAAAGTAATGAATCACTATAAAAATTTGGATTAAACCTGGATTGAATTGTTGTTGAAAATCCCTTGCAAGATCCTCTTCAAGTAATAAATTGGACTTTGAAGGAAAGGAGATGATTCACATATGTAATTTTTGTGATATTATTCCTATCTATTTCTTTTTGTTTTTATTCATCATCATATTCTTGATTAGTTATTTGCATGCATTTGTATATCTCCCATTTAAAAAATCTCTCATATTGTTAAGAATTTTTATCCTAGGAGGTCTATGGGATAGATAATTTTCCCTAGGGTTCCCTAAGCTCCATAGTTGGGATCTATAACCTCTTTCAGTTTGTCATCTTATTTTTTTTTCATTGAAAGTGAATCCTTCACCTATACCTAGTCTAGATAGTGTATTCACTCTAGACGGTAAAAATCATTGGATTCTTATCTAAAACCCCTTTGTATCTCTTCTATAATAGAAACAAATACATCACTTGTAACTATATTAGATGATGTATTTGCTAATTTTCTCTGCATCCCTAGGTCTCCTTAACCACCCAACACCCAACTTGTCTAATCTTCCCTATGCATATTTTTATCATCTCTGATAACCCCTATCTCTATTTTTACCCTCTAAATATTTGTCTCTATTATTTTAATGTGTCAAATTTCAATTTTTGTATATAAATATCTAGCCTAACTATGCTAATAAGGAAGCCTTCAATTTCTCACTATTTAGCAGGCCTCTAAAATTTGATCTGCCTTTTATTCTATTTATTTTGTAGGTTTTAGAAAATTTTCTAGTTGTAGGTTTTCCAAGCAATGTATTCACTACAACCACTTTAACAGGTAAGTGTAACTTCTTCCTCCTATTTTTACTAATAGCATAGGTTTTCTGTTGACTTTGTTTACATTTTTCTCTATTTTATTTTTAGATAATCACATTAAAAAAAACTATCCACTTTAGCTTGGCATTGCATTTTATTTTCTTAAGCATCCAAAATGCAAATTGCATGTATAATTTGCATTAGTATAATCTATATTCTTGCATCCTCCTTGCACCCTTGTCTTAAATAAAGAAAATAAAAGTTTCATTTCTTATAACTTTTATCTTAGATAACAGTCATCAAAGAAAAATTGCATATAGGAAAGCATTTTGTCTTATGCACTTTTGGCTTCATATTGCATTACATCTTGCACATTATCTCCTAGGATAGAACAAAGCCTACCTATTTGTCAAAACTAAACACAATGAACTAGATTAGGGAAATCTTTAATCCCTTGGTGAACCCAAAAACCTTTCCACCAAAGATAATGGCATGGAGCATTATCTAAAAATAAGTTAGCAATAGAGCTCTCTCATCTAAGTGCAGACAACCCTTGAGGAAAAAATTGGATTCTAGTACCCCTACACACCTTTTGGCATCCTACATCTTTTGTGAGCCTGATGTGAAATACCACACAAGTCCAAAACCTTTGACCTAGAACCTTATCTTTAATCAACATAAAATTTACTACACTTTAATTAAGATCATTTAATCTTGTTTGCATAGTATAAATCACATTAAACAAATATAACAAGAACATAACCAAATTATTAGTCCTAGTAGGGGAAGGTTAATGATCCCTTGAATAAACCATTGTATTAACTTTGAAGGTTATATCTCTTAGTATAAAATGGTGGGCTAATGGGATTCATGAGGTGGGTTGTTCTCATTAGGGATATAAAGGTTATACAAATATCTTCTTTGTCTTCTCTAAGCAACTCTAAAAACAAAACTATAATAAATTTTGAATATACCTTTGACCATGTTTGAACCTCTTGGAATGTTGTGCCAACTAGCACAAAATTTGGGTGCTTCATCTAAACTTCCAAAGAAGCAACCCATGATTGAAAACCCAAAATTTGAGGAAGAAGAGGAAGAAAATCCTCCTTTTAGAACCCTTTCTCCTATTCACAATGAACAAGGGGAAGTAGTTTTTAAGTCCATGGACCATCTAGTTGCTTTCCTATGAGGAAATAGGGAAGATATGTAATCCATATTAAAGGTGGATGACATGCCTACTTTTTCTATAGAAGAACTTCTCTTAGAAATTTTGTAACAACCTAGATCCAATCCAATGAGTTCTCAACAATGAAACTCAATCATTGCAACATTGTAGAAGGGTAGTCATCGAATACCCCATCTTCCTCTAGAAATCAAGGATATATACCTCTAAATATAGATTCATTTAGTCTAAATCCCCTTGTCTCTCAGTTTGTAAGCCTTCCACAAGCTTAAAATATTGATATCTTTCCTAGTATACCTAATCCTTTAAATGTTATTTCTTCCAATCCATTCTTTTGCATTCCTATTCCTACTAACATTCCTTCTACTAAATATATTTTCCCAAATAATCTTAGAATTAATAACATGGTGATTCCTTTCAGATCATCCCATCCATATGCTTAGTATTATCCTTTAGTTAATTCCCAACCTCAATTTATAACACCACAAGTTTCTTATCCTAGGTTCCAAGATATAAACACTAAGTTAAAATAATTGGTTAAAGAAAACTTATAATTTAAGCAATAATTGGCTTCTATCCAAGGATACATAGGAAATAAGTATTCCTATAAGGATTATTGTAACCAAACCATATATCCATCCTTAGTTAGTCAACCTTATCTTCAAAACTTTTTAGCACCAAAGTTTTAAATGTATAAGGGAGAAGGTGACCCAACAAATCACCTTAGAATATTTCAAGCAGCCTGTCATGACATTACTTATGATGAGGTATTATTATTCAATATGTTCCCTAATATCCTTACTATGAGACCATAGAATGGTTTTTCTAGAAATCCCATCGCTCAATCAAGAACTTTTATGATTTGGCATAAATGTTCATTCAATATTCTCCATTTACATAATAGAAAAGTGCACAGTAGATGATTTATATCAACTTAAGTAGGGTAAAAATGAGTCTTTCACAAATTTCTTAACCCATTGGCATGATTTGGTTAGGAAAATCCCTTTTACCCTACCACAAAGATATCTATTACATATTTTCATATGCAATTTACAAGAGCAACTTTCATACCCCTTAGAAATGACTCACATCTCCTCTTTTGAAGATGCAGTGGACCTAGAAAAATAAGTAGAAGTCACCCTTCAATATAGGGGGCAATTAAAACCTAAGAAGGAGGAGAAAAGTCCTCTTCCTCTACCACAAAATGGTAGTATAAAAACAAGCATGTTGGGGCAATTGCATAATAAACTCTCACCCTGCTAACAATCCTAAACTAGGTAATGTTAATACTACTACTATGTTAAAAAACTTAGTCTAGATAAGGCTTAAGAAAAACCTCAAAGGAAGTTTACCAAATTAAACCAATCACTATCCTTAGTGTTAATATAGTTATTAGATGCTAATATGAAAGAATTTTCACCTATAAAAAGTTTTTGATGCTGATAGGGAAAATATTCTCTAGTTCAAGGATGGCCAACATTATGCTTTCCATTGCATAAATGGTCATCACATAAACAAATGTATCACTATTAAGCATGTGGTAAAAGACCTTATTGATAAATTTCATCTAGTGGTTAGTGTCCTTGAGCAAGCAACATTATCTAACCAAGATATGAGGATCTTTCAGGACCCCTTAACTAAACATGGGTAAAATGCTACCAATCATATTCAATATAGCAATGTTCCCTCACTAGATAAAAAACTAGTAAGTATGATTCAAGTTAGCACCATCACTAGATAAGTAAGATAAAGAGTTTAACCTTTAGAGCGACCCCTTATTCCCCATTTGATTTTGTGGTCCAGATGCACATTCACTCCTAGAGAACCACATTTGGTTCTAAATCCCCAAGATAAAGGAAGGAGAGCCTTCAACCTCCAACAATAATTGGAAGACACACTAGCCAAAATATCAATATTCAAATCATTGAGAACTTCATCGAGTCAAAGAAAATATGTTTAAGCTTTTAAGTGAGCAAAAAATACCTAAAAATATTAGCCTTGGTGATTTTTCTAATGTGATGGGGTCCCTTAGCATGAACCATGCAACTATATTATTTTTTCAAGGATGAACTTCCACCCCTTATATGATAGGATTAATCCCTTTGTACATTACATATATTATCGATGAACAATACTTTAAAAGGGTTCTTATGATAACGGTTTAGCTATAAATGTTTGTAGCATTAAGTTCATCCATAACATATGAATTAATAAGGAAGATCTAGAAAAATCTAATATTGTTATAAAAGCTTATGACAATGAGGAGCATGAAATAAAAAGAATGGTAATTATTATAATAAAAGTGGGGCCTTACACAATAAACACTTCATTTTATGTGTTGCCCTATTATTCGAACTAAAATATCTTATTAGGATGACCTTGGATCCATGTGATATAGGTCATCCTCTCAACTTACCATCAATGTATAAAATTTGAATATCAAGGTAAGTTGTATAGCATTGTGGTTGACAAAGATCCATTTTCCTATTGTCAAGCCATCCAATAAAAAAACCCAAGGGCTTAAATTTTATCTTCATTGAATTCTTCTCATCCTTTCATAGACGACACCTTAATATTTATACCCCCTAAGCGAATAAGTCCCATCCAAGTAGCAGAAACTAGTAGTTAAGCCATAACAAAGGTAAGGCAAAATTTGAGGATATTAACCATCTAAACCTCAACAACCAACATCATTAGCTATTAGATTTAAAACTGATTAGGCTACCCCCATCACCTCACACTTTAGGGTTGCCTTATATAAAAGGAATTATCATACAGATAGAAAGTTTCACCTTCATATTTGCAGGGACAACCAATGAGGAGAAAATCCATGGAATCGGTCTACAACCAATAGAACAAAGGTATACCACATGTTATCTCTCCAACCCTTACCCTATCCCTAAGAAAATTATTTGTAACTTCAATGATCAAGGAAAAGGATTGGGACCTCGTGAGCAAGGTATGAAATAACCTTTGGAGCTTGAAGCTTGACCAATATTTTAGGGATAAGGATACATTACCAACCCTAACAAAAGATAACCTTAACCATCCTTGTATAGTAGTGATGATCAGGTGTGTCTTTTCTCCCTTAAATCCCAAAGTTATATTACCTTGATGAAATTATTAGATTGGGATGAGGATGAGGATATTGAACCTGCTCCTATTCAACTATTTTATCTCTTTTAAAAATTTTCTCACATAAGCATGATAAGAATTATGCATCTTGAGCTTATCAAAAAAATAGCCAAGAGTCCTATGAGATCCCTAAAATCATCCTTGGAAATCAAAAGGAGTTAACTTTGACTCAATCAAAATATAGTGTTCCCCTTTAACTAATGAAAAGTCCCTTAACAACCATTAAAGACTATGGGTTGAGAGTTTTATGACAAAAACTTCCTAATAATGTTAACACCAATGGTCTTGGTCAAGAAGATATCCCTAGTGAATGGTCTCTTCCATTAATTACACATCCCTCATACTCATAAAACACTAAGAAATGGAATTTAGGGCCCAAAGACCTTCAAATTCTAGGGGTGTTACCCACCTCTCCATATGTAGAGGATGAATCTCAAATCTTCATAGAGGAAAATATTAAAATCAACATAGGTTCCAAGACAACCCAAATATTATAAATCTAGGAAAAGTCCTAACCCTAGAAGAGTATAAAGAGTACACAAAACTTTTGATATTTTTTCACATCTTTACATGGTCTTATGCAAACATGCTTGGATTAAATCCATATGTAGTATTCAATCAATTGGTTTTTAAGCTAGACCCTAAATTCATAAAGCAAAAATTAAGATGCATCTAAAAGTTGCTTTACTAGTTAGAGAGAAACTCCAAAAGCTTTTGGAGGTCAAATTTATCAAGGCAAACAACTATTATGATTGGATTTTCAAAAAAGTAATAGTAGATAAAAAGGAATGTGTTGTGGATGTTTTCATAGACTTTTAAGACATAAAAAAAACCTAACCCAAGGATGAATTTCTCTTATTGAACACATATATGATCATTGATTTTTTTGTAGGTTGTGGAATGTTGTCCTTCATGGATCGTTTTTCTAGTTATAATCAAATTCAAATAATGCCATATGACCAACCTAAGACAACTTACACTAATACTTTAGGGACCTTTGTCTATGAGGTCATATCCTTTGGGTTAAATAACATAGGGGAAATATACCAGTGATCCATGAAATATATATTTCATAATATGATGCACGATATCATTGAAGGTTATGTTGATAATATTTTTGAATGATCTATTAAACAAGAAGATCATGTTAGGAAATTAATATATATCTTTGAGAGGCTTAGAGAATACAAAATATATCTGAAGCTATTAGGATTTGTAGTCTCCTGACATGACATTGAATTAGACCTAAAAGAGATATCTACTATCACCAAAATACCACCACCTAAAAACCTAACCCAACTATGAAGTTTACAAGGTAGATTACAAGCTATTCAAAGGTTCATATTTCAATTGGAAAACAAATGTCAAGCCTTTTCCAAACTTTTAAGGAAAGGGATTGAATTCATCTAGGAAAAAGAATTTCAAAAGTCCTTTGATACTTTGAAGATGTATTTTCTATCTCCATTGGTGCTTGTCCTACCTAATATTCTTAAACCATAGTTGTTATATATAGTAACAATAATTCATGCCTTAAGTGCCATGTTAACACAATATAATGATCAACATAGTAAAAGGAAATTTACTATGATAGTAGAACCCTTATTAGCAATGAGACTAGATACACCCCTTTAGATAATTTGTGCTTGGCTATAGTCTTCACTTCTCAAAAGCTAAGAAATTACATGCTAAGTCACAAGACATACATCATAGCTAAAGTTAATCCTTTATTATACCTCATGTCCAAGCCCTATCTCCTAGGAAGGACAACTAAATGGGTAATAACCCTTGATGAGTTTTATCTTGATTGAATTTGTGCAAAGTTGTTAAAAGGATAAGTAATAGCTTATCAATTGGCAACAATCTCTCTATTGACTAGTCATCCCCTAGTAATTGATTATATTGATGAAATGGTAGGTAGCCTTGACAAGATTCCTAGAGCCTTCACTTTGATGGTGCACTATATGTCAAAGGTGCGAGGACAGGAATCATTTTAGCATTACCCCAAAAAATAGTCATTTATTTATCCTTCAAGCTTCAATTCTTGTTTAAAACAACACAACCAAATTTGAAGCACTTATTCTTGGTCTTCGAGCAACCCTAGCCCTAAAATTATCTTCTCTCTCCTTTTTTAGAGATTCAAAACTAATTGTTAATCAAATTAGAAAACTTTATCAAACCAAAGATGATAAAATCAAGCCATATAAGGGTGTTGTGGTTAAGTTGATGTTTAATTTTGAGAAATTCACCATTGACACTATTCCATGCTCTAGTAATCACCAAGTCAATGCTATGGCTACAACAACCTCACTCATTTATCTAGAGTTGGAGGATGAAAAAGTGATTATTATCATCCACCAAATAAAGTAGCCTATAAATTTATAATCTAGTCAAGATCCCTTAGCCATATTTACCATTGAACAAGCACCTATCCTTGACGCTTGGTACAAGGAAATTTATGACTTCCTAAAAAGTGGAGAGCTTTTCCCGAAGGTGTAAATCATAATGAGAAAAATACCTAAGGAAATGAGCTTGTAGATGCATAATAATTGAAGATATATTCTATAGGAAAGCTTGTGATGGCATTCCCTTAAGAACCCTAAATTCCAATGAAGCTAAATAAGTGGTTTAAGATGCCCATGAGGGAGCATATGATGGTCATTTAAAAAAATTCCATTGCTTAGAATATCATTCGAATGGGATAATATTGGTCAACCATGGAAAGGGATGCCATAATTTTATATAAAAATGTAAAAAGTGCCAAAACATGATAATGTTATCCATGCTCCTTCATAAGAGCTTCAATCCATAATATCTCCTTGACCCTTCTCCACCTGGGGGTTGGATATCATTGAAAAGATAAATTTAGTGTCTTTTGATGGACATAATTTTATAATTAGTACAACTAAATACTTTACAACATGGGTAGAGGCCATTCCCTTATCATCTTGTACAAGATTTCAAATTTCAAAGTTTATCTTGAACCATATTCTATCATGGTATGGTATCCCTAACATGATCATCTTAGATAATGACACTCCATTTAAGAAAATTGCTTTGTGTAAAATTTAAAATTCAACATAAATGGTTAACACCACATTATCCACAAGGTAACATCCTTAGTATATGGAATTGAGGCCATATTGCCTTTCAAATTTAAAGTTTTATCCCTTCGAATCCTTTTGAAAGATACTTATGTTGGTGATGAATATCCCTATGCATACCTTAGCCAATTGGAATTGCTTGATGAAAAGTGGATCCATGTCTTAGAGCATCTATAGGTTTATCACTAGTGACTTAAGAAAGCCTATAAAAAAGAGTGAGACCTAATTCCTTCAAAATAGGCAACTCAGTTCTTAAAGTAAACCAAAAGAACACTAATGCTAAAGAGGACTTAAAAGGGAAATTCAACTTTAACCGCATAGCTCCATTCATAGTGACAACTAAATATGGGTTATATGCATATTGCTTGGCCACATTAGATAGTAAAGAACATAAAGAACCTATAAACATAATGCATTTAAAAATATATTATGCTTAATTTTGCATGTTTTATTGCTTATGTACCTAATCACATGATTTATTGCATGCATGGTTTCCTGTAAAAATATTTTACTTGAACTCATGTGCCTGATTGCATGTTTTTCTAAATTTGCTTATTCATACCATATCATCATGAAGGGGATATCATGAAGAGGTAATTATGATCCTGGATAGCAAACATAGTCACTTGCATTACATTTTAGGTGACTGATCTAGCAAACCTCCTTGATGACTCAAAATTCCTTCCTCATCCTCTTGATCTTTTGGAATTTGGAAGGGAGTTGAGGTATTGATGACATAGTTCTTAAAAACAATTACTAGCCATAGCTCATCTATACATCAATGCCTCAACCTTGATTTTTAGATTTAAAAATTTCTAAAGGGTTGCACACAATGCTTGCTTGATCATGTGCTTGTTAGCATCAATTTCCTACTATATAACCAAGTGCTAATTCACTTGCTTACTGCTTGCTACTTGCTTGTTTCTTGCATACAAAGTCAAGAGATTTATTCTAACTCATGATGATCCTAGTTAGGAAAAATTGCATTATATATTGCATTTTAGCTAGGTAGCTAAGGTAGCAAATATCTTTAAATACTCTTTATGAGTGCACATCTCATCACTTCTTCAACATACCTACTATATTTTTTGTATCATCTTTTATGCAACTTTCTAGCAGTCTATGATGATTTTGATACTACAAAGTAAATTTATATATGGAATATAAAATGGTAGTCTGAGCTAACAATTTTCTCCTTGAGCAAATTTCTCTTTATCTCTCCTATCATACAACATCTTTTATCAAAACATTCTCATATATCATATGATTCATTTCTACACCCACGAAAAGCAAATTATAGAATCATTCAATGAATGGCAAGTGTTTATAAATCCTAAAGCATCCAAAAACATGGGGTAATCAAATGTTTTTCCTCTATGTAGGGATCAATCAAGAATTTAAAAATCCATCAATATCTCTAAATATTCGATCAATTTGAATCATCCTTATACCTATAAATGAGGTAGGATAATAATTTGACGCTTGAAAAGTGTTTAACATACCTACACACCCAAAAAGTGAGGAATGGTTCTATCAAACCTTCTTCTTTGATATATGGTCCTATCAAAAATTTTAAGTAATAAATATAATATCATTTTTTTTGAAGCCACCTTTATACCTAAAATAGATGAATGTAAGGATTACCCAATACCTAGAAAGTGTTCAACACACCTAACGATATTGGATAATTGGGCTAGATATCCTACCTTGGTATAAGCATCTATCACAATTATCATAAAACCTTCTTCTCTACTAAACCAGGGAAATATGATGAAACGTAATCATTGAAAACCCTATATCATAAATTCTTGATTGCAAAAGCACTAGATAAAACTTGTTCTAAATATTTATAATTATTGATAATTTCATACATGATGGATTGATTGCATAGTTTACATAATTGCATATTTCTTGTATGATTTCTTGTTTTATGCATTTAGAATCAGGGGACTTCACAATGATGTAATGATGAAAACTAGTTAGGATTAGCTCATATGCATTGCACTTGTACAGTCATTGATGCTAGTGGGTCCCCACCCTTAGGACTTCAACTTAATTTGTATTCATAACATTATTTGTTTACTAGGATGCAATGATTACCTCTATATTAGGAATCGTGTGCTACCAGAGTTTACTTCTTAATTGAGTTCTTGTGATGCATATCTATCCCTAATATTTTATAGGCTAGGGGAAGATAAGACTTATTTTTTTATTAATACATTTCATACACAAGTGTGTGACGTCAAAATTCTTAACAAGGAATAAATATCATATCTTCCTTCCCCCAAAAGGTATAAGTTATTCATTGTATACATTATTTCCTGTTTAACAATTAACATGCTTTTACATAACTATTACTATCACGACTACATGCTTGCTTAGTTGCATGATTGCTTGATGCTTTTAGATTAAATGAATTTTATGATAATGTGATGATGACAACTATTTAGGATAGCATATACTTGCATTGCATTTACACTAGGTCTCTGATGTGAGTAGATCCCTACCCTTAGCATCATAGGTATGCTATGTGTTCAAACAATTTTATTGAGCATGATTTGTTTGCTTGCACATTTGCATGATAGAGTAACACACATCAATTTACTCCATTGTATTTTTTCTCTAATACAACTTTGACAAGACTACCCTAACACTTATACATATCATAAAGCTTAAAAAAAATAGGATGTTATTTGTCAAATCATTTTTGAAGACAAAATCATGGTTTAAATCACTCCTATTCTACCTGATTTCCTCAAGCACTCTTTTTGTGATAATAACATGTTTATCAAACCAATGCAACCTTATTATACTTACAAAAAGAGTTCCATGAGAGGAAATTTTATAGAAAGCCATCAAGATGTGATAAAGAACCCAAAATATGCATATAGTTATGTTCCTTGGGTCTTGAATGCTAGTGATAATTTCTTGAAATGCATATTGTCTTCTATATTTTCATATTTGCATTGCAGATCATCTCATGTATGCATTAACATTTATATATTAACAAGTGAGAACTAAACTATTTTTAACCATTGACTAGCATATGATCAACATATGTCTACCATTGGTTAAAAGCAATCCATAGTTCTCAAAACCAATAAAATTGCAAGCTTCCATTTTCACAAATATCCCTTAAAATATTAGTCAATCCAATTGTTCTAAAAACTATCACCATCTTGCCAAATGATGTCTACCTCTGTAAGTCATAGGAAAGGATGGCTTCCATTTTTTAACCCTCAAATATCTTAACTCCTTCACTTGAGCCCTCTTATTAGAACTGGCCAAGTGATGAAACAATTATACTTGATTCTCTCACAAGTCCTAATGATAGGCTCAAGCAAAACCTTATACAAATTTATCTCATTTTGCTTTGTTAAAATACAAGTGGATGGACAAGGAATCCTATTTTCTCACAACCTAAATAATCAACCTTATAAATGTGCTAGATGGTAAATATCCTATAATATAAATATCACTAATGGAAAGGTCTACTATAAAGCTATTACTCATAAACATTATCTAAAAAAAAAATACAGACATAGATTGCCCAACACAACAATATGGGTATAGATTATCCTTAACATTGTATCATATGGATGATGATTGTCCAAAGCAAGAGTACCATAACATTGTATATATGGACATTAAGTATCCCTAGCATTATATCATATGGGCATTGATTGTTTGAATAAAGAGTACCATAACATTGTATATATGGAAATTTATTATCCCCAACATTGTATATATGGACATTGGCTATCCCCAACATTGTATTATATATGGACATTGACTATCCCTAGCATTGTATTATATGGACATAGAATATCTGAAGCATCAAAAGGCATTAACTACCTAAAAATAATAGCTCATATAAGTGTTTGTATGTTAATCAAGCTAGAATATCCATCACTGCTGTGTGAACAAAGGTGGACATAAATTTTCCAATGACATGGACTATCTAAAAATACAATCACTCATAGTCACCTAAACACTTGTCCATTAATCAAGTTGACAAGTCACCACTTAGGGGCTAACAATACAACATATAAAATAAACATCAATTTGTTAAGAACTTTTAAATAAGTCCTACAAACTGAAACTCTTTAAAGAGCACATTGTTGCACCTTTTAAGTACCTTTCTTAAAAGGGGGGTAATAACGTTAAATAGAATCAGATGCATGCAGTAACCTTGTTTTTTGTAAACTAAAATAACTTTGTGAAAAATGCTTCTCCTATGCCCAACCTCAAGAAAACCATACCAAGGGTATTCATATATATCTCCCAATATGATACAAACCTCAAATCATGAAACCAAATCATTTCTAAATTTTAATCAATTTATTCCAAACCTCGATTTTTGACACCAACATGACAAATAAAAAAAATCAAATCACACTTAACATTGTGCATATCTTCCAAATAAACTTCAGACCTTTTTATTGACTTACATTCACCTAATCACACCCATATTTCACATTATTGCTTCAAAAAAAATTATTTTGAAATTATGACCAATTCTTATTAACCTTTTGACACTTAGAATTTTCAAATCAAATCAATTTGTCAAAAAATATAAATCAACCCTAAAATTAAATTTGTACTCACATATATGCCTATCATATCTATCACAAAACATCTATGTCACACTATAATTACCATTTGCTTAATAATCAAATTAATGCAACTTTTTATATCAAATCAAATAAACACACATGTTAACACATTATTGAATAAATAAATAATCAATATATAAAAATCATCAATCATACATTAGTCTGGTGTATCACAATCAATTAAAATGATACACTTAGATCCAATTAAGCTAACATGGACACTTAAGTCAAAATTGGTGCCATACACCACATGTTTACAAAAATATCAACATCCTAACAACTTAGTCTTATTATTTGATTCCCCTTAGTTGATCAAGAAGGGAATGACATAGACTACTAAAAAGACCTCATCACTGACCTCATCCTAGAACATGATTGAGATCAAGAACTCATAGGAGATAGGTGCATTTGATCTATAGGAATGACATCATAGCATAATTTCCTATAATAGCTGCTCCTCTCCATATTTGTTGTGTACTAGGCCTACTATTTAGTTTACCATTATTTGAACAACCATGTTACTACTCTTAGTCCCTATTTTTGTGGCCCCCACCATGGTTTCATCCCTCTCCATCCTAATTTGATTTATATTTATCTTCATATAGTTCCTCTCTAACCCAATCAGATCTCTCTATATCTGGGCATGATCCCTATATGAAATAGTTATCCTGCTTAGCCAACGACTGGTCTAGTTGTGACTAAAGAAGCTCTAGATTCCTTTCTATAGCATCCCTCTCCTATTGGGGTACCTCTTGTATCTTGCTTATCTTATCCTTACTCCTTGCCTTAGTTCTTAGGGGAGGAATAATCAAAGCTCTCTTAGGCATCGATCCATCTCTAGGCCTTTGCATCAACCTATCCCATGCTACTCGAAGGTGATGATGTCCCATTATCTTGGTTATGACTCCTATCTAATGCTATCACATAACTAGGGTAACTCATTCCAAAAAAATATGCTTGTACCACTAGAAATAGTCAGGCATAATCCCAACATCATCTACCTTAGGATCAATAATAGGACCATTTGCATCCTCCTCCATGTTAGAAATAGATTATATTACATCATTTGGGTCATGTAAATGTACCTTTCTTGGTACATACTTAGGAAATTAGATTACTTTAGGGGGAATTTATCTAGTTATTTCATGCAATGTAATAAATGCACAATTATCAATGTGCAAGTTGTATATGTGCAAGGTGTCCCTTGTACAACTAGGTAGAGTGTTGCCTAAGGAACCTATATTCCTATATAAAGGGCCATAGGTAGTAGTATGTGTAGACACCCAAAAGTCACACATTGCTATTTCTACATATCCATAGGTGATTCCAGACATCCCTAGGCTATTGTAGGCTATCATAGTCATGCGTAGTTAGGTGTAGTCATGCGTAGTAATGCGTAGATTGCCATAGTTTGCCATAGCAATATGTAGACTTCCATATACCACTCCATCGGCTTTCAGGTCCTAAACCCTCATAAGCCTTCAAAATCACATCCCATGCATTGGGATATCCTTCGACAGCCTATTTGCACTCAATTGAGGCCCCCACGGGGTATTAGTTGACCAAAACAATTAACAAGTCAATACCTAAAATCTAATTTAATGTTGACTTCACTTAAGTCACCTTTTTAGGGAAAAATTGATTAAAAGAACCCTTAATCTTGATTAACACTAATTACATCCTCCCACATGTGTGAAATTAGGGTTTGTTAGGATATTTCTTTAATCATGTCCTAAATTGACTTAAAGACCTCCTAATCAAGATTAGCCCTAATCCATCCTCACACATGTGTGAGGATGAGATATTTCTCATAAGGAATGTGATGTTGCCACATTGCATTTCCTAACCTAACCCTAGTCAGAATCAAACCTAGGTTTAGTCTATCTAACCCCCCCTGCACCTTGCCATTTCCTATAAATAGTGGGTCCTAAACCCCTAATTACATCTCTCTCCCAAATTCAACAAAGCACAAAAACTCTACAGAAATGGAAAGTGAACATTGAACAGTCAGTTCTCGATGCACACAGTCAGATTTCAATAGCATACAGAGGCACCCAAGCTGCCTAGGAATCGATCCACCGAAGGATTTTGCAAAAGAGGCCTCACAGCTCAGATCACCCCTTGCCCCATGAATCCGGCCTCAGTTCACCCCCGGGTGGCGAATTGGGTCTACAGGCCCCAAATCACCCCAGATTTGGGAGGTAAGCTCTGTTTCACCATATTATCACCTTCTGCATATTTTATTTCAGTTTTTATCATGTTTTTATAGTCATTTCATCTTCCTAAATATGGGGCCTGACTAAGGCAAGCCCCCCATCACACTAACCCCATTTTGTAGGTTCTTCATAGGTTATTTAGAAAATCTGAAGAGGAAGAACAACATCAAACAAACAACAACCCGACGGTGGCCCACATACAAAGAAGCCCACCTACATTGAGGGACGATTGAAGAAGACATCAAATTGATTGTAACATTATTAGGAAAAGAAATGGATAAAGGGCATCATGTCCCTCTTGTAACACGTATCTCTTAATATCAATGGAATTACAATTTCTTTGTTTAATGCATCATTGTGTTTTGTGTTAAATTATCAAATGTCATTTTCTACCCATTTCATTCTGGCACGCCCGGTGGGACCCCCACAATGGACAATGCTAGGTTAACTATTTCAAGTGAATCTAACTTTGTTCTCTATTTTCTATGTTTTTAGGTACTGTATCTATTTTTCACAGAGATCTCCAAAGCCCTAGGAACCACCCTAGGCCATCAGATTTCAGATTTGGAGCTTCTAAACTGGATTCACCCCCGCCCCATGAACTAGTCACCAATTCACCCCTCGGGTGGTGATCTGCATCTAAGAGCCCCAAAACCTCAAAATATTGACTTCTCAGACCTCCCTGCAACCTCCAGAGGCCTTCTGAACTATCAGATATCAGATCTGAGCCTTCAAAACTGAATTCACCCCCTGGGTGGTGATTTGAGCATAGAAGCCTCAAAAACCCCCAAATCCATAGGGGTGACTCTTTCAAGGGCCAAGAAAACCCCCCATAGCATCAGAATGTAGGTATGCCTCATTTTACACCTCTGTTCTATAATATTTTGAAAGCACAAAGCATGCACTAGTCAAATAACAATTTCTAGGTGTAGATTTGCTTTCATTTCAAGTTCGTAGGATTATTAAATTTCTCTGAAGTTTCAAGACCTGCAACTTTCCAACAAGTTCTTAAAATTTATTTTCAAATAAATTTACATTTCCTTTAGTTGTTTGCATGTAGTACAAGCCTACCTTATTTCCCCCTTTGTTTATAGCATCTATCACTAAAAGAAGTGTACATTCTAATGGTTAAACTTAGGGTTTCCTAATCCCCTTCTTCTATGTCATCTAATTTCTGAAGCATATTGTAATCTATAGCTTAAATCAGGGTTTCCTAATCCCCTTTTACTTCACACACTTGGATTGCATGTTTCCATGTTTTGCAAAGTAGATTAATTTGCTTTATAAAGGCATTTAGGACTAGACCATTTCTTTGCAAAGAATACAAGTTATCTAATCATTTGCTTTCGAAAAGGCATTAGGATTAGTTTTCTTTTGAAAAGGCAACTAGTTAGTTTCTTACCTTGCATACACCGTTAGAAAAACACAAACCCACACACACTCACATGGTATTTAAACAAGTGGTGAGATTGGACTTCATCCCCAATCCATCACTCGAGACTGGTGTGGATCGAGTTTCACTCTCCATCAGCTCACCCCCTAGACACCTAGCAGCCCCACAGGAGCGGTTTTCTAGATTTCATCACCAGAAAATCCCCCACTTTTGTGATTGGGCCCTGGATTTCATCACCAGTGGTTACCTATGGAGTGGGATAGGATTAGACGCCTTCATCCACAAGGCTCATATAATTAGTGGACACGGTAACTGTCATTCTTGACCAAGCCCATCGAGGGTGAAGCGAAAGCATGGGGTATGCCAACCATGCCTAGCACGTCATAGATAGTGCCACCTCTTCTCATGAGAGGATATAGTGAACTCACTTCAGCATAGTGGGTTCCCCCCCTTTAGGATATCATTTTACTGTACCTTCCATATAGGTCACCATTTGCACATTGTGATACCATTCTATTATGTGCATATTTGGGTGTTGCAGGAGGTTTGATATTGATGACATTCCTGATTTTCTAGAGTATCCACTCCATTACCCTTGATTCTACATAGGGAGTATCAACATTACAACACACAAAATGAACAAAACACTTTTACTTTTTCAGCATTTAGAATTGATTCCGGTCTACCATTGTTTGCATGATCACGGACCGGTCTCAACACATTACACTATATATTGTTTTGCTACACACAACATGTCACTTACTTTACACTCACATTAGACATAGTTGAGTCTACATCACATAGGGTTTATTCCTAAAAACCCCTTTTACACATGCTACTATGCCTATGGTCACCCGTAGTAGAGCGCATGAGCAAGCACGCTCTATGGAGGAATGGCCTCCCCCTTCCTCTAGTCAGTCCACTCTTACTCCTTCGATCATGAAGGGGAAGACCATAGACACATCTGATTCATGCATAGAATCTGATGTACAACTCACACACATGATGCCTCATGATGAGATGTCAACCTTGAGTGAAGCCCTTGCTACTTCACTCATAGAGGATTACCCACTCCTTTCAGCCCCATCCTCACCTAATCCATCGACCACATTCTATGACCATGTAATCTACATAGCACCAGGACAACCTCCTCCATTATTTACCATAGACGAGGAGGTCATGCCTACTTCACCCACATTTGCACATCCTTTCTTCCAAAATCTATCTCAATCCCTTTTTGAGAATGATTCATCCCTCCTAAACCATACCCATCCTGAGGTCGCATCATTCACCCCTACCATAGGAATGGTGTCTGACCCATCCTCCTCCACTGTAGGAAGCCAGAAGCCATCCTTCCAAACTGCACAATAGATCCCTTCCCAGTAGGAACCACAAGCATTCCCTCAAACCTCACACCCATACTCTTCACAAGAGTACCAACCATCATCTTCCCAAGAGCCATTCTTCACCATATCTGAAGGCATCTACCAACCACCCCTTCAGGAGAAAGATGTGCAAACCCAAGAGGGAGTGTACACATACACTTTCCCCTCAACCCAAGCTCCTACCTCGGTAGCTTATCCCACCTTTTTAATAGCTTTTCCACCAATCTCCTAGGTATCCGGACTGTATGATACCCAACCTTTGGAGCCACCTTTGCCTACGATGACCATTAGGATACCACCACCTCCTCCTTTTTAGGCTCCCACTACCAATATCCATCCTACCTATGGACCGAGACCGACAGCTTACCCACCCACTCAGCCAAGCTATTCTACATAGTTTAGCTTCCCTACCTCTTACCCTCCAGGGTAGAGATAGATCCCATCCTTTGATACCTCATCTCGACCACCCCTAGTACCAGTAGTTCTGACACCTACACTACCACCAACTGCACCTAGCTTCTTTATACCTCCTCCAACTTGGTCATCACCACCTATGGCCCAACCATTACAATAGGCTCCAACCCAACAAGTACCCATGCCACAACCACATGTTTCCTAATCACAATACTATTATCCTCAATAGACACCTACCCCACAACCTAGTGTACCAGTGGACATGATAACACATGTCACCCAATACCTACCTTATCATGATCAGGCACAACAATATTCCCCACAATATTGTGAAGAACAACAATACCAATATCCACCACATCCATAGGGTCAACCTACCATAGCTCAATCCCCTACGCCTATGACACCCAAACTTCAACTCTTACGAGATGAAGTCAAAATGTTGAACCTACGCACCTCTAGCTATGGGCCACAAAAGCCTTGTTATGATGAACTATGCAATGAGCTAGTTCACCCATCAGTTCCCATTCCTCCCTATCCCTATCACTTTGAAATACCAAAATTTGACAAGTATAGAGGTAAGGAAGACCCTAGAGAGCATGTGAGCAATTACCGCTCCTCCTGCTACCAACTTCATAGTAGTAACCCTCTTATGTTGCGTACCTTCTCCCTATCCCTCACTAGGCCAACACTGGATTGGTACAACATGCTCCCATGCCATAGCCTGTATACCTTTGAGCAGCTAGCCAACTCCTTCCTAGAGCACTTTTCCATCAACATCAAGAAGAAGACCACATTCTCTGATGTCTACGCCTTACGATAGGTGGATGATGAACCCATTACTGAGTTCATTTCCATATGGAGAGCGATTATCCATGACCTCACCCATAGCCTCCCCACTTTAGAGCTTGTGACACTCTTTTCCAAGAGTTGCCACAAACACATTTCCACATCCCTCCAACTTCACCAAAGTCATACTTTTGAAGATGCCATCTCACAAGCAAAAGTGATCGAAGACATTAAGGTTCAGTCTGGGAAGATTAAGTTGAGAGCCAAATCCAACTATAACTCCAACTTTTGCTTCAATAGACCCACACCAAATCAACCTTACCCATGGCCACCACAAGCCAACCAAGTCATAACTGCTACCCTAGCACTAGCACCGACTCCTCCACCCTATACACCATAGCCACAAGCATTCCAAGCTAATGCTCCTGCCCCACCTCGACCATAGCAATACCGAGGCATGCACCCATAGGGTCCACCGTGCAACTTCACACCCTTATCCAAACCATTACCAACCCTATTCCATAGATTGTATGAGGGCAACCATCTCGTTCTACCTGAGATCCACCCATTGGATCCAAATTCACCCAAGCCTCATGACTATAATGAGTAGCTCTTCTATCCTTTCCATAGGCAGCATGGCCATAATATCGATTCATGTCACTCCTTCCATGGGCAAGTTCAAGACCTAATCGATAGGGGTACTATTCAGGTAGCAAACCCTCTAGCCCCACAAAATCAAAACCTAGGGATTTTCCAAAACCCCCTACCAGATCACAGAGGACCCAATCCTCCTAGACCTCTAAACAATCCCTTGGCTCCACCTCACCAAGTGAACAATGTACAACGTGATCCTCCATCACGTGGCGTAGTAGGTATGATCAACCTTACTACGAGGAACCAACGATACCCATCTCGCTAGACAACACCTATCATTTCCCCACTAGCTCAGTTCACATCACCACAAGTACCACAAATGCCTAATACCGTACCACCACCACCTCAAAATGTGATTACCATCCATGGTAGCCTAACCCATCAATTACGTAATGCCCCCACATGGCTATCCATATTTGATCTCCTACAACAATCTCAACCCCATCATGAGGCATTGAATGACATCCTACATTCCATTGACTTAGAGACACATGACACCAATGCCTTTGTCAATTTTATTGGAAATATCCCATGCTACCTCCAGCCCTCAATCAGTTTCCATGACCATGAGATAACGGAACTCGTAGGAGAAGGAGCAGACCCCCCTCTCCACATACAAGCCAATATCAATGATATCACCTACAAGTGGGTACTCATTGATACGGGCTCATCCATTAGTATCATATCCACAATAGCTCTACATCACCTACACATCCCTCAAGCCCATTTTGCCATACCTTCCCTTGACCTACATGCTTTCGATGGCTCCATGAGACCTACCGTAGGATCCATAGTCTTACCAATCCATGTAGGCATCCGTACCATTCCCATCCTCTTTCATATCATCCAAGGAGAAATGCAATACAATATTCTCCTCGGTCACCCTTGGATTAGAGATATGTAGTGTGTCCCATCCACACTACACCATTGCCTTAAGTACATCCACAATGGACTAGTTCACTATGTCCCAGCCGATGGAGACCCATTTAAGTTTTGCAATGTGGTAGACCTTCCACCTGCACCATCATTCTCATCATCCCAACTATTCCCTGTATCTTCTCACCAGTCAGTAGGAGCATCGATATCCTCCTCAACCTCCACCTCAACATCCCAGTGTTCATCAAGAGCACAAACCTCGATGTCTGCACCATTAGCACCATATTTTAAGGGACCCAAAACCTCTACCATGCCTTTTTCACCACCATCCTTATGGCCTCCACAATCATCCCAACCTCTACCATTCCAATTTCCACCCATGGTACCCCAACCATCATCATCATCCATTACACAACCTATTACCATACCTTCCCCACCTTTGCATACGGGAGCCCCTATCCTTCCTACACCGCAAACACCTCCTCTTCCCTTTCGACCAAAACCTAAGACATTCACATCTCCACGTATCCCAACACCTATGTCGATGTCATCCCCTATACAGAACAAACAACCTACTCAAGACACAACAACCAAACATCATGAACCAGAACAACCAACATCAAATTTAGAGGAACAACTCCCACACCCTTCAACCATGACCATCAAGGAATCTCAACTTTCTCCTTCCTCAACTGATTTTGATACCCCACCTCAGTCACCAGAGCATACCACACCATGCATATCCATCTTCATGACAAATTTAGGCCTAGGAGACTATAATGTACGTGACGCTCATGTATGTGACCCTCCGATCCAATCCACCCATGATTTTGGTCACCCTTCAACTTTGGTCCTTACCATTGGAACCATCATACAGTTAGGAAGTCCCAAAAACCACACCAACTTTGTGTATGCAGGAGTCGACTCTTTGATCCCTCCACCAACTGCTCCAATACCACAATCTAGCTCTGGTGATGCAATTACACATCTAGCCAACCCTCAATTTGCCTTGTGCTACTTACAACATTTTCATTGGCATGGGTTCAGGCTAGGTCATTATGAGCAAGGGCTACGTACACCCATAAATCTGCATGTTCAATCACCTACCGACAAAACTAGCCTAGGTTATCGCCCAACCACCATCTATACATTAGAATATGAGATCCAAGATTTATCCCTACATCCTCCTCCATGCCCAATGCACACCTTGGAAGAATATATCGATATGGATATATTAGAAGACATGCCTTCACCCACTTCAACCATCATAGTCCCCTATGACTTCTTCCAAGAATCTCCTACAATTGATACCTCTTTATTCTGTGATGTTGAGAGATTGGCAGAACACTTTGCTACCTTATCCCTAGCTACCCCACCAATAGAGCCTGATCCAATCCCACCTGATCCACCACCGACATGGATAGTCATGTTCCCACCTATACATAGGCAACTCTAGAGAGCAGCCTCTCATCCGCGTTCACCGCCAATTGTCCTACGATCTCCCTTGAGCCTCTTAAGATGTGCACAAATCATTGAACCTCCCTCACCAGAGTCTTCCCCACCTACTTCACCTACATCATCGATCAACATGGTTGAAGTAGATTTACGCTCTCCCCTCCACTATAGCCACCAACTAATTCGAGATGATACCCCAAACCCAAACTTTATCGATCTCGCACATATCTCACACATACCAGTACCTAGAGACTTCCTTCTTTCTCCTCACATCTTGTGGGTGGCAAATGCCCCTTCCTCATCCACATCATCCCAAACCCCTCAGGTCCATCACATGGGCATTTACATAGATGATGAATATGAGTTCAACGAGGCCATTGATGACTTCAACCTCATTCCTATCCCCAAACAATTGTGTGATAGATCTCGCATGCTCATCGAGGACACGATCGATGTCGACATCGATGATGATCCAAAAAATCCACACATCCTCAAATTAGCCGCTAGCCTCTCACCCGAGGAGTGCATCACCTTCATGAACTTCCTATGCAAGTATATAAAAGTTTTTGCATGGTCATACAAAGACATGTTGGGACTCGACCCTGTTGTGGTGGTTCATAATCTTATACTAGATCCCAATGCCAAACCAGTAAGACAAAAGCTATGATGCATGCATCCAACTATCACATTGATAGTGAAATCTGAGCTCCAAAAGCTCCTAGACGTTGATTTCATAGTACCCATCGACTATCCCGAGTGGGTATCCAGCATGGTCCCTATACCCAAGCCATCCGATGACGTTCATGTTTGCACAAATTTTTATGACCTAAACAAAGCTTGTCCCAAAGACAACTTCCCTCTACCCAACATTGACTCCCTCATTGACTCCATCGTGGGTCATGAAATGATTTCCCTCATGGATGGATTTTCAGGATATAATCAAATCAGAATCAACCCAATCGATCAACACAAAACTTCCTTCACAACACCTTGGGGGACCTTTTGCTACAAGGTCATGCCCTTTGGCCTTAAAAATGCTGGGGCAACCTATCAACGAGCCATGACCTACATATTTCATGATTTAATGCACAAAAATATTGAGGACTATGTGGATGATCTTATCACTAAGTCCAAGAAATATGTCGACCATCTCGAAGATCTCCATCAGATTTTTGATCGATTGTTAGAACACAACGTGCGCCTCAACCCTAAGAAGTGCGTGTTTGGTGTTACATCAGGAAAAATACTAGGGTTCATTGTCTCCCAATGAGGCATTGAGGTAGATCCTAGTAAGGTGAAAGCCATCATCGAGATGCCTCCTCCTACCACACTAAAGCAATTGCGTAGCCTCCAGGGCAAGATTACTTCTATCCATAGATTTATAGCACAATTATCAGACAAATGCCAACCATTCAACCATCTCCTCCAAAAAGGAGTAAACTTCAAATGGGATGATAACTGTCAAGCAGCATTCGATGCTATCAAAACTTACCTTACATCACCATCGGTCAT
This sequence comes from Wollemia nobilis, assembly GCA_028583015.1. NCBI lineage: Eukaryota > Viridiplantae > Streptophyta > Pinopsida > Araucariales > Araucariaceae > Wollemia > Wollemia nobilis. The sequence goes on from JAQPPZ010016473.1 coordinate 19,186,363, forward strand.
GTCACCACCGCACCCACAATTACCACTGACTCTATACATTTCAGCTATAGAACTGGCGCTAGGTACACTCCTAGCTCAAAAGAATGCTCTCGACAAAGAGCAAGCTATCTACTACATCAGTCGTACACTAGTTAGTTACGAAATGAGATACGGATACATGGAAAAGCTATGCCTAGCAGTAGTATTCGCTACTCAGAAGTTAAGACACTACATGTTAAACCACACAACTTTTGTCATCACCCGAGATAATCCCCTTCGGTATATGATGAACAAAAGTTATCACAATTCATGCATAACCAAATGGATCATGCTCCTAACTAAATTTGACCTAGAATTCGTATCTCAAAAATCCATCAAAGGGCAAGTCATCACCGACCAACTGGCTGAAGCCCCTCTAACTGACAATCAACCCCTACTCATTCAACTCCCCGACGATTCCATCTTCCACATAACCGAAGAGGAAGAATATGTCAAACCCAAATTCATGGCTGATCTCACCATGTTCTTCGATGGTTCCAGGTGTCTCCATGTTGGGGGTGTAGGCATTGTCTTCTTTACACCAGAAGGAGAACCACTCCCATTTTCATTCAAACTCGATTTCCCTTGTACCAACAACAATGTAGAATATGAAGCCCTAATCCTAGGACTAAAACAAGCACACTCCATGCACATCAAATGCCTCCACATCATAGGTGATTCACTCTTGATAGTAAATCAAGTGCAGGAACTCTGGCTATGCAACTGCCCAGTCCTCCAGTAGTACAAGAAAATCGCCCAACAACTCTTATCCCAATTTGAGTGGTATGACCTCGAAGCCGCTCCATGATCATCAAACCATTTTGTAGACACTATGGCCTCCTTAGGGTCCCTCATTCCACAAAATCCAACATCCGACACAACATCTGTATCCATTCATACACTTACGCAATCTGCTATATCACCCACACCTCCCACAGATGATGGTGGTGTGTATGTGGTAAACACCGAACCTCACGACCCATGGTTCTCACAGATCAAAGAGTACATCAAACTAGGTTTCCTACCATGTGATTTTCCCCATGCCCAATGCCAAACCTTTAAACAAAGAGTGATCCACTACACCTTGCTGGGGGACATCCTTTACCATCGTAGCTATGATGACATACTCTTGCATTGCCTAGAACCGCAAGAATCATAATGGGTTGTACAAGAAACCCATGATGGTACTTGTGGTGGCCATTTTAGTGGCATGGTGATCACCAAACGCATCCTCCGTATGGGCTACTACTGGCCCAAAATGGAGCAAGACTGCTGTGAGTATGTCAAACATTGCATCAAATGCCAACAACATGCCAACCTAACACATTTACCATCCCAAGCACTTCAACCTATCCAGTCCATGTGGCATTTTTCCCAATGGGGCCTAGATCTAATTGGACAAATTACACCTGCCTCCTCTAGCAATCACAAATTTATCATCACAACAATAGAATATTTTACCAAGTGGGTCGAAGCCATCCCACTGGTTCAAACTACAGGAGCCAAAATTGCAGCATTCATCACAGAGCATATCATATGCCGCTTTGGAATTCCCTCCCAAATCATTTTTGATAATGGGAAATCCTTTAAAAACAAGACTATCCGAGCCCTGTGTGACAGATTTCACATACACCATAGCTTTTCTACCCCATATTACCCTCAAGGTAATGGCCAGGCAGAAGCCATGAACAAAACCATCTGCTCCATTCTCCATAAAACTATAGCAGAGTCTCACCGAGACTGGCATAATCAAATACCCCTAGCATTGTGGGCATATCATACCAGCATTCGTACCCCTACTGGGGCAACACCTTTTTCACTTGTATATGGGGTAGAAGCTATCATGCCCCTTGAGCTTGAGATACCTTCCTTAAGGATATCTATGAAGGATTTCATTGATGATGACACTGCTCGCCAAGCTCGTCTAGATCAATTAACACTCCTCGATGAACGTCGCATCCATGCCATCGAGCACACATGAGTCTATCAAGATCACCTTCACCATACCTACAATAGTAAGGTGCATCAACACGAGTTCAAAATTGGTGACCTAGTTCTCAAAGAGAACCAACAAATCACAAGTCAACCTCGCCAACAACATGATAAATTCACCCCAAACTGGTTGGGCCCATTCATTATCACACACAAATATGGCTCAGGAGCATATCATCTAGCCAATATTGAAGGCCTTAATGACCCTAAACCCATCAACATCTTACACCTTCATGCATTCAATGCATGATGCACAAGCACATTCACCATCATGAGTGCCACACAGTACTAGTAATAAATCACTAAGCACATCACTGTGTAGATCTGTTACTTTACTTTATTATTTCACTATACATGTATTTTCATCTTTATGTCATTTTTATGCTATAGGTATTTGTTTTTCCTTTTGTAGGATCCACATCATCAGTAGGAGAGTACTACAACATCCTCACTCACCACCATGCAGGACCATCCACAGCCACAACATATACCCATCACACCGGCTGATCTAGCTCGACCACCAGCCGCCCTTCATACCAGGTGCTCTCCACATTCATCCCATTTAGGCCATCATACCTCACCTCGACACCATTCCCCTCACCAATGAGGTCCATCCTATTCACCACGCTCTGGAGACAGCCAGGTCACCTTATCCTCTTTTGATGAAAAAGAGGAATCCACCCAACCCCAAGAACAAGGGTCACCCTCCCATCCATCCGATGATCTCAGACATCGCTATTCACCAAAAAATCATCCCCTTCACCCCCTAGGAGATTATCATCCTCCTAATAGAGGATACACCCATCATCCGGCTCATCCATCATGCCTACCCACCCCACTGCCCAATGGTGAGTCCACCTACTCCCAAGCTTTGCAAGCCCACGCGGCCCAAGCTGCTCAAGCTGGTCATGCAAACATGCCCCCTTCCCATTCATGCCACCGCTTAGAGCCATCACCTATGCCACTGGTCCTCAAGATGCCACCTTCCCCCTATGAGGCTTGTCTTTTCGACAAGCTCTCCAATCCTCGAGACCTTTTCATTCTTCCCCATCATCATCGAGACCTCATCCACTATCCCATGCCTATCAGGCCACACCACTCACATCAAGGTCTTGATCACCACCTTCACCAACACTATCACCACAACATCATGAGATACAACATCTCTTCTCCCACGTAGAGGCTCTAGAGCTGCAGATGAGCCACTATCATTGCCATGTTCACCCATGATAGTCTCCCATGACCCATCCATCCTCACCACCACATAGATCCCTCCTTCGAACCTAGACTCGACCCATGCCGGATCCTAGACCCATGCCTCCATTATCGGATCACCCTTCACCTAGGCCCCGCTCACCTCCAGTGGACCCATACATTTATCCTATGCCTATTCCACACATACTGCTATCCAAAATGTTTTACCATCTCATGCATCAGGGCCTCATTGACCTACCCGAGATTCGGCCCATTGATCCCTCACACCCCAAACCATGCAACTACAATGAGAATCAATTTTGTATTTACCATCACCAACCAGGTCATGATATTGAAGAGTGCAGATCATTTGAAACCCTGGTGCACAACATGTTGCATGATGAGCGTACCCCATCACCAGAGTGTTCCCTCCCATTTAGCCAACTTGTCAGTCCTCCACATCGCATCACTCCTAGGACCTTGCCACCTCATAGCACCCTGACAGTGCCATCCCATTACATCCATAACATTTCCAACTATAGTAGCAACCGCAATCCTAGCCGCATCATCACTTCACCATCCCACTCCCAACCGGACCCACGCCATTTCGCCCGATAGTAGTCTCAAATTACTTCCCTTCTTCTATCTTATTTCTTCTACTTCTTACCTACATTGACTCATTTCTTCTCTCCTATCTTCGTTGGCTTTTGGTAATCCCCTTATCTTGTTGGTTACCAAAGTCTATTTCTTCTCACTTCTTCCATCTGTACATTCCACTCTCACATCTTCCTTCTCTTGGCGACTATTACATACATCTGTACAACTCACAGCTTATACATCTACTACACACACACCCCACACGTTGGGGCAACCATGATCATAGCATCATGCTTTTTGTCATCATTACACACTTTACTCATCTGTAAATAGGTTCTTCTAAAATTCTCCTTCTACACAACGTAACTTTCCTCTTGTAGATATTGCATTCCCCCACTTGCATCATTTACATTTACATCCATTGCACATATTCATATGCTTTATATTTAGAATTTTAATTCATGTTTGTACATTCTCCCCCAAAATGTGCCTCAGTAGGAGTAATAAATGCACTTGTTAGCATCACCACCTGGATGTCCATTCCCCCTTTTCAGGATCAGGGTATACATAGGTGTCGTGTTTGATTTTGACCACTCTGTAGTTTAGGCAATCAAGTGTCACCCTTACCTAACGAGTTCTTGTACATTCTTCTTATGGTCCTTTAGGCTGGTTCAACTTCTCTCATGGACCACTCACAACAGGTTACACATTAAAAATTTTGAGCCTAGGAAAGAGGACATCTTGAGTAGATATCGCCATCTAGCGAACGGTATCCCCTGCTCATCCTATCACTTGCATGGTCAACATACGACCTGGGGATAAACAAAGGGATCAAGCATAAGCAAAAATAAATGATTGGGTAGAAAATAAACTTCATCGCCCATACAAAAAGAGCACCACGAGAATACAAAAAAAGAAAAAGAAAAATAAAAAGAAAAGAGCACTACCACACAAATAGGTCAACACTAGATGAGGGGCAGAAAACAAAAGGAAACGCCTCTTGATATCACCAATGTTATGCTTATCGCCTTTGGTCCTTAGGTTCAACATAACACCATGGGATGATTTCCATCGCTAGCAATAGGCTCCAAGAGCCTGCCTACCAATGGAATAGTCTTACAGGTGGCAACACATCTGTAACATTAGCATCTCGCTTTTGTATAGATCACTATTGCGGATGGATGAGCTAGCTAGTTCGGTAGCGTCTACAACGGGTTAATCCTACCTCCCTCAAAATGGATAAATGAACCTTACACATTCACACACATAAGTCCAAGATAGACTTTGAACCAACCCGATTATGTTATAAGTTGCCACAAACACTTGTATAGCTAAGGGTTTGAGATTTTATTGTCACAACTATGTTGGTCAAAACAATTACACATGCCTTACATTATCCACCATCCCTGAAATCAAGGAATGGATCACATCCATACAGGTAAATGCCATGATACAAGTGCTTCCTTGGTGCATTTTTGTTGGCAATTTTGGGTACCTTGTGTACAAGAGTAGTTGTTGTCATTGATGTCAAGGAGTTCTTGAAGCAATTTGTTTCTATGTCAAAGAATGTGTTTTGAGGAAGGTTTCAGCTGGTCAGTAAGTCTCCAAGAAAATCAGAGTAGCCCAGTTGCAAAAGATCAAGAAAAAGATAATTTAGAAAAAGTTTGTAGGCGGCTAGAAAATCTGTCGTGATTTCGTGACATATTTTAGGAGAGAGAAAGTGCTGGAAAAACTGTCACGATTTTGCGACATGTTTGAGGAGAGAGAAAGTTTTGGCAAAATTGTCGCGATTTCATGACATGCTGGAAGGTAGAGTCAAAACAGGCAAAACTGTCGCGATTTCGTGACAAGTTGAGTTGGCAGTATTGAGTTGCAGGAAGTGTCGCGATTTCACGACAAGCTAGACGAAAGCTTTCGAAGCCAAAGTGTCACGGATTTCGTGCAGTTACAAAGAAGTTGCACGGATGTAGAAAGTGTCACGATTTCATGACGAGTTGAGTTGGGGGCATTGCAGCTTGGAGAAAGCATCACGATTTCGCAACATGTTTCACGGGCATTTGCGAAGAAGAAGAGCTCGAAGGGCAAAAGCATCGTGATTTCGTGACATGTTCCAGTTTCGTGGGAATTTAGCAGAAAAGAGCTTAAGGCAGCGAAAGCGTCGCGATTTTGTGACATATTCCATTTTTGCTGGTGCAAACCGAGAAAAGGTTGAAGAAGCATAGAGTGTCACGATTTCGCGATAGAGTTGTAGATGACGTCAGCAGAAGCAGATGTGTCACGATTTCATGACAGAAGTAGAGAAGAAGGCTTTGAAGTCTAAAGCGTCATGATTTCATGAAAAAAGTGAGATGATGTCAGCAAGAGGCAAAGGTGTCACGATTTCGTGACAGAAGAGCAAAGGAAGCAGACAAAAGCAAAAGTGTCACGATATCGTGACAACAAGCCATAGAAGGTGTACGACAGGCAAAGGTGTCGCGATATCGTGACATGTTGAAGTTTCACACCAGAAGCTTCATGGAGGCAGTGAAGCCGACATAGTTAAATCTGGGCCGACACAACGCAGGGTTTTGCAGCCGACGTGATTGAAGGGTAAACAGCCGACTAAGATCAAGGTTCTAATATTGAGATTGTGAGTATAAAAGGAGGGCTGCTTGAAGAGTTTGGCATCGATCGAAGTGTGCATTCGAAGTGCGATTTGCACAGATAAAGTGTGGGGGAGAAGTTCGATCGTCAAGAAGCATAGTGTGCAAATTCTGTGCTGCTATGATTGTGCAGAGTGTGCAAAGATTATGCTGGGGCAGAGTGTGCAAAGACTGTGCTATAGTGGATGCGCAAAGGAGTAGAAGATGTTGGTGTTGTGACATTCAAAGATAGCGTGCAGAAGTGAGGAGTTCGATAGCCGAAGTGTTGTGTACTACTGTGCAGAACTATGCAAAATTTGGTTTCGACCAAGTGCAGCTGTAACAGAACAGAGAGAACAATTGGACAGCATTGGGCAAGTTGTTGTTGAAGCTTGTGGAGAAGTTTGGGCAAGTTCTTTAAGAACTTGCAAAGCCGATCTAAGAAAAGAAGAGCAAAGACAACAAAAAAAAAAAAGAGAGTATATAGTGAGGTGGAAGGGAGAAGAGGACATTTGTGCTAGACCGAAGGACTACATTTAGTGTAAATTCGAGGACCAGCTTTGAGGTGATAGAGTTGAGGATAGAGATCTCCAGCCAGAGCAGGGAAGACAGGTGTCTTCTGTGGATAGTGTTCCACTTACTAAGGGCAGAGGAGGTAGAGGTCTTCTAGAATATCACCATTAAAGAGCAGAGCTAGGGGAAGGTATATCCTTTGGGTTGGTGCCCATAAACTTTGTAATCGGGAAAGGTTTCCCATAATTTGAGGTGATAAAATTTAGTGAGAAATTTTATCCGTGGAGTAGCCCGCATTGGGTGAACCACGTAAACTGTTGTCTCTTTATTGATGATGTGTTGTGCATTGCTTTAATTGCTACTCTTGATACTGCTATCTATTCTCTGCATAGTACTGATTTGAAAGTTGATTTAAAGAAAAATTAAAAAGTGGTCTTATACTGTTCACCCCCCCCTCTCAGTATAAGCTTGTGTTCTTCAATTGGTATCAGAGTAAGGTTCCTTTAGAAAGGTTTTACAACTGGAGGAAGAAGCTGTTAAGAACACAATGGATTATTCAAGTGGCAATGCAACACCTATTCTTGATGGATCAGATTTCGATTTGTGGAGTGCAAGAATGAAAGTCTATCTAATGGCTCTTGGTAATGAGGTATGGGAAGTTATTGAAGATGGTTACACCATTCCTACAAATGGTCCTTATACTAAAGAAGACAGGCTCCTACATCACAACAACTCAAAAGCCATGAATGCAATCCTGAAGGGTTTACAGCGAAGGCTGATCTTACCAAAGTTATTCACTGCAAGACAGCTAGTGAAATGTGGAAACAACTGCAAGTTGTTCATACAAGTGATGCAAATGTCCGAAAGGCCAAGTTGAGACACTTCAAAGGTATGTTTGAATAGCTCAAGATGAATTATGATGAAAATATTAGTGACTACATGCTCCGTATGGATGAAGTTGTTAATTCTATGAAAGACTTAGGTCTTGAACTTGCTGAAAATGATGTGTGATAAGATTTTAAGATCTCTTCCTAATAGATTTAGTGAAAATATTTCTGCTATTGAGGAAGCTAAAGATTTAGATAAGTTGAAAAAGGATGAGCTCCATAGTATTCTTGCAGCATTTGAGCTGAGAACTCAAATGAAAGTTGATGTAAAGAAAGAGGCAACTTTCAAAGCTACCAAGAAATCAAAAGGGAAACAGATTCAAGAGAGTGATGAGTCTTCTAGTGAGGAAGAAGATTATTACAGCAAGAAAGGCAAGTTATCTAGAAAGCACAAAAGCAAGAAAAATATAAGATGTTTCAACTATGGAAAGTTTGGTCATTATGCTACTGACTGTACTGTTTCCAAGAATGAAAGTGATGAAGATATACAGGATGTTAAGAGCAAGGATTATGAAAAGCACAGGTATTACAGAAATAACAAAGATGAACATAGCAATCAAGGAAAGAGGTATTCACATAAGAACAAGAAGAGCTTCTATCTAGACAAAGCAAGTAAGTGTTCTAGCAGTGATAGTGAAAGCTCTTCCAATGATAGTGAAAATGAGATGCTGTTCATTTCGAAAAGGAGGAAGAACCGAAACATAAATTCACTGTCATGAAATGTTTTAGATGTGGAAATTTTGGGCACCTTGAGGATGATTGCAAAAATAATGAATTGGTTGCTAGTATGTATGAGGATGCTTCAGAAAATGATAAGGAAGATGCATGTATGGTTTTTGAAAATGGTAGCACCTCTAGTGATAAGAAATCTGAAAAAGGCCTTGATATTTCAAAATGCAATCAAATAGAGGATCTTGAATGTGAACTTACTAATGCTCTTAGTGTTTTGAAAAAGGAAAGGAAGAAGAATGCTAAACTCAAGGATAAGTTAGATGAATTTTGTATGGAGAGAGATGAACTCATAGAAAGTCTTGACATCTCTATGGCTAAGACTCAAGAACTCAAGAATGAGTTAGAATCTAAGATGCTTGAGTATAGTGAATTAGAACAGAAAATGGCTGCCATGAAAGAGGAAAATAAAGATTACAAGGATAAGTTGTACAGGTTTCAAGATAGTTCCAAAAGGGTTAAGTCTCTCATCCAAATTCAAAGAGATCCATCAGATAAAATAGGTCTTGGTTTTGTTAAACCACAAAAAAAACAGGTTGGGGAATCAAGTAAGAGATTTCAAAAGGAAGAGAGTTCTGATGAAGAAAGTACTTCAGAACATGAGTCCGTGAGTGATCGATGCGCAAAAATAGAAAACAGAATTCTGAATATGAAAAAGAAGTTTTCGGGACCCAAGAGGTCAAATAGAAGAATATTTTACGGCAGATGTTTTGCGTGTCACAGGTTTGGCCACATGGCTTCACAGTGCATGACTCAAATAAGGAAGATAAATGACAATTTCAAGGGCCATAATTTATTTCAAGGGTATTGCTACTCTTGTAATGAGTTCGGGCATAAGGCAATTTTTTGCAAGACAAATAATAGGAACTGGGTTAGTCAGAACAGGTGGATTCAAAGAACAGTTATGCCCGAAAGAAATAACATTGTTACTTGCTATAAGTGCAACAATGCAGGTCACACAGCCAGACAGTGCAAAGCTGATCTTCCAAGGTACAGGAACAGGAACAGTGTTATAAATAGGTCCAAGGATCAAGGTATGGACAAGAAAAGAGATGAGAACAAGAACAAGAAAAGTGCCAAGAACAGAAACATTGACAAAGAGCTCAAGAAAAGGCCCGGCAAAGAAATTGTAGACACTGATGATGATGAGTGTCTAATGGGAGTTTCACTCCCAACCCTATTTTAATCACCTCATCAGGAGGTGGGGGAGGGACTAAGCTAAGAGACTCATTCTTAGTCCCAAGCCCCAAAGGTGACCCTTTGCCATTGATGACAAAGGGGGAGAGATTTGAGAAAGGGGGAGAGATATGAGTAAGGGGGAGAGCTTCAAGTGAAGAGGAAAGCTTCAAGTCAGGGGGAGCAAAACTTCAAAGAGATTGATTTCAATTTTGGCTCTTGAAGATGTGTTTTTAGTAAAGGTTTGCCATCAATGACAAAGGGGGAGATTGTTGGCAATTTTGGGTACCTTGTGTACAAGAGTAGTTGTTGTCATTGATGTCAAGGAGTTCTTGGTAGTTGTTGTCATTGATGTCAAGGAGTTCTTGAAGCAATTTGTTTCTATGTCAAAAATGTGTTTTGAGGAAGGTTTCAACTGGTCAGTAAGTCTCCAAGAAAATCAGGGTAGCCCAGTTGCAAAAGATCAAGAAAAAGATAAGTTAGAAAATTTTTGCAGGCGGCTAGAAAAAATGTCGTGATTTCGTGACATATTTTAGGAGGGAGAAAGTGCTGGAAAAACTGTCACGATTTCATGACATGTTTGAGGAGAGAGAAAGTTTTGGCAAAATTGTCACGATTTCGTGACATGCTGAAAGGCAGAGTCAAAACAGGGAAAACTGTCACGATTTCGTGACAAGTTGAGTTGGCAGTATTGAGTTGCAAGAAGTGTCACGATTTCGTGATAGGCATTAGAGAAAGCTTTCGAAAGCTGAAAGTGTCACGATTTCATGATAGGTTACAAAGAAGTTGTACGGATGTAGAAAGTGTCATGATTTCATGACAGGTTGAGTTGGCAGCTTGCAGTTGGAGAAAGCATCGCGATTTTGCAACATGTTCCAGTTTCGTGAGCATTTGGTAGAAAAGAGCTTAAGGCAAAAGCGTCGCGATTTTGTGACATGTTCCAGTTTCGCGGGCATTTGACAGAAAAGAGCTTAAGGCAACGAAAGCGTCATGATTTCGTGACATGTTCCGTTTTTGCTGGTGCAAACCGAGAAAATGTTGAAGAAGCATAGAGTGTCACAATTTCACGACAGAGTTGTAGATGACATCAGCAAAAGTAGATGTGTCATGATTTCATGATAGAAGCAGAGAAGAAGGCTTTGAAGTCTAAAGCATCATGATTTCGTGATAGAATTGAGATGACGTCAGCAAGAGGCAAAGGTGTCGTGATTTTGCAATAGAAGAGCAAAGGAAGTAGACAAAAGCAAAAGTGTCACAATATCACGACAACAAGCCATAGAAGGTGTGCGACAGGCAAAGATGTCACAATATCACGACATGTTGAAGTTTCACACCAGAAGCTTCATGGAGGCAGTGAAGCCGACAGAGTTAAATTTGGGCCGACGCAGCGCAGGGTTTTGTAGCCGACGTGGTTGAAGGGTAAACAACCAACTAAGATCAAGGTTCTAATCTTGAGATTGTGAGTATAAAAGGAGGGCTGCTTGAAGAGTTTGGCATCGATCGAAGTGTGCGTTCGAAGTGCGATTTGTGCAGATAGAGTGTAGGGCAGAAGTTCGATCGTCGAGAAGCAGTGTGTGCAAAGTCTATGCTACTATGATTACGCAGAGTGTACAAAGACTGTGCTGGGGCAGAGTGTGCGAAGACTGTGCTGCGGTGGATGCACAAATGAGTAGAAGCTGTTGGTGTTGCAAAATTTGAAGACAGTGCACAGAAGTGAGGAGTTCGATAGCCGAAGTGTTGTTTACTACTGTGACTGCGTAGAACTGTGCAAAAGTTGGTTTTGACCAAGTGCAGATGTAACAGAATAGAGAGAACAGTTGGACAACATTGGGCAAGCTATTGTTGAAGCTTGTGGAGAAGTTTAGGCAGGTTCTTCTAAGAACTTGCAAAACAGATCTAAGGCAAGTCTTAGTGAAGACTTGGGCAAAGATCAAGCAAGCTGTGTTGAAAGCTTGTGAACCATATTTTATGAACCAGTTTTGAGGACCAGATTGAGGACAGAGATTGAGGCAGAAGAGGACATTTGTGCTAGACCGAAGGACTGTGTTTAGTGCAAATTCAAGGACCATCTTTGAGGTGATAGAGTTGAGGACAAAGATCTCCAGCCAGAGCAGGGAAGACAGGTGTCTTCTGTGGATAGTTTTCCACTTGCTAAGGGTAGAGGAGGTAGAGGTCTTCTAGAAGATCACCATTAAAGAGCAGAGCTAGGGGAAGGTATCTCCTTTGGTTTGGTGCCCATAAACTTTGTAATCGGGAAAGGTTTCCCAGAATTTGAGGTGATAAAATTTAGTGAGAAATTTTATCCGTGGAGTAGCCCGCATTGGGTGAACCATGTAAACTGCTGTGTCTCTTTGTTGATGATGTGTTGTGCATTGCTTTAATTGCTGCTCTTGATACTGCTATCTATTCTCTGCATAATACTGATTTGAAAGTTGATTTAAAGAAAATTAAAAAGTGGTCTTATACTGTTCACCCCCCTCTCAGTATAAGCTTGTGTTCTTCAATTTTAGTACATACATACATGCATCCATGCATCTATGTAATATACATCTAGTACACACTATAGAAATGCATTCATATTACATGCATTTCCAAAATCAAATCACATTATTGCATTTATCTTACATGCATTTCCATATCACAACAACATCATTGCATTCACCCTACATGCTTCCACTACAAAATCATAGCTGATATTGCATCACACTACATTCGAAACACAATCATGCATACTATTCTACAATTAATTCACATCACAGAACGATAATAGATCTAAACCATTCACACATGTATATCTATTTATCATACATACCTACAAACTATGTTACGCTAATCCATGCAAACATAAAAAAGAACACATTTCAAACCATAAAAATGACACATGTATATATAATAGCTAAAATCAGAATGTATATATATATATATATATATCGTCCATACAAAATGCCCGAAGGCTACAATCTAGGATCATGCCCGTCATCATCTAGCATCAAAAATACCCGCAGACTATAATCAACATAAGAATATCCTAACTCCCACCAGGAGTCTCCTCGCGACCCTCATGACTTGCTCAAATCTTCATAGCCCGGCTCAACTCTGCATCGAACTCCAAAACCGGATCCATTGTAGGCTGATCCTGCACGTCAACCCTGGCACCAACCTGTCCCACCATAGCAGCACTACGCTGGCTTTGATGTGATGGTGCCTGCACTCATGACTGTGACCTAGAATGTGACACCACTCGATCATAGTCAGTGAGAGGAATCCTATTCATCGACAGAGTAGTCTCACACATCATCTTCTTGGTAGACTCAATTGCCAATTGACTAGTCAAATTGTCAATCGTCTGCTCCTACCTAGCCATAGCAGCCCTCATCTCCACCATATCAGCCTCCAACTACTAAACTCTATCACATAGTCCCCATGCCTCCTCCTCTATAGCCTACCTCTCTATAATATCAATAGGAATCTACTGTGCCATCCCAGAAAATGCACCAATATCCAAGGTATCATCGATACCATCTATACCGACCACCCCACCTCCCTCAGCCTTGGATCTAATAGCCTGTCCCATACCCATGTCTACGTTCACATGCACCTCCTCCACCCTCACACTTTGGGAGCTCGCCATACTGCCCAAGCGAGATCATGATCATCATAGAGGAACCTCCTCCTCGCCACCAGCCACATCCTTTGCCCTAGCTCAAGCTCCCCTACCAACTCTCCCCTATGGTGGAGGTGCCCTAGCAGTAGGTGCCACCCATTGATCAATTACACATCTCCTAGGCTCCAAAATCTATAGTGCCCACGACACATCAAACTCCATAGTTGTCCCATAATCCCCTATAGCCAGGATATCCATAGGAGGATCCCTCTCCCCAACCCAAGGCAACACCATAGGCCGATCCCATCTATCTCCCCATGGCATATAGTGAATCGTAAGAGCCCCTAGAACATCTTGCTGTAACCCAAACTATCGCTTCACTCTATCAAACTAAAAATACTCAATATTTCAAGTGTACCGCCCCACCAACCATCTACCACATCGAATGGCTCGCAACTGCTCATTGTCCTCACCCCAACTCACCCAACCCAACCAGAGCCTCCATCTGATATCACGAAGAGTTAGACCTCCAAACTTATCCCTCCACAACAATGAGTCACCCTCATGTGGTCTCTTAATAACCTGCTCTACCATCATACTCCATCGCAAAGTATAGGGCAAATACTCTTTGCCCTCCACATGTACAATGTGAGGTAATAAAGATGGCCTCTCGATCGCTATGTGCTCCCATGCCCATACATATATCAAGGGAATCATACTCAATCCTGTCCTCCTACCCCAAAAAACATCATGCAAATATTGATAGACTTGGGCCAACAGTGTAGGCATCCATGCAAATAAAACCTTCCACTCCACCAGGTCACTCACTACATCTAACATATTCCAGGTAAAAAACACCCCAAAACTGTCAAGTAGAGCATACGTAGAGATCATCATCATAACCATGCACTACCGATTCGATATCTTATCCTGTACCCACAACCACTCATAATCAATCTTAGAGACATCAATATATCTCCAATCTACCCCAAAGAATCTCTCCAACACAGTGTGCTTACTCTCATCTACGGTTGCTCTCACAGGAACACCCTCAATCGACAGTCGGTAAATCCGATACACATCTTCTAATGTCACGATCATTTCCCCAGTAGGAAAATGAAAGGTGTTCCTGTTTGCATCCCACCACTCACACAATGCATACATGTATGCTCTGTTAGTATGGATACTCTTACATTCCCACACACCTCAAAAATGTATGTCATCCAACCAAGATAACTCTTCTTCCATCTTCATCAGCTCCTCAAAACCCTCCTTAAATTTTCTCACCCGATGACGGGGCTCAAGCATCTTCACCTGCCCAAAACACAATAAAACACACATCAATAACCCACATAACAATGCAATCAAATAAAACTGCATCAATCATAATTTTCAAATTAAACCTATTTAATTTGACACACACTTCAAAGCAAAACAATGCATAAAACACACGACAAAACACATAAACATAACAGTCACACATTTGGATACCCATTTTGTCATTTCATAGAAAAAGTGCAAAGTGACGTGACAAACAACATAATTTGGACTCCCAAAAGCTCAGTTCAAATTTAACACTACCTATTAATTGGCACGCAAATCAAACATAAGCCAAAAAACAACATCTACAAAAACAAATATTATTTTGGGATACACATTTGCCCACTTAGCGGTAAATGTGTCGACAAAATTCAAAAACAACATACCAATCTACACAGATCTAAAAGTCAACTCTATCATAAATACACCAAAATCGAACACACATCAGAAGACATAGTTAAAAAATAACAGTCATATTTTTGGATACCCATTTGCCCACTTAGTGGTGAAAGTTCAATCAGATGTTGAATACAGTCTAAATCAGGCTCCCTACAACTCATTTTCAGTTTAACATCATCTACACCTTGACACGCAAATCAAAGGTAGGCCAAATAAAGTCATTCACCAAAACAAACAATATTTTTGGACACCCATTTTGTCCTTCTACGATGAAAGTTTCATTGATTTTCCAAAAAAATTACCTCTAACATGGCAAATCTAATAGTCTAGGTTTGATAAATTACACCTAAAAGTGACATATTCAGAAATCATACCAAACAAAAACAAAAAAATATAACAGTTGCATAAAAGGATACCCATTTCCTACTTTAGCGAACAAAATACAATAACATGTCAATGTCAGTACACTGTTACTTCAAAAACTGACGGTCAAACCTCACACCTACTCTACCCATTACCCGGTCAAATTGGCGACAAAACAAGTCCAATTCAAAAACTGATCGCATTTTTGGATACCCATTTGGCTCGTTTATCACTACGTATTCAAATTTTAATTAAAAAATTATAAAAAATTTTAAATCAGGATAAAAACCTCCAAGAATATTTCTCCAAGAAAATAAAACAAAATCAAAACAAAGCAAAAGAACACTTATCGGTGGGTCCCCGCACCTGCTTCCAGCTGCACTGCTTACCCTCATCATCGTCGCTCTCAAAGTTGTCACCCACGCTCTTCTCGTGCCATCGAATTCCTCCACAAGTCACTTTCCAATGTCGTGCGCCATCAAAATGAGCCCATTCCATGCAAATCAGGGCTTAAATATACCTTAATCACCGATTTACCCCTCGAGGGGTGAAATGAAACCCAATTCACCCCTCGGGTGGTGATTTAGGTCAAAATCACCCCCTGAGTGGTGAACTCAACCAAAACACCCGAAAATACATCCAAAACCCTAGGAAAGCACACACATGTCCCCTAAAACGCTAGGAACCTTCCAAAATTATATTTTAACTTCATTTGCAATCATATTCATCATGCATTGGTATCTTATCAATCGTTGCATCACCAATTCACCACACTTAATTCGCCTCATTGTTTATTCCTCATTTGAGGGGGTATTCATATCCAAAGTCAATTTTGCATGCAACCACAACATCAAAAATCCAAAAGTGCGATTAGCACATTGGTCTACGAATTTTTTTGTTGAAGATTATCATACGATTATAATCTCAATCCCAAACAGACATGGGTTACATCATGAGAGTTATGTGTTTCCATGGAGAAATCAATCTAGCATTCATGTACGTTGAGTACATAACGGATGATACATTTGATGTAATCCTAGCGCAACATTTGGAAAAGGATTTCACGACCACGCTGATCTGGTCATGATTTAATAATCCAAATGTCAACTAACTCGAGTGGTTTGACACTTGTCGCCATGTTCCCATCAATCAATCAACAACAAAAATTTAGATAGGCTTTTGTCCTATTCATACTTTTGGACCACGCTGATCTGGTTGTAAAAGCAAAGCATTCAAAAGTTGCCATTCTCAAGAAACTAGTAAGGCATTGAAAATGTCATACGGACTTAGCAAAATCACATCATTGCATCCACAATCATTCATTTTTATTCACCAGCATTGTTCTTTATTTCTTTCCTCTTCTCCTTCTTTCCTTCCTCTCTCCTTTCCCCTGGATATTTGATCAATGTTGTATGGTCACGCTTCGAGCGGCTACATACCTTTGATTGGATTCCATTCTTTCTCTTCTTTCCCTGGGACATCCAGTTGATGTTGTATGGTCACGCTTTGAGCGGCTACATACCTTCGATTAGATTCCATTCTTTCCCTTATCTCCCTAAATCCCCAGTTAATTTTGTATAGTCACACTTAAGGAGCTACATACCTTCAATTAGATTTCATTATCCTTGTATTCCTTTTCCTTCTGCACAAACCCTTCACATTTTTATATTAAAATGTGTTCTACACAATATAGTACAAAAAGGGGCAAATGTAGACACCCAAAAGTTACACATTGCTACTTCTACATAACCATAGGTGATTCAAGACATCCCTAGGCTATTGTAGGCTATCATAGTCATGCGTAGTCAGGCGTAGTCATGTGTAGTCATACGGAGATTGCCATAGTTTGCCATAGCAGTATGTAGACTTCCATATACTACTTCATTGGCTTTCAGGTCCAAAACCCTAATAAGCCTTCCAAATCACATCCAGTGCATTGGGATATCATCCGACAACCTATTTGCACTCAATTGAGGCCCCCACGGGGTATTAGTTGACCAAAATAATTAACAAGTCAATACCTAAAATCTAATTTAATGTTGACTTCACTTAAGTCACCTTTTTAGGGTAAAATTGATTAAAAGAACCCTTAATCTTGATTAACACTAATTACATCCTCCCACATGTGTGTAATTAGGGTTTGTTAGGATATTTATTTAATCATGTCTTAAATTGACTTAAATACCTCCTAATCAGGATTAGCCCTAATCCATACTCACACGTGTGAGGATGAGATATTTCTCATAAGGAATGTGATGTTGCCACATTGCATTTCTTAACCTAACCCTAGTCAAAATTCAACCTAGGTTTAGTCCATCTAACTCCCCCCTGCACCTTGCCATTTCCTATAAATAATGGGTCCTAAACCCCTAATTACCTCTCTCTCCCAAATTCAACAAAGCATAAAAACTCTGCAAAAATGGAAAGTGAACATTGAATAGTTAGCGCACACAATCAGATTTCAACAGTATACAGAGGCACCCCAACTACCTAGGAATCGATCTACTGAAGGAATTTTACAAAAGAGACCTCATAGCTCAGATCGCCCCTTACCCCGCGAATTCGACCTCAATTCACCCCCCGGGTGGCGAATTGGGTCTACAGGCCCCAAATCACCCCAGATTTGGTAGGTAAGCTCTGTTTTACTATTTTATCACCTTCTGCACAATTTATTTTAGTTTTTGTTATGTTTTCATGGTCATTTCATCTTCATAAATATGGGTCCTGACTAAGGCAAGCCCCCCATCATACTAACCCCCTTTTGCAAGTTCTTCATAGGTTATTTAGCAAATATGAAGAGGAAGAACAACATCAAACAAACAACAACCCGATGGTGGCCCACATACAAAGAAGCCCACCTACATTGAGGGACGATTGAAGAAGACATCAAATTGATTGTAACATTGTTAGGAAAAGAAATGGATAAAGGGCATCATGTCCCTATTGTAACACATATCTCTTAATATCAATGGAATTACAATTTCTTTGTTTAATGCATCATTGTGTTTTATGTTAAATTATCAAATATCATTTTATACTCATTTTAGTATGATATTGTAACCACAAAAGAGGCTCACACCCGATATAACTATCGCAATCGAAAAAAATACACAAATAGGCATGCATAATTTGATAACAAGAAATAACGTGAACACAAGGAAATCCTTTATTAATTTCAATGAAGTCAAATTATAGATTCATCCCTCTTAGGGATACCCATTTGATACATTATTTACAATAGTTTTTAATCTCTATTAAGTGTAGGTGTGATCAAAATGCCCCTCAAGATGACACGAACTGCTCTAGGGTGTCGATGACCCTCTTCTTCGCAATGGGGAAAGGATTGGATGCTTTATCTCTCCTTTGGAACTGTTCCCTGTGGTCAAGAAACAACAAGAATGTCAAAAAGATAGGAATTTTAGTTAAAATGTATAATGACACCATTAACATGCATAATCAAGAAAGCATAAAGAAAGCTGCTAAACTATGCAAAGCGAATCCAGGTTCATGTAATAACATAAAGTAAAATAGCATCTACACTATGCATGGACCAAATATAGAAAATGAAGCATAAACATGCATAAAGAAAGCATTTTAGTCCTAATTGAAACATAAGCATAAAATGTGAATATAGCCTAGTTCTATGGTCAGAAGTATTCTAAAATGCTATTAAGTCAACAAAATGGCTAATATAACCTAACTTGCCAGACATAAAAGAAAAGATTAAGGTGATCTATCACCTATTGTAAACCGCAGCTCTGGTGAGCGGTCTGCACTGTGAACCACGGCTGACAGCCGTGGTTTGACCTCTGATGAGTTTGCCCTCAAAATAAGGGGTAGTGGGCTCAATCTCCTTGTCCAAATTGATGTTCAAGGGTCGCCTTCGTTGTCCTCAGACTGATTTAGCGGTCAATTCAATGTGAAGGGTCTTCATTTGCTCGAATTTGTGTTTCTTGATCCTCCTAAGCACCTAGGGCATCCATAATGCAATTCATCATGAATGGTGGCAAAAGGGTCAGGGATTACGTGCAATAGCTCTATCTCTTAGTATAATCAGTTTGAGTTTACAATTCGCTAGAGCTTTGATGCTCAAAGCTCCAATGCTTTCTCTCTTTTTATCTCCATTTAGAGGGAGTATTTATAGCATGCCCCTAGGGCTAGGGGTGGCTTCATGGAGAAGCCAATACCAAGAAGGTTGGTTAGGACAGTTGGGATGGAAGCCTCTAGAATATTATGTCCTTCAACTGCCTCCTTCTAGATCTTTTTTTCGTTCCAACCGATTTGGCTCAGATGGAAGGCCTAACTGAACTTCAGTTAAGACCGCAAGTCACAGTTGCGATCCAAACTACAGACCGTAGGTGTCAACCGTGGTTTAGACTGGAGACCGCAGGCCTGGGCTGCGGTTAAGACTGCTAGGCTAAAATGCCTAAATTGAGTGGTTAGAACCACTGCTCTATCTTGGAGTCTGTCCAAGATCCTCCATATGGTCTTGTAGCATGTCCATATGAGTAGTCGCCCTCGACATGACGTATTTTAGGTGTCTATAGATGCCCCATTTTGAGATGCGTTATGAGATTGAACAACGATGAGCAAAAATATACATCCTAAAATGATGTCTAAGGTTCTATGATGATCATTAGTCAGATCAACATTAGATGCTCCAGGTCCAGCAAAAGGACGCGCATCTTGGAATCATTACTTCCAGCTTGTGAAAGGCTTACATTTTGACAAGTCTGCCCTCATCATTAGATGTTCGAATAGCACCAATGCAAAGTATGGGTATCTTCTGACCCATAAATTTGAAGGATGAGAGTTATAAACCAATTATCATATTTGATGTTTGCCCCAAGCAAAGGGGGAAGCTTATGATAGCTGTTGACAATGATTCGCAAGAACGAAGGTAATTTTGACAAGATTAGGGGATCTATGATCTCAAGGATATTTTGATGAATTTGATTATGATTATGAAATTATTACTACCCCCTCAAGCGACGACTCAATGAGGGTAATGACAATGTATGAAGAAACAAAATCACTTGACCATAATGAATGATCCTGAACAAATTAAGATTCGAGCCTTTTAATGCCTTGGCTAGGCCTAGTTCAACTTATGATTGCAACTCTTAGTAGTATTGGCACATTTATATCCCCTAGAGAAGTCAGGCTATAATAGCCATCTTAAGGAATAAAAATGATACAAATGCAATTAGACTTGTGTTGAATCATATTTGTCGATGATTTCTTTGAAAGATGTCATAACAGAAATGACAATTTTGCCCCAAATGTCCTTATGGTGATTTACTCATCTTGTCGAATTGCATGGATCGTAACTCGCTACAACCACCAAGTGTATAGGATAAATCACTGAATACGAGGCACATATGGTTTTTAATTATTTGTTTTTATGTTTTAATTTTGCATGCATTTGATCGGTCCTAGTGCTTTTAACATAACCAAATTTGTGATTTTAATCATTGATTTTGAATTTTTATCCGGTGAAAGTCATTAATGTGCTCTTTTAGACCTTCTCACAATGGGTTTTGAGTGTATTTAATGTTAGTTATGGACCGCAGGTATGATTTGTAGTTTACATTTCCAAATTTTGGGAACCGCAGGTCAGACCTGCGGGCGGAAAACCCTAGTTCCAGAACCATAGGTGTCAGTTGCGATTCGCTGAGACTAGGAAAACCTATAAATCAAATTCTCATTTGAATTTTTTTATTATTTCCTAGAAAACATTAGCAATCTGAGAGCTCTGAGAGTGAGAAGACCCTTCTTGATCTAA
The DNA here is from genome assembly GCA_028583015.1 of Wollemia nobilis. Taxonomy (NCBI): domain Eukaryota; kingdom Viridiplantae; phylum Streptophyta; class Pinopsida; order Araucariales; family Araucariaceae; genus Wollemia; species Wollemia nobilis. The sequence continues at coordinate 19,207,561 of JAQPPZ010016473.1, forward strand.
AATGCTACCACACTCTACCGTGATTACACTCCTCAACCTCGATGGTGGATCCTGATCAGCCATCTACTAGTCGGGGCTAGGGTGCGGGCAAGGTAACTCGAAACCGAGACCACACACTCAATACTAGTTGAAAACACGAGATTTCAAAAACAAAAAGGAAAGACTAAACGAAATCATATTAAAAGGAAGGAACACAAATGAATGAACACAAGATATAAGAACAATATGAAATGTAGCCCTTTTTTTATTGATATTCTTTTCAATTCGTGTTACAATACGTCTCCTTCCTTTTTAGGGGATAGGAGCGTTAGATATTGTTCTCTACAACTTGTCTCCGAATTCCTTCTTCCGCGTGCCCACATATAAAATGGGCGAACCAAAACGTTGTCGCCGCTTGCATTGACAAAGGTCGATTCCTCGTCGCTCCTTCAATAGACCTGAAATCTGTGTTCAAAGAAACAAACAAAGAATCAGTAGCACTTGTGTATGAAAAATAAAAGATAAATCTAACTATAGCTGAAATGAATCTAAATGCACTAAAAACTTGATAAATGCATAAACATGAAACTAGCTAAAATACTATAAATGAAGTAAAGCGGGGAGGTGCCCGAAGGCAAACCACCCGCGGATAAAACCTTGCTTCGACACCAATCCGCTTGAGATGGGTCCGAAACCGGATGTGATGTGTTGTCGTCAAATTGATAGAATATTGTGGTCAAAAGATTGGGGTTTGGGCGCAAATCGCAAGTAAGTGAATTAACAACACTTCGTTGCTCAGAATGCTCCTGCTCGGTCTCTCTTTGGGTGAGGAAACTCACCATTTTATAGACCCAAGGGGTCTCTTTGAATTAACATGCAAAAGTGTTTCTTTGCATGAATGCTTTTGTTTGTGAAGAGAAGACTTCTTCTTGATCAAGGGCTTCTTAATCGCCTCTGTGCATGTCTTTGTGTGTTTTAGAAAACTCACTTGCACTCCTATGTCATGCATGAAAAGCTGAGTGGTAGTTCTGAGTTGTCATGCGCTGAGGTATGACTTTTTGTTGGTCAAACCTGGCATTCGTCCCACCCCGAGCGAGCGCTAGTAATCGTCCCCGGGTGAAACGAGTACAAATCCATACTCGTCCTTGGGTAGGACGAGTACAAATTCGCACTCGTCCCTGGGTGGGACGAATAAGAAATAAAGTGTCTAAAAGGTGCCAAATTGATTTTTGACTTGCAAAATTGCTGTGTAAGTGGTTAGAACCACTGTTTAACCTCTGAGGGCTACCCTAGGGGCTGTGTGTGTTAATGTGATCAGTGCTTGTAGTCACATAATCGGATTGGTGCTATTTTGGTGTCTACAGATGCCCCTTTTTGGGAAGCGTTGTGCAAGGCACAGCGCCGAGCAAAAATAGATAACCAAAGCACTAATGATTAAGGTTTTTAGTAACCTAACCAACTCTTGATGCCCCAAGTATGGAAAGGGCATGCATTCTTGAATCCTTGCTTCTGACGAGCTAAGGAACTTGATTTCAAGTATTAACCTATTTTGGTGAGGTGTGACTTGAGCTTGGACATTGATCAATCATGAATAGGCAAAGGGCGCAACCTTTTATCCACGGGGGAACCTTGTGTTCATGCTTCGGGAATGCCAAGTGTTTGATCAATTTTGTGATTATTGCTTGTTTGCTGCCCCAAGCAGGAGCGTGATTGTCTTTGTCAATGATTCTTTGAATGCATGCTATTGCCGTGATTGGGTGTGTGTTTGTTGATTGGTGACTTAAGTGTGACTACCCCCTCAAGCGATGAATCGATGAAGGAATGACTGACATGAGAAAAGCGACGAGTCGCTTGACCCAAGATGACTTAAGTGAGGGTGCCTTCAGATGTTTTCCGTTTAATGCGAAAGCAGTTTCCAAACATTCTGACCTATTTTTGGTGGGTGTGAACCCATTTTGGGATGCCATTTGGGGTTAACATTGGCAAAAATCCATCTTCCCGTGGAGCGGTCCGGCTATGGTAGCCTTCTTGGGGAGTAGGATAGCGACAAGGTAGACCCCGACATCAGTTTTCTTATGCCAGGAGGTTAAGTGCAAGAGCACTTTTGTCCGGCAATTTTTAGTGGTTTTGTTGGCATTTGTCATTTTTATAGTTTGGTTGTTTTGTTGTGTTTGTTTGTTTTTTTTTATATTTTGGTTGTTTTGTTGTGTTTGTTTGTTTGTTTTTTTTTTTTTTTTTTGTGGCGTGTTTTTATGTATGTGTTTGATGTATGCAGAGGCGATTATGAATGTGATGTTTCTAATTTGTATGATGTATGGATAGGGAATGAATGAAATGAGGTGTTGATGATGTGTCGATGCACCATAGACTATACAAGATTTGACTGACTTGCTATACTAATGGGATGACTTTGTGAAATGACTTTGCATGTGAAAACTTTGTTTTTGTATTTTGCATATATTTTGATGGTGATGTACGGAATAAAATGTGACAGCTTGTTTTTAAAATGTAGTTAAGCTTTTCTGAGATGCGGATATTTTAACTAACTAGCCAAGACTGTACATTTATCTCGCAAGACTTCTTAAACAAGGTCTAAATCCGACTTGAATGTAACCAAGTTATTTCACATCCCCGTGTGTGCAATTGAGTTCATTTATGTGGTATTCATCAGGATACCGCCAGTGCCAGATGGGCTTTCAACCGAACCTGTATTGAGGATCACCTAATTAGCTCCACTAACTCCTTTATTGTATTTAGTCAGATTTGTCTGCGATGTTATCTAGGATACCATAAGCTAGCTCATCCACATGCAAACATTGATCTATACACAAGTTAATGTGACAGATATATCGTCATGCGGGAGGTTTACTATCAGTGACTGATAGGCTATCAACCAAACCGATACTGAAGCTTGCCTCATGACCTGTCGAAATGCTGAGAGTTCCAGGGATTCAAGTTCGACTCCCTTCTTTTCTTCAATTGTATTGGGATACTTGCTCTCTTGTAGTGATAAAATCACTGTTTATTTTTATGATAGTACTTGTTTTTTTTTTTTTTTGAGCAAGGGATTTGAATATGGAGTGACGAGAATCACTATTGTTTGTGCCTTTTGATGTGTGCACTGTAGGATGTCAAATTTTAGTGTTTTGACAATTTGCAAATTTTTGATGTTTTGCAACTTTTGAGAACTTGGGATTCATGGGGAATTGGGTAGGGAGGATGCTTGTCCTTTTGCCAACTCTCAGCATTCCTAGGGTCATTCGCACAGGGGGATAAGCAAGATAGCCGTTTCGCTTATGGTGACCTGGATTACGGTGCAGGTTTCATCTTTCGTTCACACAACTTAGGAATTTTTATGTGTGTTAATTTGTGTTGGGACGTGATGTAACAAGGTGTGATCCAAGTAAAACTTTCCCGTGTAAAATTTGTTTAACTGTGTACAGTTTTTGGCTAGAAATTTAAAGACATCTGAATGACGAAAACCCTATATACAGTAGGAGACAACTGACTATGCTAAAAATGGTCGTGGTGTTATGCTGGATGTATGCATTTATGCACATGGATGTGATGTGGAAAATGATGGTCTTGTCAAGTAATGACAGCCTATGGTGCTTTTGACTTGTATGACCTATCGAAGTATGCAAGGGATGGATGCAATGTTTAATGCAACCTATATTTTTGTATTTTGATTTTTATGAAAATGCATGCAAATGTTTTGGTGATTTCGTTTTTTTTTTTTTTTTTTTATGAGTATGCATGGAATTGAAATGCAATTGTTTTTGTAATTTTGATGTGTTATGAGAATGCATGGAATTGAAATGCAAATGTTTTTGTGATTTTGATTTTTGTGTTGTTTTTGTTGATTTTTGAATACTTATGTTGACCAAGCAGTTATGGTAACGCTTGGAGCTTTTGGGTTGACCAAGCGATTGTGGTAATCCTTGGAGCTTTTGTCTTGACCAAAGGGTTTATAGATACCTTTGGGGCATTTAGGGTTTGACCAAGCGATTATGAAAATCCCTGGAGCTTTTAGGGTGACCAAGTGATTGTGATAATCCTTGGAGATTTTTTGGGATGACCAAGCGATTGCGATAATCCTTGGAGTTTTTTGGGATGACCAAGCGATTGCGATAATCCTTGGAGATTTTTGGGATGACCAAGCGATTGCGATAATCCTTGGAGCTTTTTGGGATGACCAAGCGATTACGATAATCCTTGGAGCTTTTGGGGATGACCAAGATATTGCGATAATCCTTGGAGCTTTTTGGGATGACCAAGTGATTGCGATAATCCTTGGAGATTTTGGGATGACCAAGAGATTGCGATAATCCTTGGAGCTTTTTGGTATGACCAAGAGATTGCGATAATCCTTGGAGCTTTTTGGGATGACCAAGCGATTGCGATAATCCTTGGAGCTTTATGGGATGACCAAGCGATTGCGATAATCCTTGGAGCCTTTTGGGGTGACCAAGCGATTGCGATAATCCTTGGAGCTTTTGGGGTGACCAAGTGATTGCGATAATCCTTGGAGCTTTTGGGATGACCAAGAGATTGCGATAATCCTTGGAGCTTTTGGGATGACCAAGAGATTGCGATAATCCTTGGAGCTTTTGGTTTGACCAAAGGGTTTATGGACACCTTTGGAGCATTTGGTTTGACCAAAGGGTTTATGGACACCTTTGGAGCATTTGGTTTGACCAAAGGGTTTATGGACACCTTTGGAGCATTTGGTGTAACCCACTGGCTCTTCAAGGAATAGAGGTACCCCCAGCTTGATGATCTGTGTGCACCGGATCTGGCTCTGTAGGAATTGGCACGAATGGATCGGCCTTATGCACGGATAGGAGGGCAAGGTCTGCCTTCGGCACTGATGGTGCTATGATATCTCTGGGTGGAAGTGGCTCGCGATCTTCCCAAAGGAGCGGAATTAACATGTGATACCAGTGGGTCGGGTCTATGCGCCACTCATGCCCTAGTCTTATGCCTAGTTGGGCCATTAGTTCGTCATGGGTGACAGGGTGATTGTGTCGTCGTGCATGATTGAGATAAGCCATCTCAGTTTCATCTTTGTAATCATTATCGGTGATCCAAAGGCCCTCGTTGGCCCCCAAAATTGTCTGCGACATGTTAGGCTCGTCCGGCTCGAGCAGATTGACATGGTCCCGATGGGGTTGTTTCGTGCTTTGCAGGGGGACCTGATTTTCCTGTAATGGCACAGGCTCGATGGGAGCCTCCAAATGGAATAATGTTAGGAGAATTTTATGATGCTCATCCATGGGGACCACCTGTGAATTAGTGATGTCAGACTCGAACGGGTCCCATAGCACTATTGCATATGCTGACTCGTCTTTGGCGAGAGAGTCAGGCTTATCAGAATCTGGTGATTCTAAGATATGGAAGACCTCATCATTAGGTAGCTCTACAACCAGGGGTTGATCCTCTTTGAGAGGAGTTTCACGCGAGTTGGGCTTTTGTGGCCCCAAAATCTTGGTCTCTACCGACTCTAAGTGCTTGGGCAGTGCATTGCTTGTATCGGGGGATTTGAGCTCCTCCTCTTTGATTTGTTCTCGTTGAAGGTTGTGGGGAACTTGGGGCCTATGGAAGGGTGATAGGATAGCACCCCCCATGCCTTGGTATGGCATTTCATACCGCTCTTCTTCTCGCTCAGGTTCCTCAGAGGCTTCTTGAAGAATTTTTGGGGGTGGTCCATGAACCTGGGTGGGCGCCTGAAGAAGGCACCCATCATTGGTCTTAGGATTGGCCTCCCGCTCAAGTCTAGGAGGCATCGAGGGCAACGTTTGATAAAGTCGTAGAGACCTGTCTTGCACCCAGTTGTGTTTCTCATAATGTTTTGTCTTATGCATGCAAGGGGTTGGAGTCTTCGCCTACATAGTGTGTTGTAACAACTCATCCTCCTGGCGCTAAAGGCACTCTTGATTTAAAAGATATTGTTGCTCTAACTATTGTTGTTCCAGCTCAAGTATCGTGAGTTGCATCCGACGTGCAATATGCTTGGCAGATTCTAAGATAGTTGGTCCTGTCGTCTCATGTCTAGAAGGCCTAGATGCCTCTCCTAGATATCTATCTCGGTCATGGTGATCCGAGATCTCTATAGGTCGCCTCCCTCTGTTGGGGGTAGCGGCATTCCCCCGAGGCTTTGGCCTCAATAGGTAATCTTGAAAGCTAGCAATTGCGGAGGCGTGTTGCTCCTGCGATGTATATTTTTCTTGAGGAAGGTAAGGGTTTTCCTCATGCTCTCTTTTGTAAGTGAAAGAGGAACGGGAAGAGTTGGCTCGCCCCACCTGAGGAGCCTTGTGCTCTAGATTTGTCCTTGTAGTCCTGACAACTAGAGGGGGTGAAGGAGGGATAGTGTAATCATGTGGTTCCTCCCGTCGAACCCTATGTTGACCTAGTGCTTCATTGCGTGGTGACCACTCATAGCGAGCATCTAAGGGAGCTCTCCTATGGATGTACCCCTCATGGGAGGATGTGTGCTGGGTGCTATGCTGAATAGGAGTGCCCCTAGAAGAGGTGCCCCTATAGTCCCTTTTCGTTAAGGTGTGGAGGGGACTACCTTGTGTGTTAGGTCGCCAAGGTGGTATGACCAAATCCTGAGGACTATAATGGAGGCGACTTGTGCCTCCTCGAACATTCTTCGTAGCATCTGCCCGTGATTGGGCTTGGTTGCGAGTGAACACCATGACAATGTCTCTCTAAAAAATGCAAAAGTTCTTTTTGTGATTTTCTTTTTATGATGTTTTTGGTCTAAATAGAAAATAGCATACACACTCACAAGCAATGATTATCTCTTTTAAAGATTAATAGTGTGCCCTAAATCTGGTTTAGTGTGTTTTTGTTGTTTGTTTTGTTTTTGAAGATTTTTGTGAAACGTTTAAATGCAAGTATGAAGGCTCTTATGACTCCCAATATGGTCGCCCCTTCAATATACCATTGTCGGACCGATATACCAACCTCTCTATATACCCGCCCTTACGTGAGGGAGACTATAGGTACGTGAGAGAAGATGATACGTGGAACATAGGCGGTACGGAAGGGGAATCACTCTGTTTATGACACCTACCATAGAAGACTTATCCTCGCGTGCTGGGAATCACCCCAAGCTACACTCGGTCAGCTTTCGTCAGGATTTACGTCTAGCAACAGTCGCGATCGAGGTAATGGATGCAATATATCAAGCCAAAGTGATAATGGAATCTGCCTTTGGTTGTGTTCAAGTGTTGGGGTTTTATGACCAACGCCTTGGTTTAAAATGCCTCGTGATGTGTGGGGTTCATTTTAATTGTGCAAAATTGAAACAGGCAAACGAAAAGAAATCTTTCTCTAAGCCATACAAACTGAAAACCAAAAAATAGAAAAACAAAAATTTGACGGAAGTCGTAAAAACCCCTACCTCTTCTCTCGCCTAACAGGATGTCTCTGATTTGCTCTGAAAATTGCACAAAATTATAATCGTCCCTAGGTGGAGCGAATAACAGACCGTAATTGTCCCAGGGTGGAACGAATAGTTTATTCGTCCCGGGGTGAGACGAGTACCAATTCTGTAATCGTCACGTGCAGAGACGAATAACAGTCCGAGGTTAAAAAATAGGTACCTGTAAAAACAAGCAATTTTAGATCAGTAAATTAACCTAAAAAAATAGAGGACAGTCGTCCCACCGTGATCGCCATTGAAAACATGAGATTTCGGAAACAAAAAGGAAAGACTAAACGAAATCGTATTAAAAGGAAGGAACACAAATGAATGAACACAAGATATAAGAACAATATGAAATTTAGCCCTTTTTTTTATTGATATTCTTTTCAATTCGTGTTACAATACGTCTCCTTCCTTTTTAGGGGATAGGAGCGTTAGATATTGTTCTCTACAACTTGTCTCTAAATTCCTTCTTCCGCGTGCCCACATATAAAATGGGCGAACCAAAACGTTGTCGCCTTCTTCCGCGTGCCCACATATAAAATGGGCGAACCAAAACGTTGTCGCCGCTTGCATTGACAAAGGTCGATTCCTCGCTGCTCCTTCAATAGACCTGAAATCTGTGTTCAAAGAAACAAACAAAGAATCAGTAGCACCTGTGTATGAAAAATAAAAGATAAATCTAACTATAGCTGAAATGAATCTAAATGCACTAAAAACTTGATAAATGCATAAACATGAAACTAGCTAAAATACTATAAATGAAGTAAAGCGGGGAGGTGCCCGAAGGCAAACCACCCGCGGATAAAACCTTGCTTCGACACCAATCCGCTTGAGATGGGTCCGAAACCTGATGTGATGTGTTGTCGTCAAATTGATAGAATATTGTGGTCAAAAGATTGGGGTTTGGACGCAAATCGCAAGTAAGTGAATTAACAGCACTTCGTTGCTCAGAATGCTCCTACTCGGTATCTATTTGGGTGAGGAAACTCACCATTTTATAGACCCAAGGGGTCTCTTTGAATTAACATGCAAAAGTGTTTCTTTGCATGAATGCTTTTTGTTTGTGAAGAGAAGACTTCTTCTTGATCAAGGGCTTCTTAACTGCCTCTGTGCATGTCTTTGTGTGTTTTAGAAAACTCACTTGCACTCCTATGTCATGCATGAAAAGCTGAGTGGTAGTTCTAAGTTGTCATGCGCTGAGGTCTGACTTTTTGCTGGTCAAACCTGGCGTTCGTCCCACCCCGGAGCGAGCGCTAATAATCGTCCCTGGGTGAAACGAGTACAAATCCATACTCGTCCTTGGGTAGGACGAGTACAAATTCGCACTCGTCCCTGGGTGGGACGAATAAGAAATAAAGTGTCTAAAAGGTGCCAAATTGGTTTCTGACTTGCAAAATTGCTGTGTGAGTGGTTAGAACCACTGTTTAACCTCTGAGGGCTGCCCTAGGGGCTGTGTGTGTTAGTGCGATCAGTGCTTGTAATCACATAATCGGATTGGTGTTGTTTTGGTGTCTACACTAGTAAAATGAACTACATTAAGTAATGCAGATAATGAACCTCACTAAACTGCTAGTAATGAACCCTACTAGTCTAGGCTAGCTTTAAGAATTTAATTTTATGCTTTAGTGGTCTAGGAGGATACCCGAAATGGGTGCCGCTCCTAAACAGCAGCTGGTAGCTGCGGTTCCCAGTTGGCAAATTAGGGACCACAGGTTTCAACTACGGTTTGCTATTGTTGATTTTTTTTTAAGCTCTATTTAGCTAGATTTTGTCTTAAATTATGCTTGTTATTCCAGAGATTGACTTCTAGATCTTGGGAGTCAGATATTTTGAAGACTCTCTGCAAGGCTTTATCTAATGACGATTGGGATTGGTTTTGAGCTGTAGGGTTCGGATACGTCATGGATCTACCCACGATTAGGGTAGATCAATCCTACCTGACTATGTTGGCCTAGTGCTGGAATGCATGGACCAACATATTTCACCTGCCTACAGGTGAAATGACTGTTACTCTAGAGGATGTCTACATGATCTTCAGGATCCCCATTAATGGCGAGGCCATCATCTCCTCTACCTCCAGGGTAAAGGAGGCTATTTTTTATACTATCTTCGATGACCAAAGCAAGGATGCTCAAGATGTGATTGACCACGGAGGGGTACACATTGGTGAGTGGTACCATGAGGATGTCTTCTCTGCACGGGAAGCCCTCTTTATGCACCTCATAGTACATATTGTGCTTCCAGACTCCTCGAGCACGAGGATTCCCTGGAACCTCCTGTCCACCGCCTGGAGGGTGCTGTAGAGCTCTACAAAGGTGCCTCTACTTCTAGCTTGGGGGAGCACCCTACTATGTCAGCTCTATAGGGAGCTGTACCAGATTACGGAGCGTAGCCATAAGGGCCTCAGCTGTAGTCTTCTATTATAGATCTAGGGGTGGCAGCACATTCAGATCGAGCATCCTATAGATCTACCACTATGGATTACTGCTATTGCTGATGATCATCAGTGTTATGCCACCTACTGGCCTCGTGAGGAGGAGGGTACCCATAGCAAGATCCATGCTAGTGACATCCAACACTATATCACTCAGTTCATGGCACTTGGCCCGAACGATGTTCAATGGCGGCCCTATATGGATTGCCCAGCGTGGCCAGAGGAGGGCCAGTGGCTGAGACAGGCATGCCATGACAGATGGTTGATCGATCGTAAGGCCGAGATTTGAGAGTACCAGTTCTACTCTTGGGTCCTATGGTAGTTTGGGCTCGTGCAGGATATTCTAGATATCCCCCTTAGGTACCGATGCTTGGTCGTGGAGCATGATCTACAGTGGATCATTTTGGAGCCTCTAGGAGATGCTACTAATGACTACTAGGAGACTAGAGTCGAGACTGCTGGGACCACTCTAGAGTATGATGGGTGGTGGTCCATGTTTAGATGGTACGACATAGGGCCTCTGGGCCAGGAGCCAGACCAGGCAGAGGTAGAGGTGGATCTCGATGGGCGTAGGGTGCACCAGCGGACAAAGGGCAGCTGGGATGCAACGACCACCATCGAGGAGGCTCCCGAGGTTGACCCCGATGAGGAGGCTCCAGAGGAGGGTGAGGTCCCTCCCGATAGCATAGAGGGTCAGCTCTTAGCTCAGGTGGCTGACTTGCAGAGTCAGCTAGGGTGATTCCACATGCAGCAGCTAGAGCGAGACACTACTATCGCCACTCTAGAGGTGAGAGTAGATGATAGGGATAGGCACCTTACTGAGGTGCAAGATCAGATACAAGATCTGACTATGTGGGCCATAGATGCAGAGGCCCAAGCTCAGAGATTATAGACTACTCTAGAGTTAGCGTAGGCACAATGGACTACAACAGAGGTGGAGAGGGATCTCCTCCGGGTATCGAGGGGGCTATGCCACCTCCTCAGGCTACTATGGGGCCTCCGATAGCACCAACGGTAGCACCAACAGCTGCACAAGATCCGATGACCGAGGTAGAGTGATTGCACAGTATGGTCATGAGGACCAATGAGATGCATGTAGCCCGACTTGCTCGCATTGATCAGCTAGTCGGTTATATTGAGATGCATGGGCTACAGGTTCCTGAGGATCCTTTCTCCTCAGAGTCTCAACGTACTAGGTCTAGGACCTTAGGGCAGTCTATGGTGAGCTCAGGTCATAGGACTCATAGGACTGAGAGGATGCACAGGTCCTCTAGCACACATGGGGCGACATCACGTGCCAGGCCTAGAGATGCAGGGTAGACTTTAGGGGCCGCCAGTCAGGGGACTAGCCTACTGTAGTTACCAGTTTCTCATGTGTTGGGTGCCTTAGGATTTGGAGGTAGGTAGGACCCACAACAGGACCCACCATAGGTGCCAGCGCAGATAGGAGAGCAGGCTCCAGAGCACAGTGTTGAGGGAGGCGACGAGAGCTCCGATACAGGGGGAGCAGACTAGACCTGGGCTCTGCTAGATGCAGACTATACTTTTGCTATGTTGTACTCATTTTGAGTGTAAGGTCAAGGACCTACATGCTTTGTAGCCTACGGGCATCTTGATACTCCTCATATGTACTCTTTTTGCACACACACACACATATATATATATATATATCTGACTTGGTCTTTTCGGCTCATTATGTGTATTTGATGTTTAATTTTGATTTTATGTTTATTTGATGCACATGGATGCAATGCTTATGTGATGCTATGTTGATATGATGCAATGTTTATATGATGCAATGTATGGATGACATGCACTAGATAGCTATATTTTTTATGATGATGATGTTATGCAATGATCTATATGATTAGATGTGCCATATATAATGGATGCAAATGGATGTAGTATTTATTTTGAATGCATATTTATTTTTGCTTTGTGGGCATGCGTTTATTTTTATGAAGTTATGGTATGCTATGCAATGTATGGTAATGCATTATGTACATAATCGTAATCTAATGGGAATGAACCTGTATGCTTTAATCACTTAAAACATAAAGAATGAATGTAAACTATGTATATCAATTTTAAAATGCGACACCACAGAATGTATGACAATCATGCAAAATAATTGATAATTCTCATTACAAGAACTTAATAAATTAATCACCCATATATGAAATGTAGTGAAATGGATTGGTATAATGCTAATGAATGAATATGTCATTCTGTATATTTTTCTTTGCTGCACTATATAGTCAGTGGCCATCTAAACATCATTTCTGATATTCATGCGGTATCTATCCTATATGTTTGATTGTGCTTTGTAAAATGCATTTTGATGAATGAATGACTCGTATTTTTGATGTTTAATGATATTTGGTATCTTGTTGCTATTAGAGAACTTTTTGGGGTTTTCCTTGAAACTCAAACACCCTAGTAGACTTCTCCAAAAATCACATACTAACTGTACAAGGCTTTTATTGGACAAGGCTTTTGTCGTGACAGACCCAACTATTCATTATCCCTATGTGTGCATGTGAGTATTTTTAGATAGATCATAAGCATACCCCGTATGTCAGTCGAGACTCTTTCAACCCATATGTGAGATAGGGTTCCTCATACGATCGTACCATCCTTGTTTTAGCTTTGATTAGACTTATACAACTAGAAAATCCTAGGTACCTAGAGCTAGCTCATCTTGCAAATTGATCAGGGCTACCCCTCCAAATGCAGGCGGGACTCTTTCAACCCATTGCTACGTTTGGGGATCACCCAATAGAACTACCCCTCCGATTGCAGGCGGGACTCTTCCAACCCATTGCTGCGATCGGGGATCACTCTATGGCTTTCAAAAGGTGGACAATCCAGGGATTCAAGTTCTCACCCTTCTTACTTGCTCATATGTAGTGATAAAAATCATTGTTAGTCCATGTGTTACCATTTTCTTTGAGCAAGGGATTTTTATAGTGCTTTTGATTCACTATGTCACTTTACATTTTGATTTGAACTTGGTATTTTGTACTTTTGCACTTTGTAACTTGGGATTTAAACTTTGTGACTTTGGGATTTATAGGGGAAATTCTTGTCCTTTTGCCAAAGTACACCTTTCTAAACCGACTATTTGCAAGATAAGCAAGTCGTGAAACCCATCTCTCTAGATACCTAAGACTACTTTTGCAGCTTTCATCATCTCTTGTCTTAGCAGGATTTTATATTGTTTTTCTTAGTGACGGGATTCTGATATGTTGAAGCACTATCCCAACTAATGACCTTGTCTATAACAGCAAAGCAAGCTTTCTACAATATCTGAAGAACCCACTAGGTATGGCTGAGTGACTAGAAAACTTAATATACATACATGTTTCTCCGCAATAGGTATCGTGTATGAATGCAATGAATTATGATAAATGCAAGGGTGCATGATTGAAACACAAACGTGCGATCATTTGTAAGATTTTGATAGACACATTACACTCTACTGTGGAATGCAACGGATGACAAATGCCTAAATGCAATATGATGATGTGAATGCATATATGAAAATGCAAACTGCAAAAGCAAATGTTTTTGGATTTTATGCTTTACCATTTTTTTGGAATTTTATATATTTTCAAATTTTTATACATTTTTGAGCTTTCATATTTGACCAAACGATGAGTATATATGCCTTTGGAGCTTTTTAGGGTTGACCAAGTGATTTTTAGAAATCCTTGGAGCTTTTTGAATTGACCAAAGGTCTTACAGACGCCTTTGGAACCTTTTAGTTGACCAAACTCTCAGCAAGAGGGCGTGGAGCCTTTTAGGATGACCGAGAAGCTATAGGAACTCTCAAAGCCTTTGGGTTGACCAAGCGATTTTAGAAATCCTTGGTGCCTTTTTGGGATGACCGAGTGGCTTTAAGCAACCCTTGAGATTAATGTTGACCAAAATGGATTTAGAAATAATTGGAGCCTTTTTGGGATGACCGAGTCTTTAGTCTTTAACCCAACCCTCGGAGCCTTTGGGTTGACCAAGCAATTTTTAGAAATCCTTGGTGCCTTTTTGGCTGACCAAAGGGCTTATAGATGCCTTTGGAGATTTTTCTACTACACTCTCTAAGCATAGAATGCCTTAATATGGATGATGTTGAGAGGTTCAAGCTCCTCAACACCCCCTAGCGACGTCAAGCGATAGGTACCTGGACCAATATTTTTAGATATGATATAGGGTCCTAACCAATTAGCCACAAATTTGTCTCGCATATCGGGCGACAAATTCGAGTTCTATTGGTTTTCTTTTAGCACAAGATCCCCAACTTCAAAATCTCTCTGGTGGACTTTGATATTGTAAGCTCATTTGAGTCGCTCCTGATAAACGCAGAGATGCTCAAGGGCATTCACGCGATGTTCATCGAGCAGCGTCAGTTGATCTAGGTGAGCTTGTCATGCGGTGTCATCATCGATGAACTCTTTCAATGTGATGCATAACGTTGGAATTTCCAACTCTAAGGGCATAATGGCCTCAGTGCCATATACTAGTGAAAATGGAGTTGCCCTAGTGGGAGTCCGAATGCTAGTTCTATAAGCCCATAATGCAAGGGGCAGCTGTGTATGCCAATCCTTGTGGTGTTCTTGCACTATCTTTTTCAAGATGGCTACCACAGTCTTGTTTGAGGCCTCAACTTGCCCATTTTCCTATGGATAATATGGAGATGCAAAACTATGTTTGATGCGGTACTTAGAGGTTAAAGCTCACACAGTTTTGTTCTTAAAAGAAGTTCCATTATCCGAAACTATTTTGGATGGTACCCCGAAATGACTTATGATATGCTCCATTATGAACTCTGCTATGCGAGCTCCCATGGTCATTGTTAAGGGAATGGCTTCCACCCACTTTGTAAAATACTCAGTAGCCATAATGATGAATGTATGTCGGCCTAATGACGGAGGAGAGATCTTGCCAATTAGATCAAACCCCCACTGAGCAAATGGCCAAGCCGCTTGGATGGGTTGTAAGGCCTGTGATGGTAGGTGCGTAAGATTAGCATGATGCTGACATTTGATGCATTTCCTGACATACACATTGCAATCCTTCTCCATAGTGGGCCAATAATAACCCATTCGAAGGATGCGCTTGATGATGGCCATGCCGCTGAAATGGCCACCGCACGTACCATCATGAGCTTCTAAAATTGCCCAAGATGACTCTTGGGGCTCAAGACAATGAAGGAGAACTCCATCGTAACTTTGGTGGTACAAAATGTCTCCTATCAAGACAAATTTAGTCACTTTCTATTTAAATGTGCGTCTTGCGGCATGCGACAGTCCTTCTAGGACAAAACCAAGTCTTAGGAAGTCTTGAATCTATGACATCCAATTCTGATGAGCCTCAGCTTCGATCGCTAAGACAACCTGTACCCCCTACGTATTTACTTTTGCAAATGCAGACTGGGAGACAACCTTGTGGTGAATGGTGGTGCCACTCCCCGTAGGACTCTGGGAGGTTAAAGACCCCCAGGGTGCTTTCTTGAGAAAGTCTTCAACTTTGCAGAACCAATCAGCTTTTGGTTCCACACTAATCATGTTGACTGATTCTTTGTTATCAAAGGCTGCACGCTCTACTGCAGGATGCGAGAGCATCTTGACATGGATGGTAGTGAAGTCGGCAGATGGATTTTGAGGGATTAAGGATCCCAAAGAAGCCATGGTGTCTGCGAATCTATTTGATGAATGAGGGATTGCCTCGATGTCGTACCATTCCAGTTTAGCCAGATATGTGGCAACAAGATCTTTATAGGCTTTCAGTACCGGACATCGACACTAAAATAGTCCCTTCACTTGGTTAATTATGAGCAGGGAATCGCCAAAGATGTTTAATCTCTTGATATTCATGGCGATGGTTGTATGAAGGCCCAAAAGTAGGGCTTCATATTCAACATTATTGTTGGTGCATGGGAAGTCTAGTTTGAATGACAAGGGCATTGGAGCTCCTTGCGGTGTGAAAAACACTATCCCTACGCCAGCTCCTTGCTCGCACTTCGAACCATCAAAGAACAGAGTCATATCAGCATTGTTCTCTGGTTCTTCGGGTTTGGGAGCTTCGGATACTACAAAAACTGCATCATCCGAAAGCTCGATTGTCAGAGGCCTACTATTGGATAGTGGCACCTCAGCTAACTGATCTGCTATGACCTATCCCTTAATGGACTTTGGCTTACGAATTCTAGATCGAATTCTATCAATAGCATGATCCACTTTGCGAGTACGTGTATTATGATATGTCTTGCTCATCATATACTACAAAGGATTTTGTTTTGATATCACATATGTCGTGTGACTTAACATGTAGTGCCACAATTTCTTGGTAGCGAACACTATTGCTAAACATAGCTTTTCCACATATGCATATCCTAGCTCGTAACTCACCAAGGTTCGGCTAATGTAATATATGGCTTGCTCTTTACCTTGTACATTCTTTTGGGCCAACATGGTCCCTAACGCAAAGTCTATTGCCGATATATATAGCAGAAAAGGCTCTTCTAGCCTTGGTGGAGCTAACACTAGTGGCGTTGCCAGGTATTGCTTTATCTCAATGAAGGCTGCCTTGCAGTCCTCATCCTAGTTGAATGGGACACCCTTATGTAGCAGTCGATTCATGGGTCGACATTTATCCGATAGTTGGGTGATAAATCACTTTATCGAAGCTACCTTGCCTTGGAGGCTCCTTAATTCCTTAATATTGGTGGGAGGATGCATTTCCAAAATGGCCTTGACCTTCATTGGGTCTACTTCGATGCCTCTCTTGGAGACAATGAACCCTAACAATTTTCTAGAAGTTACGCCAAATACGCACTTCTTAGGATTCAGCCTGACGTTGTGCTCTATCAGGTGATCGAAGACTTTTCTCAAGACCTCCGCGTGCTCTTCTCGTAGCAATGACTTGGCTAGCAAATCATCGATATAATCTTCCAAAATTTTGTGCATATAGTCATGAAAAATGTATGTCATGGCCCGCTGGTATGTAGCACCAGCGTTTTTGAGACCAAATGGCATAACTTTGTAGCAAAATGTTCCCCATGGCGTTATAAACGTAGTTTTGTGCTGGTCTTCGAGCTTAATCCGAATTTGATTGTAACCAAAAAAACCATCCATTAAGGAGAGCATTTCATGACCGATAGTAGAGTCTACTAGAGCATCGATATTGGGCAATGAAAATGAATCTTTGGGTGTTGCCTTGTTGAGATCTCTAAAATCCATACAAATACGGATCCTTCCATCTGGTTTTCCTACAGGCACCATATTGGATACCCATTCTAGATAGTCGATGGAAATGACAAATTCTACATCCAACAATTTTTGCAATTCATCTTTCACCATTAAGGCTACTGTTGGATGCATCTTTCTGAGCTTCTGCTTGACGGGCTTCTTGGATGGGTCTAGCGAAAGGTTATGAGTAACCAACTTCGGGTCTAGACCGGGCATATCTTTGTATGTCCAAGAAAAAAGGTTAGGTCTCTCTTTCAGCAGAGGGATGATGCTAGCGCGCTCATCTGGAGTGAGACTCATTCCAAATTTAACCTTCTTTGGATTGGTGGGGTCATTACCGATATCCACTTCGAAGGTTTCCTCTACTGACATATGGGATCCCTCCTCAAGCTGATGAGGCGTAGGGATCAAATGGATGTCATCAACTAGATTTATATGTTCTTCATTGGAAGCATTTTTAGTGTGATAGACATCATAAGCATAGCCTGGTCCAAAATGAAATGGTTGCAGCATCTCTTCATTCGAGAAGAAATCTTCAGGCTCTACTGGTGAATCAGCGTGATCCCAATCGATAGCATCCATGTTTAGATGCAATGGCTTGGATGGATCTGCTGGATTGTGGAGTGGAGTGGTCAAATCAATGGAGACCATGTTGATGGAATGGAATTGATCTCCAGGACCACATGGACTGAACTCTACATCATCTATGTAGCTTTCATGCCCAAGATCTAGCTCGGATGGCACGGGGATGAAAGGGTCCTCCCTGTGGGATGCCCGGACAACTGGATCCTCTCTATGCACTGACTACAAAATGGGATCTCTCGACTCAAGCAGCTCGACATAAGTAGGTGGATGGGGAAAGAGCCTTTGATATTCCTCTTCCAGATTTATTCTTTCCCTGAGGCGGCGCTGGAGATTTATCTCTCGATGCAAACCCGCAGCTGTAATAGGTGGCGGACCCCGAGGTGGATTCTGATTACGTAGGTGATGAGGCCCCAAATAGGCCATCTCCAATGAATCCTCATCATCACTATAAAGATATAATATTTCACTTCCCCCCATATGCAAGGGGCGATCTACCAGATGTGGCCCCATGTATCTGATTCTATGGTCGCTATCATCACTATCCAGATAGACCGGATAAAATGATCGTATATACGACATCGATGCAAAAACTAGCTCTGCTTCCTCTTTAGAGCGATCTGCGTTAAGAGGCACCTCTTCTATAACATACTTCGACTCCACAGGCAATAGATGTAGTGGATATACTAGCCTCGGATCGGTCATCTCAACCTCATCGCTATGATTGCTACTATGAGCAGGCCACTCTATCATGTCCATGAATATTGGGAGATTAGCTGGATGAGGCCTTAAGTAGGCCTACTCTATCTCATCTTCATAATCACTATCGACCATGAAATGCTCTTGTATCTCATCTAATTGCTCTCTAGGCAGAAAATGGCATAGAAATGCCGAAACCACGAAGGCTCGATCAATTTCCTCTTCGGATTGATCATCATTTGAGGACTCGCCATCTGCATCATAACTCGGTCTACTCATTTCGGAGGTGGACTCCTCTACATCTTCACTACAAAGATCTCCTGAATCGAGATCACCTAGAATGATGGGGTTGTGCCCCTGCATACCGGTATCATCGGTTGTGATACGATTTTGATGACCCAGGTTGCCTCTGGGGTTCTTCTCCGAGAACTCTTCATGTTCAATATTTGGTCTCTCAATGGTGATGACTGACACCATTGGGTTGTTGCCCCGAAGGCTAGACATGTTAGGATGATACGGATTAAAATCCACGTCATCCCCAGACCCAGGTACAAATGATCCAATGATGCAACGAGTAAATCATCATGTCCCTGAATCTGCAATCCCAATCCGAACCTATCAGTTGCCAACTGATAACGTGGTTCAAGAGGGGTTCTTCATCCTTGTTCAAAAATACCAAGGTCGTATCCATGCCAATGATAGAGCTCAAAAATATGCATGGCATACTCGAGGTTGGACAAGTACCGAACGTTCACCATGAACTATTCATCATCATCCACCTCCATGGGTGCCCGCATTGGAACTTGATCCAACCCGACATAAATGAAGTTTGTTTGGTTGGGTGGCTCGCCCAATGGTACTATGGATCCAACTAGGTATCGATGGGCTATCGGTCGGCCCATGTCTCGTGCAGTCTCTAAAATAGGACCGAAGGTCACATTTTGCACAAGATATTCACCCAGACCTGTGCTGGCTAGGTGAACAGTCACCTGGGGTGCGGATGACCCTACTGACGATGCAGGAAAGTAGGCTGAGGTGCCTCCTCGACTTGATCCTGGGCTTCCTCCACCTCCATGGGAGTGGCAGCCTCAATGGCGACTAGTTCGGGTGCATTCTTTGCTTCTTTCCTACCCAATTTTACCTTTAATTTCTTATCATTTCGATGCATTGTCGATGCACTCGGTCTCAGAGAAGTTGTAGTGGTATGTTCAGATCTGTTTGATACAGATACCAATGGTTGAACATGCACCACCTATTTACCTCTTGGAACCCTCATCGACGATGTGGGTCGTATGTCCAAGTGCATTGATGGGATCATGAAACCCCCTGGAAAATCTGCTAAGTTCATGAACTTGAATGGTTCTTCATCTGATGAAACCATGTGAACTTGTCCCTCGTGTATATACTTGACACACTGATGCAATATCGAGGGAACACAATGCATTTCATGAATCCAAGGCCTCCCCAATAGGATGTTATACTACAAGGCGCCCTCTATCACGTGACACATTACGAGAATGGTCTTTAGTCCCACCTAAATAGGTAGGACAATCATGCCAACCATAGAGCATAGTGCATCGTTAAATGCTCTCAATGTAAAGGTGGTTGGTACGACGAGTGATTTAGGCAATTTCAAATGGTGCAGTGCCTTAGTCATGATTATATTGATCGATGAACCAGTGTCAATCAAGACCCTTTTGAATGGCACATGGTTAACACATGCAATGATATGTAGTGGCGGGTCAGCCACGCTTGCAGAAACCATTTTCACTTCATGATCATAGAATTGGATCATTGGTTCCTAGCACTATTGTACGTGCCCCACGAAGTTCGTGAATGCCTGTGCATCCTGGGACTGTACCTCAATGGACCTCAGAATGTCCATAAGAGTCTCCCTATGCCTAGGGGACTATTGTATAAGCTCATATATCGACAACTTCGTAGGAGTCATCTGCAGGTTTTGAACCAACCTGCTCCTAATGGTCACCACCGGTCTCGTTGGTGGGCCTAGAATATTTTGTGTCTATCATTGCTAGGGCGTGGCTTGTATTTGAATGGGAGCATGAGGTTGATTCATCCATTCGTACCTCCCATGTCTGGTAACAACATTGACCATGCCGATGAACCCCTGGGTAGGTGGTTCGACTCGCACTTGATTGACATGGCCAGCGTGGTTACGGGGTGCCTCATGGTTTGGTAATGGATTTTTAAAAATCCCCATGTTTTGGTTGTCTGGCACCTAGGGATTGCCTGGTACTACAAGCTCTCCCTTTTCTATCATATTTTGCACAATGTGTTTGAAGGACCAACACACCTCGATGTCATGGCCTTTCGCTCTATGAAATATGCAAAACAACTCTTCCTGATAGTCTTTGGGCTTGGGCTGATTTGGATCAACCATCTTGACTTCGGGTAATCTTATTGCCTTGGCCTCATAGAGCTGATGAAAGATCGATGTCATTGATTCCATCAATGGCGTAAATATGTGAGGTGGGCGTTGCTCTTTGTTCTTGCCCTTGTAGTTATTTTTGTGTTGGTCGTATTGCGCAGGAGGAGGATGGGCTTGATAATTCTATTTCTTTTGCCCCTTATCCTCATTTTGGAGATTCAGTACCACCTGATTCACATGGGCCTGCTTGCCCTGTTGCTTTGAGGTACTCTTCTTATATCCCTCTTTCCTAGTTTTTAGCTTCAAGTTGCCTTCCTGCAACTTGATATCCTCAATTACCTTGGCTTGCACCCAAGCTTCTTCGAATGTGGCGTACTATTGCAGCTGCAATAGTAGCGAGATGTGCTTGGCACAACTCTTTGTAAACATTCGAGTTAATTCTATGGTAGGAATCGAGAATGGCAACTTTGCCATTAATCTCCTCCACCTCTTCCCATACTATTCTATTGGCTCATCGTCGCGCTGAGCTAGCGCAGCCAAATCGGAAAGGTTGGCCTATTTCTTGATGTCGAAGGAATAGCATTCAAGAAAGGCATCAGCTAATTGCTCAAAATTTGTTATGTTGTGCTTCTTTAGCTGATTAAACCACTCTCGGGTCGCCCAGAGAGTGTCATGACAAACGTACGCAACAATAGTGCATCATTGTTCTCTATCTAGAAGCAAGCATCCAAAAAGCTCATGACATGTTCTTGTGCCTCTTCATCACCCTTGAATTTGTCCAACCTGGGCATCTCAAAATGCTTCGGGTATGGGGGCATAGGTACTGAGGGATCTAAAGGTTCATTGTGAATTTTCCTCAGTGTCAGCTTTTGGATAGCCGTGCCTTGTCTCTCAATTGCCTTGACCTTCTCAGCCAAAGCTTTGTAAGCCTCAGAAGATAGAAAGTCCTCCTCCCTAAGTCGGATGGAAGTGGTCTGGGAGGTACATTCCTCTTCTATCGAGGTGGAGGGCATTGCTCTTCCTCCTCCTCAGCTCGAGAACTCTCGAGATATTCCTGGTTGCATCTGTTCCCCTCTTGTTCCTCATAATGTTGTTGCCTCTGATTGTCGATCGAGGGCGGTCGCTCTCTATGATGGGCAGTGATATGAGTGTGAATGCTTGCACGCTCATGGTGCATGTCGGCTTGCAAAAAAGCCTTCCTATGCACCTGCTCTCTACGCTCATCTTGAGAGTATAGGCCGGCCCTAGCCAACCTATCTTCCTACTCTACATGCTCCTTCTGGATGAGGATGCGCTCCTTGCACAAGCGCTGCTCATACAACCTTTGTCTAGTAAGCCTCTGCACCTGAAGATCTTCATCTTCGATGCGCTGCCTCTCTAGGTGAGCATCCTCCAATTGATCTTGGAGGAGTTGGCATTTTTGCTCAGAGGCCAGTCGATATGATCTTTCGACCTGGTCAGCCATCGGAGGCCTTTGATATGCTTGCTCTGTACGAGTGACCTTGTGGGTTCTGTACCCATCGGACTGATGTGTTGTGCTTTTGCCTCTGTCTATGAAGATGACATCGACATCGTGTTGTGTCCTATGCTGCATGCCACCATGCATGGATGGTGGATGTGAGACATGAGGGCGCTTAGAAGCCTCTCCATGCTCTCTAGTAGTTCTAATGGTGCTCTCGCTATGCTCACTCGGAGCACGAGTGGGTGGAGCCGAAGGCTTGTAGCCTAGCTGCTCTAGCACACTACCTAGACCATCTAGCTATCTAGACCTCCACCTCTCATGGGGTGGTGTTCCATTAGCTCCCACCTTCGACATATCGATGGTGATCTTGCATGCTATAGTACGCATGGGAGTATGGGTAGACTTGCGCTCAGCAAGGAGCCCATCTACTTGCCCTTGAATGGGTGGACCTCTATTCCTTCTATACTCAGAAGGTGGGGGTATAGTACACCCTATAGACTTAGTGCGGATGGGTACCAATCTGGTCCCCTGCATGACATACTCTTCGGTCGATCCCATGGATGCGCATGCACTACGGTCTCGATAATGGCTTTCGAGTGGAGCACCCTTAGGCTGAGAAGCCCCATGCTCTAATCTACGTCTAACAGTATGCACTGATGCTAGTCTATCAGGGGTACGCTCAATGGGATCCCCTCATGTCGAGTTGTCTCCTCTAATGCTCATCGAACATCATTCGGTTTGCTCATGTGGTTGAGGACTAGACACATGTAATTGTGAATCGATTGGGGCTTGGTCATCGGCCTCAGGCTTGCACCTTTGTCGACCACCCCGTGTATCCACCATAGTGTACCTAACATCTAGATGTATCTTTTATTATCAAACAAGGTATACAATGATGCTTATCTTATTTTTAAATTTTAAAATGTGCCCTAAACTATTTGATGTTGTTTCAAAATGTGTTGTATCAGTATGAGAAACTCTCGCGTGTTTTGCAAAATCGTTGGATTTTATTCTCAGTTTAATTGGCTTTCACCTATATACTCGCACAAGCCGAATATGGTAATGAAGTCCATACTCAATGAAGTAGCATAGGTACTACCAACCCTCACCCAACACACCGTGTGCAATGATACACCCTTTCGAAGATGAGTGCGTGCTATTTTGCATGGATAGGACAGTTCTTGGGTCGGCCTTGGCAACGAGCGGGTCCCGATAATACAATTTCAAATGAGCCAACCAAGTGGTAATGACATCCACTGTTGGTCTCAATCAAATGGGTTGGATGTGAGAGCCCAACGCCACTGATGTTTACAATGAAACGTGGTGTGTGTGGTTCATTTTACTTTGCATAAAGACAAATGCATAAAAGAGCATTCATATGATCATTCCTACATGATATGCATAAGAAGGAACATTTCAAATTCACAAAGGTATGCATGCTATGCCCTACATGACGTTATGACAATGCAATTACGATGACATGGCCTCTAATTGGGCCTCACGCATGCAAACGACCACACAATTTTATCAAGGTCACTGTATTCTAGGGCGGACTGCAATCAGAGGTCCGTTGTTCCTAGCAGCGCCTTTCTAATGGAAAGAATGCGAAAGCAAATTAGGACTTATTCATTGATCCTTTTCCTTTAATGTTCCTAATTTGCCATTGATTTACCGCTTACTATAAAAATACAGAGGAGAAAATGCAGAACAGAGAATGAAAATAGAACCTACCTCAACTCCTGATCTGCTGCCAAGTGGTTTCTCTGTTGTCTGCTGCTTCTGCTGTAAACCGTAGCTCTGGTCTACGGGCTGTAGTGTAAACCATAGGTGACAGCCATGGGCCAAAAAATAACCGTAGTTGTTAGCTGCGGTTAGCACCTGAGATAAAACAAACAAAAATGTCAGCACTCAGGGGCTAGAAATGCGGAGTTCCATCGTGATCGCCATCTGTAACCACCAAAGAGGCTCACACCCGATCTAACTATCGCAATCGAAGAAAAATACACAAATAGGCATGCATAATTTGATAACAAGAAATAACGTGAATACAAGGAATCCTTTATTAATTTCAATGAAGTCAAATTACAGATTCGTCCCTCTTAGGGATACCCATTTGATACATTAATTACAATAGTGTTTAATCCCTATCAAGGGTAGGTGTGATCAAAATGCCCCTCAGGGTGACACGAACTGCTCTAGGGTGTCGATGACCCTCTTCTTCGCAATGGGGAAGGGATTGGATGCTTTATCTCTCCTTTGGAACTGTTCCCTATGGTCAAGAAACAACAAGAATGTCAAAAATATAGGCAGCCTCTCATGATGAGGCCCTTTTAGGTAAAATGTATAATGACACCATTAACATGCATAATCAAGAAAGCATAAAGAAAGTCTGCTAAACTATGCAAAGTGAATCAAGATTCATGTAATAGCATAAAGTAAAATAGCATCTACACTATGCATGGATCAAATATAGAAAATGAAGCATAAACATGCATAAAGAAAGCATTTTAGTCCTAATTGAAACATAAGCATAAAATGTGAATCTAGCCTAGTTCTACGGTCAGAAGTCTTCTAAAATGCTATTAAATCAACAAAATGGCTAATCTAACCTAACTAGCTGGACAAAAAAGAAAAGAGTAAGGTGATCTGTCACCTATTGCAAACCGTAGCTCTGGTGAGCGGTCTGCACTGTGAACCGTGGCTGACAGCCGTGGTTTGACCTCTGATGAGTTTACCCTCAAAATTAGGGGTAGTGGGCTCAATCTCCTTGTCCAAATTGATGTTCAAGGGTCGCCTTCATTGTCCTCAGACTGATTTGGTGGTCAATTCGATGTGAAGGGCCTTCGTTTGCCTGGATTTGCGTTTCTTGATCCTCCTAAGCACCTAGGGCATCCATAATGCAATTCATCATGAATGGTGGCAAAAGGGTCGGGGATTAAGTGCAATAGCTCTATCTCTTAGTATACTCAGTTTGAGTGTACAATTCTCCAGGGCTTCGCTGCTCAAATCTCCAATGCTTGCTCTCTTTTTCTCCCCATTTGGAGGGGGTATTTATAGCATGCCCCTAGGGCTAGGGGTGGCTTCATGGAGAAGCCAAGACCAAGAAGGTTGGTTAGGACAGTTGGGATGGAAGCCTCTGGAATATTTCATCCTTCAACTGCCTCCTTCTAGATATTTTGGTCGTTCCAACCGATTTGGCTCGGATGGAAGGCCTAACTGAACTTCAGTTAAGACCGTAGGTCACAGTTGCGGTCCAGACTGCAGACCGTAGGTGTCAACCATGGTTTAGACTGGAGACCGTAGGTCTGGGCTGTGGTTCAGACTGCTTAGGCCAAAATGCCTAAATTGAGTGGTTAGAACCATTGCTCTATCTTGGAGTCTATCCAAGATCCTCCATATGGTCTTGTAGCATGTCCATATGAGTAGTCACCCTCGACATGACGCGTTTTAGGTGTCTATAGATATACTAATCGGGATATTGAGATAGTGCAATGTGGTAGTGTGAGATATAATATTACATCTCATTTGTGAGTAGTAGCTTAGATCATGGAGTGTTCATTTCCTCCATAGCTACTTTGTACTCATTTTCTATTTATAGCATATTTTCAGTCATCTCACGGATTTACTTTCTTTTTATTATTCTACATCTTGTGATTGCTATCTCCAATTACATGTATGAAAAGCTAATTGTGGTACCAGAGCTATGGTAGATCAAGCTATAGTATATTAATAGGAAAACCACCATTATCATTGACCCTAAGTTTTTTTGTCAACTTGATGCGCTATTGGACTAGTCATTGTAAAAAACTCTTAGAAGAGTCTAGGTGGTAGAATTAGGGAGAGCCACAAGTGATCAAATTGATAGGGAAGACCCTAATGTAGATCTATAAGAGCAAGAAGAGGTAGACATAGAAACTGAAACTAATCCTGATCCTTTTTCTGGACCTAATGGTAGTTGTATTTTCATCATTTGATCACATTTGGGAATTCATGAAAGCTTATAAGGAAAAACTATTGGAATATGTAGAATGAGAAGCTCGTCTTGAAAAATATGATGCTACTCCTTCCCCTCCTAATAAGTATCCTTTGCTTAAACATGATATTCCTATATCTCAATCCATGCATCAAAATAATTTAAAGAACCAAGTTACTTGTGCCACTACTAATACCACCAATGTTGGAGGGAATCTGCAAGTCTCTCTAACTAGTAATGGCCCAAAAAATTATTCTCAATTTCCTCCTTCATACTCTAATGTCAACACCATTGCTTCTGTTACACCAAATGTTAGTTATCCACAATGAACATAAACTTATACTGAGAGGGGGGGTGAACAGTATAAGACTACTTTTTACTTTTCTTTCCCAAAAAATATTATTCAATATAATCAATGGTAATATCAATAGCAGTAACCAAAGCAATGCACAAATAATCACACACAATAGAGACACCAATTTAATGTGGTTCACCCAATGTGGGTTACTCCATGGAGAAAATATTTCACTAAATTTTTCTCAATCAATCTCTTAGGAATCCTTTCCCTATTACAATGTTTATGGACCTCTGTCCAAAGGAGACACCAATCCCCTAATCAAGTTCGTGGATCTCTATCCACAAGAGAACTCATTTCTCCTTAGCTCTGACTAGTGATATTTTAGAAGAACTGCTACCCCCACTACTATGGCTAATGGATCTCTATCCACTGAAGACACCTGTCCTCACTACCTTGGATAATGGATCTCTATCCACTGGAGACTATCGTCCTCTATACTTTGTCACCTTCAAAACTTTGTCTTAAATATGCACTAAACACAGTCCTTTGGTCTAGCACAAATATGCTCAATCTCTGTCTTTGGTCTGGCACAAACCTATCCTCAAATATGCACCAAACTTTGTCCTCAAATATGTACTAAACACAGTCCTTCAATCTAGCACAAATATATCCTCAATATTTGTCCTCTGATCTGCACTAAATACAGTCCTTCGGTCTAACACAAATCTATCCTCAATATTTATTCTCAAGCCTTAACACAAAGCTTGACTTAATATCAAATCAACTCTGCTAGATTTGCCCCAAACCTTAACTCAAGGTTTGAACAAATCAATCAATCAACTCTGCTCACAAGTCTTCTCAAAGACTTGTCTCAAATCTGCCTTGTAAGCTTCCACAAAAGCTCACACTAATCTGTCCACAAGTCCTCTCTAGAACTTGTCCAATATGCTCAACAAGTCTTCACCAAGACTTGTCTCAATCTGCTCAATAAGTCCTCACTAGAACTTATCCAATCTGCTCTCAATCTCTATTCTCAAACTATATTGTAAGCTTCCACAAAAGCTCACACAAATTTGTCCACAAGTCTTCTCAATACTTGCCTCAAATCTATTCAACAAGTCCACACTAGAACTCGTCCAATCTCATGAAAACATAAAGATAATTGTTAGAGAATCAATATGCTTCACATTTATCACAATGCTCAATCACTTTCAATCACTCCTTTTTGAAACATATAGAGAATTGTTAGAGACTCAATATGCTTCACACTTACAATGCTCAATTACTTTCAATCACTCTTTTGGAAACATATAGAGAATTGTTAGAGACTCAATATGCTTCACACTCACAAACTCTCAATCGCTCTCAATATTTCTTTTATTACAGAAAAATATAGAGAATTTTTAAAGACTCAATATATTTCACACTCATCAACACTCAACCTCTTTCTCAAATCAATTCAGAATATATAAAAATTTGTTTCATAGAACTTGAACTATCACTTTACACACCCACTTGACTTGGCACAACCAACTCTACTCAACCAATCACTCAATGAAATAATCCTTGCTCAAAAACCCTAGTCCAAGCATATGAAAACTCAATCAAATATTTACAACAATGCTCATCAACCAATCTCACATAAGAATGATACTCATGTTCTTTGCAAACCCTAGTTCAAGTTCTTCACTCAATCAATCACTTCAACAACAATGCTTATAAAACAAGGTTTTATCAACAACTCTCAATTTCAAAAAACCTTGAAGCATTAATTCAAAACACACTCAACAATGCTTACCAAACAATCCTTTTCACTCCAACTTTGCATTCACAACTTTCAACAATCACTCACTAGGAAGAATATGCCCATACCTTTTATTTGATGTAGAAGTGCCCTTAGAAAACCTGTCTTAAACACAATCAATTCTTTGCCAATTTCAAAGGTTAGGTAGCAATGTTTTATCAAACATTCACTCAATTTGATCCCTCAAATATTCCACCATACATAGCAATAAATTTCTTTTACACCTTATAATCTCCACACTTTCTAATCAACTTTTCAATCCACTCAATATTAAAAACAATACATTGTGAACATAGAACCTTTACTAGCTTATCACTCCAAAGTCTAGAATATAATTTTCAACATGCAATATTTTCTACCCAAAAAACTCTCAAACATTAAAACCCTTATTACTCCTAAAATCATTTTTGTAATATTAATTTTCAAAACTTAAATCTAAATAAAACTAATAAAACAAGCCCTTATGTCTCCCAAGGTCCATGGTACTACTACTCACGAAAGCACCACTACTACCTAAACATCACCTTAGGCATCAAACAAACATTATATACCTAGCACCAAGCCTTAGGCCTCAACAAAAATAATATAGGGCACTTACCACCAGAACTACTGAGGAGAATTGATCCCAACACCTCTCCAACAAACTCTCAAACATTAAAACCCTTATTACTCCTAAAATCACTTTTGTAATATTAATTTTCAAAACTTAAAGCTAAATAAAACTAATAAAACAAGCCCTTATGTCTCCCAAGGTCCATGGTACTACTACTCACGAAAGCACCACTACTACCTAAACATCACCTTAGGCATCAAACAAACATTATGTACCTAGCACCAAGCCTTAGGCCTCAACAAAAATAATATAGGAAACTTACCACCAAAATTGCTGAGGAGAATTGATCCCAACACCTCTCGCTAGCTAACGCACAAGCACTTGAAGAGCCACCAATAGGCCAACCGCCCACATGGGTACTACGGGTCATAACAGAAATTTAGATTCACTATTCCTCGACCTTTTTGAACAAAATATAAGCACAAAACAATCACCGTTGGGAGTTGAACACTCAACGTCCTCTTCACTATGTAAAGCCAAGCACCGCTTGTGTTACTCATCTCACTGAAATCGAAAGGGAAATCACTTTGTTTGACTTTATCCTTCTCGGGAGATGCGAAAACCCTGCATCACCAGATTATCTCCTGGCACTTCGTGCTCAATTATCATGTCATTCAAAACGTGCCAAAGCCACTTCTCCACTGCAGGTAATGTTGGATTTAGTGCGCTTAGAATAGAACAAAATTTATCGATTACTACACTCTCATCAATCCTTAACCCATGTCCTTAAATATATGAAGGGGCTTATATTTTTAAGAACGTTGGCATTATGTTAATAACATGAGGTGCCTTCTTTTATCAAGGGGGCATCAGAGGGTATTTAATGAATACCTCATATCTCCATGCACTCATTAGCGCGCTCTTTGAAGTAATGTTTTAAAAGTATCTTTTGGGCACAATGATCTTTAATAAATCTTTGCCTTCCAAATAACTTCGTGACCCATAGTATTTAATTATTTAATTTTAAATTATTTAAATAAATAATTTAAATATTAAATAATTTAAATCAAATGACCCTTGGCTATGATTTTAGTTTTGGGAAATCAACCTCTTTTAAACCTTGGGTCCAATTGATAAATTAAACTTTTCTCTTTTATTTTGCCCAACCATGGTTTTAATAAAAACCTTTTATTTTGTACTTCACATAATATTTAAAAATAAACATTATGAAGCTTTTTGCCATCAACCTTTTGCATTACTCCTTTTGACCTTTTGACATCAATGACAACTTCATCGACTCAAAATGTCCAACACACAAAGTGCCACATACAACCAAAGTATCCAAAACTTGAATCAAACATCATGGTTTCAACATGCATACTTTCCTCCTTTGGGAAGTCTAGGAAATATACTTAGTAATTTAGAGATGCAGAATTTGGCAAATGTAGTGAATCAATTGGTTTCAAGGATGGATATGATTCAGCGTTCAGGGTTTACATAAAGTTATAAAGAAATGTGTAATAAACCATTGGATCCTATTGTTGCTTCTAGACCTTATCCTAAGCATTTTCATATGCCAGTATTGCCAATCTATAAAGGGACTGAAGATCCAATAGAGAATTTAAGAGGATTTAGGATAGCTTGCCATGATATTGTTTATGATGACATGCTCTTATTGAAAAATTTTCCAAAGAGTCTTGCTGGAGTGGCATTAGAATGGTATTATCGATTGTCCAACTATTCTTTGAAGAGTTTTGAGAAGACTACCGAGATGTTTGTTCATCAGTTTAGTGCTTACATTGAGAAGGAAGTAACTATGAGAGATCTATATGATTTAAAGCAAAGTAAAGAATAAAGCTTTTCAGAATTTCTAGCTCGTTGGAGAAGTTTAGTTGGCCAATTAAGACAACCCGTGTCTCAGAAAGATATGCTTGATATATTCATTGGTAATTTACAATAACAATTATCTTATGCATGATGAGATTTTTCATTTAACTATAATTTTAAAACTTGTATTGACAATTAAAATACATATAAAATTGGTTTTTAGTGTTTTGACGATGCGAAAGGGTTTTTTCGGAGGTGGAGGGATAACGATGGGCAGGAAGGCTGGTTTGGGAGAGCACGGGAGCGCCAGCAGGTCAAACCAAGGGCACGACAGGGTGGAGGGAGGGCAAGCAGAGTCTGGGGACGCCGAGGATCCACCAGACAAACGGGGAGATGGACCTCGAAAGTCGTATGCTCTGGCAATGGCTTCTGAAACCCTAAGTGGGCTCTCCACCAAGGAGCTATTTCCGTCCGGGAACGAGTTGGACATCCCGACGGAAATTCTCTCAAGCTTTGTGGAATTCGAAAAATTTACCCTCATCGATAAGTTTATTGGTGGTCGTCCCGACATGGAGACCATCCGCAAGTGGGCGTCTGGAAAATGGCGGACCTCTGGTCACTTGGAGCTGGCTGCCCTAACCCGGGGCTTTTTCGCGATTAGACTGAGCAACAGGGAGGACTACTGTAAAATCCTGGCTGGAGGGCCTTGGTTCTTGGGCCGTAGGAGTCTCTTTCTAAGGAAGTGGGGTTTGGACTTTAACCTCGATACCCAGAATATCAACATTGCTCCAATATGGGTTAGGCTCCCGAGTCTCCCCCTTTTTGGCTGGCATGAAAATGTAATCATAGAAATTGCTCGATCCATCGGGGAGTTGGTCACTATAGACCCTCCCACCAGGGCTCAAACAAGATTTGTCCAAGCTCGATTCTGTGTTTTGGCGGACTTGGAGACGGACCTCCCTTCCTCCATTACTCTGCGGTCTGAGGGTTCTTTTCTACACAAGCAAGCTATTGTTTATGAGAACAGACCAGCTTTCTGCCCCCAGTGTAGTTCTCAAGGGCATCTTCAGTCCAATTGTCCTCTTCAAAAGCCGGGGAAGAAGAAGCGAGATCCCTGCAACCCTCTAGAGCATGGTGAAGGTCAGACGAAGCACCCTGTTGCGAAAGACCATGAATCTCCAGGTCCATCCAGAGACCATCTCGAATCCTCCTTACCAGATGAGGAAATCACCATTCAATCGGACTCCGAGCTGTGCGGTGGACGCTCCCAACTAGGACCACAGGGGGAAAAGGAACAGGCCCCCCCTTATCACCACACTGGTAGATTCGCTCGAAATTTTTGATCGGCACTCTCCCGAGGCACAAAAGACATTGGAAGATTACCTGCTGGGAAGAAGAGGTTACCAGCCTGGTAATATTAGCCCTCAAATTATGAGGAGTCAAATGGAAGGGGTGGATATTGGTGGTAATAGGAAGCAGGGCCGTCCCCCCAACAAGGAAAAGAGAGACAAGGAAACTGCGGCTGATGTCACAGATGGCACCCAATGGTTGTTGTTTCAGGATGACTCCGATTCTTTGATGGGTGACGCGCTTATCCCAAAACCTCCCCTCCAGTAGGGAAAGGGAGGTAGGAAGAACCTCAAACCGTACAGATGAAAGTCATCCTGGATGTGAGAACCTACGGTGGGAACGACGAGCGGGCTCATGGTTCTTTGGGACCCAGAGAGTGTTGAGGGCAGCTTCTTTTCATCTTCCAGCAGGACTTTCAACTTTTTGTTTCAGTCCCAAGCCATCATTTTTTCTTGGATCCTATTCATCATGTTTGCTTCGAATTCTGCCTCGAAGAAAGCAAAAATGTGGAAAGTTATTTCCTTGATAAGGGAGATTTTTTGTAGTTTTCTTGGCTGTCTTTTTCTGCTTTCCAATGGTCCAGTTTTTATATTGGCCATAGTTTCCAGGATAATCAGGCAAAAATGCCTCCTTGTAGCCCTCGGGCAATTAGCAGATTTTTGTTTTTTCTACATACAGGTTTATTCATCCAGTCAAGAGGCACGAAGCACCATTTAGCAAGGCTGATTTTGTATATAAGGTTTTGGGATCCTCTATAAAAACCCACTGTTAATCTATTATAATAATTACCAAAAAACAATTATCTTATGCACTAGAAACTATTATCACATCTCTAGATCAAGGAATTGATTTAACAAGAAAAGTGGAACAAGCTCTCATTAGAAGAGGTCAACTTAAAGAAGATAAGCCAATTAAGTCTCAACATAAGAATAAGCATATATGAGTCAATAGTGATAGTAGACCTATTAACAATGTCACTAACAATCTACAAAAGATTGTACTTCAGAAGCCTCCTCAAAGAAACTTCACAAGACTTAATATGCCTATGGAAGTAGTTTTAAAACAACTATTGAACGCTAATGTAATTGAATTACCCCCAATAAGATAGCCAGATACTACAACTCATTGGTATAAGGTAAATCAATATTGCACTTACCACAGAGTAGAAGGACATTGGACAAATACTTGTAATAAGTTGAAGCATGTGGTTCAAGATTTGATTGATGCAGGATGCATTGATTTAGGAAATCTCCAATCAATAAGTAATCAAACTCCTACTTAACAAGTTCCAACAACAAGTCAAGACATGGGGATATTTAAGGACCCCCTGCCAAAGCATGAGCAACAAATAGCCAATTAGGTGGCTCATCAAGATGATTCTCTACATCATAGTAATGTGGTTGGTATGGGTTAGATTAACTACAAGGAAACATGCTCAGAATCAGCAACACCAACAAGGACAGAGTTTAGTATCTCAACCCAATTTAGTTTTAAAGGAGAATTAGAGAAGATATTTAGCTACAAGGATTCCACCTATAGTGTTGAGATCACAGTCACAGGTTTCATTTGATCTTGCAGTTAGCTAGTACGCCAGCAAAGGTATCAGTGTTAGAACTTTTGTAGTCTTCTCCCGATCACAAGAATGCTTTAATGAAATTTTTACAATAATAACCTATTTTCTCAGATATCCCTCCTAATGCCATAGTTGACACCATAGTTTCTTTTGGGATACATCATGTATCATTCTCAAATGATGATAAACCTTCCTCAAACTTACATGGAGATTCTTCACTTTACATCACCGCACTTATTGAGGATACCCTTATCAAGTGAGTTTTTATTGATAATGGTTCATCCCTCAATATGTGTACATATCAATTCTTTCTAAAATTTGGATTAAAAGAGGAAGATTTAACAAAAATTGATATCATAATTAAAGCTTTCAACAATGAGTCCCAAAAGGCCTGTGGCGTCATACTCTCCCCTTAAAATTGGGGTCGAGAATATTGGATACTTTGTTTTATGTGGTACATTGCCCTGCATATTTTAATATTCGTCTTGGGTGAACTTGGATCCATGCAATGAAGGTTGTCCCTTCTACTTTTCATCAGTGTCTCAAATTTGAATTCAAGAATCAAGTTGTCACCATTTCGGGCGATCCTCGATCGTTTGAATTTTTTTAAAATATAGAGTTAGATTCTTATTCTTGTCCTTCTATTTCTCCAACAATTTCTCCATGTTCCTCATCTCAAATCTTCGAGCATCTTCAAAGTTTAAAAGTGAGTGAGGAACATAAAACCCATTGTTTCTCCTTGGATCATGAAAATCAATTTCTTTAAGAGCCTCTTCTGGATCTAGCCAAGCTACCACCTTCACCCCGATTTATGGGTTTGCCTCATACGAAGGGTGACATTATACACATTGGCACGTGTACTTTTATCTTTGAAGGTATGGCTTTCGAAGAAAAGCTCCATGGTAGCAACCCATCTCTTAATGAGCGCTCTTTTGCTCAATGCTATCTCACTAATGGTTATCCCCTTCCTAAGCAAATCATGTCTGGTATAAGATATGCAGGTAAAGGATTCGGACCACAATAAGAGGGTATTCAAGAAGCCTTGGATGTTGAGATTTTGCCTAGTAGATGTGGTATAGGTTTTACACCTAATAAGAATCAACCTCTACCTTTTGAGGATGATGACCATCTTATGACTTATGTAGAATATATGGAATATCAAAAGTTGTCAATAGATGATAATAAAAGTGTTAATTTTTATTTTCCTCCAAAGATAATGTCTTGTAATATGGTTGGATTTGTTCATTCTAACAATAACATTGTTTCTGTGCAAGAAAATGATGAATCTTTGTATAATGTCTGTAATGCTAAGAAGAATGGTGCTATTAGAAAATTTCGTGATTATTGTGCTATAGATGTTGAACGAAGAGCTTTAGAAGAGCTTCTCCATGGCTTTGAAGATGTCTTCGATCCAGCACCTCGTGGCACACCTATTTATTTTGATAAGATGTATGGTTCATCTAGATTTTGCATTGATTTTAACTCCATAAAAAAAATAATAAAAAAATTATCATATAGTTGCATTTTCATTTTCCATTGCATTCACCAGCTTGCTCATATTGCATTATTGCTTGTCATCCTTGCATGATTGCTTGACATCTAACCTAACACCTTGCATGTTTGCCTCTCATAAATGCATGATTGATTGTTCATGATTGCTTGCTCATATAGATTTTTGGGATCTTACGACAATGGCATGTGATGATACCTAGTTAGGTCATAGCTCACATGCATTGCACTTCTCACTAGGATTTTGATGCCCAGCAAGATCCCTCCTAGGGATTATTTCTTTCCTTCTTCTTTTCTTCTTATGATCGCTTCTCCTTTTCTTGATTTCTTCATTATGATGAAAACTCTTATTGCACAAATTTTTTCTCAAAGTCCCAATATGGGATAGCATTTGCATACTATTTTTATACATATTCCACCCCACATGGGATATTTATACATCCTAGTGGGTATTGCACTATTAACGATATTCTATCGAGTCATACTCTTTTGAATCAGCAGGCTCAACACCCCATTATAGGATAAGCTCCTTGGTCATTTTCAGTAATCCTTGGCATAAATCCTAGCGGGTAATCGCCTCACAATAGTCAATAAGGGAGCAACCACCCATAGCGGGTGAAAACTCCACATAATATTTTTCACATTGATGCAAGTGCTATACCCATAGTGGGTCTAGCTATCTCGTTAATACGATCTATAGTGTCTGGCTACATTGGTTCTTTGCAATCTATGCTAGTCTTATACTATGGATCGTTCATTCTTCTCCTTTTCTGATGATTGACCTTTGGAACCCCTATTTTCTCTTTTTCTTTGTCTTCTTCTCTTTCTTCTCTCATTTATTCTATTCTTTCTCTCTCGTTTTTTCTTTTTTGGTTTCGTTTCTTCTTCTTTCCTTTTGTATTCATTCATCCTCAAGTAGTTTGCATTAGGATAGTTTGCATACATAAAAAAACTTAAAATAAACAAACAAAACACATAAAAAATGTATTAAATCATTACACATAAAATCACAATAATCTTCGCAGCTATGTATTACTCGTGGGAAAAAAGTACATTATGAGAGGTTGGTGTACCACAATCCAAACTCGGTACACTAAACCTAGGGATGCACACCGCAATAAAAAATGGGTGCATCATCCCGATCCCTAGCCTATCCTCTCCTACCTCTGAGAGCCAGCTCCCTTTGGCCCTCCTTGAGGAGGAGGCAACCTCGACTGAATCACTGACTGTTGAGATGTTATCGGTGCTCATGATCGATATCACGATATGATCACTGACTGAAGAGACAGAGGAGGATCCATCCTCTACTTCAGAGGGACAACTCCGTAGTAAGATACCTCGTAAAATGTGGCCCTTTGAATAGCTATATCCAACTTGTC
Organism: Wollemia nobilis; assembly: GCA_028583015.1. NCBI lineage: Eukaryota > Viridiplantae > Streptophyta > Pinopsida > Araucariales > Araucariaceae > Wollemia > Wollemia nobilis. The sequence goes on from JAQPPZ010016473.1 coordinate 19,244,057, forward strand.
ACCTATTCACCGTAGCTTCGCTTGAAGGAAATGCATGGCGTCCCCTTCCTGGCTGTTCCTAATGACAACCATCCTCTCATCCTTGACCCGCTGGCGCTCTCCATATAACTGGGCCATCTCTCCTTAAAGCAGGGTAGCCTCTGTCTGTGTTGTGTCCCTCTCAACCTACGTCTGGACCACTTGTGTATGTAGAGAAGCTAGCTATACCCACAACTCCTCTATCCCCTAGCTCTGGCCTCCCACCGTTGCTGATGTGGATGCCTCCCCAAGGTCTTTGACTTGTGGCCCCTTTGTCTGTATGGGGGCATCTCTCATCCCTTCCTCTTCGATCCCTACTATCGGGATGGTCTCGTCTACCACTCGAATCCAGACCCGTATCATCCTCTGTCTTGGTAAAGTAGAAGCCTACTGTACCCTTTGTGTGGCCCTACGAGCTACCTCTTGAAATGCTTGTTGCATGCCCAAGTATGACATATCTATACTGGTATGAGCGAGGAAATCCTCTTGGGCACGACTCCTCTGTACCATATCTTGTACCCGATGGCCACCCCTATGTCGCCTACCCCTGGGTCAACGTAAGGAGGATCGTCTATGTCCTCCTTAGCCTATCTAGTGAGGTTTGGCTCACCTCCAACCCCTACTGGGTCTTGAGTCACCCTTCAATACCAGTAGTCCCCCAATTTTGGGACTCCTTGTAAGATCCCGAACTGCTGCAAGACTTGGTCGAAATTGAATGCCTTCGACTCCCCCTTCTCTAACCTCAACCATATGATCCTCCTCACCCTCGTTAGTTCTATCCTATCCTCTACCCAACCAGGGTGAAGCCTCCATGGTCGCCAAATTAGCTACGCATCCCAAAGCTCATCGATCACCTACCTATCTAGTGGCAAGTTCCTTGCATAGGCCCTCACGGTCCTCTCTAGGAATCTCAGCCATCTATATGTTGTTGGTCGCTCCGAGTTGGGTAATGGTCTTGGTAGTGCTTCCAATATTTGCACCGTGATGTGCTCCCAACACCACACTTGGAGCAAAGTCATGCAAACTAGTCATGTACAACACTTATACACGACATTGTACAACGTCCTATATAATCTGGCCAACACATAAGAGCCCCATGCAAATTGAACCTCCTGATATAGCATGTCTACTACTACTCCCGCTAGTGCCCATGGCAAGTGTCATCTACTAGTGTGGCATGTAAAGAGACCAGCCACAACCCCTGAGAGCACAGTGGTCAGAGGGTCCACTCCGTAATGGTTGACCAGGTCATCAACTACTATGGTGCTCTCTCACACCTGGTGGATAAAATCTGTCGAAAACCACTAAAGAGTGGCCACCTTCCCTCGTACTTCGTAGACATCTCTCCCCCTAATGGGGATCCTTAAAATATGCCACACGTCCTCTAGTGTGACGGTCGTATCCCCTATCGATAATTGAAAAGTGAAAGACTTCAGATACCACAGTCAGCATCGCCCTATCTGTCTCTATTCATGGCATCCTCGCCACATGGTCTAGCCACACCGTCGCTAGCCTGTTTCTCTCTGCTTGCCCCAGAGCATCCAGCTCTGCCAGAACCCCTGCTCGCCACTCTCGACTCTCGATAATACCTAGCTACATTCACAAAATAAAATTTAATCAGTTAAAAAAAAAATTAAAATTAATTCAACATCATTTATTAATTTTAAACATAAGGTAATTACAATTTGAAAATTGCACTTCGGGTCTACTTGTTTTCTTTCTTTTCTTCTCTTTTCTCTCTTTCTTTTTGTTTCTCTTCTTTTCCCTTAGCTTTCGCGAAATCGCATCCCATTTTTGGGGCATGCGACTTCGCTTTCGTGAAATCATGCCTACTATTTTTAGGGCGCGACTTCGCAAAATCACACCTAGTTTATTTTGGGCATGATTTCGCCATGCTCTGCCTAATGCAAAATCACAGTTAGGCCACAAAGTCGTGCCCAATTTAGGGCACAAAATCCATTGGCTTTCACGGTGAATTCCCCAAAAATCCCTCAAAAATCCTAATAAAATTACGAAAAACGAGATTAAATTATGCATGAGAAGAGTTAAAAGTGATCCTTACCCACTCTCATCCTGACATCAACCCTTGCAATTGTCGCTCGATGAACTAGAAGTGCCATTGTATTTTCTCTCCCAGAGCTCTATTTTCTCTCCTCTTCGTGGTGAAAATGAATTAGGGTTTTACCCCCTTTTATCTTTTAAACCCTGTTTTTTGTTTTTACCCCTTTGCTTCGCTCGGTTGTTACTTTTCTCTCTCTCTCTTCTTCTGCGTCATTTCTTTCAAGTTTTGATGAAACGTCACTTTTTCATAAAAACCCGAGGGGGCACCCCGACCTATAGAGACATTAATGTCCCTAATACCTTGATTCGCATGCAAAATTACAAGTATCCAAAATGACATCGTTTTTGCACCACCCCTTTCTTCTAACCTATCCACCCCATTTCTACTTGTTGTTATTTCCCAGTGTGTGTGCCTACATCTCTTCTTTGATGCATTTAATAGGCCATATATGCATCAAAGAGGGGGTAAAATGTAGACACAAAAAATTGACCCACTTTCAATGGGAAATCTTTCTTGCAACCCCTAAAAGATCCCTAACCCCTACCAAGGGCAAGGGAAGGCCTCTTTACCCTTCCCTTTTATTTTCTTTTGCCTTTTAGCAAAATCGTGCTCTGCCTTCACAAGGCGCGACTTCACGGGAGCGATATTGCGTCTCGCCAAAACGGGGTGTGATTTCCCTATTTTAATTTATTTTTAATTTAAATTAATTTTATTTTCTTCTTGACCCGCTTAGACATAGGTTTAAACCCTCCAACATGTTTTTGCGTCGGTTGTGAGTTTATTTGTGCCCGCCCTAATCTTCTATAAAGGAAGAGCAATCTCACTCTTTAGATATATAGAGATATATCATGATCACGGACTTGCTATGCTCATGCGATCTTTGTCTTCTAACACTCATTGCTTTTATTTTGCTCTGATTTCAATGTCTTCTGCAAGCTAACCCGAAGTGCAAATTTTGGATTTTTATTTTCTATTGTGTGGATTGGATTGCTACTTAACTTGGTGGATGCGCATTGTGGCTTAAAGGGAAAGAGTTTCAGTTTGTATACTTAGCCTTTTTCTATTGCTTCCGTGTTCCCCATTTAGGTTTCGCTCTTTGTGATTTCACATTTAATTACATTCAGTGCATGCACTTTTATTTTTTGCGTGTTAGAAGCGAAATTGCATCCTATTTTGTCGAGGAGTGACTTCGCTAACCCTAATTTAGGGTTAAAGTCTATAGAAATGAAATCGTGCCTCGTTTTGACAGAGCGCGACTTCGTTGAAGCGTTTTCATGCCAGTTTTTTACGAGGCGCAATTTTGCCTGAGATTAGTGTGGGGGTAAGTTCTGCTTTCTGATAGTTTGGTTAGCTTAATTACTGCATACTGAGCATACTAGCATGTTTTGTTTCTATTTTTATCATTTTTACATATTTGTTTTATGATTAATTCTCCAAAGGAAAATTTTTGATTTTGTGTTGAAAGGTCATCTAAGCGACCTAGGGGGCTTGACTGTTGCACCTCCGAGGACTATTACACAATGGCCTAAGCAGGTCCCCTAACACTGATCATCATTTTTAGTGTTTCTTAGATTATCTTGCAAAAATAGGTTTTTCTGATATCATTAGACAAGAGACATCAAAAGCTAGGATCAACCACCGGTTAAAGCTAAGTGTTCTGATTCATCTTGTTGGTTTTCTAATCTAATATGAATTTAAATCTTAGGCATATAAAAGTGAAAAGCATTTAGTTTGCATCTAGGGATAATTTATGTGCATTCATTTTGTATGTTTTTGCTTAAAAAAATTTCCTAGAATAAACCCTAGTTAGTGAGCATCCAAAATAAAGAATCATATTAGGCTAGCTATTGTATTTTTTTATCTACATTGCCATTTATCTTTCCTAGTTTAGAACTAGAAAGACCAAATTTAGGTGTTTTTATTAGAATTGAATACATCAAACATTCATGGATATCCTAAGGACTTGGAGCGAGTCCTTAAACCATTTCTCGTGAACCCATCTCCCTAGAACTGAGTGTAAAGCATAACACACCCTTGTGGTTCACCCCACAAAAGGTTCTCTCATTACAGATCCAACCTTTTGTTTGGGAATTGTACACGGTAGGGCAGTTTTTCCCCTCTACAATTACTATTAATTGTGAGGGCTCCACTGTGTGAGACCCTCAAACATGAAATAACAAACCCTAGTTGCAAAATGAAAATACTGTGAACAAATATGAGAATACTAAAATAAATGCATAAATAAAAGATTTACCTTGTTGATGACTTATCACTCTTCGATCTATGATTGTTGTTGTAGAAACAACAGGTGTGCAGATTCCCTAACAACACCCGAGGGTTCACTAGTTTGCAAAACTAGGGTCTGAGATGCTCGCATGTGCTCAACGGTAGCTGGAAGCATCTAAGGGCACTTGAGGATGGTGGAAAGAGCTCAGAGGTGCTCGGGAGTAGTAGAGGGGCATTTGGGGACCAAAGTAGAGTCTACAGAAGGAGATATCCTTCACATGAAGGATGCAATGGCGGATGCAAAGGCAACGGCGAGGATGCAAGGGGGATTTTGGAAACTTGTTAGGGCTTCCAAAGACTTAGGAAACTTGGAACTCGAGGATTCAAAAAAACTTAGGGGTTGAGTTGTCAAAATGACTCCTCTTTATAATCTCTCCTAGGGCACATTTAGGGTTTCAACAACACAATTTGTGTGGTCAAGATTAAAACATGACAGAGGGTGGAGATTAAATCTGGGCATGTGGCATGGACTAAGGCAGATGAATGGCTGGGATTATATCATGATGGATGGCTAGGATTAATTCATATAAAATATATATATATATATATATATATTAAATATATAAATAAAAAATAAAAATATTTTTATTTAAATATATATTAAACAAATATATATAAATAAAGGGTAAATGTGGCAGGAAACTACAAATGGATGACAAGTGGCTAGATTTTGGTATCTACAGTTAGATCTAAGAGTTTTTCTTTACTTGATGGTTTTTCAAGGTACAACCAAGTGTGGGTCAAGGATGAAGATCAACACAAAACAATGTTCAATACCAAGTGGGACACTTTTGCTTATCATTGCATACCTTTTAGCCTATCCAATGTTGGGGTAAATTTCTAGAGGGCTATGGATACTACTTTCAGTGACCTCCTTGACAAAATCAAGAATTTGGAGTAATGCCTAAACCCAAAGAAGTGCATATTTTGTGTACCATAAGGCAAGCTACTAGGACACATTGTGTCCAAAGAAGAAATAATTATCAATTTAGAATTAATTAGGGTCATCATCAACCTATCACTTCCACAACATGAAAAGGCTCTTCAATCCTTCTTAGGACAGATCAATTATGTTTGTAGGTTCATACTAGAGTTTGCCACCATAGTCCAACCAATTACCTAGATGCTGAAAAAGGGACAACAATTTAAATGGACTATGGAAGGCAAGGAGGATTTTAAGGAAATCAAATAGGTCATGATGCAGGCCTCGATACTAGTCAAATTATATTTCAGCAAGGATTTCATCCTCTATGCTTATGGAGGTAAACTCAGCATAGTTGTCATCCTTACTCAGAAGAACGATGAAAAGAATAAAAGTCTCATAGCCTTATTTAGCCAAACTCTAAAAGGCTACAAGGAGAGATATGGTTTTGTGGAACAACAAGTATATGCTTTGATTCGAAGTTTAAAAAATTTCAAGCACTTTATTTCAAATAATAAAATTATTGCTAATGTCATTCACCTAAGTATTAAAGATTACATCATGAATGGAGAAATAAGTGAAAAAAGTTCCAAATGGACCATAAGGATCTTGAAATTTTACATAGAAATCAAGACCACAAAATTAATCAAAGATAGAGCACTATGCCAACAACTCGTCCAAGATGCTACAACTACAATGAAATAAAAAGAGGCATGCCTTCTCATCAGTACCATAGAAGACCAAAGTTGGGTGCAAAATCAGACTAATTACATACAACAAGGTTGGTAACCACAAGACCTAAGTCAGACTCAAAGAAGGGTGTACAGACTATAGAATGTTCATTATACTCTTATTGAAGGAGTTCTATTTTGAATAAACTATGATGGTGTCCTCTTAAGATGTGTTAGAACCAAAAAGATCACCCCATTGCTCCAAGAATTCCACCAGAGTTTTGAAATGGACATTATTTGGCTCATACAACTACGGTAAAAATCATGTATATTGGATACTATTGGCCCACTATGTTTAATGATGCACATGGTGGATAATAGAATGCAACAAATGCAAGTCCTTTATAGGAGAAAAAAAATTATTCCTTACCTCTAAATCCCATTATCATTGATGAGCCTTTCTCACAATGGGGGCTTGCCTTCATCGAAACAATCAATCCACCTTCAAGTAAAGGCCACCACTAGATCTTGATAGCCACAAACTACTTTACAAGGTGGATAAAGGTGATCCCATTGAAAGAGACCATTCGAAAAGTCATCATAAATTTCTTAGAGAAAATCATCACTCGGTTTGGTGTTTGCAAAACTATCATCATAAATAGTGCTCTAACATTTATCGGGACTAAAGTAAGTCAATTTGCACTCTTGTATAACATCTAGATTAAGGCTTCTTTATACTATTATCCATTGGGCAATGGCCTAGCATAATCTTCAAATAAGAACCTTCTATATATATTAAAGAGGATTGGCATCAACAACCAGTAACAATGGCATCTACACATTTGGTGAGTCTTGTGGATAGACATGATCATGACAAACAAAGGTATTAGTTTCTCCCCATAGTCCTTAGTTTATGGTTAGGAGGCCATGCTCCCCATCTCCACAAATCTCCCTACACTACAACTTCCACATTAGCTAGAGCCTCAATAAAATGATGTTATATCATTAATACTATGATAAATACTAAGATTGAAGAAGCGAAGGGAGGTAGCAAGAAAGCACTTACAAAAGCATTAGGAAATCATGAAAAATGGTTCAACCAAAAGGCTATAGCACAAGATTTTTGGGTAAGCAACTTAGTGCTCAAATGGGATGAGGACTGCAACATACCAAGTTCAAAGCCATATGGAGTGGGCCATACATCATCACCAGGCTCAAGATGAAGAACACAGTTGAGCTTGCCACACCAAATGGACAACTGCTCCCAACCTCTATTAATGGGATCTACCTGAAGAGGTGCCCCGAGAGAGAGAGAGAGAGAGAGAGAGAGAGAGAGAGAGAGAGAGAGAGATGAACACCCACCTCAAGAAGCATATATTTATTGAGGTGTCATGTTGCATGTAGGTAAGGAAAGCTTCAGATAAAGCTTAGCCTACGAAGTTAATTTCTACTACTATGAGTAAAGGAGTCCTAAAAGTTGGGCCTTAATTGGGTCGCTCTTGGTATTTCCCAACTCCTACCCCATTTAGGTATAATTAACTAAGGTATAAAGTTGTTGCACAACAAGGAAAGACTCGAAAAAGGCTCAACCAAGCCAACCGATCGCTTCCCACATTGCATGAAGGCCTCGACTAGAAAATAGCTTAATTTTGTGTGTCAAGATTTAGCTGAGCTTTTCTTGACAATACCTGTTTCCATTCCACTCAATATTGCTAAACGAGGTATGGGACCAAAAATGTCAAGAAAAGACTCAGCTAGAGTTTGACTAACCCAATTGATTTTACCCCTCCTCAAGGCTAACCTCATTGGTCAAATTCCTTGGAATAAGAATTAGATGCTACATCCCATCACCTATATAGTTGTGTTTCCACAACTAAACAGGTGGTGAGATTGTAGCATACAACTATTAATATCAAGGAGTCTGACCAAAAATATTACAAATTTGTCATCGAAATCTCTCAACAACTCTCTATCAGATGATAGAGAGCAAGACACCTTAGAGCTTCAAGAAACAAAATAATTTGATCTAGCTTGTGATGCTTATGAAGCCTAATCATCTCTTTTTAGAAGGATCAAGAAGACTCCACATGTTGTGGGAAGACTACAAGAAAACACCAACATAAACTTCATCAATACATGTGAGGTAGAAGACTCATGCATAACAAAACTCGCTTAGAGCTAGCAATGTCCTTGATTAAATCTTGCTCACATATGCCCCTTGACAAAGAAAAACTATTTCAAGTTTCTGATTGGCCAAAGCCATGTGATTGGTATGACCTCAAGTGATACACCAAAATAGTGATGAGCTTTTTCCAAAACCAAGTTACTAGAGGAAGGATTGATCAAGAATAACATCATGGTGCCTAGCGAGTCCAAGGATAAAGGAAGGAACCTAAAGAAAGATTGTCAAATCTTCTAACCACATAGAAACCACCAAAAAGAGAACCCTGAGGTAAACAACTGGCACCCTGCATGACTAATAAGAAGCATTCAATGGACAAGACAAATACGAGTCATTTTATCAGGCCTTCAACAGACTAGATTAGAAAATTTCTCCATGTGGTAGGTTTTACAATAAAGGTCGATCACTTCCTAGCTATAAAATTAAAAATCAATTAATCACAGAGTAGGAATGCACAAGCCATGACACTCCTAGGAACCTAAAGGGTGACTCCGGCAACTCTAGCCAACCATATTAAAGAAGGATGACATGCACACAAGTTGGTAATGGCCAAAGAGGAGGCTATTCAAGCTCACACTTTTCCCAATCCTATCCATTACGTAGCTAGAAGTTAGCATTGTAAGAGCCCTGAAGTGTAGAACACCTTTGACTGACTAAAGAGAGGATTGTAGCACATCTCATAGAGGGGCAACTATGGAGGCCAAGATGAGGAGCTCATATTTTTGGGAAACACACTCCCAAACGAAGAACACCCATACCAAGCTCAAGCAAGTTGAAACCCCATGCTTGATGACAGATGTAGTTGATAAAATAGCTAAACCCTAAATTGTCCAAAAACATTAAGGGGTTGAAAGAATTTGCCTATTATAGGACCATCATTAGGAATCCCAAGTATTTGGGTGTAAAAACTTGGAAAAGTTACTTGGTATACTACATGGTGCCCCAAGCACATAATACCTATGAACTAGTGGTGGCATGTGTTGCCTACTATGACTCTCAACACAGGAAGGTTAGGGGGCTCAATGGTCATTTCAAAAAAGTCATATTGGCCTAGGGCATACAAGAAATGCTAGTAGTCCCAAAAGGACTCGAGATAAGCCCAGGGATAACCAATGACTTTTACTCATGCCTCCTAGACCTTCTAAGAAGTCTAAATATTGAGCTCCAAGATAAGTACAAGGTAGTTGCCATGCTAGAATTTTCCCTAAGCTTATCTCTCTTTGAAGCAAATGATAAGCTCATTCCTCAAGAGGAGATAGGGGTACTACATATGCTAAGATGCATCTCAAATGACAAGCCCTTGATTTTCGATTTCAACAATTTAATCATTGAGCAAATCCATAGGGGACTATAATATTTCGATTATATTTCTACCTTCTGATTATTGTTTTTTTCTAGCATATTTGGTATTGGCCCAGAACCCTTTGGTTGTATGAGCATCTGGTCCTAAAGATGAAATACAAAGATGGCAATAAGCAGTCCATCTCTGAGTGGACTGGGATCCTCTACTAAAATTTTGCTTATGATACCTTTATGGACAATTTCTTAATGCCTACCTTGAGCACCATCAAGGGAACCAAGCCTCATCGTATTCTAAGGAAAGTTTCAAGTATCTATAATGTGAGTACCAGGGATACTGGTTCTTCGTTGACACTGCTACCATAGTCCACATTCATAGTTTCTCCATGTCGATCTACCTACTAGCGAAATACACAACCACAAGAGTTCTCTCCTTTGATATGTTGATGAAGTTAGACTTAATCGATGCCACTTTTAGAAGTAGACAAAGCAAAGCAAGCTACTATAAGTTGGTAATGCACTTACCAAAAGTGTGATAGCTAAAGAGAAGAGTGACTTCCCTCCCAAGGAGAAATTAGAAGAATTAGACCTCAAGAAGTTGGAGGACTCTTGGCCTTATGACCCAGAAGGTGTATTTAAATAATACTTACCCAAGATTTACAATGCCAATAAGTTCCAACACCAACCAAGTCCACAAATATAGGCTTATCGAAGTTCTTCAGAAGGGGCCTACCCATTACTCCAAGAAGTGGATTTCCTATCTATTGAACAACACTAGAAGAGTTACCTCACCTTCTATACCCCACATGCAAGGTAAACTTGAGTAACAAAATCACTAGGAATAAAATATTTAGGTTGCTAGAGTTAGAATGGAGTGAAAAAAAATCAATGCATGGTGGATATTTTGCCAACGGATTTCTGACACAACGTCGATGCCTAGGAAAAATGAGCACAATGAAAATTTTGAAAAGTACTAAGATGAAGTGCATGAGCTAGATCCTAATGATGCGTGGGAAGAAAGACGAGAAAGGGTCCCAAGTGAATAGTCATATCTATTAGAGGGGACCACCCAAAATGAAGTCCAAGTCCTCTCCAAGACTCCACTAGAACCATAGGAGCCCCTTGCAGAAACTCCTTCCCTAAAATTCCAAGGTTTGACTGCTCCAACCTAGCCAACACCTTCACCAAAGAAGCAGTCCTGGGAGGAAAAGAGCAAGAGTAAGGCCTCGAAAAAGAAGAAAAATCCATCCTTGGACATCAAGATGCCCATCAAGCAGAAGAGAAGCAAGACTCAATATAAGGAAATATCACCACCACCTCTAAAGAGAGCTCCTGAAAGTGCTCCACCGAAACCAAAAGAGACTTCCTTAGAAATTGAAGTAATATCCACTCTTTCTTTCCACTTCTATTTTGAAAACCTTACCTCTGAGTGCCCCATCTTTCATTCCTCCCATATATGGAGTCCTAGCCACTCCTCCACCATCCACTACCTTTGAGCCCACTTAGGCTAAAATAGCCTCCAACCCATCCTTTGGTGTCAAGTTTGTTATTCTCTTTTGCCCTCTCGAGCCAACTTACCTCCCTACCCTTTTTGAAGCCCTTGTCGCTTCTTTTGGAGAGTCAATTTCCAGTGTTTGATGCCAAAGACATCACCTCAATATTTGAGCTACTACTGCAATATTAGCAAGCCTAGAAATACACCCGACAATATGAGCAACAAGAAGTAGCATGGCAAAACAGGCAACCAACCACCACCTAGTAAAAAATTGCCTACCTCTTGTAAGATACTATATTAGACATGGTTCATTTCTCACCCACCACCTCTAAAGAAAAGGGTGACATGCTAGTCTAGGATTACCAGATGTCTACCATTCAAATCAATTTCAAGAACGTGAGGCCAAGGGACAAGGTTGTTTTTTGGTGCAGGCAAGCAAATTAGTGAGCCACAACTATGTGACTCAAGCAAGAAACCTAATACGTGAGGAGAAAGAGCTGGCGAAGACTAGGAGTGTGCTCAAAGCCTCCTAGGTCAAAAACAAAGTGAAAAAGACCTAGATAGCCTATCTAATGACTCAAATGGAAGGGGTAGAGGCAACATTGGAGTAGCAAAAAAAGAAGGTTATAAAACTGGAGCAAGGATCAAGTAGTGTCGAGAAAATATCAGATTTAATCGAGTACATTGAAAAGGGTTCGTCAGAGCAACCTAAGGACTTTGTATATCCATGGATTCTCTTCCTTGAAATCCAAAACCAACAAAGAGCTTGATTGGCTCAAAAGAGTGGCTAGAGTCTGGTTTCAAGAGGCACAAAAGTTTTAGGTTGCAATACCTCTCATTGACCATCAATAATGGATTACATCGAGAATTGATAACAATGACACTATAACCCATAGAATTACAGAGTTCCTAATAGGCCAATGGGTTGCACATCAATGCGATGAGCAAGTCAAGTGCATAGCTTGTAGGGTGGAGGATTGGAAGGAGTGTATCTTCTCACTAGCATTGGTTGATCTCCCTTCCCTATGGGTTTCCAACAACAAACCTCTCCCTAAATAAGAAAACTGGCAATGACTGACCCAACAGGTGAACATTCTAGTGCCACTAATTTCATCCCTCGACAACAAAGTGGATCGAGTCATGAGGCCTATAATCATGCTTGAAATGCTTCTTTTGGAAACTAAGAATAAATTCACTCTCTTCTTCATGGAGGAATCATGTGAGCTAGAGAAGGATTACTTACAACTCACCTAGGTGAAATTACCTTTTGAAGAAGAATGAGTGGAAGTCAAACTTTAATCCTGACTCTACGTTAAATGATAAGACCACCATGTTTGGGTTCTTTACCACTAGCAAGCTAGAGATCCCCTGTGAACTGCCATAAATGTATGAATTTTTACATCCAAAACTCGATGATGAAGTTCTACCCAAACCAGGGTTTCGAAAGTAAGGTAGTTCAATAAAGCAAGAAACCAGAGCAACCAGGTTCCTGGACAAAGTCGAGATGAAAGGCCTCTATGAAAATTTGGTAACTAGACCAACAAAATAAAAGCAAACAAGGAAATAGAAATGACCAAATATTTGTCCACATATTAGGAACCTCATTAACTCCAAGGTTTTGGTCCCCAAGATTATAAGTGAGTGTTACTCATTCCAACAAAACTCGGTAGAGAGCCTGAAGGGACGATAATCCACAAGCATGAAAAGAGGAAATAGGCCCACATGGTCAATATCAACCTTGGGATCAACAAAAGGCTTCTGCCATAAGCAATTGCTACTATTATACATACCCACCTAAGTCTTGATGTTCGAAAAGAGAAAATTGCATAAATGCAGTATTTGAAAGGAGCTACCCCGTCGACAAAGCATTTATTGTAACAACACCTTGACCAGCCGACTTGAATGCAACATGACTCCTCAAGCCCAACAACACTTGAATGCAACATGACTCCTCAAGCCCAACAACAGGAAGGACACATGACTCTCCCACCCATGGCAAGGTAGAGAATTTCAAATTTTGAATTTTGAGCTAAGTGTATAAATATACACTTTTGAATATGAACAAGGTGGAAAATTTGTATTTTCATGCCTAGTATCTGACCTTTAGTATATTCTTTCATTCACTTTTCTTTTGTGTGTTGATCTAGACTCGAGCATTGAGTCAATTCATGTACAGGCCTTCGAGCCTTTCTCTTGCCAGTATATGTATATGAATGCTTTTGAAAACACACACACACACACACACACACACACACACATATATATATAAGAGTTATGACTATAAGCTTTATGTCTAGGTCTTTGTATGTATGCAAATTTGTATAAGGAGCAATGACTAGTATATGTATCGCCCAAATTTTTCGCACCCTTACCTTCAGGCTAAAGGATCCATGCCCAAAAGGGGAATGCGAGAAGGATGAGACAATACCTCGGACGGAGAGGCCCTTTGAAGGTCGTGCCTCTCGAGGGAGGGGTATAAGGGTGAATTTTCGATGGATGGTGGGGTTCACCAGGAAACTTTGAGTGGCAGTTTCTACGCCTAGGTTGAGAATGGGTTTGATGTGTTCATTTTATGTTCAATCATTCAGATTTCTAGGTTGGCCAAAATGAATCTAAGCTATTCTATATGAAATTTCTGGTTTATATAAAGACAACAAACATAAATGAATCATAAATACATAAAATATCTAAAATGGAGAAGAGTGCACCTAATTTCTGATGTCTGATGAATATTTTGAAGCTTGTAGGAGTCCAGATCGTCCTGAATATGACAGGATCATTTGTAATTGTACAGAATTGTCCAGATCACAGGAGATCGTTTGAGATCAGCCAAGATCGTCAACGACCTGACGAATTCGTCAGAAACCTGCAATCATGAAAATAGACACCAAAAACCAAAAATACAATTGCAATAATGATACAAAATGGTAGAAATAAGAATATAAATGCTTAAATGATAAATCCAGATATCAAATCAAATGGGATGCAATGTTTTAATAATTTATTTTGAATTTTATCATGCAAATATGCTAAATGAGGTGAACTCCAAGATGCAGAACATAAGTGAATTAATCTAATGCACAATTAAATAAGAAAAAGAGATAGAGAATGCAAACTCAGGGCTCTGATTGCCCCCAATCTGAACTGTAGTCAAAATCATCTGCAATCGTTCGAGATTGTCGCCGATCTCGACAGGATCATCCAAAATTATGGTTGAATCGCCTACGACGATCCGAGCTTCCTCCGGTTGAAACACAGTGAGATCCTGCAATAAAACTTGAAAACACAAGTGCAAATGATAGGGGATAGGATGTTCTAACACAACAAAAACTAAAGTTGTAGGGAAATGATCAGCCAAGGGGATAAACTAGGAAAATCCCAAGTTTATATAGGATTAGGGGGAGGTTAGGAGGTTGGGGATCATCCCAATCTGGGAGATCTCCAACGTAGGAATCTCCAACCGCGCAGACACGCTTCTGCCCGTGTTGGAGAGGTTGTTGAAATAGAAGTTAATTATGAAAATTCAGTTTTGGGATGAAATCATCTGGACATTCTGTTCCAGACAAATTCGTCCGATTTGGGACAATATCGTCAGATCGGCGACGATATCGTCCAACGGTCAAAACAACTTCTAAAAATGGTGCAAAAAACAAGGTGAGCGGTTAACGGGCGATTTCGGGGTTAAAATTCATTTTTTTTTATCTTTTACTGATGGTTTAACTACACCAATTTTAGGGTGCTACATTTTGCCCCCTCCCCCTCTTTAGCGTATTTTTTGAAGAAAATGCGTTAAAGACGAGTTCTTCACGCTTTACTAGAAAGCAAAAATTTATTTCATTTTTTAGACGATGATTCTAGGTCGAATCGTACAACTATTTGCTATGGTGCCCCCTCCGAGTTTTTACCCAAATCGAACGTTTGAGGTAAAAGTGCGAAAAAGCAAAAATTAAAAAAATGTTGTTTTTAAATAAAAATAAGAAAAATAGGGTAAAACCCTAATTCATTTTTACTGTTCACTTTCATTGTTTCAGAGCTCTGCAGGCGAAATGGTGGAAACGGCACACAGATCGACAGAGGTCCAGCACGGGTTGCGGGTAAGGATCTAAACCTAGTGTACTATATTTTTAGCTTGATTTATTTAATTTTTTACTTGAATTTTAATTGTTTTTAGGCATCGTGGCTATTTTTAGGCCGTCGACGACGTCGGGATGAAATCGTCCCAATTTCGCCGAAATCATCCCTATATCGCCGATTTCGTCTGAGGACGAAATCGAAGAAATAGGGGCGATCTTGTCCAATAAGGGGCGATCCCCAAATTGAAGAATCATAGACGATTTCATTCTACTAAGGATGATTTAACTAAATTTGGTACGATATCGTCCAATAATGGGCGATATCATTTTTTATGAGATGAAATTGATTTTAATGATTATGTATTAATGATTTTTGTTGTTTTATTATTTATTTTGTAGAGGGGATTGCTAAAGAGTCGAGAGTGGAAATACAGGGGTCTTAGGGATGACTTAGCCATGCTCGATCAGGCCGAGTGAGACAAACTAGCAAAGGTCGGACTACAACATGTGACAGAGATGCCACAAATTCCTACAGACATGGGGCTACTGACAGCCCTAGCAGAGAGATGGTATCCAGAGTCGTCCTACTTTCGGCTATCGACAGGGGAGATGACTCCCACTCTAGAGGATGTATGGAGGATCTTGAGGATCCCCATACATGGGCGGTTCATGACTCCTTCGGCCAATCAGGGCCACACCATGATGAGATTGTGCAGTGACCCAAGCTTCGCCCTGGAGAAGGGCGGAGTGAACATCGAGGCTTTGAGGTAGATGCCTAGGGCGTCTCGATTGACCCGGGTTTTGGCAGGGGTGGTGGGTGGCCTTCTTCTATGCCACCAGAGCGGATGCAGGTTACCGTGGCTCCTCTCAGATGTGGTCTACGACATGAGAGACCATGGATACAGGTTTTCTTAGGGTAGCTTTGTATTATGCCGCTTGTATAGGATCCTTTACGGGGTCGTATACAAGGGAGGTCGATGTTTGGTGCTGACATCGATGCTAATTGCAGTGCGGAGGCCGATAGGGCTTCCACTGACAGGAGTTGACCGAGAAAGACCCCAGGTTTTCTATTGGTGGCTCTAGAGAGGGTCACAGCGGCGGATAGATCTGCCGATGTCCCGGAGGTTGCTAGATGACCTCACCCCAGATCAGATCACCTGGAGACCATGGAGAGAGCATCCAGGGTGAGTAGAGGACGGACAGGAGTTGGCTCGCATCAGGCGAGTCATTTGGTTGAGTATAGAGCGGGGAGAGGTAGAACTCCATCGCTATGATCGAGTTTTGAGGCAGTGCGATCTACAGTAAGGGATCCCTTCTCTTAGGAATTATGAGTACTCCCGGACTATGCAGGATAATACCACATTGAGCGGGGCTCCAAACATGCAACGGTTCTAGAGTCAGGATGCTGATGATGCCCCCATTCAACCAGTGGATGGGGATGACACGGGGGTAGCAGACGGGTATGATGCCTGGTATGCAGACATCCGCCCTCCTCAGATGATGAGGGCACAAGGTTCGATGAACGTTGTAGTGCAACGGATGGAGAGGCAATGCCAGGCTGCCATTGGTGCAGCGAGGGGTCGCAGAGGGAGGGATCAGCGACGACCTCCTCAGGAGAGACGTCGGAGAGTACCACAGGCTCCGGAGAGACAACAGCAGTCAGAAAGGAGGGAGAGACTCCCTTCTCAGCAGAGGGATAGGCCACCATCGCCCGATAAGGGCAAGGGTGTCGAGGTGGGGGAGAGCAGCGAGATGGCGGCTCTTTAGGCAAAGAATGCCCGCCTACGAGCTCAGGTGCAGACTCTTCAGGATGAGGCGACACGACTCAGGGCTTGGAGTGGAGGGGCGAGCATTCTGGAGCTGGCGCGGGCTGTTGCGCAGACCGTGTTCTACCAGGGGTTGTACTATCATGTGGTTCTAGAGGAGCAGAGGATACCACTGCCAGCCAGCATTACAGAGCCAATCAGGATGGGGTCGTCGAGGACATCATCACGATTGATGTCGAGGACCCGTGATACAGCACAAACTCTGATGGTACCACCTCCTCCACCTCAGGGTGGGAGAGGAGATGAGGCTGAGAGCTCGAGGGCTTCTCGAGACTAGCTACTCATTGTACATAGACCATATATTTTTGAGAGGATTGAGTATGTCAGGGTATATATTGTGGCATACCAATTCGTTTTGATATGATGTATAGACTTCTTGATATATATATATATATATGTTCTTTTTATGATATGACTTGTGCATATGTTTTATGATGCTTTAATATTTGTTGTTTGACTATTCATGTAATTATGTCGTTGAAAATATTATAATTTTATGTCATGCTATAAAATTAAATAAAATAATTTGATATAAAAAAATTGGTTGTTGTGGTATGATTTGATAAAAAATAAAGTGACTTCTAACAATAATTTCAAAGGACATTGTCGCTGTTACATGACCATTTCATGGAGTCACCGCTCACTAGGTCATCAAGCTAATCTCGGTATGAGAGAAATATTGCTAAAAGTAAAAGGGTGCTTAAGAGACTTTCTTAAGACTTTGTGTTGTGATGATGAAAAATGATGATGGTGATGATTTGTTTTCGGATTTCCATGAAAATATTATGCATGAAATATTAAAAATATGATTTTTGCTACGCATAAAATTCCTAAGTGTGATAGAAATTTGAACAATTGCCTAGGAATTATACCATCGTCGCAAAATTGAATGTTGACATAATGAAATGAAATAGAAAATTTTTCGTTCTTTTTAAAGCACAATTGTGTAACATAATGATTTAAGCCATATGCTTTTATGGATTAAATAAATGGAAAATAAAATTAGAACGATGGCTTGCGCTAGGCATAGAATTTTAGGTATAGACTTATACCATCATCGCGAAATCCAAAGAAGAAATTGATGTAATAGTTTTATTGCATAGTTGATTTTTAATTTTGAGATAAAAAATATAAAAATGAGGACTTGCACTAGGCATAAATTCCAATTTAGGTTTAGGAACTATACCATCGTTGCGAAAGTCGAAAATATATAAATGTGACTTTATTGCTAGATTTTTGAACATGCTTTGAAAAAAAATTTGGATTTTTGAAAAAATGTATTTAATTGTTTTTACGCTAAGCCAATATTCTCAAGTAAGAAAATCAAATTATTCCAAAAGATTTGCATAAATATTTTAAATTATCTCAAAGACAAAATTTAGATTTATAAGGAACCCCATGTGCATATGTGAGTTCATTGCCGATCTTGATCTATCATAATTATACAAAATCTCTCAAACACAAATGTGTGTGCAATTGTATTGTTCATTTACCAATTTTGAGCAAGATAATTTGATACAAGTAATTTGAATTAACCAAATAAGTGTTCATTGACCATGATTTATATACATGTAACCGTACCGACTACTATGTAAGTCGGGTCATCAAGAGCTAGCTGATCCATGAGCAGACATAGGTATGTACAAAAGAAGGTCGCTAATGTGACAGACATATCACCACGCTAGGAGTTACCCAAGGCCAAGCAGGTTGGGCACAAACCACCTGTTATGGGGCTTACCTCACAGTTTTCGAATAATTGAGAATTCCAGGGATTCAAGCTCATTCACCCTTATTTTCTTTCAAAGGGTAGGGGAAGGGATTTATTGCTTTTTGCTTTTTCTTTTTTGTATTTTTGCTTGACACTGAGATAATGCTAAAATATTGCTGAGGTGGTACAAAATGATACTGAAATAATGCTTCTTTTTCTCATGATTTTTCTTGACTTTCCTTTTTTTTTTTTCTTCTTTCTATACTAGGGATACTTGCTCGGATTGGCTGTAGAGCAAGGGATTTTTATTCTAGGCAGGGGTGAGCTTGTCCTTTTGTCAATTCTCAAAGATTCTAGACCATGTGCATGATAAGATAGCAGGGGAGAATTTTCGCTCAAGATACCACTTCTATTGTGTAGCATCGCTTTGAATTTGCAATGAAATCATTTTAATGTGAAAAGGTGTACTTGGTTCAAGTAAATAACAAGATTAGTTCTCTATGTTCAAAACTTTATTTAATTCAATTGTGGACTTCGATATAAGAGAGATCAATAATCATACCAAATAAGATCAAGATATTTATTCTTGTGAGTGTGAAAGTGAGTGATTCCAAATAAATACTAATTTATCCAAAATAACTAAAAATATAACTGCAATACTTCAAGAATTGACAAGTGCAAAAATATAAGATGTTTTTGAGGATTTTGATGATTTTGATTTTTTTTTTTTTTTTAATTTATGAATTAAGATAATACATAATATTACTGTTTTTGAAAATTTTATATGAATTACTAAAATAAGATAATATGTATAATATATACAGTGATGAAATTACCAGATTTATGCATAATAGTGCTTAAGATGCATAATATTCATAGGTTCTTTAAGATATTTACCATCTAAGGTAGCTAATCTGTATGCTCCCGATCCAAATTTAGCAGTGATAATATATGGCCCAAGCCAGTTAGGCTCAAATTTACCTTTAAGGTCTTTAGTTGCATTAGTATTTTTTTATTTTCTTTTAAGACAAGGTCATCGATCTCAAAGGATCGGTGATGAACTTTCTTGAGATATTCTCGTTTGAGCTTGTTCTGGTAGGCATGAAGATGCTCCAAAGCATTCATGCGCTTCTCATCTAGGAGTTCCAGCTAACTAAATCTACCAGCACGATATTCATCTCCTACTTCAGTATCTTGAAGTAGTAGAGCCAAAGAAGGAACTTCTAATTCAAAGGGAAAAACAACTTCAACGCCATAAACCAAAACAAAAGGTGAAGTTCTCGTGGGAGTACAAATGCTAGTTCGATAAGCCCACAAAGCAAGATATAATTGAATGTGCCAATTATGGCCAGATTTATTGACCAGTATTTTGAGGATTTTAATTAATGTTTTATTAGATGCTTCTACTTGGCCATTACCCTGAGGATAATAGGGAGTGGACCGACAATGTTGAATTTTATATTTTTGACATAGTTTCTTTACATCTTTATTTTTGAAACAAGTTCCATTATATGATATGAGATTTGCAAGAATTTCGAACCTACAAATAATTTAATTAAAAATAAATTTGGAAACTTGAGTTCCAGTGCAAGAAGCTAAGGGCATAGCTTCAACCCACTTCGTAAAATATGAATTTGTGTCCATCAGATGACACAAGATTGATTTTTTCGATGATGTCTAAGCCCCATTTTGAAAAGGGCCAAGGAGATGAAATAGCCTATAGTTCTTATGCAGGCACATGGACAAGGTCAACGTGTTTTTGACACTTGTCGCAATGGCACACGTAATCATGTGCATCATTCTCCATGGTAGGCCAAAAATATCCTATCCTACGGAGCTTCTCAGTAATGGCGCTACCACTAAAGTGTCCCCCACAAGATCCATTGTGGGCTTCACTCAAAGCTGATCTAGACTCTTCTAGATTCAAACATCTCAATAGGATACCTTCAAAAGATCTCCTATATAAGGTATTGCCAATTATGACGAAGCGACTTGCTCGTCTACGTAATAATCGACGCTGGTTTCTATTAAAACCTTCAGGGAAGGTCCCATTTTGAAGAAAATTGAGGATATCAGTGTACCAAAGTTCAGGAGTAGTTTCGTTGATTAGAAACACGTCCAAAGGTTCCAAGCATGATTTAATTGAAGCGGGTTCCTGGAGTCGACGAATAATAATGGTAGCATATTCTTCATCTAACTACAAGGGTAAAAGAGATGCAGCTGCGACCATGGTGTTAGCCGCACGATTGCTAGTTCTAGGAATAGCTTCCAAGGTAATTTGATCAAATAAAGATATTAATTGTAATACATATGCTTTATATGGATGCAATTTATCATCTTTAGTCTGATAAACATTGTTAATTTGATTTATAACAAGTTGAGAATCACCAAAAACTAACAGATTTTTAATTTTCAGTGCTAGGGCTGCTCGTAATCCAAGGATGAGAGCCTCATATTCAGCAGTGTTATTAGTACAGGCAAACATTAATTTAAAGGATAGAGGTATGAGATGTTTCTATGGAGATATCAAAATAATATCTGCACCAATCCCACTCATGCATCGGGCTCTGTCAAAGTATAAGGACCATTGCTCTGAATAATCTGCCTCTAGTTTAAGGCATTTGTTGGGAAACTCAATGACGAGGGGATGGGTGGATTCTAAGGGTGCAGCAGCTAATTGATCTGCTATGATTTGACCCTTAACAGACTTTTGTCCTATAAATGTGAGTTCAAACTTGCTTAGCGCAAGAACCCACTTTGTTGTGCGACCAAATAAATAAGGTCGACTCATGAGATACCGCAAGGGATCGGATTTAGCAATAACGTATGTTTTTTGACTGAGCATATAATGGCATAGTTTCTGTGTAGAAAATACGACTGCTAGACATAACTTCTCTAATGTTGTGTAGCGGGTTTCATAACTAATTAATGTTCTCGCTAATGTAATAATTAGCACGCTCTCTTTTCTCATCATCAAGTTGAGCTAACATAGCTCCTAAAGCAAAATTTGAAGCAAAAATATACAAGATAAATGGGCAATCAGGTTTAGGTGGCGAAAGTACAGGTGGGTTAAGAAGATATTGTTTGAGTTCAAATGCTTCCTGACATTCGTCGTCCCAATGGAAAGAGACATCCTTCTTAAGAAGCTTAAGAAAGGGTCCAATTTTATCTGCCAGCTTATCGATGAAGCGACGAATAGCTTGAAGCTTACCTTTTAGACTTCGTAATTCAGATATATTTGTAGGTGCGGGCATATCAGTGATAGTCGTAATCTTGAGAGGGTCAATTTCGATGCCACGTAAAGAAACTATAACCCCGAATAATTTACCTGACTTAACTCCGAATATACATTTGGCTGGATTCAATTGGATAAGATATTCCCTTAACCGATCAAATACTTTTCTCAAGTCATCTAAATGGTCATCTTCTTCGAGAGAACGAGCTATAATGTCGTCTACATAATCGTGTAGTATATCATGCATCATATCATGAAAGATATAAGTCATGGCTCGTTGATAGGTTGCACTTGCATTCTTCAAGCTGAATGGCATCACTTTCCAACAGAAAGTCCCCCAAGGGGTAATAAAGGTTGTTTTAGCCTGATCTTCAGGAGCTATCTTGATCTGATTATAACCATAAAATCCATCCATTAAGGATATCATTCCACTCCCAACAGTAAAATCAATGATCTGATCCATATTGGGAAGGGGAAAATCGTATTTAGGGCATGCAACATTAATATCTCTAAAGTTTGTACAAACCCTAACCTTAGTAGTTTCTTTCTTAGTTACTGGAACTACATTCGAGATCCATTCAGCATAATCAATGGCTTGTATAAAAATAACATTCAGGAGTTTTTTTAACTCCCCTTTGACTAGTAAGGCCACTTTAGGATGCATTTTTCTAAGTTTTTGTTTAACAGGTTTAGCATCCGGGTGCACTACTAGGTGATGCATAACTACAAAAGGGTCTAATCCTAGCATATCTTCATATGTCCAAGCAAAGACATCTTCATATTCTTTAAGAAATGCAATGTATTTATCTTGTTTTTCTTGACTCAATTCTGATCCAATGTTGATTATGTGGGGGTTATCCTCGGTTCCAATGTTAATTTTTATGACATTTTCTACTTCCATGTGTAGATCTCTCTCAAAATTAGGTGGGGCGGGTGAAACGCCCAATTCTTGTAGTTCTTCCAAGGTTAGCTTGGATAACTCATCTTGAGGAGTCATGGCCTCAAGCTGGGCTATACTAGGTATAGAGCCATCAAAATAAAATCCATTATGTAATAATTCCTCAATGTAGACATCATGAAAGATATCTCCCTCCAACTCATCGTCGGATTCAGCGATCATCTCAGGATAAGCTATAGATAGCATATTACATGTGAATGTCTTATTTATTAAACGCAAGGCATCGCGTGCATCTAAATAATCTTGGTAACATATAAGTTGGTCATCATCCTCAAATGGGAATGGTTGACCCTTACTAGGAAATAGGCCCACACCACATCGGGTGGGCCACGCTTCTACCTCAAAAGGTTCTTTCATACCATTCTGGAAAGGTCCCAAACCTTTCCCTTTATATCCCAATTTAAGCATTATAGGTTTGGCTTTAATATATTCATTAGTAAAATAACATCGAGCATATCTATCATAATGAGTTCTGATGTTTCTGGGTATTCTACCCCAATCATATCCCTTATAAATAAAGGCACAACTCCCAACTTGGCAAATACTTCCCATAGGCTATGGGAGGCCCAAGGTATGAGGAGATGGTGGCAAATTATTTAAAATAAGGGAATATTGCATAGAAGCATTCGTTTCTTCTGATATAAGGATTTTAGATAGATCGGGTAAGAGCTCGTCAGTGAGAGCATAAGAGGTAGAAGGAACATTCCCTACATCTTCTTATGCAGAAAATATAAATTTGGTGGATGTAGACGGTGTAGAGGAGTCGATAGATGGGTCTATTAAAGGTATGGAAGTTATAGAAGTAGAACAAGAAACATTGGTTGTGGGATTATGATCTTTCTTAGGTCCTAATGCGGTTTGTTCAAAAGATGGTTGAGCTATATGTGGAGGTGCAACTAATGGAGAAAAAGTAGATGACGTTGTGGGTGTGAGTTTCACACGTTTAGATGGATAATGAGAATTAGGATGACAGAGCAGGGCAAAATTGAACTCCAATAGGTTCTGCCAAAGCACACATATCAAAGGGTCTTGGATCACCATGAATGGTAACCAACTGATTCTTAAATTTAAACTTAACACATTGATGTAAAGTTGAGGAAACAACTCGCATTGCGTTGATCCAAGGACGATCCAAGAGTATATTGTACGATGTAGGGCAATGTACAATGAACACAGTCGTATCCAAGGTTCTTGGACCAACCTGCAATGGAATGGTAATAACTCCACACGTTTCTTGTGTTTCATCATTGAAAGCTTTTATGATCATATCGGTTCTTTTCATTTCATTACTTCTAAACCCAAATCTTTGGTAGAAGTCAAAAGTGCGTATGTTTAAAGATGAACCATTATCAATCAAAACTCGTTTGACTGCTACATCTCCAATTAAGGCAATAATATACAAGGGGTTATCTTTATGTAAACTATGTTGAGGTATGTCTCTATCCCGAAAATCAATACAATCAACTTCACGAGTTATTATAGTATTGGCCATGGCTTCAGGTTGAATGTCTTGTGGTACCATCATCTGGTTTAATGTGAGCATTAATTCATCTCTGTGTAGGAGAAGATCTTAAAAGGTCCAAGAGGGAAATTCTAGCTGTAATATTTGATAATTGTTCATTAATATTATAAGGAGGTTTAGGTTGAACATTAGGTGAATGATTCCCTTTATTAGGAACCTTCGAAACAAATGGAGCTGATCCACCATTCTGAATTTGATCTTGTTGAGAATTTTGAGCCTGTTGTCTAGTAACAGCTCCGATGGTACCCACAATATTATTCTGTGGATGATGAATGGGTCTTGGTCTAGTGTTTATAGCTAGCTCATTAGAAAGTAATCGGTGAGACGATGGTCTAGTAGTGACTCTTCTTGGAAATGGTTCTTTTGGAACCATATAACTTGTGATAGGGTGAATAGTATTTGATTCATCTTCAAAACTATTCGATTGATTTGATGTGATTTCCATATCACTCTCAGTCTCGTATTCCGTATCACTAAGATCAGGTATCTGAATATTATAGAGGCCTGGTTGTAACCACGGATAAAGTTGTGTCAAAGATTTCTAGATCATGAGCAGGTAAATGCCCACTAATAGTTCCTACATATCGGGCAGGAGGAGGAACATTATGATGTTCAATTTGATTAGCCACCTCCTTACCATGTTTTGGTAAGGGATGTTAAAAGATGTCTAATGACTGATTGGCATTCTGATTCTGGTTTTGTGAGGTGTTCTTTTAAACATTATTAGGAGGACTTTTCTTAGGTTGAAAGGCTTGCACCTCCATCTCATTGTTATCAATCAAGTCCTGTATTTTATGTTTTAATCTTTTACAAGAGTTGGTAGTGTGTCCAGGTCCTCTATGGAAGTCATAGTGTAAATATGCTCTGTATCCGGGTATAGTTGGATCAGGTTCCCGGATATTTGGTAATTGAATCAAACCTCGTTCTAATAATTGCGATAGAATAGTTGATAAAGGTTGATTTAACCTAGTAAATTCTCGAGGAGGTCTATTAGGAGGTTTCAGTACAACCTTCTCCGCTGTCTTTGCAGCATTAACATTAGCAATATTTCTGCTATCGGTGACTCCATCACCCACAACTTGTTTATTCTTATATTGATTTTTGGATGTTTTCTCATCGTATTTCTTTTTAAGTTGGCCTCTCCTAATGAGAGTATCTTCCACTCTTCGGGCTAAGTCTATAGCCCGATCAAAGGTGGTCAAGGTAGCAGTTGATAATTCGTATGATAGTTGCTCTTGCAAATTATTAATAAAGATGTCCAACATCTCCCTATAAGGTAACACAAAGTGCAATTTTCCTATCAACTGTCTCCACCTAGCTAGGAAATCAACAAAGCATTCATCTTTGTCATGTTTTAAGTTATACAAATCTTTAATGGTCACATGTCTTTCGATGTAGGCACTAAATTGATGAACAAAAGACTCGATAGTTTCTTCGAAATTCTATCCTAAACATACGAAGATGCTCTATGGGATCTTCGGTTCCTTTATATATGGGAAGAACAGGCATAGGAAAATGTTTAGGATACAACTATGCTACGACTATAGGATCTAAAGGCTGACTACACATCTCTCGATAGTTGTATGAGGGACGGTAGGGATCTATCTGGTCCATGCGGGAAACTAGCTGTTTCACCATGGTTTCAAGATTACTAGTTTGTCCACCATATTGGTTCGGTGGGACATAGGTATGGGATCTATGAGTATATGATGGTGTGACATAAGGATTAGATGCTATATTGCTATTATGCAAAGTGTTGGTAGGAAGAGTATTATGAAGGGGATTTGTAATAGTATTATGTTGTACCCCATATTGTTGGTAATTGGTGTTTGGTTTTGTTTTGGATTTTTGTTGATTTGAGGTATGTTGATCAAGAGCTTGGCAAAATAGAGCAGTAAATGATGGTTTCTTTTGTGCGGGAATGACCCTAGGCTTGTTAACAGGCACTTTAGATCGTTGGGTAACCTGCTGTTGTTGCATGTTCTGGATCACAACTGCCATATCCAAATTGGATGGTCCAGCTTGATCACTCTCTTGGTCAATAAAGGACAAAGGATTAGTGCATGTTTGAAATACTTCTTCTAGAGTTGCTTGAGTGTCACTAATTCGATCCTTGTCCATATGGGCTACTTTATTAAAAACACCAATATTAGTATTAATGAACTTGCAAAATTGTTCCATGTTTTCAAAAGTGATAGCTCCTCCAAGAGACATTTTAGGGGATGAGGATCCTTCCTCTCTAATAGTTTCTTCTTGTTCATTTCCTACAACAAGCTCTTCTTCTTGCCGGTCTAGGGTTCCTTCTTCCGGAACTTGGTCCTTAGGAGGGACATTTTGGTCAGTTAATGGTCTTCCTAACCAATCTTCAACTTCTTCGATTTATTTTCCATTCCTAAGTCTAGGCATTGTGCTAAACTTAGGTTTTAGCATATATATATATATATATATATATATATATATATATATGCGGTAGGGTTGAGAGGTATATATTTTAACTATATACCTACTATAATACTTTAAAAGGAAAATGTTTTGTTTTTGTTTTTTTTTTGTTTTGTGTGATTATATTATTATTTTGCGAGAATAAAAATAACAAACAACATGCTAGTTGCAAGAAATAACAATAGTAAAAAGAATGACTTAGTTTTCTATGAATAGTTTATGGATATCATTGATAGGGTCAAGTTCATCAGGAGTCATGAAATGCTCCTCTTCAAATTGGAAGTGGTTTTTCAAGAATTTGACAAAGTGTGCTATGGTAATATGATCTACTTCGGACTTTGACATGTAAAAATAAAGTTCATGGCAGTACTCTCGATACAACACAGCTCTAGGAACTCTATTTCATCTCTTTCTATCCATAAGAACGACTTCTTGATCCTTTATACAAGATAGAAATTTATGCACTACAACTGCGTTCTCAAGGTATTCCTCAAAGGTGTATAATTTAGAAGACACAAGTGCTCTTTTATCTACTAACCACCTATGGAAAGCTCTCTGAAGTTCATGATACAAAGTCACCTGATCAGGATCTAAGATTCTATCTAGGACAAACCTCTTAATTTGCCTAAGTTCTACAGATCTGGATTCAATAATACCCAATCTCCTATCAAGTTTGTCCCACAAAGATTGGGCTCTATTTGTTTGAGGTACTCTAAGAACAAAAGTAATCTCTATGGCCGTTAATTGATTTTCAACATTTATGGTGACAAATCGTCTTCTATTATAATCTACCATCTAAGTATGATATGCAAATTTAACGGTTGTCTAATGATTCTAGATGTTCTTAATAATATGTTTTTTTTTTTCGGATTGTTTTCAAAAGGTGTTTTAGTTTCACGTTGAGTTCACCAAAATGTATCGCCCAAATTTTTTGCACCCTTACCTTCAGGCTAAAGGATCCGTGCCCGGAAGGGGGATGCGAGAAGGATGGGAGAATACCTCGGACGGAGAGGCCCTTTGAAGGTCACGCCTCTCGAGGGAGGGGTATAAGGGTGAATTTTCGACGGATGGTGGGGTTCACCAGGAAACTTTGAGTGGCAGTTTCCACTCCTAGGTTGAGAATGGGTTTGATGTGTTCATTTTATGTTCAATCATTCAGATTCCTAGGTTGGCCAAAATGAATCTAAGCTATTCTATATGAAATTTCTGGTTTATATGAAGACAACAAACATAAATGAGTCATAAATAAAAAAAATATCTAAAATGGAGAAGAGTGCACCTGATTTCTGATGTCTGATGAAGATTCTGAAGCTTGTAGGAGTCCAGATCATCCCGGATATGACATGATCGTTTGTAATTGTACAGAATCGTCCAGATCACAAGAGATCGTCTGAGATCAGCCAAGATCGTCAACGACCTGACGAATTCGTCAGAAACCTGCAATCATGAAAACAGACACCAAAAACCAAAAAATACAATTGCAAGAATGATATAAAATGATAAAAATAAGAATATAAATGCTTAAATGATAAATTCAGATATCAAATCAAATGGGATGCACTGTTTTAATAATTTATTTTGAAAATTATCATGCAAATATGCTAAATGAGGTGAACTTCAAGATGCAGAACAGAAGTGAATTAATCTAATGCACAATTAAATAAGAAAAAGAGATAGAGAATGCAAACTCAGGGCTCTTATTGCCCCCAATCTGAACTGCAGTCAAAATCGTCTGCAATCGTACGAGATCGTCGTCGATCTCGATAGGATCGTCCGAAATTGTGGTTGAATCGCCTGCGACGATTCGAGCTTCCTCCAGCTGAAACACAGTGAGATCCTGCAATAAAACTTGAAAACACAAGTGCAAATGATGGGGGATAGGATGTTCTAACACAACAAAAACTAAAGTTGTAGGGAAATGATCAGCCAAGGGGATAAACTGGGAAAATCCCAAGTTTATATAGGATTAGGGGGAGGTTAGGAGGTTGGGGATCATCCCAATCCGGGAGATCTCCAACGTGGGAATCTCCAACCGCACAGACACGCTTCTGCTCGAGTTGGAGAGGTTGTTGAAACAGAAGCTAATTATGAAAATTCGGTTTTGGGATGAAATCGTCTGGACGTTCTGTTCCAGACGAATTTGTCCGATTTAGGACGATATCGTCAGATCGGTGACGATATCATCCAACGGTCAAAACAACTTCTAAAAATGGCACAAAAAATGAGGTGAGCGATTAACGGACAGTTTTGGGGTTAAAATTCAAATTTTTTAATCTTTTACTGATGGTTTAACTGCGCCAATTTTAGGGTGCTACAGTATCTATCACAGTATTTATGCTTTATAAGTAAGATATATGATTTTCTAAAATCATGTTTATTCTCATTGGCATGATTGATACATGTGTTCATTCATTCCATCAATACATGAAAGGCCTTTGTGATTTTGGCACATCACCACTAGTAGCTTAGGATTGTTTCTTTTATGTCCCTTCTTTTTCTTTTTTCTTTAGAAAAACCCAATAGCTTAGGAACAACTTAGAGATTTGAACGCCAACATCACTTCTAAACAAGGAGCCAACCTTGCAAAAAAACCCTCAAGCTTGTCTTTTGAATCTAGTTTCTCTTCATAAGACTTCTAAAATTGTGTGTCCACAAGGCGTGAGCACTAGGCACATCCAACAACTGCATTGGATGATCATTGTGCTTTAAGCATTTAACCAACACAAGGTTTGATATGCAACTCTAACCGTTTAAATTGGAACCTTAAACCTTCTATTTGGAATTTGAAAGTTTTATTATTCTATCATTAAAAATAAAAATAAAAACTCTAATCAATAATAACAGCTCCATATATAATTATTAAACTGTAAAAGCCAGTTCTCATCAATAATAACACCGCCATGAATAAAAATATTAAACTTTAGTGGGTTATAAATTTTTACCAAAATTAATTAAAGAACTAGTTACCAATTCCCGTATTTAATGTGAAAATTAAAAAAAAAAAAAAAAAAAATTTAAAAACTGGCTCTAATCCATAACAGCGCATCCTTATCTCTGCGTAATATACACGACGAGACAAATAATAATTATTATTGTTAAGACCACAGTGGTTGGTGAGATAAATGTAGTATGAATTGTTTGGGTTGGCGCATCATATGCATGAAGAAGAAATGTCTCACCCGTACGGTAAAGGTATAATAACTCGAAGTAAACAAGAACATCTTAACACTCATGTGATGTTTACAGTGACTTGATAGTTGGTAATAAAATGCCACTTTAACTGTATTTAGGTATTTGTTCTTTTCGAAGTATTAATTGGTTTCATTGTTATATTACAGTGACTTGTGACTTGTTTGTTGTTTTCCAAGTATCAATTGGTTTCATTGTTATATTACAGTGATTTAGGTATTCGTTGTTTTCCAAGTATCAATTGGTTTCATTGTTATATTACAGTGATTTAGGTATTCGTTGTTTTCCAAGTATCAATTGGTTTCATTGTTATATTACAGTGATTTAGGTATTTGTTGTTTTCCAAGTATCAATTGGTTTCATTGTTATATTACAGTGATTTAGGTATTCGTTGTTTTCCAAGTATCAATTGGTTTCACTGTTATATTACAGTGACTTGTTAGTTGGTAATAAGATGCTACTTAATATGTATTTAGGTATTTGTTGTTTTCTAAATTGATACAACAGACAGCGGCATAATTGAATATGAGGCAGCGGTAATCCTGAATGAAGCAAAAAAGTCTATGATTCCAACAAACTGAAGAATAACGTGGCTTTTTATTACTTTTTCATGACAAGCACAGCCTTTTGCGATTCCCATGTCACTACTTTATTTTTCAAATCACAAGCTCGAGACAATAAAACCCATTCCTTTTTTTTTTCTTTCACACTAATGAGCAGGAACATCTCCAATTACACACAAAAAAATGTAATAAAAGTTTGGTATAAGCTTTCTCACTATTAACTTGCCGATCTGGTTATGGGCAAAGGTCTGCCAGACAGAAAATGCCTGATAACAGATAGAGCCCGTTTAGGAGTGAAAATGGGAACCTGGTGCCCAGCCCCTCTGACTGTCAGAAAAGTAAGCCCTTCATAACCAATGCTCCATCCTCCCACCTACAATTTTGTCCTTTGTAATTCATTGTAGAGGGGAAAAAAGACAATTATAACACTAGAAGACTTGGACTATTTAGAGAAATAGCTAGAGCTTTACCTGATTGCCACAGAACCAAGCTCTCCATTCGTCTTTTATCTTGAGTCCAAGAGCATTCAGACTATACCGGGTTGAAGTTACAGGAACCCTTCCATCAGTGTCACCACTACATGGGGATATTGGGTTAAAGTCAGAGGGCTGAGAGTAATTTAACAATGAAATGAGGTACCATATATGACGTCAACAATAGTTAATTTTAGATCAACAACAAAATCTTCCCTACCTGTACACCCAAACCCGTAAACCGCCATTAATTAGCTTTCTGAAAATGTGCAGTACAGAAGGAGGAGAGTCTTTCCAACTGATCACATCACTGAAGAACAAGGTAAAGCCACAAAGCACGGATAAGCTAAAGTAGATAAAAACAATCAGTAAATTAACATAAACTTGAGGTAACATAAAGAAATAGATAAGTAAAATAAGACTAGATTAAATTTCTTAGATAATTCAATAAGGATAGAATGAAATTTCTCTTACCTACACAATCTCCAGGAATAAGAAATTTTAGTTGTATTTGCATGCAGGGCCCTCTGCACATCCTCTCTATTGAAATATGTTTCTGCGTGATCTTCCAAGCAGGGATCATATCCCGAAGGTAATTCACGCCACAGGTTCTGTATAAAAAGGGAATTCTAGAAATGTCAATGGAGAAGATAAAATATTAATAAGGAGGGTTCAAAAGGGTACAGGAGGATTACGTGAATGGAAAGAGATTTGCGGTCTGCCACGAGGCGTCTCAGGGATTTGTCGAGCCTGTCCACACAAACAGGTGTGTACAAACTGTAAATATCGATGTCTGAGTACATGTCAATGAAATTTCTGAAGGCGCTGTCACAGGAGGTTTGGTTTTCTGAATCAAAATCGCATGTCTTTAAACTGTCATAGTCTTGATCTGAAATGATCGCGTGACTCCAGGCATACTCTATCATACCCTTATTGTCATTCTTGTCATCCAGTACTGCATTTCCTACCTTCAATACGCAACAGAGAGGGGAAAACGCATCAAATAAATTGAACATTGAGCCATTGCAGCAAATTTGCAACAATTAAAACAACATTTGAAGCTTGTTCTGAGAGAATATGTTTAACAGATTTACCATGATGCCTTTGAGATTAATGACTTTATTCTGGCTTGTCCCGTTGTTGCGGTCATAAATCACTTCTGCAAGCTGTGGAACGTAATGTCCTGGCACAGACAAACGAGACTTTAGAGAACGTATTTTGTTTAAAATGCTACTCATCTTGTCATTTCCTCCCGAAAATTAATCAAAGTGTAAATAGTTCATATTACAC
This sequence comes from Wollemia nobilis, assembly GCA_028583015.1. Lineage (NCBI taxonomy): Eukaryota > Viridiplantae > Streptophyta > Pinopsida > Araucariales > Araucariaceae > Wollemia > Wollemia nobilis. The sequence goes on from JAQPPZ010016473.1 coordinate 19,276,271, forward strand.
ACGAACGAACAGAATATAATACAGCGAGTCAAATGTAAGCAGAAGATTAAGGACTTTGCAAGGGAAAAGAACAGAGGCTTTATCTTTACCAGCATAACTCTCTCCAGCTATATAAAACTCGCGAGATTTGTACTCCGGAAACCTTTGGAACCAATTCATAAGAAACTTATAAGAATCCTCCGCTGCAAATCCAAGCACAGCAAAGCATTCGTGTAATCTCCAAAGGAAAGAGGAAAACAAAAGCCGGTAACTATTAAAGCTTTATAAATAATTTATACCTGTAATTTTGTCTCCAAGTTCCTTCAAATCCGAGGATGTATTCGTATACGAAAAGCCAACTCCAACAGGTGCCTCTAAAAACAAAACGTTTGCCGCTGCAGACATTACGAAGGCCGAGCAATGGAGTTAAACTCTAAGTAAATGTAACGTCATTCCCAAAACGAAGAAAACCTTTCAGTGCGTTTGCAAAATTTAAGAGAATGCTAAAAACAACAGTTCCATGCCATGTCCAAAATTTCTTCCACTTCAGAGTAGTCACTTCAGTCCGAAGAAAAAGCGTAGAAAGAACACGGTTTAAGAACACATATTTACTCAATTTTTAAAATCCTAAGGTCTCTTTGAGACATTTTTATTTACACAAAATAAGACACGGTGTTTAAGATCTTAATGCGGATGTTTCTTTGAGAGAAATCGTCTCACCTTTGTTCCAAGAGTACCGGTTTAAACGAAGGGAAGACGTTTTATTCTGCACCTGAAACGGCCCCAGCTCCATTGACGCCCCGTAGCCAACAGACGAGCAGCCCGGTCCTGGACATTTCAAATTTCCACGACATTAGTTCCTATCCATTATTACCCTAGGTTTGAGAATCTGAGATTTTTATTTTCATTAGAGGAGAAATAAAACGAATGTATGCTTGTATCAAGATTCATAATACCTCCATTCAACCAGAGGACGAGAGGCTTTTGTGCCGGATTCGTGGCGGCTTCAAAAAACCAGTAAAACAGAGCCTTCCCGTGCTTTTCATTGACGGTCACATACCCGGCATAGTGATTAAACCCCACCGGCGGCTGCCCGGGCAGGTTCACTACCCTGTCTGCTAAAGCTTCTTTACTCATTCCATTGCCCTTGCTTATCTGCAGGGCCCAAACCAAAATCCAAACCCCACATGAGAAACCAGACAGAGCAGCAGCCGCCATGGAAGAGTATAGACTACAGAGAGTGAAAGTGGTCACTCTCAACATCACAATATATAAACCACACCCCCCTGTTGATGAGCATTAATGTTTCCAGTGTGGGACCCGCTGCACGCCCTTTTCCACGTTATTGCTATGCCGCTCTCAACTTCTAGGCAACGGCAAACCCAAAATATCTCCCTACGTCTCCTCTTCCGTGTTGGATATCCGCGAACCACCTTCCGTGTTGGATATCCGCGAACCACGATCACCACTATCACGCTATGTCGCCAGCGTCACAAATGTACGTCGTGTGAACCTTCTCTACGGGCCGAAGAAATCGCTTGCCACCAGATCTCATCGGACCGCCGTGGTTCGAAACTACGCTTCCCCGTAAATATCTGATACCGTCGGATCACTGAATACGGATATATAATACCGTTGACTGGTCAGACTGGTAACAGAGAATCTCGAGGAATTTCGATAGCGCTAGAGGGCCAGAGGGCTCTACTCAATCATCATGACATAAAAAGGTAAGATTAGGTTAACGAAGAAAAAAATAAAAACAAAAATAAATTACACCATGAACAAAATCTCGCTTTCATTTTTTATAGTATCTCTTATCAACGGTGCAGGCCAACTCCGTGCATGGGGGAGCACATACGTACCGATGATATGGAAGAGTTGGTGCATGGGATTCCCCTACCGTAGCACTTCTAAGAAAGAGATGGAGAGGCATTTTCCGCACCATGACAAGGAGGAATCTCGTGTGTGTGGTGTGTGGTGTGTGGTGGGGGTTCTAGTAACCTACCAGGCGTTGTATACCACAGAATTACCTCTCCTAAAGTTCTACTTCTTATTATTATTGTTCAACTACAACGGGACGAAATTTTGTGAATATTAATTGGGCTCGTGACATGCGGGCCCCACTCTGTGCGCATCGTCATATTCAGTTGGCTTCTCAAAAAGTGTGGGGCGCATCAGCATGCGACTCACTACAAAGAATTCCTGACTGCTCAGGCCATAACACGACGAACCCGTACCCATAAATTTTGTGTTTCTCGTGTGCACTTAACTCATAGCGGACTTTCTTGCTTTTCCTTTGTCGTATTTTAATCATATCTCTCGTTGAGGATGAGCTTGACTTGCTTTTCCTACACTCTAGAAGAATAATTGGATCAGGATACGTGGCGCTTCTCATAGTCTTATTATAGTGTAAAACGTGGACCACAATTGCTGCTGTGTTTTTTTGTCATGATGATATTCATAGGGTTCCTATGGGTGTCAAAGCTAACCCATCTGTATTTGGCTTGAATATTGATTTGATTTTGTAAGTAATCCAAATCGTTCAACGATCTGGTTTATTTTACAAAGTGGTTTCCCTTTTTAACACGGCAGTTGCCGATATCTGCGATGCACGAGAAATTCTCGAGTTACTCAGGGTGGTTTCCTAGTCAACTTATGCAAGCAAGATACAATTTTCTAGTAAATCCGATTCTCACTTTTGACCTATGGCGGTTAGGTGGCTGACGGCATTGCTGGAAATTAGCCCCATCTTCTAATAGTTAAATAGTTAACATCTGTCGCATCGTGCCTGAGAAATTTAACTAATTTAAACAGGAACATGGCCCATCTTTAAATTACAGGTAGAATAAGTTTGATGTAATTTAAATCATACATTATTAATTACTGAAATGTAGTTAATCAAAATTAAAAAAAAGAAATAACTCGAAATTATGAACACTTGAGTTGATGTAACTTATATTTTAAAATGTAAACCAAAATTAAAAAAAACAAGAAATAACTCGAAATTGTGAACGCTTGAGTTGATGTAACTTATATTTTAAAATATAATATTTATCCTTGTATGGCATCTGTTTTTTATATTTATATATACACATACCTTTTCTATTAAAGCATTTTATAAGGAGACAAATTTTGTCGTTTTAATAGTTTAATAATTAAAAGGCACTAGTCATTTTATATATATCATAGACGCAAAGGATATCTACCTTTTCTGGCATGTGGACAAATTTAATATAAAATTTTAATTAGGTGTGGGGTCAAATTTGTTTGTCATATATTTTCATGTGGGAGGCAATCCATGTGAGAGAACGTACTCTTATGACACTTTCTTTTAGTTTTTTTTTTTTTCTTTTTCTTTTTGAAGTATAGTACATTGTTTGTTTTTTAAAGTACAGTACATCCATTTTATTGTTTTTTAAATTTTGAGTACAGTATATTTATTTTATTATTTTTTAATTTTGTAATGTTTTTATTTAAAAGATTTAAGTTCAAATCAAAATAAAGGGATAATTCAAAATTTATAATTAATTTGTTGGTTCCAATCTTATAAAAATATATATTTAAATAAACAATTTATTATAATACTACTGTTTGTAATAATAATAATAATACAAATATAATTAATTTTAATTTATTTTTTAAGGAAAATAATTTTATTATATTTATAAAATATATATTTAATTTTTTCCATATTTCATTTTTTTAAAGTGAAAAACCTCTTGTGAAGATTACTGGTCTGAGAGACCACGACCCAACCCTACCCACACCAACGTTATTAATTAAATTTCGCATTCAAATTTATTTTAATTTTTTTTATCTTTATCTTAACTTTCATTGTCAATCTCACCTAACAACACTTAGCCATCACAACCTAATCATACTAGTTAGGATAAACCTAAACCTGTAGGTAACATTGGTAGCATTACTAACACTTTATTTATTATCGATTTATTTACTTTTATATTATTAGTAGCATTACTAACACATTATATTTATTATCGATTTATTTACTTTTATCTTATTTCATGGCGATGGTTTAACTTTTTAGTATTTACATTTCTAAATATTAGAGAATTAAATAGTAGCTATGCGTGAAGGTTATATATATATATATATATATATATATATATATATATATATATAATTAATATTTTGATTATTGTAATGTATAAGGTCTTTATATTTGTAATATTAATAATTTAATAATATATTAAAATTTTGTGTGTTTATAAACTTGGGGGTATTTTTAAAGTTTTATTGTTAAATTTCTTTTTTTAAGAATATTATTTTAATGGATATCTAAAATATTATGTTTAATGTGTTTATAAACTTGGGGTATCTTTAAAATATTATTGTTAAATGATCTTGTGTTCAAAACCCCTTGAGGGTGGTTGTTGATGTAATTTGTAAACGTTCTCCTCAAAAAAAAAAATTATTATTATTAAATGTCGTTTTTTCAAGAATATTATTTTAATGGATATCTAAAAATATTATGTTTAATAATATTTTACAATCGAGGTAGATGATTTTATTATGCATAATTTTATGTTTGAAAATGTTTGAAATCGAGTCCGAGGTGTAGACCAATTGGTTCATCCAAACCCCATAAGGGGGGCGGAGGTCCAAGGTTCAAATCTCGGGCCTTGTCGGACTGAACGCTTGTCCCTTTCCTGGTGCTTTCAGTGGCGTAAAAGGTTTAAAATGATTGTGGCATGGTGGTTATAGGGGCGAACTGCGCGAAGATCTGTGTGGCGATTTCTAGGGCGGACAGCGCAGAATACTGTGACGGCCATAAAAGCTGGACAGCCTGCCCGGATTCGTGGCGGCTACCGATTCCACCATGTAAAAAAAAAAAAAAAATGTTTGAAATCTTGTTTTTTAAACTTCATTGTTCAGTTAAAATTTTATATTTGAAACTTCATTTTCATTTTAACATGTTCAAGAAATGAGGAAAAGCTTAAAGAGAACAAAATATTCTATAAGCCTTAAAATATGTAAACAAAATATTTACTTAAAATAATATTTTTGTAAGATGTTCACAACTAAAATGTATCTTTATTTACATTTAATACATCCATAAAAGATAAAATACAAATCTACAAGACATACATTTGTGTGCATGTATATATACATATATATGTTATTTAATATGTACTTTTTAGATCCATGAGGTATGTTGTAGGGGTAAGTCCTTGATTTTCATCCAAGATATCCAAGTTCAAATCCTAATAAGAGAGAACCAAGACCCTTCATAAAAACCTATGTAAACTTATTTTGTCCAACAAGAAAACTTGTGTAAACTCAATTTTTTCCAACAAGGATGGCGTAGTTGTTAGGGCTTTGGTCTCTCTTTGGAGAGGTCCAAGGTTCAAACTACGACATACCTAAAATGGGATAGGCTAGATAGTAGCATTCAAGTGTTTGTTGGTTGGTTGCCCTAGTTCGATATCTTAGAGGGTCAAGGATCCCATTAACTTTGTCTAACCTAACAGGTTAGGGTTTATAATGGCAACACCCAATGGTGTTACTAATTTCTCTCTCTCTCTCTCTATATATATATATATACTTTGTAACTTATAAAAGATGAATCAATAAATTTTCATATTAAAAAAGTATAATCCAATTTTTTTTTGTATAAATAGATAATTGTAAAAAGCACAAGTAATAGATATAATATTATAGAATCACATTTCTTCTTAGAGATTATTTGTATTGTACTTTAATTTTTATACAACAAAATCATTTTTGTTTTTTTTTTGTACGGAACAAGGGGTTGTACTCGGATCTCCCAACCTTGACAAATCACAATTCTCTTCTTTAAAGCTTGAGAGTTTACGAACAAATTCAATTCTCATCTCAATTGAGTTGCTATAGCTAGAAACCTACATCATTTTACATAAAATGTTTGAATTCTTGATTTTCATTTTTTGGATAATTTTCAATTTTTTGTGTGAATACAAATATCCCAAAATTCAGCATCCTTGATATTTTCTTACAACAACCTTTACAATACAAAAAAAATCACTTATACTATTGATGCATTGCATCTTAGTAGAGTATTATTTGCAAAATATTACACTGTCATAGTTCGCTTTACCATATCTAGATTGATTGTTTCCTTCCTAAAACACAAGTGCAACCACAAAAATTATAATAAACAGTTTATATGAAAGCACATTAATGTTATAAAATAAAGCAAATATTATCGATGAAAAATATTAAAGTAAATCTAAATCATTATTTGAACCAGACAATCAACATTTTCTTGCTAGCTTTAGCTAAACTTACTACTTCCTCTAACCATGGAGAATATTTAATTTCATGATCCTCAATTAAAACTCCTCTATTGGCTAGCCTATCTACATATTTGTTTTCTTCCTTTACATATGTGTAAACTATTGAGGTATATTACATTATTTGGTATATACTAATGTACCCCCATGGTACCTTCATGGTATATTTGTAAATATGTAATAGATTAGGGTTGAGTCTATAGTTTAGAGTGTGATTTATATTTTTACTTTTATGTAAGTCTCAATGTACAAGAAATGCACAAGTGTCATGTAAGAGTGCAATATACAAAAAATGTATAAACATCATGTAAGTTAGAGTGCAAGTGTAGATTGAGAGAATGTGCGCAAGTGTCATGTATGAAAGTGTGCAAATATGTAATGTGAGGATGTGCACAAGTATTTCAGATTAGGAGTGCATGTAGAAGTGTAATATTCATGTGTGCAAGTATCTTAGAGTCAAGTGTCCATCTAGTATGCAAGTGGTAAGATGATAAGCCAAGAGTCATGGGACTTGTCATATGGAAAGCAATAGTCAATTACATGAAGAGTCAAAGTACTATGGCTATATTATGGAGATAATGCTCCATGAGAATACAAGGAAAATATGATATTCATATATAATTATTTTATTGTAAGAAGAAGAAAGTAATAAAGCTTGTCTACTAATTTTTGAGCAATTAATGTTGTAAGTTTACTTCATGCATAGTTCATGAATGACTCAAACCATTTACATTCATATTTGATTATATAAGTGGATGTTATTTTAGTATTATATAGGCCTTTATATACATATTAATTTTCTTATGTATTATTCTATTGATATTTTGACCTTTAATATTGTGGCTATTTATATTGAAACCTATGATTTTTTGTGATAGTAAGGCTTAAAAAGCCAACATAAACCTTTCTTCAAACTCTATAGTAAGGTCTTGAATTTCTATAGTTATCTCTTGTATGTTTCATGGAGCCTTTGCTTTCCTCAAAATTGCATTTATTACTATGAGTGAATCACCTTCCATCCATACTCTATTCCATTTCATTTGTTTGTATATTTTTAACCCTTCCAAATCCGCCTAAGCTTCAACTTCATTATTTGAATTGAAAGCATAATAAGACAAAATATCTCCTCTATCATTTTGAATTATTCCTCCTCCTCCTACTAGTCTTACATTTCCTTTAGAGGCTTCATAAAAATTCAATTGGATCAACTCCACATCTTATGGTTTCCACTTTATAATTTTTGCCCTCTTTTTGTTTCTCCTATACCCAACCTCATAATTCCATTTGATGACTTGACTCCATCTATCAAGGCTTTTTGCTTCTATATTAGGGATTGGGTGAGTTGATAGGGTTGGTTTAGACTATTCTATAACTAAACAAATCTTCCTTTTGATTACCTCTAAATTGCTTTCCTTTCCTTTAAATATTCTTCTATTCCTTGTTAGCCATACAACCCAAAGTATTGTATCTTTTTATATATCCTATATTATCTATAAAGCCTCATTTTTAAAAGTGATATGACATATCTTTAACCATTATTCAATTCTTCCATTCATCACCATGCATTTACCAAATATATTAAGAGTCCATTGCCATAGTTTCTAGACTATTGAGCAATGTTTCAAGATATGGTCTACACTCTTCATCTCCTTTTTACAAAGAACACATTGTGAAGGGCCATGAAAACCCATTTTCATAAGGTTATCCTAGGATAAAATTCTTCTATGAACTACTAGTCAAACAAATATTTTGACTTTAGGAATGCTTATGCTATCCCAAATATCTCTCCATATTCTTGCAAAATTCCTATTTTGTTGGTGCTTTACATTATATCTACTTCTTGTTGTGTATTCTCTTGAGCTATTCAACTCCTAAATCAACTTATCCTTGGCTCCCCTCAAAATAATCATTGTTTTTATCTTTCTACTCAATTGCCTCCTAACATCAATATCTTGTATACTTGTAAAAAAATATTCTTTCCATTTGTATCTTCCTTCCTAATCCTTGTACAAAATTTTTGAAATATTATCACCGTATTTATCTTGAAGTAATCTCATCCATGGTTTTGAAATTGGATCTAGATTGGGTGGTTTTTATCACACCAATTATCCATCCAAATAGAAATATTTTCTCTAGTTCCCACTACCCATATTAAACCTTTAAACACTAGATCAATTAATATTTTAAAATTGTTTCATAGTGTAAAACCAATTGGTAGAGAGAATGCAATAAATATTAAGTTTGGGTGATTGGGATCAACACACTTAGAAGAATTCTTGCCCATTATCTTTGACTCTCTTTGTACAATCTCTAAATTACTTTTCCTCTAAGAGCTAAGTTTGCATAAGAACTCTTAAATTGAGACCTCCCCTAGTTTTATCATCATACACCTTGCTCCATTTCACCAAAGGAAATTTCCTTTTATCATATAATCTTGACCATAAAAAATGACTGCATAATATAGATTAAACTTTTTTCTACCAATTTTGGCATAGTATACAAGGACATATAATATGTTGAAATGGCCTATAAGACTGATTTAATTAGTTGCACTCTTCTTGCTAATGATAACCATCTACCTTTCCATACTAATAGTTTATTCTAAACATTACTTATAACTGGATTCCATAATTATATCCTCAGTCTCCCCTCAAATAAGGGCATCCCTAGATAAGTTATTGGTAAATTTGCCTCCTCCATTTGAAGCAACCCGCTTATCCATACTTTGATTTTAGTTGGGGTGTTTAGAAAGTAAATTTTATATTTTGTTCTATTAAATTTTTGCCCTAATGCTCTTTCATATTCCTTTAATAAGTTATTTAAATCTCTGGTCTCATATATCCTTTCTCTCTTATAAAGGGTTATATCATCTACAAATTATTGATGGGTGATGTTGTCGATGTTATTACTAGCCTTAATTCCACTTATAAGCCCATATTTATTAGAATTCTTCACGTTCCTACCCAAAAAATCTACCATAATAATGAATAAATATGGGGATAGAGGATTTCCCTATCTAAGACCTCTCTTGGCTTTAAATGACTCTTTTACTAGCCCATTGACCAACATTGAATATGAAATTATAGAGGCACAAGCTTTAATCCATCTAATTTATTTCTTTCTAAATCTAAACTTTTCTAATACTACAAAAAGAAAATCTCATTAACCCTATCATAGGATTTACTCATATCAAGTTTTAAGATCATTGCTTTCTCTTTTCCTGAAGTTGTTGAATGCACAACTTCATGAGCTACTATAATCCCATCTAGAATTTGTCTCCCTTTCAAAAATCCTCCTTGCTTTTCTGAAATAATTTTGTCTAACAATGGCCTTAACCAATTTTCCATAACTTTGGAGATAATATTATATGCCGTATTATAGAGGCTTATGGGTCTAAATGAATGAAAAAATTCTACATCCTTCTTTTTTGGAATCAGGGTAAGATATATTGCAATTATTTTATAAGGTATTTATTGTTTTATCCTAGAATATTCCATTGCCACCAATAAAGAATCCTTCACTATATCCCAATTATGTTGATATAATGTTATAGAGAGCCCATCTAGACCTCATGATTTATCCTCATTAAAAGAGAAAAGAGTTAAATAAACCTATTCTAGAGTAATAGGCTCTAATGGTTTCCTATTGTCTTCATCCGTTATAATTGAAGGTGCTTCTTGTAGAAGTTTATCATTAAAAACTTCAAACTCCTCTGATCTTAGAATATTCTGATAAAAATACCCGACCTCCTTTCTACTTTCACTTTAATATTCAATCCAAACCCCTTCTACTAATTTAATTCTACTTATTCTAGATGTTGATATTTGTACTACATAACTATCTTATGAAAAAATTATTTTTATCTCCTTTCAACCAAGTCTATCTTGATTCTAATCTCCAAAATTTCTCTTCCTTACTCAAAATATTATGATATTCACTAAGCAACTCCCTTTCCTTCAAGCTTGGATTATTATTATCACCTTTTTAGAATTTTTGAAGTTTACCTTTTAGTTCTCTTTTCTCAAAAATGTTTCAAGGTGTTCTCGTTCCATTCTTTTAATCTAGATGTCATTGATTTAATTTATTTTGGAAGTGTGTATAACCTACCATTTCCTAAAGAATTACATGTTTGTGCTATCATATCAACAAATTGAGGATGGTCTTCCCATATTTGCTCATATTTAAAATATGATATATTTTTAATTCACTCACCATCATTTTAACTCTTATAGGATAGGGATATGAACCAATCCTTGTCAAGGTATTAATTTTAACACAAGTCCCTTCATCTTGCCAATGATCTAAGAGTGCATCTATCTAATTTTTTGCTATTTGGTTTTGGCCTCTCATGTTGTTGGTCCATGTATAGTTGTCTTCTTCAAACTCAACCTCCCATAGATTATTATTTTGAATAAAAGATGAGAAATATTTTATACTTTGGGTTAATTTCCTATTTCCCTTAAATTTTCCATCCATCTTGGTTATCACATTAAAATCTCCTATGATAATGAATAATGAAATAAGGAATGAGTGGAAGTTGACATTTAGGGATCTTGTGGCGATGACCTTTAGGGACTCAAAATTTTAATATTGAAGGACTACAACTCATAAACTTGAAACTTTGTAAAATAATAAGACCTTGAAGAACTTCTTTGAGGATAAACATGCTTTTGAATGAGACAATATTTTAAGGGACCGCTAGAAATAACCCTTTGAATTATGTTGTTTCTTTTGACTCAAAAATTTGTAATACATTTTTCTTTCACTCAATAAAAACATCTAAATATGGGACTTTATACGACCTTTTAAATTTTTTAATTTAGGGTACTTTTTAAGTTGTATTTTGAGGATCCAACAAGGCCTCTATAAATTCTAGTAATCAAACTAACAGAATAAAGCAAACATGCAAATAGAAATGACCAAAGCTTTGTCAACATATCAGGGACCTCATCACCTCCAAGGTTTTGGTCTCTAAGATTATAAATGTGTCACCCTACACCAATCAAACTTGATATATCCTAAAGTAACAATAGTCTATGAGCATGTAAAAGAGGAAATAGGCCCACACAATCAATGTCAACATCAGTATCAATAGAAGGTTTTCATCGTAAGCAATTGCTACTATTGCAAGTACCACTCGAGTCCTAGTTTCCTGTTGAGTGATACATCTACATAGTTTTAAATATACACCAATGGCTAGGACAAGGTGTCCTCTCTTGAAAGGAAATATTGATCTCCCAAGGTTCGAGTAAGGTTGGTCTAACCTGGTTGATAATGTATGTCAATTGTCAAGTCTTAAATCAAAAGAATATAGGAATGTAAAGCATGTGGATCACTTAGGGTTACATATAACTGTTAGAAGGGTGAGTATTGTTTCACTATCATAAGCATCAAGAATTAAAGGTATAGCTTAATTGATTAAATAATCATCATATATGAACGTTTAATAACATAGATTACTTTAAATAATCAAATAAAAAGCAATATTCTAGGCTTGCTACCTCAAATTTATCAATATATCACATTCTTTGCATTATGATCATATTATTTATAGTCAATTACAATGTTTGGTCTGAAATTTAAATGAATGTAGCACATGATCTTTAGAAATAAGCTTCAAAAATTGGAATTCATCTAATCTACTTCTAAATTAAGCAAGTTAAAAAAAAAAATTAAAAGAAAAGGATTAGAGTGATATGGATTATAGTACATGTTTTAATATTTTTTTAGTTACGGATAAGCATTATTTAATATATTTTTATCCATTGTCATGTCTTGTAATGTATTAAATAATGCTTATCCGTAACTAAAAAAATATTAAAATATGCACTATAATCTATATCATAGAGAAAGAAATAAAAACAAGCCAATGCATCATTAAAGATTTGCAAAAGAATTTGTTGAAGCAACAACTTTGAATCAAACCAGATTTGACTAAACCAACTCTTGCATAATTTGAGGTCAAAGTGGTACCATATTCAAAGGGAAAGAGACAAGATACTAGAATTGACTCAAATATAACCACCATCAACATACATAAATTACACCAAGAATTCTAATATTTTGCATTAATAAATATGTTCAATAAGTACATTCTCATAATTGCTTGCTATAGATGATTGCAAATACAATTCTCCAAGTACAATGATAGGGGTAAAGATTTCCACCAACTACCAAAGAAAAAAAATTCTAAAATTCCTATTGCTAATATTGGAATCCCACCCTTTGGAATGGGATCTCCATGGCTATTTATAGCCTTACAATTTCAAATTTTAGTGGTTTACAATTGTACTTTAGTGCTTTACAGTTGTACTTTAATGGTTTGCAGTTGTACTTTTCGTTGTTTATAGTTGTATTTTCAATGGTTTACAGTTGTACGGATGAGTTACCTATCACTGCTTGGATGATGTGTCATCTTATGCTTCTTCCTTGAATTTGATCTTCAATTCTCCATCATGGATTCTTCTAACTGCCTTGGACATGTCCTTTTTAGGTTAGGTAGCTAAGTTGTCATCCAGGTTCAATGTATCTTTTTTGATGAGCTATCACACATTGAGGGTACTATAATTCGGATCGGGTTCAACACATTCTTCCCGACTTCCCTCAACCTTCATTTTTTGCTTGGTACTTGTAAAATCATGGAATACATAAGCAATTAGTTCAAATTGGCTTTGGTAGTAAAAATATTATAGAATGATCAATGACTTAATCGTTTTAATTCTTTATTTATTTATTTTAATCTTTCGTTAAATTTTCTATGACAGAGACATCATTTTATTCTAAGGATTTTTTAATCATGCTTTTCTTGCATTATAACATCATTCATTTTTATAACATCAATTAGGAAGCTCTTAATTTTTGGGTTCAATTTCTAAGCGTGGGGTAAAATTTTCAATATCCGGACTTAACTTTCATTGCCAAAACAAGAATTTTCAATCTTTGAGCTTAATTATTTAATTGTTGGATTTTATTATAGCAAAATTTAAAGTGTCGAGTTTAATTTTAAAGGTTCAGAAGTTTATTTCTAGTTGTTGGGTTTGATTTAGATTTTTCGGATACAATTTTAATTACTGGGTAAAATATTTAATTCATTCAAGGATGCTGAAATTTTGGTCTTACTTTACTTGGTGAGCACATTACAATGTTTCTAAGAAAATTCACATTTAAACAAATTTATTTATTCATTATATTTTATTTTATAGCTAATGAAATTTTAGGAATGAATTTGTTTTTTATTATGGCCAATGGGTTTTTGGTTTCCCTTTGGCTAGGCACTGGGGCATAATACTTCCAACAAAGCTGACGGGCTTTCAAGACTTCTTCGGGCTCCATATGGATCCCATATTTTCAATAAAGCTGACAAACTTTCAATACTCCTTCACATTGCGACAAGGTACATTATTATCAACAACCTTTAGACTTAGTCATATTTTTGCTTAATTATTTCTCATAGCCCATGAGTGATGGTATCTCTTCGCCTTGCACTAGGGCATAAAATTCAAGAACTTTTGTGGGTAATTGGGTTGCTATCAGACTCCGAATAGATCCCAAAAACCTGCCACATTAGAAAGAAAACCAATGCTTGGCAAAAAATTGGGCTATCGCCGGACTTTGGATGGATCCTATATCTTCGACAACGCTGATGTACTTTTGGGACAACTTCAATCTCCATTAGGGTACAAGGTTTCCAACAATTTCCACACTTAGCCAATCTTCAACTTGCTTCCTCATAGTCGACAGACGTTTAGGACTCTATCAGGGTTCGACAACTTCCCAACTTTTTGACACTCTCAACACTTAGAAAATTTCATTTGCATAGTGGACAAAGTTTTGGGACTCTATTGGGGTCCAAAAACTACCCAATTTCCTGACACTCTCTTTTCAACCTTGCTGAATGACGGGATTTTGGGATTCTACTGGAGTTCGATATTTTCCATTTTTTTGACATTACTCACACTTAGAAAATTTTCCTTTCAGCATTACACCTTGATTTCAAAGACTCTAATTTTATGTATTTTACATTTTAATGGCTTACAAAGGATTTTCTCATTTCCTGGGAATTATTTTCAGTACTTGGAAACAAATTTGAGTGGCATAAAATTATGGCAAAAATTGAAAGTGTCCAGAATTTCACAAAATTTTCCATGTGTCTAAATGAGCCATATGGGTATTCACAACCATTGATATATCTCAAAAATTCATTGTGGATCAAGAGATATTGCATTTTAAAATTCATTGGCTGTAATGGGAAATTACTATATCTAGAAAAAGTTCACATCCAAAATTTGGCATTGTAGAGGGGGAAAACTGTCCTACTGCATACAATTCCTAAAAAGGCTGGATCCGTAGGAAGAAAGCCTTATGGGGTGAACCACGGGGGTATGTTGTTCTCTACACTCGGTGCTAGGGGGATGGGTTCACCAGGAATGGTTTAAGGACTCGCTCCAAGTCCTCGGGATTTTAGGATGTTTGATGTGTTCAGTTTCAAGCAATCACCTAAGTTTGGCCTTTCTAGATCTATGCTATGAAATATAAAGGACAATGCAGAAAATAGAATGCAAGAATACAATAGCTAACCTAATATGATTATTTCTTTGAATGTTTGCTAACCTAGGGTTTTATCCAAAAAATCTTTAAAGCAAGGGCACAAGATAAATGCACAATATTAACCCTAGATGCACACTATATGCTTTTCACTTTTCAGATGCCTATAATGGATATTCAAATCATATTTATAACCAATAGAACAAATAGAACACTTATCTTGACCGGTGGTTGATCCTAGCCTTTTCTGCCTCTTGTCCAATGATATCAAAAATACATGTTTCTGCAAGATAACTTAGGAAACACTAAAAAAATGTGATCAACATTAGGGGGCCTACTTAGGCCGCTGTACAGTAATGCTTGGAGGCGCAACAATCAAGCCCCCTAGGTCCTTTAGATGACCTTTGAAAACAAAAGCAAAAATTGACCTTTGGAGATTTAATCATAAAACAATAATGCAACAACAGAGAAATAGAAAATGAAGTATGCCAATATGATCTAGATGCAGTAAGGAACCTATCTAAATTTTTAGAAACTAGAAATTGCCCTCGATTTACTCCTAGGAAAAATTGTGCCTCACTTGAAGCGAGCGTGATAACATAGCAGTGAAGTCGTACCTTGTCTGGACCGGGCATGATTTCACTTTTATAAATAGTTTACCCTAATATAGGTAAGCGAATTCATGCCTCATTAATACCAAGCATGATTTCATTGAAGATAGGTGAAAAATAAAATATGAATGCAACACATAAAATAAATACAAAAATAAAGCACATAAAACCTGATGGATGATGTAGAAGCAGACAGAGGAGATCGAAGTATCTGGATAGGCACTCTTTCTTCATCCGAACCACAACATGAATCCACCAACCCAAACAACAATCCAATCAATGCAGTAGAAGATCAAATCCAAAATTTACACTTTAGGGTTAGCTTGCAGAAGAAACAGGGAGCAAAGTGAAAGCAAAATGCGAGCATAAATCAATCATAAGAATTTCAAGCTTGGTAATCGTGTGTCTAAAATCATCGTGTTAAAAGAGTGAGATTAACCCCTCCTTTTATAGATGAAAATCGGGGTGAAAAGAGTGGGAAAACAACACAGGCCGACATAAAACATGCTAGAAAAGGTTTAAACCTAGGTTTTAATAATTAAAACCCTAAAATAGCAAAATTGTACCATGTCGATGGGGCACGATATCACTTTCATGAAATCGCACCCCATTGCAACTGGGCATGATTTCACTAAAAAGGCTAAGGGAGGCAAGGTAGGGGGAAAAGAGGCCCTCCCTTGCCTTGGGCAGGGGTTAGGGACCTCTTAGGGGCTCTAAGGAAGATTACCCACTAAAAGTGGGTCAATTTTTTATGTCTACATTTTACCCCCTCTTTGATGCATTTAAGGCCAAGTAAATGCGTCAAAGAAAGGATGTAGGCACACTCACTAGAAGAAGACAACAAGAAAAAATGGGATGGCCAGTTTAGAAGAAAGGGGTGGTGCAAAAATGATGTCATTCTAGACACTTTCTTGTTTTACACACAAATCGAGGCATTAGGGACATTAATGCCTCTATAGGCTAGGGTGCCCCCTCGAGTTTTTATGAAGATGACATATCTCATAAAAACTTGAAAGTAATTGATGCAGAGGAAGAAAGAGAGAGAAAGAATGAAAATCAAAGAAAATAAGGGTAACAACCAGGGTTTAAAAAGGGTGAAAAGGGTAAAACCCTAATTCATTTTCATCATGCATTGGTAGAGAAAGGGCTTTAAGGAGAAAAAGAAATGGTATTACCAGTTCATTGAGTAGTGGTCGTGAGGGGTGAAGCTAGGGCATGAGAGTGGGTAAGTACCAAATTTCTCCCTCATGCAAATTTTTCTCTATTTTTCATGAATTTGAGGATAGGATCTAGGGATTTTTAGAAATTTCACCATTTTTGATAACAAGATTTACGCTCGATCCGAGCGTAATTTTGATGCCCGAACATGATTTTACTCCGAACGAAGCATGAGGAAATTGTGTTCAAATAAAATCAAGCACGATTTCATGAAATTGCATCTCCTAAAATGGAGGGTGTGATTTTGCACTAACAAAATCACGTGCCCTAAGAATGGGGCATGATTTCACCAAAAACTAGAAAAAAGAAAAAAGAAAAGCAAAAACAAAACACAAGAGGAAAAAGAGGGAAAACAAGCAACTACGAAGTGCGAATTACAAAATTATGATCAACTTTGTGCTTTGATTTGAAATTATAGATTTTATTATTTTTATTTGAATTTAATTTATGAAACTGATTTGATTTTATTTGTCTGTGGATGCAGCTAGGTATCCTCGAGAGTCGAGAGTGGAGGGCAGGAGCTTTGGTAGTAGAGCTAGATGCACTAGGATAGGTGGAGAGGGATCGACTAGAGGTGATGGGGCTAGACCACCTAGCGAGGATGCCTCGCATTGAGATAGATAGGGCTATGCTAATAGCCCTGGTAGAGAGGTGGTACCCGGAGTCCTCTACTTTTTGGTTACCCATAGGAGAGCTCACCATCACACTAGAGGATGTGTGGTGGATTTTGTGGATCCCTATCAGAGGGACAATAGTTTACGGAGCATGAGGATGGGTGGCCACACTATAGTGGTTCTCGATAGGTTTTACCCACCAAGTGCGAGAGAGCACCATATCAATCGATGATCTAGTGGGCTACTATGGGGTAGATCCTCTGACTATCATGCTCTATGGGGTTGTGGCTAGGCTACTGATGTGCCATACTAGTAGGCAATACTTACCATGGGTGATGGCGGGAGTAGTGGTAGACATGTGTGATTAGGAGGTTCAATTCGCATGGGGCCCATATGTGTTGGCCCACCTATACAGGATATTGTACAACATTATGTATAAGCAACATACAAGATTGGTATGTATGACATTGCTCTAGGTGTGGTGATGGGAGCACATCATGGTACGAAGATCGGAGGCACTACCAGGCCCACTACCCAACCCAGAGTGACCAATAGCATACAGGTGGCTGAGGTCCCTAGAGAGGACCATGAGGGCCTATGTAGGGAACCTACCACTAGCGAGGTGGGTGATTGATGAGCTTCGAGAGGTGAAGCTCATCTGGAAGCCATGGTGGCTTCACCCTAGGTGGGCTAAGGATAGGACAGAGCTATCCAGGATATAGAGGATCAGGTGGTTGAGGTTAGAGAAGGGGGAGTTGGAGGTCTTCAAATTTGATCGAGTCCTTCAATAGTTCAAGATTTTATAGGGAGTCCTAAACCTGAGGGACTACTAGTATCAGAGGGTGACCCGGGATCTAATAGGGGTGGGAGGTGAGCCAAACCTCACCAGATGGGCCGAGGAGGATATAGATGATCCTCCTTATATTTACCTGAGGGTGGATGATGTAGGAGTGGTTATCAAGTACAAGAGATGGTACAGAGGAGTTATACCCCAAAGGATCTCCCCACCAATACCGATACAGAGGTGCTAGGTGATGGACTTGGGCATGCAATGAGTATTCTAAGAGGTAGCTCATCGAGCCATAGAGAGGGCATATTAGGCTCCTACCACTCCAAGATAGAGGTTAACTCATTTTTAGATCCTAGTGGTAGAGGAGGTCATCCAAGCAGTAGGGACTGGATAAGGGGGGTGAGAGATACCCCCACACAGATAGGGAGGCTATAAATTAGATATCATTGAGAGGCCTCTACATCTACAATAGTAGCTAGTGAGATCCAAGAGAGGAGGGAGATAGAGGAGCTATGAGCACAGGTAGCTTCTCTATAGAGCTAGATGGCCCAAGTCTAGGAGGATAGGTCCAAGAGGCTAGAGGGACTATGAAGTTCATTGAGTTTCACAGAGGCTTAGAGGGATGCAACTCAGGTAGAGACTGATTAAATCTAAGGGGAGATGGCTCATCTGGATGGAGAGCACCAGAGAGCCAGGGTAGAGGGGATGGCTATCATTGGGAGTAGCCAGGTAGGAGGTGTGGTGTAACTTCTTCAAGCAGAGCTATGATGGATGGGAGAGAGGTTGGAGATAGCCCTTTAGTGGGCTATGTTTTATGAGATGGCTTACTACATAGCTATCCCACTAGGTTAGAGGATACCACTTCCTCCATCCCTACAATTAGTGAGCATATCATAGTCTCGATCATGGATGACATCGGTATCACAATAGTCCATGTCACAGCCTAGGTTGCCTCCTCCTCAAGGTGGACCAGAGGGAGCTGGCTCTCAGAGCTAGGAGAGAGAGAGGATTAGGGATCAAGATGATGCACCAATTTTTGGATTGTGGTGTGCATCCCTAGGTTGAGTGTACCGAGTCTGGATTATGGTACACCAACTTGACATGATGATGATGTACTCTTTTTCCCTCGAGTAATATATAGCTACTTTTGTTGTTTTATTGTATGTGTAATATGTGTAATGTTTTTAATGCATATTTTTATATGTTTTCATGTATGCAAACTATCTTAATGCAAACTATATGAAAATGGATGGATGCAAAAGGAAAGAAATGAGAAGGAGAAGGATGAAGGAGAAAATAAAAAAGAAAAGAAAGAGGAGAAGAAAGAAGAAGAGAGAAAAAGAAGGAGAAGAAGAAGAGGAAGAGGAAGAAGAAGAGGAGGAAGAAGAAGAGGATCCAAAGGTCAACCATCTAAAAAGGAGAAGAACTAACGACCCATAGTATGGAACTAGCGTAGGTTGTGAGGAACCAGTGTAGTTAGATACCATAGATCATTTTAGAAAGAGAGCTAGACCCACTATAGGTTTAGCACTTGCAATAGTGTAAAAATATGTGTGGAGTCTGACCCGCTATGGGTGGTTGCTCCCTTATTGACTGCTATGAGGTGTTTACCCACTAGGATGTATGTTGAGGTCTACTAAAACTGACCAAGGAGCTTATCCTGTAATGGGGTGTTAAGCCTGCTGAGTCAAAAGAGAGTATGACCCGATAGAAGATCATAGACAATGCAATACCCACTAGGATGTATAAGTATCCCATGTGGGGTGTAATATGTAGATAAATAGTATGCAAGTGCTATCCCAGATAGGGATATTAAAAAGACTTTGTGAATGAAAGCATTATTATGACAAAGAAATCGAGAGAAGGAGAAGAAGCAATCATAAGAAGGAAGGGAAGAGTCCCTAGGGGGATCTTGCTAGGCATCAGAGTCCTAGTGAGAAGTGCAATGCATGTGAGCTATGTCCTAACTAGGTATCATCACATGCCATTGTCGCAAAATCCCCAAAAATCTATATGAGCAAGCAATCATGAACAATCAATCATGCAATTATGATAGACAAACATGCAAGGTGTTCTTTATATGTCAAGAAATCATGCAAGGATGACAAGCAACAATGCAATATGAGAAAGTAGGTGGATGCAATGGAAATGCAAATGCAACTACATGATAATTTTTTATTATTTATTTTATACAAAATTGAAATCAATGCAAAATCTAAATGCACCATTCATCTTATTAAAATAAATGAGCATGTCATGGGGTGTCGGATCGAAGATATCCCCAAGGAGTGCATTTTCTCGATGATAAAAATCATGGGAAAGTTCCTCTAGGGCTCTTATTTTGACATCCATGGCACGATAATCACTACATTTTCTAACAACACCATTCTTTTTAGAAAAACAAACATTATATAAAGATCCACCACTCTCTTGCATAGAAGTAATGTTATTTTTAGAACAAATAGAATCAATCATATTACAAGACATTAGCTTTGGAGGAGAAGCAAAATTAACACTTTTATTTTTAGCTATTATCATCTTTTGATATTCTATATATTCTGCATAAGTCATAAGATGGTCATCATCCTCAAAAGGCAAAGGTTGATTTTTATTAGGTATAAAACCTATACCACATCTCCCAAGCCAAATCTCAACATCCAAAGGTTCTTGAATACCTTTCTGTTGTGGTCCCAATCCTTTACCTGCATATCCCATACTAGATAGGATCTGCTTAGGAAGGGGATAATCATTAGTGAGATAACATTGAGCAAAAGAGCACTCACTAGGAGATGGGTTGCTACCACGAATATTTTCTTCGAAGGCAGTCCCTCTGAAGACAAAGGTACACATGCCAATGTGTACAACATCACCCTTCTTATGGGGCAAACCCATAGTTCGAGGTGATGGTGGTAGCTTAGCTAGATCCAGAAGAGGCTCTTGAAGAAACTGATTATCATGATCCAAGGATGAAGAATGGGGTTTACGTTCCTCACTCACTTTTAAACTTTGAAGATGCTCTAAAATTTGAGATGAGGAACATGGAGAAATTGTTGAAGAAATAGAAGGACAGGAGTAAGATTCAGATTGAGCTAACTCTATATTTGAACAAAATTCAAATGGTCGAGGATCACCTAGAATGGTGACAACTTGATTCTTGAATTCAAATTTGAGACATTGATGAAAAGTAGAAGGGACGACCTTCATTGCATGAATCCAAGGTCACCCAAGAAGAATATTAAAGGATGTAGGACAATGAACCACATAAAACAAAGTATCCAATATTCTAGGCCCCACTTTTAATGGAAGAGATATGACACCACAGGCCTCTTGGGACTCATTATTGAAAGCTTTAATAATGATATCAGATTTTGTTAAATCTTCCTCTTTTAATCCAAATTTTTGAAAGAATTGATATGTACACAAGTTGAGGGATGAGCCATTATCAATCAAAACTCACTTGATAAGGGTATCCCCAATAAGTGCAGTGATGTAAAGTGATGAATCTCCATGTAAGTTTGAGGAAGGTTTATCATCATCTGAGAATGAGACATGATGTATCCCAAAAGAACCTACGACATCAACTATGGCATCAGGGGCAATGTCTGAAGAAATAGATTGTTGTTTTAAAAATTCCATTAAAGCATTTCTATGATCAGGAGAAGTCTGCAAAAGTTCTAAAACTGATATTTTTTCTAGAGTATTAGCTAACTATTTTTGAAGATCAAATGAAATCTACGGCTGTGGTTTCAACACTATAGGTGGAATTCTTGTAGCTGAATCTTTTCTCTGATTCTCCTTCAAAATTGAACTGGGCTATGGTGTTGAACTCTATCCTTGCTGATTCTACTGATTCTGAGCTTGTTTCCTTGTAGTTACCCCAACCATACCAACCACATTATTATGGCATGGAGAATCATCTTGATGAGCCACCTGATTGGCTGCTTGTTGATCATGCTTTGGTAATGGATCCTTGAATATTCCCATATCTTGATTTGTTGTTGGAGCTTGTTGAGTAGGAGCCTGATTACTTGAAGTTTAGGAATTTCCTAAATCAATGCATCCTACATCAATCAAATCTTGAACCACATGCTTCAACTTCTTACAAGATTTTGTCCAATGTCCTTCTACTCTGTGATATGTGCAATATTGACCTACCTTATACCAATGAGTTGTAGTATCTGGTTGTCTTACAGGAGGTAGTTCAATTGCCTTAGCTTCCAATAGTTGTTTCAAAACTACTTCCATAGGCATATTAAGTCTGGTAAAATTCCTTTGAGGAGGTTTCTGAAGTACAATATTTTGTAGGTTGTTAGTGACATTATTAATAGGCCTACTATCACTATCACCCCTGTATGCTTATTCTTATGTTGAGACTTAGTAGGCTTTTCTTATTTAGTTTTAAGATGACCTCTTCTAATGAGAGCTTGTTCCACTTTTCTTGCTAACTCAATTGCTTGATCAAGAGATGTGACAGTAGTAGTTTCTAATGCATAAGATATTTGTTCTTGTAAATTTCCAATGAATATATCAAGCATATATTTTTGAGACACAGTCTGTCTTAATCGGCCAACTAAACTTCTCCAACGAGCTAGAAATTTTAAAAAACTTTCTTCCTTTATTTACTTTAGATCATATAGATCTCTCATTGTCACTTCCTTTTCAATATAAGCACTAAATTGATGAACAAACATCTCTGCAGTCTTCTCAAAGCTCTTCAAAGAATAGTTGGGCAACCGATAATACCATTCTAATGCAACTCTAGCAAGACTCTTTGGAAATATTTTCAATAGAAGCATATCATCATAAACAAGATCATGGTAAGCTATCCTGAATCCTCTTAGATGCTCTATTGGATCTTCTATCCCTTTATAGATTGGTAAAACTAGCATAGAAAAATGCTTGGGATAAGGTCTAGCAGAAACAATAGGATCCAATGGCTGACTACACATTTCCTTATAATTGTATGTAAACCCTGAAGGCTGAATCATATCCATCCTTGAAACCAACTGATTCACCATATTTGCCAAATTTTGTATTTTTGGATTGTTATTGTGTATGTTTCCCAGGCTTCCCAAAGGAGAAGTATATGTATGTTGAAGTCCTGATGTTTGATTCAAGTTTTGGATACTTTGGTTATATGTGGCACTTTGTGAAAATGGACAACTAACATTTGGTGGAACAGAAGCAATAGTGTTGACATTAGAAGATGAAGGAGGAAATTGAAAGCAATTTTGCATGCCACTACTAGTTAGAGGGACTTGCAGATTCCTTCCAACATTGGTGGTATTAGTAGTAGCACAAGTCACTTGGTTCTTCAGATTGTTGAGATGCATGGATTGAGATGTAGGATTATCATGATTAAGCATAGGAGACCCAATGGGAGGAGAAGGAGTAGCATCCTCTTTTTCAATATGGGCTTCTCGTTCTACATATTCCAATAGCTTCTCCTTATGAGCTTTCATGAATTCCCAAATATGATCAAATGATGAAAAGAAAAAGCTACCATTGGGTCCAACATAAGGATCAATATTGGTCTTAGTTTCCATATCTACCTCTTCTTGCTCTTCTGGACCTACATTAGGGTCTTCCCTATCAATCTGATCATCTTCCAAAGGAATATAATCAGATTCTAATTGTTTCCTCTAACTTCTAAGGAAGGGAGCCATTAGAAGTAGTGAAAATAGCTAGGGAAAAACACTAACACATAGATTTTAATCTATTTAAGAGTTTTCAAATAGAATTAATGATCTTGCTTAGAGTTTTCAAAAGAAAGGAGGTGTTCACATCGGGTTCACCAAAGATGTAGAGGGGGAAAACTGCCCTACCGCATACAATTCCTAAAAAGGCTGGATCCACAGGAAGAAAGCCTTATGGGGTGAACCGCGGGGGTATGTTGTTCTCTACACTCGGTGCTAGGGGGATGGGTTCACCAGGAATGGTTTAAGGACTCGCTCCAAGTCCTCAAGATTTTTAGGATAGTTTGATGTGTTCAGTTTCAAGCAATCACCTAAGTTTGGCCTTTCTAGATCTATGCTATGAAAGATAAAGGACAATGCAAAAAATAGAATGCAAGAATACAATAGCTAACCTAATATGATTCTTTCTTTGAATGTTTGCTAACCTAGGGTTTTATCCATAAAACCTTTAAAGCAAGGGCACAAGATAAATGCACAATATTAACCCTAGATGCACACTATATGCTTTTCACTTTTTAGATGCCTATAATGGATATTCAAATCAGATTTATAACCAATAGAACAAATAGAACACTTATCTTGACCGATGGTTGATCCTAGCCTTTTCTGCCTCTTGTCCAATGATATCAAAAATACCTATTTTTGCAAGATAACTTAGGAAACACTAAAAAAATGTGATCAGCGTTAGGGGGCCTACTTAGGCCATTGTACAGTAATGCTTGGAGGCGTAGCAGTCAAGCCCCCTAGGTCCTTTAGATGACCTTTGAAAATAAAAGCAAAAATTGACCTTTGGAGATTTAATCATAAAACAGTAATGCAATAGTAGAGAAATAAAAAATGAAGTATGCCAATATGATCTAGATGTAGTAAGGAACCTATCTAAATTTTTAGAAACCAAAAATTACCCCCGATTTACTCCTAGGCGAAATCATGCCTCACCTGAAGTGGGCATGATAACGCAGCAACGAAGTCATGCCTTATCTGGATCGGGTGTGATTTTGCTTATGTGAATAGTTTACCTAATATGGGTAAGCGAAGTCGCACCCCATTAATACCAAGCATGATTTCACTGAAGATAGGAAAAAAATAAAATATGAATGCAACACGCAAAATAAATATAGAAATAAAGCACACAGAACCTGATGGATGACGTAGAAGTAGACAGAGGAGATCAAAGTATCCGGATAGGCACTCTTTCTCCATCCAAACCACAACACGAATCCACCAACCCAAACAACAATCCAATCAATGCAACAGAAGATCAAATCTAAAATTTGCACTTTGGGGTTAGCTTGCAGAAGAAACAAGGAGCAGAGTGAAAGCAAAATGTGAGCATAAATCAATCATAAGAATTTTGAGCTTGGTAATCGTGTGTCTAAAATCATCGTGTTAAAAGAGTGAGATTAACCCCTCCTTTTATAGATAAAAATCGAGGCGAAAAGAGTGGGAAAACAACACAAGTCGATGCAAAACATGCTAGAAAAGGTTTAAACCTAGGTTTTAATAATTAAAACCCTAAAATAGCAAAATCATACCCCGTGCCGATGGGGCATGATATCGCTTCCACGAAATTGCACCCCATTAAGGCTAAGGGAGGCAAGGCAGGGGGAAAAGAGGCCCTCCCTTGCCTTGGGCAGGGGTTAGGGACCTCTTAGGATCTCTAAGGAAGATTGCCCACTAAAAGTGGGTCAATTTTTTGTGTCTACAAGTAAATATGATACTACTATAAATATGAGCTCAAGATATTTCCACCAGGCTTTGAATCACCTTAAATAGATTTTTCTATCAAAATTTATGGCAATTTCAATTTTGTAGTAAATTTAGGGCAAGATGATGAAATTTAAAGAACCCTAAAATTGAATTTAATATTTTGAGCCTTAGGATAAACCTTTGAAATTCAATTTTCTAAAATATTCAATCTGAAATAATGCCATTGAAATGCAAATACTCAAAATGTTCAACGCAATCAATCCCAAAATGTTCTATGTAAGAAATTTCGACACCTTGATGTAAGCAATTTCAAAAATGATGTAAGCAAAATTTAAATCTAGATGTAAAAAAAATTGGAATTAAAAGAAAAATTTCAAGTGGATCCCCAATTGGGGTATGTTGTGTAATGGCAACAACATTTCCAAAAAAAAATTACATAAATGCAGTGTTTGAAAGGAGCTATCTCACCTATAGAGCATTTATTATAACAAGACCGCTGACTAGCCGACTTGAATGCAACATGGCTCCATGAGCCCAACAACAGGAAGGACTCATAAATCTCTTAATTGTGATAAAGTGGAGGAAATTTTAACTTTTGAATTTTGAGCTAAGTGTATAAATATCCAATTTGGAATCTGAATACGGGAGATAATTATGTTCTTATGACTAGTACATGGCCTTGAGTATATTTTTCACTCATTTTTCTTCTATGTGTTGATCTAGACTCGAGCCTTGAGTCAATTCATGTACATGATTTCAAGCCTCTCTCTTTCTATTATATGTATTTGAATTCTTATGAACACATATAAAGGAGTTAATTATTATTTTCTTTCTATCCTAGTCTTTGTATGTATGGAAATTTGTAGGAGTTGTGACTAGTATCTATCTTGGTCTTTATGCAAGTTTTATAAGAGATATGTTTTGAATTCATGTTCATTCTCATTGGCATGATTGATACATATGCTTATTCATATGATCAATACACAAAAGACATTTATTATTTTGGTACATAGTTATCGATAGCTCAAGAATATTTTTTTTATGTTAATTCTCTTCCTTTTTTCCTTAAAAGAACCAAGTAGCTTAGGAATAGCTTAGATATTTCAGCATCAATATCACATATAAACAAGGAGCCAACCTTGTAAAAAAACCTAGAGGTTGTCCTCTAAATCCATTCCCTCTTCATAGGACTTTTAAAATTGTGCACTCAACAAGGCATAGGTACTAGATGCAATTAATAATTGCATCGAATGGACATTGTGCTAGGAGTTTTGAACCAAGAATTTAAACTAGGAAACCCAATGGGATGAATTCAAAAACTCATCTTACTCATTGAAGATATTTAGCAAAGATTAATCTCAACTTATCTGCTTGCTAAAACATTTTCAATATTCACCTAGCGACTCAACTATTTGAAGGATTATTTGAGCTAGGAGTCCATTCTTTGAAGACAAACCCATTAATTTATGAGCTTTGGACCTGTCATAAGGTCTAACATAATAGTAAACCCATAGTTGTTGCCACCATTAAATTGTAGTCATATATGGAGAGGTAGAGTATAGAATATGGTTGCACCATAGAACCCACATTAGATAAGGCTAACAACATGGAATGACAAAGACCCATTGCAATCATTAATACCACTAGATACATGGGATGAGATCTTGATTTCAACATTAAAATCCTTGTCGTTATTCACTGGAGAAGATGCAACAACTCTAATAGATCACCTTTAACATATGGTCAACCTATGCACACTTTACAATATTAGAGAACAAAATGTGGTGCTAAGGTTATTGGTTGCATGTTC
Source organism: Wollemia nobilis (assembly GCA_028583015.1). Classification (NCBI taxonomy): domain Eukaryota; kingdom Viridiplantae; phylum Streptophyta; class Pinopsida; order Araucariales; family Araucariaceae; genus Wollemia; species Wollemia nobilis. Next base: position 19,303,536 of record JAQPPZ010016473.1, read on the forward strand.
TAAAGTAAAGGTGCATAAGTGGTATGTCTCACTTGATCCAAATTTGATCACTAATTGGGATTAGCTCACCCACCTTTTTGCAAAAATATTTGGAGAGAAAGTGGATGGAGTATCCCTCTTGGAGAAATTATCAACCATTAAAAGAGATCTTATGGATGCCATGGATGATTTTAATATCTAATTCCATAAGACCTAGTATAGAATTCCTAATGAAATTAGACACCTTCAGGTATGACCTTCACTTTCTATCTAATTTTTTTGGTTCAAGTATGGCTATGATGGTAAAATTCGAAGGGGAGAGCACTTGTCAACAACTTATGAGATAGCCACCCAAGTTGAGGACCTAATCCAAATAGAAATATTAGCTCCTAGGCCCTCTATGCCTTTATTTATGAACATTCAACCACCGTACCAATCACCACTTACTATGCAGACTACCAATTTCTACCCGCTACTTGTCATAAATTTCATTCTAGTATAGATACCATCTCTACCTTCAAATCAACCCTTAAACTTCAAATATGGAAGAAATAAATAATGTAACGAGATTGATTTCCAATCGACTTATAGTCCTTAAGTTAAAAAAAAATACTCCAAGGTTCCCTTACTAGAATTACCCAAAGCCTTCTTTCCAACCGAGTAACCAAGGTTGTTGGCCTCCTCCAAATTGTTATCAAAGGTTTCATCACAACTTTTTTGGGAGTTTGACCAACCTCGAGCCTTCAAACAACAAATTATACCCATGTTGGCCCCCTTACAAAATCCACATTATAACCTGGTCAAGGATATTGTCCTTACCTAGAAAAACTATGTAGAAGATCCATATGCCTGGTAGCACTCCTACTCATATCCATACTATCTTAGCTATGAAAACCCTCAATAGACTGTATATCCTACAACCTAGATTATTATCTCAAATTAACCATGCAAATATTAGGGCAAACTGCTTAAATCTTGGTCCTAGATGCTGCTCCAAGCACAAGTGCAGACCACTAGAACAAACACTAATGACATGGTATGAAGTTGAGGTCTACACTATTTTTATTAATATTGGAGTACCAATAGGTAGCAGGCCACTAGCGTAATCCTATATCTTTATCAAAATCAAGAAGAGAGTGGTAGAAGAGGTAAAAGAAGTAGGTCAAATTATTCCAAGTGTGGTACTAGAAACGAGTAATCCAAGGACTAGATCACATCCAAAGGATCATCAAACAGAGTAGAGAGGACTCATATCATAATTGGTCAAAGCCTTAAATCTAGTGATTAAGAGGCTAAAATTGTAATGGATGGCTATTAATGCACCTATAATCCAATCACTCAAGTCATTTAATATGGTGGAGCACCTAAATAAGTCCACTATTCTCATGCCACTTTGGGATATCCTCACCCTACCAGAGTAGAAGCAACTAGAGGAAGCCCTAAGGAAGTAGTGGGTAATTGGAAAATAAAAGATATTAACTATTCTACAAATATTTGATCTCAATCCTAGCAGGTCAAAACCCCTAACTTTCTAGTAAACACTCATATGCAAGGATAAATTGATCCATAACTACATAGTGGATTTAAGATAAAGCACTTTGATTGTGCCTCAAATATTGGTTGATGCATTAGAACTGGATTATCATTGGGTCAATCAAGAGTCGTATAGCCTTATAATGGATCTCTCACTGATCCTCCATGCCCACCCAAACATGACTATCACCCAAGATGTAGTAGTAATTAAGTTGTTAGTCTCTTTGGACATGTGTATCTCTCAAATTTATAGTTAAAACTGGAGGATATCTATATTTGGATTGGATGCATATGATCCTAAAAACTTGCTATTGGACCAAGGTGAAAATACCCTCTAAACCACTTCACATTCACCATGTGGAGCATGTGTCGATGATCAAGGATGAAGAAGAATATACATTCTTGACATAAGAAAATTGGTCTAAGCCTAAGCTACAAATAGAAAAAGTCTGCACTTTGATTCCAAATGACTATATGGACAAATGGATCATCGAGGTATGGAAATTTGACATATATTATACCCTTGAGTCAACTAGGATAGGCACATACCTAATCCAAGAGGAGAAATCGTTTCTTTTCAAAGTCAAAAAAATTTTAGATCTAAATGGGATTTGGAAGCTCTACTCCAATGGGACTAAAAAAAGGATGGGAGTAGGAGTTGGGGTCTATCTAGAATCACCTAAAGGGGGAAAGACTCTACATGTATGTATACTTCAACTCAACCGCTCAAATAATGTGGTTGAGTATGAGGCACTTGTACATGGTCTCCAAATGGTAACCAAAAGAGGGATCAAGGTTGTGTAAGCATATGGAGACACTGAGCTCATCACGAAGTAAGCCAAATATTTATTCCTTGCTAAAATTTGGTTGATGAAATCATAAAAACACAAAGTTTTAGATGTGTTAGAAGTATTCAACATGGTCAACCTATCTACCATCCCACAAAATCATAATGTGAATGTTGATTGCATTGTGGTCATCAGAGCCCAATTTTACCTGATTGAAGGTCTATTAGAAAATTGCTAGTATGTCAAGGTTATTATCAAGTTAGCTATATTGAACAACGATGTTTACTAGTAGGTCTTTGATAGTTATAAGAACATTATTCAATTTTTCCAACAAGAAGCCAAGTTTTCTAGAGAATTAGCACTAGATGTCCAAGAAGCTTACGATGACCAGATTATTTAGCTTAAAGGTAGTAGGCTTCCCAAAGGACTAGTCACCCTTGAGTCCCTCTTTGTCCTAGATGATCGTTTCAAAGACAAAGAGAGAATTACGATATGCCTATCAAGAAATAGAAATCACAACTAGATAGGTGCTACGAATAGGAAAAGTGGCTACTCTAAAAAAGTATAAAATCTTAGTTGACCTATGCCCAAAGTATGTCAAAGTTATAGCATGAAGCTATGAAGACTTGAAGAGATATGATAAGGAAATCATACAACACACAATAGATTTGGATCTAGATGACAAACTTGTGAGAGAAAAACATAGGCCAGTTAATCCGAATATTGAACCCCTAATGAAAAAGGAGTTGATTAAACTCAGAGGTAAATATTAGATATCCACTCAAGCATACCACCTAGGTATCTAATTTAGTACCATTCAGAAAGAAGAATGGGGAAATTTGATTATGTAGTTTTTTGGGACCTCAAGTAGGCATCATTGAAAGACCACTACACACTCCCCTTCATGGATCAAATCTTGAAAATATTGGTCGTATCCAAAATATTTTCTTTACTGGATAGTTTTTCAAGGTACAACCATGTGTGGGTCAATGATGAATATAAACACAAAATAATGTTCAATACCAAGTGGGGTACTTTTGTTTATTATTGCATGCCTTTTGGTCTATCCAATATTGGGGCAACATTCTAGAGGGCTATGGATACTACTTTCAGTAACCTCAACAAAATCATCTCGATCTACTTGGATGACATCATAGTATTTTCAAAAGCAAAAGAATACCAATTAGCACACCTTCAAAGGTGTTTAAATACTGTCAAGAATTTGGAGTATGCCTAAACCGAAATAAATGCATCTTTTGTGTACCATAAGGCAAGCTAGTAGGACATGTTGTGTCCAAAGAAGGAATAATTATCAATCTAGAACATATTAGAGTAACAATAAACCTATCACTTCCACAATATGAGAAGTATATTCAGTCCTTCTTAGGACAGATCAATTATGTTTACATGTTCATACTAGAGTTTTCCACCATAGTCAAACCAATTACCTAGATGCTAAAAAATAGAAAACAATTTAAAAGGACTATGGAAGGCAAGTGGGATTTTAAGGAAACCAAATAGGTCATGATGAAAGCCTTGGTACTAGTAAACTCAGATTTTAGAAAGGATTTCATACTCTATGCTTATGGAGGTAAACTCAACATAGTTGTCATCCTTACTTAGAAGAATGATGAAAATAATAAAAGTCTTGTAGCATTCTTCAACCAAAATCTAAAAGGCTAAAAGGAGAGATATGGTTTTTTGGAAAAATAGGTATATGATTTGATCTAGAGTTCAAAAAATTTAGGCATTTTATTTAGAATTATATAATCATTACTAATGTCATTCATATACGTATTAAATATTACATCATGAATGGAGAAATGAATGAAAAAAGATCCAAATGGATCATAAGAATCTAGGAATTTTACATAGAAATCAAGACCACAAAATTAATTAGAGGCAAAGCACTGTACCAAAAAATTGACCAACATGCTACAACTACAACAAAATAAAAATAGGCCTGGATTCTCATTAGTACTAGATAAGACCAAAGTTGGGTACAAAACTAGACTAATTATATACAAGGTTGGTAACCATCGGACCTAAGTTAGACTCAAAGAGGGGCATATAAAGACTATATAATATTCATTATACTCTTATTAAAGGAGTCTTATTTTGAATAAAATTTTATGGTATCCTCTTAAGACGTGTTAGAAAAGAAAATATCATCCCATTACTCCAAGATTACACTAGAGATTCTCCGGTGGACATTATTTGGCCCATACAACTATGGTAAAAATCATGCAGGCTAGATACTATTGGCCTATTGGAGATTTTTCTTGCATCCTTGGGATAAGTTTTCTTGCTATAAGAAAAACAAATTACCAATGAGTAATTGCAGGCTCTGGTCGACCTGCCTCTTTAACCTAGGAATAGAGTTCTATATATTTTCTAGACAAACTAGGTATGGTAAGGAAACCCTTGAGGTGAAATTAAAGTTTTTAATGTTATATATTTATGCTCTTCCGTATTTATGATGGTAAGTTAAGGTTTTATAAAATTGACCAAGCTTAAACAATAACAGTTCAATTATACCTTATGTATGATCGGTGTGTTGAGCAAGGTGCAGCAAAAGCATTGCAAAAGTATTGTCATTGTTGTCAACACAAACAGATTGATGTAGTTGATGCAGTTCAGAGGTCAGTCAGAACAAGTACAGTGAATTTCCAAGAAGAAAGAAGTGGCCCAGATTCAGAAATTTGCAGAAAAAGACAAGTAAGAAAACTGTTGCGATATTGCGACATATTTTCTGTCGCGATTTCATGACAAAAATGAGGAGAGAGAAGGCGCAACCAAAAATGTCGTGATTTTGTGACATATCGGAGGAGAGAGAAAAAGCTAGAGAAACTGTCACGATTTCGCGACATGTTGGAAGGAAAGAAGCAAAGTTGAAAAACTATCGCGATTTCGTGACATGTTTGGAGTAAAGGCGCCAAGGATGAAAAGTGTCGCGATTTCGTGACAAATTCTGAGAAGAAGCGCCAAGGACGAAAAGTGTCACGATTTCATGACAAGTTTGGAGAAGCAGCGCCAAGGACAAAAAGTGTCACGATTTCACGACAGATTCGGAAGAAAAGCGCTAAGGGCGAAAAGTGTCACGATATCGCGACACGTCGGGTTTTCACGACCCGAAGAGGAGAGAGAATGCAAGGCACAAAGGTGTAGCGATTTCGCTACAAGTCAAAGTTTTGCGAACCAAAGCAAGGCTGGAAGTGCAAGGCACAAAGGTGTAGCGATTTCGCTACAAGTCGAAGTTTCGCGAACCAAAGCAAGGCTGGAAGTGCAAGGCACAAAGGTGTAGCAATTTTGCTACAAGTCGAAGTTTCGCGAACCAAAGCAAGGCTGGAAGTGCAAGGCACAAAGGTGTAGCGATTTCGCTACAAGTCGAAGTTTCACGAACCAAAGCAAGGCTAGAAGTGCAAGGCACAAAGGTGTAGCGATTTCGCTACAAGTCAAAGTTTCGCTGGCCGAAGCAAAAGAAAGTGCTAAGTGAAAAGTTGTAGCGATTTCGCTACATGCTAGATTTTCGAAGGCCGCAGCAAAGGAAAGTGCAAAGGGAAAAAGGTGTAGCGATTTCGCTACATGTCTTGATTTTGCTAGTGCATGAAGAAAGAGTTGTACGGATGAGAAAGATGTTGCGATTTCGTGACATGTTGCATTTTCGCGGGCGAAAGGCAAAGAATAGCGCTAAGGCAGAAAAGCGTCACGATTTCATGACATGATTCGATTTCGCTGAGGCATGCAGAGAAAAGTGTACGACAACAAAAAGTGTAATGATTTCGTGACGTGTTCCATTTTCGCGAGTGCAAGCCAAGTAGAGTGCAGGAAAGCAAAAAGTGTCATGATTTCGTGACGTGTTCCATTTTCATGGGTGCTTACAAAGTAGAGTGTACGAAAGCAGAGAATGTCACGATATCGCGACATGTAAGGTTTTCGCGGTTGCATGCTGAAAAGAGAACAAGAAGGCAGAGAATGTCACGATATCGCGACATGTCTTGTTTTCGCGGTCAACTATCATGAAAGAGTCAAAGGGGCAAAAATGTCGTGATATCGCGACAGGTAATAGTTTGGCGGGTAAAAGCCGAGAAGCATGCACAGTGACAGTTGTCGGGGAAAGTGCAAAGGAAAATCATGCAGCCAGTTACGTAAGAGTTAACTAGAGTCATATCTGTAGTTACAAGTGACAGTTATCGGGGAAAGCGCAGAGGAAAATCATGTAGCCAACCATGTAAAAGTTAACTGAAGTTACAAGGGGAAGTTACGGAATAGAGCATTAAAGACAGAACAACTATTATAGGGGTGGATATACTGAGAATCATTATTACAGAGAAATTCATTAACAGGTTGCATATATCAAGAAATCACAGTCGCGTGCAGAAGTAAAAGGTAGCACAGAATTCAAAAGAGAAGAAAGAAGAATAACAAAGCGCCGAGATACGCAAAAAGGCTATCAGGATACGCAGAAAAATGCTGTCAGAATGTGTAGAGAAGAATGTCAGAATAAGTCAGAAAGAAAGCGGCTAAAAGACAGAGCGCGTCAGAGAGGGTTTGACAGATTGAACTTAGCCGTAAATGCATGAAAAAATTGGAGGGAAAATTAGAGCCATTTTGAAAAGAGCCGTTCGAGTAAACCGAGTATAAAGAATCGAAAAGGCGCAGTAAGAGAGGTTACTGCAACCGTGTTTTATTTTGAAAAACAAAAAGTGTGGTTGAGTAAGAGTGCTATAAGAAAAATAGCTACAGAACTGAAGCCTGGTTATTTTTTGAAAAATAGACAGAGAGGTTTTAGTATGCAATAGAAGATATTGAGTTTCCAACAATTCTCTTTATGCTTCTATGAGATTAATTTGAATGAGCAATAGACCAGTGAGGGTCTTGTAAAAGAGAAGGCATTTTTATGTCAATATATTTTTCAAAATCTTTAGACTTTTTCAAAAACTTTGTTAGGAAACTAATAAAGGGAAAATGAAAGTACAGAGGTAAGCTACTGTTCAAGTGTTTCAACTGTGGAGGCATCGGGCACTTTGCAGCTAAATGCCCAATGAATGAGAAAAACAAAAGAAGTGTCTGGAAGAAGAAACCTCATTTTAGAAAAAGGAACTTCAAGAAGAAAAGTTTCATTTCTAAGAATGTTGACTCCTCTGAAGACAGCTCCAGTGAGGACTCTGAAGAAGAAACTGGTGAAGCCTTGTTCATGGATTTTGAAGAAGAAAGAACAGAGGAAACCCAGGAGTGTGATGAAAAATTAGAGGATGAGGCTGAGGTAGATCTGGAAGGTGAGTTGGTTACTGCACTTGAAGAATTAAGTACAAAAAGGAAAAAGAAAAAAAATATTTCAAGAAAATTTGAGGATGCCAACGAATTAATAATCAGTTTGAAAGTACAGACTAAAGAATTTAAGAAAAAGTTTGAAGATTTTGAAGCACAGCTAACCGTGAAAATAGATGAGTGCAATAATCTAGAAGAAGACATAGTTGGATTAAGGATGTAGCTAGAAGAGATGAATCGGAAATTGAGTTGTCATCATAAATTTGAAGACAGTTCTACGAAGCTGAATAAAATGTTAAATAATCAAAGGCCTACGGGCATCAAATTTGGTTTGGGCTTTGATGAAGGAGAATCCTCAAAGGATTCAAAGGCTATAACTATAGAACCAATAAAGAATAAAGATAAGATCCGGGTTGATCAAGAAAAACCATATCATGCAAAAGAAAACCATAAGGCCAAGCATGAAAGAAGTACTGCCAATGATGGATTCACCAAAGTCACATATCAAAGAAGAAGAAGACTCATGGCTCCCACTACAACATGGCAACAACCATTACCCAGGTACACTCGTTCCTTTTCTGGTTATTATTTTAAATGCAATGCATATGGTCATAAAATTTCAAATTGTAGATATAATGTAGAACAAAGGAATTTCACTAGTAGAAATATTTTTTCACCTTTGATAGATTATCTTTGTAGAATGTTATAAGCTGTCATAACTTTGGACATATTGCAAGAAATTTTCGTAGCTCTTTTGCAGGAAATAAATACCAGGGAAGAAAGTTTCAACCAATTGGATTGAAACAAAACATAAAATTTCTCGAAAAACAGGCACAAGCCAATGAAAGGGAGAAGGCAAAACAAGTGACCAGATCTGCTATCAAATCACAGTGGAAAGAAAAGGAACAACCTAAGAAAGATAAGGAATCCTTGATCGTTCAAACAACTCTCAAAGCCCGGAACAAATCCGCACCATGGATTCCGGATAGTGGATGCTCCAGTCATATGACCGGAGACAAACAAAAGTTTGATAAGTTATGAGACTTACAAAGGTGGTTCCGTAAAATTTGGAAACAATGATGGAGCCAAGATAGTGGGTAAAGGATCGGTTAAGTTAAGTGACGGAAAAATCAACTCTAAAGAAGTCATTTTTTGTGGTGGGTCTCGAAGCATAACTTACCGAGTGTAAGTCAAATTTGTGACAGAGGTCATGAAGTAATTTTCAAGAAGCAGGGCTGTGAAGTAAGAAAGACAAAAAATGGGAAGTTGATAGCTATCGGATTGAGAACTTTTGGAAATCTGTATACTCTCTCAGAGACTTTAGAAGGAGCTTGCTTGGTTGGACAGGAAGAAGAAAATTGGTTGTGGCACAAGAGACTCGGTCACATAAGCTTTGATAATCTGGTAAAAATCAGCTCAAAAAGGGCAGTAAGAGACATACCCACTATTGGTAAACCTTCAAATAGTATTTGTGAGTCATGCCAAAAAGGGAAGCAAACTAGAGCCACTTTCAAAGCAAAAGAGTACTTCACGAGCAAGTCGTTAGAACTAATTCACACTGATTTATGTGGACCCATGAGAACGGAAAGCATAAATGGATACAAATATTTTATGCTGTGTATAGATGACTATTCAAGAATGACATGGATACTATTTTTGAAACTTAAATCAGAAGCCTTTGAGATGTTTAAAACTTTCAAAAATCTTGTTGAGAATCAATCAGGAAAAAGAATTAAATGTTTAAGATCGGATAGAGGAGGAGAGTTTATTTCGGATGAGTTTGCGAGAATACCGTGAAAAACATGGGATTAGAAGACAGTTTTCGGCGAGCAAGAACACCTCGATAGAATGGAGTAGTAGAAAGAAAGAATAGAACTGTGCAGGAAATGGCACGGACCATGTTGATAGAGAGCAGAATTGCTGACAGGTTTTGGAAAGAGGCAGTTCATACTGCAGTTTACATCCAGAATATGTGCATGTTGAGGCCGCATGAAAGCAAAACACCTTATGAACTGTGGTTTGGCAAAAAGTCTACAGCAAAATACTTCAAAGTGTTCGGCAGCAAGTGTTACATTAAATGAACTGAAGACAATCTTGGCAAGTTTGAAGATAGAGCTGATGAAGGAATTTTTCTTGGTTACTCAACAAAAAGAAAAGCCTACACATGCTACAAAAAAAGACTAAATAAAATTGTGGAGAGTGCGGATGTTAAGGTTGATGAAGGTAGGAAACAAGAAATCAGCTATAATGAAAACTACTCGACTTATGAAGAATTTATTGAAGAGGATGAAGATCAAGAAAAAGAAGAGAGATAGAAATCAGATTCAGATGATTTAGAAATAGAAGAAAATAGGAAATCCAAAACAGACAGTTGGCAGAAAAATCATCCTAGAGAGCAGATTATTGGGGACCCCACAGTTGGTATTCAAACAAGAAGAAGAGTAGTAAACAACTACTCTCTGTTATCCAGCATTGAGCCCAAAAATATTATTGAAGCAAGCACAGATGAAAGTTGGATGGAGGCGATTAATGAAGAACTAGATCAAATTGAGAAAAACAAAACCTGGGAATTAGTACCAAGGCCCGAAAATAAAAACATAATTGGTACTAAATGGATATTTCAAAACAAATTGAATGAAGACGGACGGAGTTGTAAGGAATAAAGCAAGATTGGTGCTGCAAAGGATATGCCCAAGTTGAAGGAATTTATTTTGAAGAAACTTTTGCACCAAGTGGCAGACTTGAAGCAATCAGACTCATTTTGGCTTTAGCAGTTCATAGGAATTTCAAAGTTTATCAGATGGATGTGAAATCAGCATTTCTAAATGGAAATCTTGAAGAAGTGTATATTGAACAGCCTGATGGTTTTCAACTCTGTGATAATCCTAACTTTGTTTGCAAGCTAAAGAAAGCATTGTATGGCTTGAAACAAGCACCTAGAGCTTGGTATGCAAGATTGGACAGCTATCTCACTAAGCAAGGATTCAAGAAAGGTATGGTGGATAGCAATTTATATATAAAAACTGAGAATGGCAATTTCATTGTCCTTGTTGTTTATGTAGATGATATAATATTTGGGAGCAGCGATGATGAATCATGCAAAGACATAGCAAATAAAATGTAGAAAGAATTTGAAATGTCTATGATTGGTGAACTTTCATATTTCCTCGGATTGCAAGTTAATCAAACTGAAAAGGGGATTTTTATTTCTCAAATTAAATATGTGAAAGAAATGCTGAAAAAGTTCACAATGGATGATAGTAAGCCTATTAGCACTCCCATGACAACAGGCTGCAAGTTGAGCAAGGATGAAAAATCTCCAGATGTTGATCAAACAATGTACAAATCTATGATTGGGAGCTTGCTATATTTGACAGCCACGAGATCGGATATCTTACAGGCAGTTTGCATGGTTGCAAGATTTCAAGCTAGTCCCAAAGAGACTCATGTGACAGCTATGAAAAGGATTTTCAGGTACCTCAAGGGTACTATTGAGTATGGGCTATGGTATCCAAAATGAAAAGATTTCACTCTTTTTGCATATTCTGATGCATATTGGGTAGGATGTATTGATGACAAAAAAAGTACCAGTGGAGGAGCATTTTATCTTGGAGATAAACTGGTAGCATGGCACAGCAAGAAACAAGAATCAGTCTCTCTATCCACAGCAGAGGCTGAATACATTGCAGCAACAACATGCTGTACACAGATATTATGGATGAGACAAACACTGAAAGACCTTGGTATTCACTTCAATGAACCAATTTCAGTTAAATGTGATAACACTAGTGCAATCAACATATCAAAGAATTCGGTCATGCATTCCCACACCAAACATATTGCAATCCGATATCACTTTTTGAAAGATAAAGTTGCAGAAGGAGAGGTCAAATTGGAGTTTGTTCCAACTACAGAGCAAGTAGCAGATATATTCACAAAACCATTGCCCAAGGAAGTTTTTGAGTACCTTCGAAATAAGTTGGGAGTAGTCACACTACCCAAGCACTGACTAGCTATGGGGAACACATTCTCAGGGGGAGCATTAAAATTATTTATGCCTGAGAATGTTGTGCATAGACTCAGGGGGAGTCTGCAGTAGCCCTTTGGTATTATTGGCAAAGGGGGAGAAGAAATTGAAATTGCACATGTGTTGCCAACAATTCCAAAGGGGGAGATTGTTGAGCAAGGTGCAGCAAAAGCATTGCAAAAGTATTGTCATTGTTGTCAACACAGACATATTGATGCAGTTGATGTAGTTCAGAGGTCAGTCAGAACAAGTACAGTGAATTTCCAAGAAGAAAGAAGTGGCCCAGATTCAGAAATTTGCAGAAAAAGACAAGTAAGAAAACTGTCGCAATATCATGACATGTTTTCTGTCGCGATTTCGCAATAAAAATGAGGAGAGAGAAGGCACAGCCAAAAATGTCACGATTTCGTGACATATCGGAGGAGAGAGAAAAATCTAGAGAAACTGTCACGATTTCGTGACATGCTGGAAGGAAAGAAGCAAAGTTGAAAAACTATCACGATTTCGTGACATGTTTGGAGTAAAGGTGCCAAGGATGAAAAGTGTCATGATTTCACGACAAATTCTGAGAAGAAGCACCAAGGACGAAAAGTGTCGTGATTTCGTGACAAGTTTGGAGAAGCAGCGCCAAGGACGAAAAGTGTCACAATTTTGTGACAGATTCGAAAGAAAAGCGCTAAGGGCCAAAAGTGTCATGATATCGTGACATGTCGGGTTTTCACGACCCGAAGAGGAGAGAGAGTGCAAGGCACAAAGGTGTAGCGATTTTGCTACAAGTCGAAGTTTCACGAACCAAAGCAAGGCTAGAAGTGCAAGGCACAAAGGTGTAGCGATTTCACTACAAGTCAAAGTTTTGTGAACCAAAGCAAGGCTGGAAGTGCAAGGCACAAAGGTGTAGCGATTTCGCTACAAGTCGAAGTTTCATGAACCAAAGCAAGGCTGGAAGTGCAAGGCACAAAGGTGTAGCGATTTTGCTACAAGTCGAAGTTTCACGAACCAAAGCAAGGCTGGAAGTGCAAGGCACAAAGGTGTAGCGATTTCGCTACAAGTCGAAGTTTCACTGGCCGAAGCAAAAGAAAGTGCTAAGTGAAAAGTTGTAGCGATTTCGCTACATGCTAGATTTTCGGAGGCCGCAGCAAAGGAAAGTGCAAAGGGAAAAAGGTGTAGCGATTTCGCTACATGTCTTGATTTCGCTAGTGCATGAAGAGAGAGTTGTATGGATGAGAAAGATGTCACGATTTTGCGACATGTTGCATTTTCACGGGCGAAAGGCAAAGAACAGTGCTAAGGCAGAAAAGCGTCACGATTTCACGACATGTTCCGATTTTGCTGAGGCATGCGGAGAAAAGTGTACGACAGCAAAAAGTGTCGTGATTTCGTGACGTGTTCCATTTTCACGAGTGCAAGCCAAGTAGAGTGCAGGAAAGCAAAAAGTGTCACGATTTCGTGACGTGTTCCATTTTCGTGGGTGCTTGCGAAGTAGAGTGTACGGAAGCAGAGAATGTCGTGATTTTGCGACATGTAAGGTTTTCGCGGTTGCATGCCAAAAAGAGAACAAGAAGGCAAAGAATGTCGTGATATCGCGACATGTCTTGTTTTTGCGATCAACTGTCATGAAAGAGTAAAAGGGGCAGAAATGTCACGATATCGCGATAGGTAACAGTTTGACGGGTAAAAGCCGAGAAGCATGCACAATGATAGTTTTTGAGGAAAGCGCAAAGGAAAATCATGCAACCAGTTACATAAGAGTTAACTGGAGTCAGATCTGCAGTTACAAGTGACAGTTTTTGGGGAAAGCATAGAGGAAAATCATGCAGCCAACCATGTAAAAGTTAACTGGAGTTACAAGGGGAAGTTACGGAACAGAGCATTAAAGACAGAATAGCTATTACAGGAGTGGATATACCGAGAATCATGATTACAAAAAAAATTATTAACAGGTTACGTATATCAAGAAATCACAGTCACGGATAGAAGTAAAAGGTAGCACAAAATTCAAAAGAGAAGAAAGAAGAATAACAGAGCATCGAGATATGCAAAAATGCTGTCAGGATACGCAAAAAAAGGCTATCAGAAAAGGCTGTCAGAATGTGCAGAGAAGAATGTCAGAATAAGTCAGAAAGAAAGTGGCTAAAAGATAGAGCGTGTCAGAGAGGGCTTGACAGATTGAACTTAGCCGTAAATGCATGAAAAAATTGGAGGGAAAATTAGAGCCGTTTTGAAAAGAGTCGTTCGAGTAAACCGAGTATAAAGAATCGAAAAGGCACAGTAAGAGAGGTTACTGCAACCGTGTTTTATTTTGAAAAACAAAAAAAGTGTGGTTGAGTAAGAGTGCTGTAAGAAAAAAAACTACAGAACTGAAGCCTGGTTATTTTTTGAAAAATAGACAGAGAGGTTTTAGTATGCAATAGAAGATATTGAGTTTCCAACAATTCTCTTTATGCTTCTATGAGATTGATTTGAATGAGCAATAGACCAGTGAGGGTCTTGTAAAAGAGAAGGCATTTTTATGTCAATATATTTTTCAAAATAGAAATCCAAGTTGGTGCTTGGTATAAGGGGTTGGTGCTCCTATCTGTTGTTGCAGATAAATAAGGGGTTGGTGCTCCTTCCAGTTGGTGCTGGTAAACTATTTGTAAATATTGAATCCTTGCAAAGGCTGGATTTGGATTGTAGTCCAAACAGTCATTATTTGAGGAGTAGCCAAATCGGTGAACCTCGTTAAATCTTGTGTTGTGTGATGCTCTTTTGTTATGCTTGCTATATCTATTTTTAAACTTGCATTTTTAAGCATTAAGAGTTGCAGATTTAAATTTTAAATAGTTACACTGATTCACCCCCCTCTCATTGTCATTGTGAGAATATCACGGTGCCTTAATCCTTTGGGCTATTGTAGCAAGAAAATAACACTTTAGTGAGATAGAAAGAATGAAAAAAATGAATTAGTGTAGTTACATTCATTCAAATATTGTAATAAACATAATAATTGACCAAAAAAAGAAACATTTATTATACGTTCAAATAATGTAACCCATAATAATGACACACACAAAACTGATTACAAAGATATGACAGGAAATAAGCCCATAATTGTATTAATTTCATAATTTATTACATGAATAGTTGGTATGAATTTGCCATTTAACTCTTAAATAGATTAATACAATAATAATCCTCATTCAAATGATGTAACAAGGACTTTTCACTCTTCCATTCCAATCTGGTAACAGTCGAGTCTCTAGACCTCTGGCTCAATAACCTGGAAATAGTCTCAGCTTCTTGGGCACTTTCCTATCAGAACCTACACAGAAATAGGAAGAATAAGGAATGAAAATGAAGAAAGATACAAAGGGAATACAATAGCAAAGAATAGGGCACTCAAGTATACCTCTTAGTAAACATATTCTAATAAAAAAGCTTGATCATTTTTTGGTTATGGATATCCTTCTTATAGCTATGGTGGTTTTGTAACTATCAAAACTACTCCAATATGGACCTTCCACTTGGCACCATATATTGCCATGCTATTGGATATGTGTATTACAATATGTTATTAGTTGTCTCAAAATTAGAATTAATCTTTAATATATCAAAATTTGGCCTAGCTATCATCCACCTAGTTCTCACTGCTCAATTATGCCCTGTGACCTTTTTCTACTTTTATTTATTTGTCCTAAAGTGAGTTCCTTTCTAATTGAGTGCTATCATGTATACAAATATGTTATCATAGCCTTAAATTTTGTAGGTGATCATTTTTGCTATTGTGATTGAAAAGACTACTAAAATTGATCATGTTACCTAAAAACTGAAGTATTCTTCAACTACATGGAAACTCAAATTGCATACTAGGTAGGAAGCAAGGGTTCGTTACAAAAATTGGATGCATTGTATTCTCATAGGTGGACGTAGAGGAACAACACTATTGTTCTGGGAGGTGGAGCTAGACAAAAATAGGGAATTGGAAGTACACAAATTAAGGAAACCACCAACCACATGGTACTTCCATAACTATACTCCATCAGGGTGATGCCTCTATAACTATATTCCATCAGGATGTGGGGAAATTTTAGAGGTGATATTCTATCTGGTTTACATATCCTACTACTTCTATTGGTGAACTAGAGCTTCTTGAGTCATTTACCTCTCTATCTATGACCTCCCACTGGCATACTCTAATTCATATTTGATGTTGAACACTCTTTCATTCTTAGAATAGGTGTCTTTTTGTATATAAGGATGAGTTGGGGGGTACCTCATCAGCTGAAGACTATTGAGTTAGGTTTCATTGATATGAGAATGATTTATTTTACTTTGAACTAGTGATATTGCATCAACTTAGTTCTCTGTTTGTGTCATGTGGCTCATGGACTATCCTTAGTTTTCTCAGTTCATGATGATTCACTTCATTTCACTAGCTTCATCTGTACGATATGGAAGTCCCATGGTTCTGAATTAGCTAGATTTTGTGTTAATTACATTTGACACAATTATTACTGTATTTATTTTACTTATCTTTCCACATCACTCTTTTTAGTGAACCAACCTATCATGGATTTCTTTGCCTTTTCAATGAGTTTGAATAATTTGGTCATTGGATTAAACACTTGTTTAGGTTTGAATCATCTAATTAGCTTATGTTGTTTTAACATGTGTGCTTGGGTGGATCTAAAGTAGAGTCTATGCATATGTAGGTCCCTGATTGACCTCTAGTTGTGTTAGTGGGATCATTATCAATTCGAGTGCTTTGTTGGCTTTCTCGGATAGGGGTTCACAAGATCTTGCTTTAGTGTGGTTCCACTCTAATCGTGTGATAAATCAATTAATGCTCACCATGGATATTATTTCATGCAAGTATTTTATGACCATTTATGGTTGGTCAATTGATCGATGCTTTAATCGCTTTCCTTATGTAGGTTTCTATCGATGGTTGCTTGTGAGTTGACCGAAACCTTTGTGTTTGTTGATTACAATTCGATCGATTGATCTTGTTTGTTCATTAGTTTTCGACCGATGGCCCTTAGGGTGTTCCTGTATATAGGTGTTAGTTGATCAAATTTTATATATATATATATATATATATATATATATATATATATATATATATATATATTTGAACTTTATGCATACCTTTGACCTTTGTTCGGTTGACTTTACCTCATCTGAGAAATATTGATCGTCCGTTTCGCTTGGCTAAAATTTTTTGATGGCGTAGATCCACTCAACCAATGAATTCAGGCCTTTTATCCCCTTTCGATCGACTGGCCTTTCATATTTTGCATGGGTCTTAGGTTATGAATCATAAAACCTCTTCGAAAAAAACTTTTAAGTATGTATTTATCACATGAAAAATTGGTTAGGTTTAAGAAAAATTTGAACCCTAAAAAAAGGGGGAAATGTGTTGAGAACCCTCGAGATACTTTATTAAGGTGGATTATGTAGCTTAGGTAATAAGGGTTTATTCATTTTTTTACTTAACTCTTCCTTTTCTTCCCCTCGGTCGATGAATCCTAGATATTGATCTCTGTCGATCGAAAAGATTTTGACCATTCTGAATTTTCCACATCATATCCTTACTTGACCAAGTGGCCTTAGCTTCATTAACTTGGTCGGTCGATCAATATTGCTTTTCGATTGATCGAATTTCCTTTAAAATTCTTGCAATTCAATATAAAGGACTTCAAGGGAGGGGTAACATTACCATGACCCTTATGACTAAACACAAACTAGAGTAATGATTTTATTTTATTTGGTTTAGGTTTCTTAGTTTTAAGTATTTTACGTGCATGTGGCCTTCTTAGGTAGCAATCTCAAAAATTAAAAGTGGGTCCTAAGGTGGTAAGTTTAGATTTAATAATACTAAGGACCATGATCTATCTCAAGAATATAAACCAATCACGAAGCTAACCTTATGACCATGAAGCAATACCTTAGGTGGTGTTCTGGTCTTGATCGAGGGAGTTGACCATATTTTTGGTCGATCAAATTCGGGTCAATGTTTGTTGACCATTGATCTCCATTGGATTTTGATCAATCATTTTAGGACTTTGATGTGCTTTCATTTGATAGAACTTTATGTTCCAAGTCGATCAGTCGATAACTTATTCTTCTCGACTTAATACTTATTTGCTTTGCTCATTAACCTTTAGGATTTCAGATTTGATCAAGGTCTTTGATTTAGCTTTGATCAAAATACTTTTTTTGTTCCAATTTTATTAATTGATCTTTTACTCTCTATGATTGAATGCTAACATATCTACGTTCGAGCATCGCTTTGACCAAGCAAGTTGACCAATTTTTTATCGATGGCTTCAGGCCAAAAAAATTGTATTCATTAATATTAATGTGCTTAGGTTGAATGGTTTCACGTCTTTGATATATTTTCAATTGAGTGGCTTGCTTTATTTGTTGAAGTGATCAATCAATCAATCGACCAATATTTTCTTCTTGTTGGTCGAGAAATGTTTTTGTTTCATTCTTGGGCTTTCGATATTTCAACTTAGCTTGGGGTTTCAAATTTTATTTCAACTGATAGATTTTTTTGGTTGGTGGCTTTTACTGAGCTTTCAATTTTCAATCGATCAGGTTGTTTTCTTTACTTGTAGGATCATCTTCGGTCAAATGCGTTATGAACACATAAGAGAAATGATCAGTAGACTTGTTAGGCCTTAGGTTTAACTTGTGTAAGGTAACTTATGGGTAATTCTTAAATGATTATTCTTTGAATACTTAAGAGATTAAGACTTGACTTATGCTTAAGATGATGGAAAAGGTGTGAGCTTGGTTTGGTGAGATCTTTTGTAAGACATAGAGGTGTTATTTTGAAAATTGACTTCTCAAGGTGAAAGGTAGCTTCATAGTTCTTTGCAGCTTAGACAATTACATGAAGGATGATAACAAGAATCCTTGGAAATGAGCAACTTAGGCATTTGAAGGATTTTATTAAGACTTGAAACACATAATCCATTGTAATATTTTGAGATGTTGTACCACTTTACAACTCTATATTTGACTTGTTCATTAAAACATCATAAAATTTATGGACCTCTATGTTGTATCATTTTTGGCTACAACATAGGATCTGATTGGGACAAGTGGCAAAAACTTGAGGCACTTGAGAACTCTAGACTCTTCGATTATTAAAACAAGACTTTTAATTAATTGATATAAAGATTTATTATCAGAGGATAGTTTGGAAAATAAAAGAAATACAACTAGAAACAAATATAAAAAACTATTTGAAACACCTAAAAATACATGACATTGCTCTTAATCAATTAAATTAGAGGTTTTGACCTAAATCCAAATTAAATTTTGTATATAAATCCTAGTTTTCTAGCAATTTCTTAAAGTGGAGTTAGATAAAATCAATCAAAGGTTACTATCACATCAAGCCTTGGCTTGGAGTGTATGTTTGTGTATTGTTTTTAATTTTCCTGGTCAGATAGAATTTCATCATCTTGGAAGGAGTTAGGCCTATTAGTGGTTTCAATCTTAAAGGTATTTGCCTTTTCATTGCTCTATTAATAGTTAAGTTTTTATAACTCCAGTGGAGATGACCTTGATCTCTTTGGACATACTCTACTGCCAATCAAGCATCTATAGCCCCGATAGAGGTTATCTAGATAGCCCAAGCGCTTGATCAATTTGCATTATTAATATTTTTCTTCTTAGAAAGAATTTTTATGAATTGCAAAGCATTTGAGAGTGTGCTTTCTGGGTTGAGGATCTTAAAGGCTATAGTATTGAGTGTAATTATTTTTTGGCCTAACTTTTCTACCAAAATTGACTTTATTCTCTGACCCTAAAATAAATTTTAAGGTCATGACAATGTGTAGCTTTTACCTAATGTGTCAGTATTTCCAATTTTCATCTGTGTTGATTCCAACCTTATAACATGATTACTACGCATCTAGCTCTGTGAGTTATTAGGTTATCTATATTTAATCCAAATCCTCCTTTATTAGGCGACTAAGAACATGTCTCAACAGGAAAGACAAAAAAATAAGGTAGGGGAACTAATAACTCTCTAACACTCTAAGATTATTGAAAACAAAGAGAAAATGATAGAAATTGAAAAACTAACAATCACTTTTTTCTATTTTTCTTTTTACTTATATATATATATATTTATTCTCTTCTGATCCCCCAATAGGGGTGATATAGTTTTATATGTTGGTCATTTATCGGTATTTTTATCAATTCACCTTCCAAGGTTTGTAACCTATAAGTATTTTGACCAATGACCTGAACTACTTGATCGGTACCTAACCACTGAGGTTCAAGCTTACCTTTCTCTCTGTGTCTCTCATTTTTGGGGTCCCTGTAAATGACTGTCTCCTTCAAAAAATAAAGTAGCTTTAGCTTTATTTTTAAAAAGTTGCATTGTCTTTTGGGTTTGTTCTACCATTTTTTTTAATGCATTTCTTCTTTCTTCCTACAATTATGCAATTTGATCTAACTTTTGTAAAGCATTAGGGATTTCATGATCCTAGAGTAATAAGGATAAGACTATTATTTTTGTCTGAGAGGGTAATAGAGCCTTTTCACCATATACTATCTCATAGAGGGGTTTTACCTGTATTTCTTTTGACAGATCGTCTATTCGCCCATAAAGCAAATTTTAATTCATTGTCCCAACCCTTTTTATTTTTACCCAATGATATTTTGATCCTTGTTATTATATTTTTGTTAGATGATTCGACTAGACCATTGCCTTGAGGGTAATAATTTGTAGAATGAGATAGTTCTATGCTATATTTGGCACAAAATTCAATCATTTCATAGGAGACAAAGTACTTACCATTATCAATCTAGTTTCTTTGGGAATCCAAATCTAGTTAAAATATTTTTCTCTAAAAATTTTATGACTACTTTAGTTGTTGAATTTATTAGAGGGGTTGCTTCCACCCACTTGGTAAAATAGTCCATTGCAGTGATGATCCATTTATGTCTGTTTGAGAATTTTAGGTTTATTTCATCAATGAGGTCAATTCCCCATTGAGTGAATGGTGCTTCGATGATTACTACCTGAAGGGGTATTACTACTAATTATTTGTTTCCTACAAACACTTGGAAGTTATTATAGCCTCTCACATATTGGTGAACATATTTGAATAAAGAATTCCAATAATAGCCTACTCTCATGATTTTATTGGTAGTTGCTTTTGGGGCAAAGTGACCCCTGCAAAATCCATCATGAAATTATTTTATTACCTCAAGGGTTTCTTTTTCAAATAGATAGAGCAATAATACTCCATATGGATGCTTCTAGTAGAGTTTACCTTCTTGTGTGTAATATTTTTGCTCTGGTTGTTTGATAGACCTCATTTTATTTACAAACATGTCTCTAGAGAAGGACAAGGTTTGAAGATACATTAATATATCATCATACCATATGCATTCAATATTATCTGTTCTTTTGATCTTGTGCATGTCATCAACTATGGAAATGTTATGCATGTCTTCCCCTTCTTTGTTCACCAAATATTTAGCTAAACGTTGTCCTCTAATGATTTTCACAGCTTTAAATTCTCTGTCATATTGTAAAAATTTGACCATCCACCTAGTAGGACTACCCATAGGTTATAGTTTGGTGAAAACATATTTTAAAGCAATGAATGGAATGCGACATATAAATTTATTTGAGCTAAAAATACCTTTAAAATATTCAAGTGCTTGTATTACAACATAATCTTATTTTTCAATCACGTTGAATCTTAGTTGTGCTCCTTTGAGTTAGGTACTCATGAACACTATTGGTATTTCATTATTTTCATTATCCTTTTTGGAAAGGACTGCAATGATAGTGTGCTCAAAAGAAAATGAGTATATGTTAAAGCTCTTAGAGTAGTTAGAATAGTTTAGCACTAGGGCAGTAGTTATGACTTTTTAATTTTTTTGGACAACTTCAAGGTTCTCCTCTATTCGTTTTATGTCAACATTTTTTTCAATCATGGTTTTAATAGCTTGGGCTATCTCAACAAAATTTGGCACAAAATTCTTACAAAATTAATCTTTCCAAAGAATGATCTGACTCCTTTTAGGTTTTTAGGAGGAGGTATCTTGGCAATAACTTCTACCCTTGAAGGATCAATGCTAATTCCTTTGTATGATACTATGTGTCCTAAGATTTTACCTTGAGTTGCTTCAAATATACAATTTTTTGGGTTCAAATATATCCCATATTATTTGAATCTAGAAAATACTATGGCTAAATGTTCAAGATGATCTTCTAGGTTTTGAAAACACTGTTATATCATCTAAGTAGACAACAACTATCTTGAACATTAGACCCTTAAAAGCAAAGTCCATGGCCCTTTGAAATATTTCCCCTGAATTCATTAACCCAAATGGCATCCTCAGGTATTCAAAGGTTCACCAAGGTGTAGTGAAGGTAGTTTTATGTCTATCTTTAGGGCTTACCTGAATTTGGTTATATCTTGAGAATCCATCTAGTAATGACATTCTAGATGAGCCTATTGCAACCTGCAACAATTATTCCATATTGGGCAAAGGGTAGTTATCCTTGAGTGAAATTTTATTAAGGTTTTAGAAGTCGACACAAAGTCTAATTTCTTTGTTTTTCTTCCTTACTGGTACTAAGTTTGCTATCCAAGAAGAAAATATTATTTTTCTTACTATTTTTGCATCCAATAGTTTTTGAACTTCTTTTTGGATGACTGGATGCAATGTGGGGTTGAATTTCCTCTAATTTTTCTAAATGGTTTTGCATCCTCTTAGAGAGGGATGATATAAGTCATGACATCAATTTTGAAAGTTTTTAAATATTCATAATCCCAGGTGAATAAATCCTTATTTTCCTTCAAAAAGTTGATGTATTGTTCTTTTTATTCTTTTAGTAAAGCTTTATCAATTTTAACCAATCTGGTTTCCTCTTGTGTTCCAATGTTTATGTCATCAAATTTTGTTTCTTTGAGGAGTGGTTTATATGCCTTATCAAATTCATCAAATGGGCTTTCTAAAGAAAATTTACCTTTGGGGTTCTATTTGTTTTAAGTTGAATTACTTCTATAGGTTCCCCAATTATATTTTTCAACTTTTCTTCATCCTTATCACATAGAACATCCAAATACATATTCTGGAGGGTCATGAAATCCCTAATATCTACATCATCTTGAAATACTTGTAGGTATACAACATTGTCAAGTACAGAAGGTTTGTTAAAAAAGATAGTTGGAAATATTTCCATATGTTTTGTATCAATTTTTAGGTAGTCTGCACGTGAAGCATTGACTGCTAATAGTTCCGCAATATGGTTATGCTATCTAGGAATGTAAGAAATATTAAATTCTATATATTTATCAATTTTAGACAAGACTGTAGATTTGTACTATTTTAACCTGGGATGTTTAGTTTGATACTTACCTTTGACTTGTTGGATAATTAATTCTGCATCTCTAGTAACAGTCAAGTAATTTATGCCTAGTTATTTGGCTTTCCTCAATCATAATAGTTGGCTTCATATTAAATAATGTTATTGGTGTATGGAAAATCTAATCTGTAAGGTATTCCTAGATAGTTACCCTTAATGTCTATTAAATTTACACCAGCACCTGCTCCTATTTGAGACTTTGCCCCATCAAAGGACATCATCCACATTTTATGAGTTAGAACTCTAGTAGATTTTACATCCACTAGTTCTCTAGTTTTAGAATCCATATCTTTTGTATTCGGGACTTCTATTAAGAATGGGTTATGCTAGATTGAATATACCTCCATTTCATTTTCTTCTATAGAGTTTACCAAATTAACCATGGTATTGTCTGGTATTACTAGTTCTATCGAGTTTTTTAAAATGGTTCTCTCCCAAGAGTTACATTTTCTTTTCCTAAAATAGGGATTGTGGCATAAGATCAAAATAATTGTATAGAACCACCCAATTATTCTACCTAGTGCCTTCTCAAGAGTAATGAGAAGAAAGGATCCACATCTACTACTACAACATCTGTTACTATACCCCTATTGGGATATTGATCTAAAAATATGAGCAAGCTAGTAATTGTTCCTACACAAGGTATCTGCCTACTATCCATTACTAACATAGGTGGGGATTCTCTTGTGAAAATTAGTCCTAGTTGATCTGCTATATATTTAGGTATGATATTATGGGATGCACCACTATCTAGCATACAATTGTGATGACATACCTTTATCCTTCATCTGAGTTATATCTAAGGGATACATAGAATGGTATGACAGATGAGGGTGTTCTAGTCTCATGATTGGTGAGTTTGATTGTATTACAAGATTGTGTTTCTTTTTGTTCAACCAAGCCAAAAGCTCTACAAACCTGTTCTCTATATTTTTGGATATTCATTAACTCACCGAAGGTAATGTTAAATTTCTACTTTCTCAGTTTAGAACTAGCATCAAACTCTATTTTCTTGATATCAAGAGTTTTTGGAGATTCCTCTTTGGGTAATTCTTCTCCTATCTCTATATTTTTAGAGATGGTTTTGTTTTGAAAATTTTATATTTTTATTTATATGCATTATTATTTACAACAAATTTTCCCCTAGTTTCCTTGTTTGAGGTTTTATCAGTCCTATTAGTTACAATTCTATTTCTCAAATTTAAGACATGATTTACCTCTAGCTCTTCTACTTATTTAGTCATTGCGATTAATTTCCCTTGTTTCATTTTTTTGTACCTAATTTCTTGTGGTCTTTGTAAGATATTTGTGTTTTCTGCTACGAGGATTTTAGGGCAATAATTTGAGGTATACAAATCCATAATTTTATCAAATAACCTCTCTCTAGATTTATCCTCATGATTCTAGTATGCATTAATCTTGATGTCTTCTTTAGATCCATCATCTAAGTCTAAAGTATTTTGCATATATAGATATATTCCAAAACAATATAGATTATGAAGAGCATCACAAATGGATCAGTAATAAGGGAAGTTTTTTATAAGATTGACAGTAGGTATAGGATTTAGAATTGAGTCTTGATCCTTCTTAGTTTCTCTCTTCCTTCAATCATTTCCATTATTCCAGTTTCTATTTCCTTATTGTTGTTACCCTAGTTTATATTAAAATTTATCCTAAATGGTGGTTTATTATCATTATGTTGTTTGTTAGCTTGAGGGTGAGATGATTCACCATTGTTTTATTTATTTCTCTCTATATTGAATAATCTGTTGTTCATTGTATTAAATATTTTTGTCATTTGATTGGCAAATTTTTCCATAGGATCTTGTTTGGTTCTTTTATATAAGTTGAATCATACTTTCATGGGTTTTTGGTCAGGTTGATTGACTTCTAGAGAGTATGGCTTCATTTTTCTGCTATCTAACATGTTTCTTTTGATTTCTATAGTTTTATCCATGAATGCATCTATTGTATCAACTTGTTCTTATCTTAATTTGTAATTGAATTCTCCTGGAAAGGCATTCTTATAAAAATAGATAGACAAGATATCATTTGGTCTTAAGTTGGTGGGGATTTTATTCGTAGTTTTGGAAAATATCCTATTAAAATTGCTCACTATTTAATTTTCTTTCTTCTTCATGGTTGCTAGATCTGTTAGCGGTGGTTGTTCATTTTTTTCTCTCTCCAAACTTTCTTAAGAACACAGTTTCCATTTTGACAAAACTAGCAATGTCATTGTTTGGAAGAGTATTAAATTATTCTATAGCATATTTCTATAAGGTATGAAGGAACAATATTAAAATTACATCTTCGTGTTCAACCTCAAGGCTATCCATAGTGTACAAGAAACTTTTAATACGGTCTTCTCCTGTGATTGCAATATTCTCCTGGAATTTTTGTAAATACTTATGAGCTTTAATGGGGAGATCATGCATAGTTGGAGGTAATTGGAAAGGTCTGTATCTATTGGTTCTTCACAATTAAATGTTATGAGGAGGAGGGTTGGACATATTAACTACTAGGGTAATTTTAATGGGTTTCACAGTGATAATAGTAGGTGGTATGATATTAGTTTTACTAGTAGTAGCAGTGGATATATTATCTACAATAATAATATCTATACCAGGACTTTTTGGTGATGAAATAGAAGGATTAGTTTTGAAAAATACCTTTGGGTTTGAGAATTCTAGATATAACTCCTGAGTGGTTCTTCACATTCGCACCAACATGTTCTGCTTCTTCTTTTGATCTTTTTATTTTTTTTAGGGTTCAATAAGTTAGAGGCACCAGCACAATCGGTGTAGAAGAAATAGACGTTCTAGTCAAGATTGCTTGACTTATATTGCTTTCATATTCATTGAGTATACTTTATTGGTATAATATTTTTCAAGAATAAAAAATCAAGAATGAAAAAAAAATAAAGAAAATCAAGAAAATTATATGATTGTTGGTTCTTGAAAAAGGGAAATGAAAAAAAAGGGCATACGTGGGAAACAGATGTTGAAATATTTTGAATTTCAAAAATACGTATTTTTTGGCTTCCTATAGGTTGACTGTTGCTTTAAATATTTAATTTATCGTAGAGAATTCAACTGTAATCAAGACTACAAGTTCATACCCAACAACGGTGCCATTAAACTATTGGAGATTTTTCTTGCATACTTGGGAGAAGCTGTCACACTACAAGAAAAACCAATTACCAATGAGCAATTACAGGCTCTAGTCGAGTTGCCTATTTAACCTAGGAATAAAGTTCTATATATTTTCTAAATAGACTAGGTATGGTAAGGAAACCCTTGAGGTGAAAATAAAATTTTTAACATTTTATGTTCATGCTCTTCAATATTTATGATGGTAAGTTAAGGTTTTATAAAATTGACCAAGATTAAACAATAATAGTTCAATTATACCTTATGTATGATCGATGCCTTAATCCTTTGGGCTATTGTAGCAAGATTCAATAACACTTCAGTGAGATAGAAATAATGGGAAAAAGAAAGAATTTGCACAGTTACATTCATTTAAATATCGTAATAAACATAATAGTTGACCAACAAAAGAAATATTCATTATACGTTCAAATAATGTAACCTATAATGAAGACACACACAAAATTGATTACAAAGATATGACAAGAAAGAAGCCCAAAATTGTATTAATTTTATAATTAATTACATGAAGAGTTGGCATGAATTTTCCATTTAACTCTTGAAAAGATTAATACAATAATAATTCTCATTCAAATGATGTAACAAGGACTTTTCACTCACCTGTTCCAATCTAGTAACAGTCAAGTTTATAGACCTCTGGCTTAGTAATCTAGAAATAATCTCAACTTCTTGGGCACTTTCCTATCAAAACACACATAAAAATGGGAAGAATAAGGGATGAAAATGAATAAAGACACAAAAATAATACAATAGCAAAGAATATGGCACTCAAGTATACCTCTTAGAAAACATATGCTTTGTAAAAAGCTTGATCTCTTTTTGGTTGTGGAAATTCTTCTTATAGTTGTGATGGATCTATAACTATCAAAATTACTCCAATCCAACCCTTCCACTTAGCACCATATCCTACCATGTTATTGATTGGGTGTATTACAACCTATTATTAGCTATTTCAAAATTAGAATTAATCCTTATTATATCAAAATTAGGCCAAGTTGTCGCCCACTTGGTTCTCACTGCTTAATTCTACCCTATGACCTTTTTCTACTTTTCTTTATTTATCCTAAAGTGAGTTTCTTTCTTAGTGCTATCATGTATACAAACATGTTATCATGGCCTAGCATTTTGTAGCTGATGATTTCAACTTTTGGAACTTCTTGTGGCTGCTCCACAACGTACCCCAAAATTGGGGACCCACCTTTTTTTGCATGTTTTCCAAGAAGACCGAAGTGGCCCATATGCTAAAGATCAAAGAAAAAGCAAAACACCACAAGGAAAAAAAAGTGTTGCGATATTGCGATATGTTGCATTTTCGTGGCCAAAAGAGAAAAGTGTCGCGATATCGCGACATGTTGCATTTTCGCGATCAAAAGAGAAAAAGTGTCGCGATATCGCGACATGTTGCATTTTTGTGATTCAAAGCAAAGAGAGAGAGAAGAAAGAAAAAGTGTCACGATATCACGACATGTTGCATTTTCACGGCCAAAAGAGAAGAAAGAAAAAGTGTCGCGATATCATGACATGTTACATTTTCATGGCTAAAAGCAACAAAAGAGAGCAAGGAGGCAAAAGTGTCGTGATATCGTGACATGTTACATTTTCATGGCAAAGGGCCACAAAATGGAAACCAAAGCACATACGCATACAAGGGAAGGTGAAACAAATAGCCATTGGAAAATGAAACAAATAGTCAGGGAAGGTGAAACAAACAACCATCAAAAAATGAAATGAACCGTCATGGAAGGAGAAACAATTTTTTCAAAAGTTTAAATACGCCATTCAAAGAGGCCGAAAGGGTTGGAAATTACTGCGAGCAGAGTTGCAGAGTTGAAGGCAAGAGGGCCATTCTGGACCTGTTTGAGTCATTTTTCTTCCATGGATTGGTTTGGGAAAACCAAAAATTTCTGTTATTGTAAAATGATGAATTTTTAATACAAATTTTTTTAGAAAGTTGCATCTTATGGACAAGAAAGGAGGAGTCATTTTCTACATGCAATATTAAATGTCTATTTTCCCCTTTTCATATTTTAGGCTTGTAAATGAAGTTTATGCAAGTTTTCTTGGTTGCTTCATGCGAATGTTTAAATCTGAAAAACCTCATTTAAAACCCTAGGAGCCAGCACTTAGCTTATCCGGATTGTGCTTGTTTTGTAGGTCCAATAGGTTAGGTTGCATGCATGAAAACCTCACATCTTCGGTTTTGTCAAAATAGGATAGCATCATACTGAATGCGTTTTATTTTCAGTTTCTGCATTTCATTTTCATTTTTTGCATTTTATTTTTTCTAGGAATTTTCACTTATTTAAATTTTCAGGCATTAAAATAAACATTTAAAAAATTTAAAAATCCAAAAAAAACAATGAACAATCACTAAAGTTTCATGGTGAAATAAACCAACATTGCCCCTTGTTTACAGTTACTTGCAATCACTAAGGTGTTCCAAGCATTTAAATTGAATATCTTTATTTGAGATTACTAATACACATATGCAAATGCTAATACAACGGAGACCTTGGAGAAGTTGTTTGTTTAACTTCTTTGCAAGAGGGGATTTGGAACCCAAATCCTAAAGGAGAGTGTACTTTCACAATCGGGTGAAAATACCACTCAACAGATTGGCGCTAGAAGGAGGGCCCGAATTGCTTTATTTTAGAGTGATTTAAATGCTATAGGGATTTAAATTTTGAATACTTCATGCCCTATTGATTATTATCTTTAGCTCTCTTTTAACAACACAACCTTGTAGTGTTAAAAGGAGGACATGAATCGCTATGCATTGTTCTAACGATTTTTGATTGTTCATACAAGAATAATGTGTTTTGATTTGATTTTGAAAATTTTTGGTCTTGACTAACGAGGTTGTATCCATGCAATTAATTTCATTTGATTTTAAGGGATACATCTCTTGGTTGATGCTAACATGATTATTAATATGTTACATGTTTGATATTTGCTAGTCAATTTCATGCTTATTTGTAAGGAATTATTTTTTGTCTAAAATGTATTTGTTGTCGGTATTATGCTCTTCACTTGCGTGTAATGCGATCTTGTGAATCAGAAAGCCTACAACACTAGGAGTATGCTCTTCACTTGCGCATATGCGATTTGGTGAATCAGAAACTTACATTTTTAGAATACTGCTTTGTCATGGTTCCTTATTTCATTCACGACTAACAAATTGATTTTGAAGTTATTCTTTGAATTTCATTAATTACAGGATTTTTTGTGTGTCGCAGGTTTTCTTTGAGGTATTGAGAGTTTTGGCAGGTTTTGTAGGGTAGTTTCATTTACAAGCTGGACCCACCGCATCACATCGCAACTAGGTCCAAAACAACCGAGGAAACCATATTCCAAAGCCTCTCACTCACTCATAGGAATCCAAGGAATAAAACCGATCAAATTGTGATCCCGCCAGATATCCTTGTTATAGAAGATCCTTTTGTTTCAGGTGCATCTAGCGGACTTGCATCGATGGTGTCATTTGCCACTAGTGTACCAATTATCAATACAATTTCCATGGTTCTTGTAGGGTTATCATCATCGATTTTGAATCAAATGGCCCAACCTCCACCAGCTCCTTGGTACGGAGCCCATAACATTCCTTTGAATATTGCAGGGGATATTCACGAGATCCCTAAGAATATAGAGAGATTTTTGCCCGAATACAAATCGGATGGCCCAAGGACCGTAGAAGAACATATTCAGGCCTATAGGGATGTTTTGATAAGATTGCAAGTTCAACATGAATATGTGGCTTGTAGACTCTTCCCCATGAGCCTAGACCAAGTGGCCTATGAATGGTATATTTGCTTACCTACTGGTTCCATTACGTCATGGACACAAATGGAGGATGATTTTGTTAATCAATTTAGGTCACCATTAGATCCCACAATCATCTATAATCAGTTCATTACGTGCAAAAGAGGCCAGGGTGAGCCAATATAAACTTTTAATCAGAGATTTTAGAAGTGTTATAATAGAGCAATTCTACATTTTGCCATTGATCTCACAGTAGCTTTGCAAATATATTTCAGGGCATTGGATCCTATGATAGCAATGTTTGCAAGGTAAAATCCTCAAGTTACCATGCTTTCTCTACCCTACAATGAAGCTATGACCATTGAACAACACATGACACCACAGGGTTATGGGTTTTTCCAGATGCCTATGGTAGGACAATATGGTCCATATGGTCAAGCTCCTATGATGAATCAGATCATGGCACCACAAATATCAGGCATAAATGCTTTGCATTATCAACAACCATATTCATCAACACCCACTTATGTACCCATTCCAATTCAACCAATCACATCCATTCCCCCCATTCCTTCATTTTTGCAAAATAGTCAACAAACTATGCAAGGAGCTAGTCCGATTAATTCTCAGGATATAGTTCCTTTCCCTAATCCAATTACGATTCAAAGTGTGAATCCCTATGCAAATCAAGCGGCTCAAAATCCAACTCAAATGTTAAGTCAAGATCTCACCAATTACACAAATCCTCCTAGAACTAGCAATAAAATAGCTCAACCAAAAGATATTTATTTAAAGGTTGAAGAGCTCAAAAAGATAGTTCACAAATTGAGTAATGATTTGGTTCAAAAATAGAAGTATGAATCCCATGCCCCTCACCCAAATCAAAACTTCAACAATAGAGGGAGATAGTGGAATACGAAGCCAAACAATGGGGGTGTGCCTTCCCTTATTGTTAATCAGATAGATACTTCTGCAGGACCAAGTCACTCTAGTTCCATTCTTAATCATGGGAAAAGGGGTGTAGATTGCATAATACAAAGGAACATAATGAAAGGAATTGTCCCGAAATTGCTAGGTATACCCATTGTCTCCAAGCTCAAGTGGATGATTTGGAACTTGTGCCAAATAAGGGTCCACCCCAACATCCACAAGGAGAGGACAACATTTTGGTGGTGGGAACTCTATATCGTCAAGAGAGTGAGAATGAGGAAGGTGAAGATGAATGGGGTGAGAAACATGTTGATAAATCTAAAGATGAAGAAGAAGTACTTGAGCATCACAACTTGAACTTGGAGGATGATTACTATGATTCGTGGAAGAAATGGGAAGAATATTATCAATCTAAATCTTCTAATAAAATTGTTGTGTCAATTAACATGCAGGATAACTCAATTGCTTCCTCACATGAGGATACTATAAATCCTATACAATTTGAGAAAGTTTTGGAAGAGGAATTCGAATCTCATCAAATTTTGGAACATGATAAGGATTCTACAACCATGAATCAAGAAAGAGAGTCATTTGCTTTAGATTCCTTTGGAGGAAAAGAAATTGAAAATCTTGATCCACTTACTTGTGCTACAATAATTATGCCATTTCAAAATGAGAAAATTACAAAACCTAAATCATTTGGGTTTGATATCATTGATGATCCAATTGAAAATCTCACGTTACCCAAAACAACCCAAGTGATTGATCACGGAAATGTGTTAGTTAACCCACCCCTAGATAGACAAGACTTATGGTTTGAAAGGGATGGACATATTTTCAATTGGGTACCTAAGTTTGGTGCCTTTGATAAAAAAGTCATGGAGAAAGAACAAGTGCTACATGATGATGAATGTCATGAGAGAAAAGAGGAATTTTCAAATCCTCTTCAAGTAAGGTCAAATGAAAACATGCCAAAGGTAAAATCTCACCTTTTTGGTTTCACCATGCAAAATTTGAATGAAGGTTTCCCTAATGAATGGTTTGATTCAAATATTATTAATGTTATGGCTTTATTGAATGAAAATGAAAGCTTATTTCTACACCATGAATCAAAGTGTGGAATGGACATCTTAAAGAATAGACATAAAGGAATTGAATATCAATCATTGTCTAATCAATTTGAAAACTTGAAACTCCACCATAGGATTATTAATGAAACTAAATCAAATTGGTATGGTGAGAGGGGCAAGTGGAAGTTTGTTTCTTTGTTTGTTTTGATCTTGTTTTTGTTGGATTCCTACAAAACTTGGTATGCATATCACATCATACGTATTTTAAAGAATTCCAATCAGGTTTGGGATCCGGGAAAATGATAATCCAAACTTTTGCACCATCTTGCATTATATTGTACATTTGTATATACTTTTGGTTTTCGTGTTTTGGTTTTGGATTGGATCTCACTTTGGGTTTAATTTTTGTGTGTTGGTCCTTTGGACACTTTTGGTTTGTTTAAAAAAAAAAAAAGAAAGAAAAGTGAGATGTCAACTTATGTCCTTATGAATGTTGACTAAGACTAGGAGAATATGAAACATCGAAATTGTATTGCAGAAAGCTCCACGAGTATCGAAGACACATTAAAGAATATCGTTTGGAACGTGTGATGCATGAAGTTGTTAGTTTTACACATTATGGTAAAGTAGGTGATATACTCCATCCACATTTCAAAAGGAGCAATGCATTCATATCTCATGTTACATTCCACATTGCATATACATTTCATCTTAGTTGCATCTTCATTTCATATACAATCATTGAAAAGGTGTCGAATCCTCTTAGGATTATTACATAACATATATTAAAAGGATCCTAAGGTTGGGAACTAATGCCCAAACTATCTTGAACCAAGCACGTTCTACACATATTAAAGAGGATCTTGAGAAAAATGGTCAAAACCATACTTGGAAGAAAAGGTGAGGCAAAAGGAGTATTTCGTGTCTATCCTATCATGCAACATAATCCTTAAAATAGTGGTTTTTACCACTCCCATAGTGCTTAAAGCCTAAAATAAAAGTAGTAAGGATAGGGTTAAATCCTCATCGAGCTTAGGTTGAGGATCCAATTCCCCAAATATTTGATTTGACCTTCATGGAGTAGTAAGGATAGGGTCTAATTCTCATCTCGCTTAGGTTGAGAATCCGATTCCCCAAAGCTTCTATTTTGCCCATTCAAGAACATGAAATTCCAAAGCAAATATTTTTCATTCCTTTATTAATATTGGATTGGAAGGATCATACTACATGTCCCTTGCAAGGATGGGTAGTCATCCCCAAGGTCCAAGAAATCAAAAGTAGAGCCAAATCCTGGATTATGGGGTTGATCTCCACCGGGGCTATAGACGCCTGACTGGCAGTGGAGTATGCTCATGCATGGAAACATGTCTTGTCTAAAAACAAGACCATTGACTACTCAAATGGATAGGCTAGCCTGACAGTTTCATCCATAACAAGTTAAATCATTTTGTTCAAGATGAGGTAATGAAATCCAGATCATAGTAGTAAGGATAGGGTTAAATTCCCATCTCGCTTAGGTTGGGAATCCTATTCCCCAAAGATATGATTTCACTTACACTTGCACATGGGTTCAAGATGGTAGTGACACATAACAAACTTTGGGATCTAATAAATTAATTCAGCATGCACATATTTGGTCCTAAGAGGGTTTGACAGTTTTAATATGTTTGTTCATGATACTAGAAAGTCTGAGCCTTTGCAAAGCAGGTTGTTATATCTCTAACATAGTTATCATACGTCAAATCCTACACAAATCATTCATAGCCTTGCATACGAATCATAAGTGAAACTGATAATGGAAAGTTGAACGAGTTTCAAACGATAGGGAATGAAGCACATTGCACACACCGAGATGATGCTTAATAATTCTAATGCTTCATGTATTTCTCGTCTAGTTTCATTCTTGGGATATTTGCTGACGCTTGTATTTGAGTCTGTGTGTTTTCAAGTTGAGTTCTCACCGAAATGCTCAGGAGCATTTCCTAGCAGAGTCACCATTTGTTGTGGCTACTCCACAACATACCCCAAAATTGGGGACCCACCTTTTTTTGCATGTTTTCCAAGAAGACCGAAGTGGCCCATATGCTAAAGATCAAAGAAAAAGCAAAATACCGCAAGAAAAAAAAGTGTCGTGATATCGCGACATGTTGCATTTTCATGGCCAAAAGAGAAAAGTGTCGCGATATCGTGACATGTTGCATTTTTGTGGTCAAAAGAGAAAAAGTGTCGCGATATCGCGACATGTTGCATTTTCGCGATTCAAAGCAAAGAGAGAGAGAAGAAAGAAAAAGTGTCATGATATCGCGACATGTTGCATTTTCACGACCAAAAGAGAAGAAAGAAAAAGTGTCGCGATATCGCGACATGTTACATTTTCACGGCTAAAAGCAACAAAAGAGAGCAAGGAGGCAAAAGTGTCGCGATATCGCGACATGTTACATTTTTGTGGTGAAGGGCCACAAAATGGAAACCAAAGCACATACGCATACAAGGGAAGGTGAAACGAACAACCATTGGAAAATGAAACGAACAGTCAGGGAAGGTGAAACGAACAACCATCGAAAAATGAAACGAACCATCATGGAAGGAGAAACAATTTTTTCAGAATTTTAAATACACCATTCAAAGAGGCCAAAAGGGGTTGGAAATTGCTGCGAGCAGAGTTGCAGAGTTGAAGGCAAGAGGGCCATTCTGGACCTGTTTGAGTCATTTTTCTTCCATGGACTGGTTTGGGAAAACCAAAAAATTTTGTTATTATAAAATGAAAAATTTTTAATACAAAAAATTTTAGAAAGTTGCATCTTATGGACAAGAAAGGAGGAGTCATTTTATGCATGCAAGATTAAATGTCTATTTTTCTCCTTTTCAGATTTTAGGCTTGTAAATGGAGTTTATGCAAGTTTTCTTGGTTGCTTCATGCGAATGTTTAAATCTGAAAAACCTCATTTAAAACCCTAGGAGCCAACACTTAGCTTATCCGGATTGTGCTTGTTTTGTAGGTCCAATAGGTTAGGTTGCATGCATGAAAACCTCACATCTTCGGTTTTGTCGAAATAGGATAGCATCATACTGAATGCGTTTTATTTTCAGTTTCTGCATTTCATTTTCATTTTCTGCATTTTATTTTTTCCAGAAATTTTCACTTATTTAAATTTTCAAGCATTAAAATAAATATTTAAAAAATTTCAAAATCCAAAAAAAATAATGAACAATCACTAAATTTTCATGGTGAAATAAACCAACATTGCCCCTTGTTTATAGTTACTTGCAATCACTAAGGTGTTCCAAGCATTTAAATTGAATATCTTTATTTGAGATTACTAATACACATGCAAATGCTAATACAATGGAGACCTTGGAGAAGTTGTTTGTTTAAATTATTTGCAAGAGGGGATTTGGAACCCAAATCCTAAAGGAGAATGTACTTTCACAACTGGGTGAAAATACCACTCAATAGGATTGAAAATACTACTAAAATTGATTGTGTTGCCTAAGAACTAGGGTATTCTTCAACTGCATGGGAAATCAACTTGCATACTAGGCAGGAAGTAAGAGTTCATTACAAAAATTGGATATGCTGTATTCTCATAAGTGGACATGGAGGAATAAAACTATCATGCTAGGAGGTAGAGGTAGACAAAAATAAGGAATTGGAAGTACATAAATTAAGGAAACCACCAACATTGTACTTCCATAAATCTATTCCATCGAGGTGATGCCTCTATAACTATATTCCATTGAGACATGGTGAAATTTTAGAGGTAATATTCTATCTGGTTTACATCTCCTACTCCTTCCATTGGTGAACCAGGGCCTCTCAAGTTGTCTACCTCTCTATATACTACCTTTCACTGGTATACTTTGATTCATCTTTGATATCAAACACTCTCTTTCATTCTTAGAATTGGTGTCTTTATGTATATAAGGATGATTTGGGGGGTACCTCATAAGCTAATGACTATTGAGTCAGGTTCCATCGATATAAGAATAATTTATTTTACTTTGAAATAG
The DNA here is from genome assembly GCA_028583015.1 of Wollemia nobilis. Taxonomy (NCBI): domain Eukaryota; kingdom Viridiplantae; phylum Streptophyta; class Pinopsida; order Araucariales; family Araucariaceae; genus Wollemia; species Wollemia nobilis. The sequence continues at coordinate 19,339,466 of JAQPPZ010016473.1, forward strand.
TGATCCTCCATTAGATTAGTTATCCATTTATGTTATTTTGCTCATGGACTATCCTTAGTTTACTCAGTTCATGATGATTCACTTCATTTCACCGACTTCATCTGTGAGATATGTGAAGTCTTGTGGTTCTAACTTAGCTAGATTTTAAGTTCATTGCATTCGACACGATCATAGTTATGTTTAATTTACTACCTTACCACATCAATTTTTGTAGTGAACCACCCTGTCATGGATTTATTTTGTATTTTTAGTGAGTTTGCATAATTTGGCCATCAGATTAAACACTTGTTCATATTTGAATCACCCAATTAGCTTATGTTGTCTTAAAATGTGTGCTTAGGTGGATTTGAAGTAAAGTATGCATGTCTATAGTTCCCTGATTGACCTCTAGTTTTTTTTTAAGTGAAAAACCCCTTGTGGGGCCACCTTGGTATGATAGACCACGAACAGGGGGTTCTACACCAGTAAAGTCACCTAGGAGTCACACCCGACCCTACCCATACCAACATTATCAATTGGATTTTGGATACCCAATTCAACTTTTTGGTAGGGTGGAGATTTGAACCTAGGACCTCCCTTGGAGGATTGCCCTCTCCTCTCCAACTCACCTACAAAACTTGGGTTGATTGACCTCTAGTAATGTTAGTGAGATCATCATCAATTCGAGTGCTCTATTGGTTTTCTTGGATAAGGGTCCACAAGATCTTGTTGTAGTGTGGCACCACTCCAATCATGTGATAGATCAAAAAATTCCCATCATGGATTTTATGTCACTCATGCATCCATGATCGTCAATGGTTGGTAAGTCGATCAGTGCTTTAATTGCTTTCCTTGTGAAGGTTTTCGATCGATGGTCTCTTATGAGTCAGTCAAAACCTTTTCGTTCATTGATTACAATTTGATCGATTTCTCTTGTTCATTCATTAGCTTTCAACCAATGATCCTTAGGGTGTTCCTGTATATAGCTGTTAGTTGATCAAAGTTTATATATAAATTTTAACTTTATGTGTACCTTTGACCTTTGTATGGTTGAATTTACCTTGTTATAGAAATCCTGATAGTTTATTTTGCTCATCCAAAAATTTTCGATGGGTTAGATCTACTTGGCTAATGAATTCGAGCCTTTTATCCCCTTTCGGTTGACTAGCCTTTCATATTTCACATGGGTATTATGTTATGACTCATAAAACCTCTTCGACTAAAACTTGTTAAGTATGTATTTATAGCATATTAACTTGGTTAGGTTTAATGAAAATATGAACCCTAAAAAAAGGGGGGAAATATGTTGAGGACCCTCTAGATACTTCATTAAGGTGTATTATGTAGCTTAGGAAATAAGGATTTTTTCATATTTTTTGCTTAACTCTATATTTTCTTCCCCTCGATCGATGAATCCTAGACATTGATCTTTGTCAATCAAAAATATTTTGACCGTTCTAAATTTTCCAGGTCATATCCTTGCTTGACCAAGCGATCTTAGCTTCATTAACTGTTGGCAATTTTGGGTACATTGCCTTTGCTCAAGTGTTGATGTTGTCATTGATGTCAAGAAGCAGAAGGGTTTTCGTGAAAACCAAGGCAGACAAAATAAAAGGTTTTATTTAAAACCATGGACAACAGATTTGAAATGGGTTTTTCTTAAAACCCAAGTTGGCTCTTCGTTTCGTTGAAAAAGGTGCCCCGGTGATGAAGATATTTAATTTTAAATATTTAGTTTAAATTTTATTTATTTAAAATTTAAATTAATATTTTAAAATTAAATTAATGTATTTTCCGTCGTGGTTGAAAATGCCGACGTATTTGGAAATAAAGGGCGAAATGAAAGTGCATATATAATAAGGCTATTAAATTCATTTAATGGTGTGCGATATTCGAATGGCGCTCGTTCGATGAAATAATCGAAGAAGGATATAAGAGCGTAGCTTCGTGCGACACACGAGTTTCAAAGGTCTCGGTGACAGTGTTAGAGACAAGCGGTAGCTCGTGCTCCCTTGGACTCAAGTGGGCGTGTAGCCCGTGTGGTTACCTAGGCATGACCAAGAGTATTAGGGAAAGAGAGCGAAATCGGAGTTCGTGCTCCCTTAGAGTCAAGTGGGGTGCTAGCCCACGTGGTTGACCCTCTCAAGATAGGGTGCAGGCTAGCATAAGATGCAGGTTCAATTTCCTGCGGTGACGGCAGCGAACTTCGGGTAAGTCCTTTTGGTTTAAATTAAAATAGTTCTTATTCTAAAGCATAGGGAGACATAAGGGTTTGAAAGGCTAAAATATTTTAATTTAAATTTTGTTGTTTGAATTATTAGAATTCGGGGAGTTATAAGGGTTTAGATATTTGTGAGATTAAAAGGTATTATAATGTAAAAAATAATTAGAGAGGTGTAATAAGTTGTTGAAATAATTATTGTGATTTAGTTTATGGTACAAGTGGTTTTAGGAGAGATAAGGAAGTTGTGCAATTAGAGACCTTGGTGATGATTATTGAAAAATGGAGTAATGTTGTGATCTACTAACCTTTGTGAAGATTGGCAAAAGAACTTTGTGATTGTGGCAGATTTCCAAAGGGGTTCCTTCACTTCAATAAGGTATGGGCACATTCTTCTTATGAGTATGATTGGTGTATGTTATTCCTGAAATAAGATTGGAGTGAAAAGGTTTTCAACAAGGTTTCCTTTGGTTGAGTGTAAGTCCTAGTTTCTGGTTTGTTGAAGACTACTTATGCATTGTTATCATTGATGAGAGTTTTGGTGAATGCATAATTCTGGTTTGAGGTAGTGGAAGCATTGTGCACTAGGGTTTATGATTGTGAGTCTTGCTACTTGCTTTGAGTTGGTGAAACCCTTAGTTGGCTGTTTTGATATTGATGGATGAGTGCTTCCATAGTGGTTGTGTTGATCAAGTTAATGCTTTACTTGATACATGATATTGGGCTTACTCCATTGAGTTGATTTGAACAAGTTATTCTATGCATTTGGTGATATTGTGTTGGTGGCTGTTTTGTTCAAATATCTTTGGAGGGAAAAGGATTTCTACTTGTTTCCTTTTCTTGTGATGATTGGTTGAATGCTTCAAGGTTAATGTTGAGTTGAATGATGTTGGTTAAACCTTGTCTTTAAGCATTGTTGTTGAAGCCCTAATTGGTTGAGAAAAGATATTGGTTGTTGGAAAGAACATGAGTATCATTGTTATATGAGATATTGCATGGTTGGCAATTGTTGGGTTGTGTTTCATGTTCTTGAGAAAAGCATACTACATCTATCTTATTCTTTTGAGATTTGAGATTGAGTTGAGATTGAGATTGGGAGTTAAGTATAGAACATATTGAGTCTCTAACAATTCTCTTTATGCTTCTATGAGGTTGATGAATCATATTGAGTCTCTAACAATTCTCTTTATGCTTCTATGAGGTGGATGAATCACATTGGGTCTCTAACCATTCTCTTTGTGGGTTCATGCCAAGCAAGTGTTCTTGATAAACTTGTGAGCAGGTTTTGGACAGGTTCCATTGGGGACTTGTGAGCAGGTTTTGGACAGGTTCCATTGAGGACTTGTGAGCAGGTTTTGGACAGGTTCCTGTGGGGACTTGTGAGCAGATTTGGACAGGTCTTAGCAGAGGACTTGTGAAGCTGAGGTTGATAGTTCTATCAGAGAACTTGAGGACAGAGGTGCATTGGTTCTATGAGAAGAACCTGAGGACAGATTTGTGCCAGATCGAAGGATTGTGTTTGGTGCTGATCAAAGACAGAGGACGAGGACATTTGTGCTAGACCGAAGGACTATGTTTAGTGCAAATTTGAGGACCAGCTTTGAGGTGATAGAGTTGAGGACAGAGGTCTCCGACCGGAGCGGGGAAGACAGGTGTCTTCTGTGGATAGAGTTCCATTTGCTAAGGGCAGTGGAGGCAGAGGTCTTCTAGAGGATCACCAGCCAGAGCAGAGGTAGGGGAAGGTATCTCCTTTGAGCAGAGGCTCATAAATTCAGATTGGGGGAAGGTTTCTCCTTTGAGTCGAGGCTCATAAACATTGTAATTGGGAAGGTTTCCCAAAGAACTTTGAGATAACTTTTAGAGAAAAGTTTTGTGGATGAACCATGTAAATTGTTGTGTCACTTTGTGGATGGTTTTGTGCATTGCTTTGATATTGCTTTGGATATATTGCTTTACTATTTTGAAGTATAAAGGAAAAAGTAAAAAGAGGTCTTATACTGTTCAACCCCCCTCTCAGTATAAGCTTGTGTTCTTCAATTGGTATCAGAGTAGGTTCCTTCGAAAAGTTTAACAACTTGAAGGAAAAGCTAGTAAAGAACACAATGGATCATTCAAGTGGCAATGCAACACCTATTCTTGATGGATCAGATTTTGGTCTTTGGAGTGCAAGGATGAAGGTTCATCTAATGGCACTTGGGAATGAGGTTTGGGAAGTGATTGAAGATGAGTACACTATTCCTGAACATGGTCCTAATACTAAAGAAGAAAGGCTCCTACATCACAGCAATTCAAAAGCAATGAATGCAATCTTGAAAGGCTTACATAAAGCAGATCTCACCAAAGTGATTCACTCGCAAGACAACTAGTGAAATGTGGAATCGGTTGAAGGTGGTTCATACGGGTGATACAAATGTCAGAAAGGCCAAGTTGAGACACTTCAAAGGTATGTTTGAACAACTCAAAATGAATGATGATGAAAATATTAGTGACTACATGCTTCGTATGGATGAAGTTGTTAACTCCATGAAAGACTTAGGTCTTGAGCTTGCTGAAAATGATGTTTGTGATAAGATTTTAAGATCTCTTCCTAATAGATTTAGTGAAAATATTTCTGCTATTGAGGAAGCTAAAGATTTGGATAAGTTGAAAAAGGATGAGCTCCATAGTATACTTGCAGCATTTGAGTTGAGAACTCAAGTGAAGGTTGATGTCAAGAAGGAGGCGACTTTCAAGACTACCAAGAATTCCAAAGGTAAACAACTTCAAGAGAGTGATGAGTCTTCCGGTGATGAAGAGGCATATTACGAGCAAGAAAGGCAAGTTCTTTAGAAAGCACAAAAATATGAAAAATGTGAGATGTTTCAATTGTGGAAAGTTTGGTCATTATGCTACTAACTGTACTATTGCCAAGGATGAAAGTGATGAAGATAAACAGGACTGTAAGAGCAAGGATTTTGAAAAGCACAAGCATCATAGGAAGAACAAAGATGAGCACATCAATAAAGGAAAGAGGTATTCTCACAAGCACAAGAAGAGCTTCTACCTAGACAAAGCAAGTAAGTGTTCTAGTAGTGATAGTGAAAGTTCTTCAAGTGATAATGAAAATGAGATGGTGTTCATATCAAAAAAAGAGGAAGAACCAAAACATAGATTCATTATCATGAAATGTCTTAGATGTGGAAATTTTGGTCACCTTGAGGATGATTGCACAAATAATGAATTGGTTGTTAGTATGTATGAGGATGCTTCAGAAAATGATAAGGAAGATGCATGTATGGTTTTTGAAAAGGGTAGCACCTCTAGTGATAAGAAATCTGAAAAAGGCCTTGATAATTCAAAAAGCAATCATATAGAGGAAAGTGAAGAGATCTTAAAGGTGAACTTATTAGTGCTCTTAGTGTTTTGAAAAAGGAAAGAAAGAAGAATGCTAGACTCAAGGATAAGTTAGATGAATGTTGTATGGAGAGAGATGAACTTATAGAAAGTCTTGATGTCTCTATGGCTAATGCACAAGAACTCAAGAATGAGTTAGAATCTAAGGTGCTTGAGTATAGTGAATTAGAACAGAAAATGGCTTCTTTGAAAGAGGAAAATAAAGAGTACAAGGATAAGGCTGTACGAGTTTCAAGAAAGCTCCAAAAAGGTTAAGTCTCTCATCCAAAGTCAAAGAAATCCAACAGATAAAACAGGTCTTGGTTTTGTTAAGCCTCACAAGAAACAAGTTGGAGAGTCTAGTAAGAGATTCCAAAAGGAAGAGAGTTCTAATGAGGAAAATATTTCAGATCATGAGTCCTTGAATGATAGATGCATAGAAACAGAAAACAGATTTTGGAATGAGAAGAAGGAGAAGTTTTTAGGACCTGAGAAGTCAAATAAAGGAAAGTTTCAAGGCAGATGTTTTGCTTGTCACAGGTTTGGTCACATGGTTGTACATTGCATGGCTCAGGTGAAGAAGGTAAATAACAGTTTCAGAAGTGGTGATTTCTTTTATGGGTATTGCTACTCTTGCAATCAGTTTGGGCACAAGGCGAGTTCATTGCAAGGCAAACAATAGGAACAGGTTTAGTCGGAACAAGTGGATTCAAAGAACAGGTATGCCTCAAAGAAATAACATTGTTACTTGTTACAAGTGCAACAATGAAGGTCACATAGCTAGACAGTGTAGAGCTGAAATTCTAGAATACAGGAATAGGAACAGTGGCATGATCAGGTCCAAGGATCAGAACAATGACAGGAACAGGAATATGGACAAAGAGTTCAAGAGAAGGCCCGACAAGGAAGTTATAGACGCTGATGATGATCAGTGCCTAATGGGAGTTTTACTCCCACCCCAAAATTAATCACCTCAACAGGAGGTGGGGGAGGGACTAAGCTAAGAGGCTCATTCTTAGTCCCGAGCCCCAAAGGTGGCCCTTTGCCATTGATGACAAAGGGGGAGAGATATGAGTAAGGGGGAGAGCTTCAAGTGAAGAGGAAAGCTTCAAGTCAGGGGGAGCAAAACTTCAAAGGTAGATTCTCAGTTGTGGGTTTCAGTTTTGGCTCTTGAAGATGTGTTTTTAGTAAAGTTTTGCCATCAATGACAAAGGGGGAGATTGTTGGCAATTTTGGGTACATTGGGTACATTGCCTTTGCTCAAGTGTTGATGTTGTCATTGATGTCAAGAAGCGGAAGGGTTTTCGTGAAAACCAAGGCAGACAAAATAAAAGGTTTTATTTAAAACCATGGACAACAGATTTGAAATGGGTTTTTCTTAAAACCCAAGTTGGCTCTTCGTTTCGTTGAAAAAGGTGCCCCGATGATGAAGATATTTAATTTTAAATATTTAGTTTAAATTTTATTTATTTAAAATTTAAATTAATATTTTAAAATTAAATTAATGTATTTTCCGTCGTGGTTGAAAATGCCGACGTATTTGGAAATAAAGGGCGAAATGAAAGTGCATATATAATAAGGCTATTAAATTCATTTAATGGTGTGCGATATTCGAAAGGCGCTCGTTCGATGAAATAATCGAAGAAGGATATAAGACTGTGCTTCGTGCGACACACGAGTTTCAAAGGTCTCGGTGACAGTGTTAGAGACAAGCGGTAGCTCGTGCTCCCTTGGACTCAAGTGGGCGTGTAGCCCGTGTGGTTACCTAGGCATGACCAAGAGTATTAGAAAGAGAGCGAAATCGGAGTTCGTGCTCCCTTAGAGTCAAGTGGGGTGCTAGCCCACGTGGTTGACCCTCTCAAGATAGGGTGCAGGCTAGCATAAGATGCAGGTTCAATTTCCTACGGTGACGGCAACGAACTTTGGGTAAGTCCTTTTGGTTTAAATTAAAATAGTTCTTATTCTAAAGCATAGGGAGACATAAGGGCTTGAAAGGCTAAATATTTTAATTTAAATTTTGTTGTTTGAATTATTAGAATTCGGGGAGTTATAAGGGTTTAGATATTTGTGAGATTAAAAGGTATTATAATGTAAAAAATAATTAGAGAGGTGTAATAAGTTGTTGAAATAATTATTGTGATTTAGTTTATGGTACAAGTGGTTTTAGGAGAGATAAGGAAGTTGTGCAATTAGAGACCTTGGTGATGATTATTGAAAAATGGAGTAATGTTGTGATCTACTAACCTTTGTGAAGATTGGCAAAAGAACTTTGTGATTGTGGCAGATTTCCAAAGGGGTTCCTTCACTTCAATAAGGTATGGGCACATTCTTCTTATGAGTATGATTGGTGTATGTTATTCCTGAAATAAGATTGGAGTGAAAAGGTATTCAACAAGGTTTCCTTTGGTTGAGTGTAAGTCCTAGTTTTTGGTTTGTTGAAGACTACTTATGCATTGTTATCATTGATGAGAGTTTTGGTGAATGCATAATTCTGGTTTGAGGTAGTGGAAGCATTGTGCACTAGGGTTTATGATTGTGAGTCTTGCTACTTGCTTTGAGTTGGTGAAACCCTTAGTTGGCTGTTTTGATATTGATGGATGAGTGCTTCCATAGTGGTTGTGTTGATCAAGTTAATGCTTTACTTGATACATGATATTGGGCTTACTCCATTGAGTTGATTTGAACAAGTTATTCTATGCATTTGGTGATATTGTGTTGGTGGTTGTTTTGTTCAAATATCTTTGGAGGGAAAAGGATTTCTACTTGTTTCCTTTTCTTGTGATGATTGGTTGAATGCTTCAAGGTTAATGTTGAGTTGAATGATGTTGGTTAAACCTTGTCTTTAAGCATTGTTGTTGAAGCCCTAATTGGTTGAGAAAAGATATTGGTTGTTGGAAAGAACATGAGTATCATTGTTATATGAGATATTGCATGGTTGGCAATTGTTGGGTTGTGTTTCATGTTCTTGAGAAAAGCATACTACATCTATCTTATTCTTTTGAGATTTGAGATTGAGTTGAGATTGAGATTGGGAGTTAAGTATAGAACATATTGAGTCTCTAACAATTCTCTTTATGCTTCTATGAGGTTGATGAATCATATTGAGTCTCTAACAATTCTCTTTATGCTTCTATGAGGTGGATGAATCACATTGGGTCTCTAACCATTCTCTTTGTGGGTTCATGCCAAGCAAGTGTTCTTGATAAACTTGTGAGCAGGTTGTGAGCAGGTTTTGGATAGGTTCCATTGGGGACTTGTGAGAATCATGGGACTGAGAGGTTTGGACGAGGTTCCATTGAGGACTTGTGAGCGGGTTTTGGACAGGTTCCTGTGGGGGCTTGTGAGCAGATTTGGACAGGTCTTAGCGAGAGGACTTGTGAAGGCTGAGGTTGATAGTTCTATCGGAGAACTTGAGGACAGAGGTGCATTGGTTCTATGAGAAGAACCCGAGGACAGATTTGTGCCGGACCGAAGGACTGTGTTTGGTGCTGATCAAAGACGAGAGGACGAGGACATTTGTGCTAGACCGAAGGACTGTGTTTAGTGCAAATTCGAGGACCAGACTTTGAGGTGATAGAGTTGAGGACAGAGGTCTCCAACCGGAGCAGGGAAGACAGGTGTCTTCTGTGGATAGAGTTCCATTTGCTAAGGGCAGCGGAGGTAGAGGTCTTCTAGAGGATCACCAGCCAGAGCAGAGGTAGGGGAAGGTATCTCCTTTGAGCAGAGGCTCATAAATTCAGATTGGGGGAAGGTTTCTCCTTTGAGCCGAGGCTCATAAACATTGTAATTGGGAAGGTTTCCCAAAGAACTTTGAGATAACTTTTAGAGAAAAGTTTTGTGGATGAACCATGTAAATTGTTGTGTCACTTTGTGGATGGTTTTGTGCATTGCTTTGATATTGCTTTGGATATATTGCTTTACTATTTTGAAGTATAAAGGAAAAAGTAAAAAGAGGTCTTATACTGTTCACCCCCCCCTCTCAGTATAAGCTTGTGTTCTTCATTAACTTAGCGATCGATCAATATTACTTTTTGGCCAATTGACTTTCCTTCAAAATTCTCGTAATTCAATATAAATGACTTTAGGTTAGGGGCAATGTTACCATAACCCTTATGACTAAACACAACCTAGAGTAATGATTTTATTTTATTTGGTTTAGGTTTATTAGTTTTAAGTATTTTACGCGCATGTGGCCTTCTTAGGTAGCAATCTCAAAAATTAAAAGTGGGTCCTAAGGTGCTAAGTTCAGATTTAATAATACTAAGGACCATGATCTATCTCAATAATGTAAACCAATCACAAGGCTAACCTTATGACCATGAAGCAATACCTTAGGTGGTGTTTTGGTCTTGATCAGGGGATTTGAACTTAGGTGGCATTATGGTTTGGGTGTTTGATGTGCTTTCATCCGATGGACCTTTACACACGAAATTGGTCAGTCGATAACTTCTTCTTATTGACCTAATACTTCTTTGCTTCGCTCGTTGACCTTTGGGATTTTTGCTTTGACTAGGGTCTTCAATTTGGCTTTAGTCGAAATACCTTTTTGTGCCAATTTGATTAGTTGATATTTTAATATCTGCGGTTGAATGCTAACATATCTACTTTTGGGCATCACTTTGATCGAGCGGATTGAGTGTTTTTCGATCGATGGCTTTAGGTAAATAAAACTGTAATCATTAATCTTGATGTGCTTATGTCGATTGGTTTCAGGTCTTCAATATATTTTTGGTCGAGTGGATTACTTTCTTTGCTAAATCGATCGATCAATTGGTTGGCCAGTATTTTCTTCTTATCGACTGAGAAACACTTTTATTTCATTCTTTGGCTTTTGATCTTTCATCTTAGCTTGGGGTTTCAACTTTTATTTTGGTTGATAGAATTTTTTGATTGGTGGATTTTATTGAGCTTTTGATTTTCGATTGATCGAGCCATTTTATTTACTTGTAGTGGGTTCAAATTTGACCGAACACCTTATGAATACATACTTAAGAGAAATGATCATTAGACTTGTTACGAATTAGGTTCAACTTGTGTAAAACAAATTATGGATGATTATTATTTAAAGGCTTAAGATATTAAGACTTGACTTATGCTTAAGATGATGGAAAAAGAGAGCTTTATTTTGGTGAGATATTTTGTAAGACATAGAGGTATTCTTTTGAAAATTGACTCCTCAAGGTGAAAGGCAGGTTCATAGTTCCTTGCAGCTTAGACAATTATATGAAGGATGATAATAAGAATCTCTAGAAATGAGTAACTTAGGTATTTTAAGGATTTTATTAAGACTTGAAACACATAATCCATTGTAATATTTTGAGATGCTTTATCGCTTTAAAACCCAAAATTTGACTTGTTCATTAAAACATCACAAAATTTATGGACCTCTAATGATATTCAAAATTTTGAAACTAGAGGTACATTCATGTTGTATCATTTTTGGCTACAACATGTCCCACTATGTTTGATGATGCACACAGTAGGTAAGATAATGTGACAAATGTAATTTCTTCATAGAAGAAACCAAAATGCTCTCTTACCTTTAAATCCCATTACCATTGATAAACCTTTCTCACAATGGGGACTTGAATTCATCGAAACAATCAATCCAACTTCAAGTGAAGGCCACTACTAGATCTTGATAGCCATAAATGACTTTACAAGGTGGACAAAGGTGATCCCATTGAAAGAGACCACTAGAAAAGTCATCATAAATTTATTAGAGTAAATCATCACTCGGTTTGGTGTCCCCAACACTATCATCATAAATAGTGCCCTATCATTTCTTGGGATTGAAGTAACTCAATTTTCACTCATGTATGGTATCTACATTAAGGCATATTTAAACTACTATCCATTGGGTAATTTCTTGGAAGAATATTCAAATAATAACCTTCTACATATATTAAAAGAGGATCGACATCAACAACTAGTGACAATAAAATCTACACATTCAGTGAGCTTTGTGGACAAACTAGATCATGCCAAAGAAACGTATTAATTGCTCCCCATAGTCCTTAGTTTATGGTCGAGAAGCCATGCTCCCCATCTCCATGAATCTCCCTACACTACAACTTCTACATTAGCTAGAGCTTCAAGAAAATGATGCTATGTCATTAATACTAGGATAATTATTGATGTTGGAGGAGTGAAGAGAGGTAGAAAGAAAGCACTTATAGAAGTATTAAGAAATTATAAAAATGGTTCGACCAAAAGGCTATAGCAAAATATTTTTGGATAAGCGACTAAGTGCTCAAATGGGTTGATGACCGTAACAAACTGGGACAATATACCAAGTTCAAAACCATGTGGAGTGGGTCTTACATCATCACCACTACTAGGCTCAAGATGAAGAATGCAGCTGAGTTTATCACACCAAATGGACAACCAATCGTAACCTCGGTCAATGGGATCTACCTAACGAGGTACCCCTAAATTTGATTTTAAAAACTTAAAGAGAGAGAGAGATGGATGGGATTATTGATCCACAAGGTTCCTCATGTTAGAAATGGAAGACTTTGTTAGCTAGATCCTATCTAGAATTTTATCAAATTTATAAGCACCCACCTCAAGAAGCATAGATTCATTGAGGTGTAGTGTTGCATGTAGGTAAATAAATCTTTAGATAAAGTTTATCCTGCAAAGTCAGTTTCTACTACTACGATGAAGGAAGTCCTAAAAGTTGGGCCTTAATTGGGTTTCTCTTGGTATGCATCAACTCCTACCCCATTAAGGCATAGCCAACTGAGGTATCAACTTGTTGCACAAAGGAAGACTCAAATAAGGCTCAACCAAGCCAACCAATGGCTTCTCACATTGCATGAAGGCCTCCAGTAGAAAAGAGGTTAATTTTGTGCATCAAGATTTAGCTAAGATTTTTCTGACAACACCTGTTTCCATTCCACTCAAACATGGCTAAATGGGGTATAGGACCACAACTATCAAGAAAAGTCTCAGCTAGAGTTTGACTAACCCAATTTATTTCCCCCGTCCTCAAGTCTAACCTCATTGGATATGTTCCTTGGAAGAAAAATTAGGTGCTACGTCCCATCACCTATATAATTGCATTTCCACAACTGAACAGGTGGTGAGATTGTAGCATACAACTACTAATATCAGGGATTCTAAGCACAAATATGATAAAATTTATCATCAACATCTCTCAACAACTCTCTATTAGATCATAAGGAGACCAAGACACCTGAGAGCTTCAAGAAATAAAATAATTTGATCCAACATGTGATGCTTATGAAGCCTTGTCATCTCTTTATAGAAGGATCAAGAAGACTCCACAAGTTGTGGGAAGACTATAAGGAACCACCAATGCAAACTTCATCAACAACACATGTGATGCAGAAGGCTTGTGCATACCAAAAATCTCCTAGATCTAGAAAAATTATTGTTCAAATCTAGCTCCCATGCACCCCTTGACAAAGAAAAAAATATTTCATGTTTTTGATTGGTCAAAGCCATGTGATTGGTACAACCTCAAGTGATATGCTGAAATAGTGACTAAAGTTTTTTTTGTTGGAAGTTTGAGTTATTTTATGTTGTCATTGATGTCACATGAATCATTGATGTCATATGGATCACATTGAGTTTTGATGGGCAAGTGATATTTTGGAAAGCATGGATAAATTCAGGGTTTTTGTGAAAACCAAGGCAGGTAAAATAAAAGGTTTTATTTAAAACCATGGATGGTAGATTTGAAATGGGTTTTCTTAAAACCCATATTGGTCTTTCGTTTCATCAAAAAATGTGCCCCGATGATGGAGATATTTAATTTTAAATATTTAGTTTAAATTTTAATTATTTAAAATTAAAATTAAAATTTTAAAATTAAAATTAAATTTAGCGTCGACGTCTAAAGAAAGAGGGAAAATCAATAATACGTCGACGTCATCGAAAATGAGGAGAAGACTATATAAAGGGGGATCCTAAGGTTCATTTGAAATTAATCCTTGCTCATGTTAATCGTTGGCTAAGCATCCGAAGAGAGCTCATGCGAAAATAATTTTGAAAAGGGAGACAACAAATAAATCCAAGGTTGATCGAAAGCCCAAGATATTATGGGCAGAGTGGTGCATTGGCAATTGGCTTTTGTTAAGGTGTGTGGCAACGCTTTACATCAAGGTTCGAATATCCTTGACTGCATTCGAAGGCATTGGAAGGAAAGCGCTCGAAGCACTTTTGGTTTGTGTGGAAGGGAGGAAGGACTTAAGGCACATCGTGCCTTTTCCTTTTGAACGAGTGGCTAGCTCGTGTGGCAACCTTAGCCATGGCTAAGGTGCTCGTGGTGTGTTCAAGTTGGGGGTTCGAATCCCCTTGAGGAGGTAATTATGTTTTGATCAAATTAATTTCGTTGATGCCCTAGGATAGGTGTTATAAGGTGGTTAAGGAATAATTAAAGTTTTTATTTAAAATTTATTTTATAAGGGTTGTGATGATTATTTCAGAGGTGGATGAGTTGTTGATTTAATTTGATATTCATGAGATTGAAAAATTAAGAATTAGGAGAAATAAGGAGTTGTTATAAAATATTTTTTGAGAGCCTTGTTAATTATTATTTTTGATAAGGTTTTTATTAAAAAGGACTTTGGTGGATGTGTTTATTAAGTTGGAGTAAAAAGGTGTAAATTGAGTTAATCTTGTGATTATTATTTGAAGTCCACTAACCCTTATTGAGATTGGAAAGGAAAGTTGTGTTTAGTGTGGAAGATTTTATGGACAACTTCTTGGCATCAAAAAGGTATGGGCACATTCTCCTATTGATTGTTTATGGTGGTTGATTTATGAAATATCATTGGAGTGAAAAGGATTGATTGTGGTTTCCTTTTCGAAAGTGGTTGGTCAAATGCTTCAAGGTTTTCTGGTTTGAGAGTTGTGTTTAAACCTTGTTTTATAAGCATAGTCATTGAAGCTCATTGGTTGTGAAAGAACTTGAAAAGAACATGAGTATCATTGTTATGTGAGATTTGTGGTTGAGCATTGTTGGAAACATTTGAGTTGGTTGATACATGCTTGGACTAGGGTGTTTGTGAGAAAGAGTAGTCCCTTGTGGTGATTGGTTGAGTTGAATTGATTGAGCCTAGTCAAGTGATTGTGTGAGGTGATTGGTCAAGTTCCATGAAATAAAATATTCCATAATTTTGAGTTGAGTTGAGAGTGAGATTAGAACATACTGAGTCTCTAACAATTCTCGTTATGCTTCTATGAGTTGACTTGAGTTGAGTTGAGATTTATTTGAGTTGAGTTGATTTGAAGATTGAGCTTAGCATATATTGAGTCTCTAACAATTGCCTTTATGCTTCTATGAGTTGATTTGAGTTGAGTTGGGTTGAGATCATTGTGGATCATTGTTGTCATCCATTGAAGAGTACATTGCCATTCATTTTTGAGTTCATATTTGAGCTTTGCCTTGATATATTTGTGGATGAGATTTGAGTGCTACTTGAGCATGATTGATTGAGCCTTTGAGAAGGCCTTTATGGAAAGTTTTGGGATAGCCTTTGTGGACAATTTTGGGACAGCTTTGTGGACAGTTTTGGAATAACTTTGTGGATAGTTTTGGATAGCTTTGTGGATAGTTTTGGGCTAGATTTGTGGACATATTTGAGCAAGTGCATCGTGAGCTTTCTAGAGCATATTTGGGCAAGTTCTTGGTGAGCTTGCTAGAGTAGATTTGGACAAGTTCTTGGTGAGGTTGCTAGAGCATATTTTGGCAAGTTCTTGGTGAGCTTGCTAGAGTAGATTTGGGCAAGTTCTTGGTGAGCTTGCTAGAGCAGATTTGGACAAGTTCTTGGTGAGCTTGTTGAAGCAGATTTGGACAAGTTATTGGTGATATTTCTAGATCATATTTGGACAATTTCTTGGTGAGCTTGGTGGAGCAGATTTGGAAAAGTTCTGTGTGAGCTTGTTATTAAGTTTTAGGCAAGTTATATGTGAACTTGTTATTCAGTTTTGGACAAGTTATGTGTGAGATTGTTATTCAAATTTTGACAAGTTCTTTGTGAACTTGTTATTGCCTAGCTTTTAGCAGATCAAATAAATCATTGTATTGGATAAGGATCCTTATTTTTGTGTGAAATATTATAAGGAGATTATCTGGTGGAGTACCCCACATTGGGGAACCACGTTAAATCTTGTGTCACAATTATGTGTGGTGACTTTTACTCTTGCTTACTACTGCTATCATAGTTATTATTGCACACTGCTATATTTGGTTATTGCAATTAAGGACATTAATTGATATTGATTTGGAAAGAAAGTAAAAAGTGGTCTTATACTGTTCACCCCCCCTCTCAGTATAAGCTTGTGTTCTTCAATTAGCATTAGAGCGGGTTCCTTCGGAAAGGCTAACATATTGAAGACAGATTCTATAGGGTTACAAGATGGACAAATGGTATATTGATAGTGGGTGCTCTAGTCATATGAATAGGTATAAGAATAAGTTCATTTATTTAAAACGAAACAATAGTAGATCTGTGATATTTGGTGATAATTATTTAGCTAAAATCAAAGGGAAAGTAAATTTAAGTTTAGATGATAGAAAGAAAACTACACAAGGTTTAATCTATGTTGAGGGTCTAAAACACAACCTACTGAGTGTAAGTCAACTTTGTGATCGAGGGTGCATAGTTACTTTTTCCTCTACAATATGCAAAATCAGGGAGACAAAAACAATGAAGCTTGTTGCAACTGCAGAAAGAACCAATAACAATCTCTACATGTTCAGTGAAGTAAAAAAGAAAAAATGTCTTCTATCTCAAGAAGATGAGATTGGTTATGGCATAAAAGGTTGTGTCACTTGAACTTTGATAACATAGTAAGGATAAGCAACAAAAAAATTGTCAAAGATCTACCAAAGATAAAAATACCTTCAAATACAATTTGTGCACAGTGTCAGTATGGAAAGCAAACAAGATCAAGTTTCAAGGCAAAAGAATATTCCTCTTCCAAGGTATTAGAATTAATTCATACTGATTTATGTGGGCTTATGAGAACTAAAATTCTACAAGGTGGAAGCTACTTCATGTTGTTCATAGATGATTATTCTAGAATGACTTGGGTTGTTTTTATGATAGAGAAATCAGAGGCATTTGAGCATTTCAAAGTATTCAAAGAAATGGTAGAAAATGAAATAGGAAAGAAGATCAAGTGGTTGCGATCAGATAGAGGAAGGGAATTCATCTCTACAAAATTCATTAAGTTTTGTGTATAACATGGAATCAAAAAATAATATTCAACAGCCAAGACTCCTCAGCAAAATTAAGTAGTAGAAATAAAGAATAGAACTCTTGAGAATATGGCCAGAGCAATGCTAAATGAATCAAAAATTTTAGATGGATTTTGGAAGGAAGAAATCAGTACAACAGTCTATGTTATGAATAGAGCTCAAGTTAGAACAAAGCAACATAAGACTCCATATGAGTTTTGGAAAGGAAGACCTCCCACGGTAAACTACTTTAGAGTTTTTGGAAGTAAGTGTTATATCAAAAGAGAGAATAAGGACTTGGGCGAGTTTGATCCTAGATGTGATGAAGGTATTTTTATTGGATACTCTATAAAAAGTAAGGCCTACAGATGCTACAATAAAAGAACACATACCATGGTGTAAAGTACAAATTTCAGAGTTGATGAAAGAACAGGAATAAATGAGCCACCTTAGGAAGATATTCCTGAAGAAGAAGAAAGCTATCAAGAAGAAATGGGTGAAGATTTAGATGAAGAATATTTGCAGAATATACCTTCCAAAACTACATCAAGATATATTCATAAAAATCATCCAGAGGACTTGATCATTGGTAGTCCTGATGTAATATGGACAAGTAGAGGAATCATAGGCTCAAAAGAACAAGCAAATGTTTGACTATTAAACAAGATAGAATGAAAGGATTTTAGAGAGGCATAAAATAATGAATGTTGGATTAAGGCAATGAAGGAAGAACTAGATCAAATTGAAAAAATTAAGACTTGGGAATTAGTTCCAAGACCAAAAGGAAAAATGTAATTGGTACTAAATGGGTCTACAAGAACAAACTAAATGAAGATGTTAAATTCATCAAAAATAAGGCAATATTGGTGTGTAAAGGATATGCACAAGTAGAAGGAATTGATATTGATCAGACCTTTGCACCAGTTGCAATATTGGAAGCTATATAGATGTTTTTGGCACTTTCAAGCTACAAGAATTTCAAAGTATATCATATGGATGTCAAATCAGATTTTTTGAATGGTCATTTAGAAGATGAAGTTTACATTGAACAACCTGATGGGTTTAATCAAGAAGATAATCCATATTATGTGTGTAAATTGAAAAAGGATCTCTATGGATTAAAGCAAGCCCCTAGAGCATGGTATTCAAGACTAGATAAATATCTTCGAGATAAAGGTTTCAGAAAGGGAACAATTGATAACAATCTGTATATTAAAAATAAGGGAAATGATTTGATGATTGTTGAAGTGTATGTGGATGATATCATTTTTTGGGGTAGCAATGATAGAATGTGTCAAGAATTTGCAAGAAACATGACTAATGAGTTTGAAATATCTATGCTTAGTGAATTAATATTTTTCCTCGGATTACATATTTCACAATTAGAAAATGGGATATTTTTTTCACAAACAAAGTATATAAAGGAGATGAAGAAATTCAAAATGGAAGATAGTAAGCCAGTTAGTACTCCAATGGTCACAGGGTGTAAATTAAGCAAATATGATGAATCTCCTGATGCAAATCAAACTCTATACAGATCTATGATTGGTAGCCCGTTATATGTTACAACCACAAGGCCAGACATAATATAGACATTTGGTTTAGTGGGAAGATTTCAAGCAGCTCCAAAATAATCACATGTGACAACAGTGAAAAGAATTCTCAAATATCTCAAAGGAACAATGCAGTATAGTCTATGGTATCCTAGAAGTAGTAAGTTTACTCTCACATCCTACACAGATGCAGATTGGGTAGGAAATATTGATGATATAAAAAGCACAAGTGAAGGAGCATTATTTCTTGGTGATTGTCTGGTTTCTTGGCTAAGTAAGAAACAACCATCAGTGTCACTTTCCACAACAGAGGCAAAATATATTGTAGTAAATAGCATGCTATTCACAAGTATTATGGATGAAACAAACTCTTAAATATTTTAGAATAGAATATAATGAGGCCTGGAAATGCCTCAATCATAACATGTTTTGAACACTAAAATTGCCTATAAACTCTTATGTTTTATTTGATATGTTAGTTAAGTTGATTCAATATGCTGTATATTAACCATTTTGCATGATCAATGTATTTGGAATATTATATGCTGATTTTTACAGCTTTTTGCATAGTTTTGTGTTCTTTTTGCTATGACTTGCTAAAATGGGATATGCTTAGAATAATAGCAGCATTTCACTAATCATGTTTTGATTTGTCTCAAGCATTTATTTCACCTAAATCTGGCAACAGTGCAAGCGAACTGTTGCTGTGCAACAAAAACTGGTCTTTCCCATGTAAATTCTAGCCAACTTTCCATAAATAGCAAGGCATGAAATTCACATGTGGAAAGAGATGAAGACCATTGGAATTTGATCTTAGGAGATAACCCACCTGAGAGATGCAGAAGAAATCATTGGAAAAGCACACATTTGTTCATTCCGAAGTATCTTCGAAATGAATAGATATCTTCGAAATGAGAATTACAGTATCTTCGAAATGAGAATTGTAGTATCTTCGAAATGAGAACTGCAGTATCTTCGGAATGAGCAATCTTCGGAATGAGAATTGCATTGTCTTCGGAATGAAGCCACTTATCTTCGAAATAAAAACAGAGTGTGTTTTTTGACTTGTTGACCGATTTTTGAAGCCGAAAAAAGGGAAAAAAATGTTGGAAAAGGTAAAGGAAAAGATCTTCCATCTGTCTTTGCCGTCATTGCCGACCAAAGCCATCATTAAGGGAAATATCAAGTTTTAATCTTCTTCTAGGATAAAACCATAATTTGTTGCAGCATTGTAGGATTAGATCTTTTGAGATATTCTTTGTTTGTAATCAGACCTTAGGACATCTATAAATATTGCTCTCGTTCAGGTTGAGCCTAGTAGTGAGTAGTAGGAAGTAAGTAATATATGTAGAGAAAGTAAAGAAGCAGAAAATAGGTAGAATTTGACTGTTACAGTCCTGTAACAGGTTTTTAGTAGAATTATTGTAATCATGTTCTTTAATCAATAAAGTGCACCAGTTCTATTTCATATTGCTTGTAAATGAGTGTGATTAATATCTAGAGAGAGAGAGACTCATACCTTCTTCTGGACAAGGAGGCTGGCCACTTATAGACCTAGGAGGAGGACTAACAAGCAGGGTTTTATTCTGATTTTGTTGCAGTAGAATGAGTTGTAGAACTTGTTATTTCAATTGCTTGTAAACAGCTAACAATATCTGCAGTCTTAGTTTATTTATACTTAGATTAATCTTGTGCTTAATGTTTTAGCTCTAATATTTACTTTCAGCAAAGCTTCCATTTTATTTTAGACTGTTATTTCCAGAATTTGCTATTTTCTGTAATTTCCTGCATTTTATGTTTTGCTGTCAACTCCTGCACAAAAGATTGACAACCTTCTGTTACATAGCCTTGACAGTTTTCATTTCTATGTTAGAATTAGACTTTCATTACTGCAAAAGTAATTAGATTTTCCTTCTGCAATTAGGATCAAAATTTCAATTCTACAACTGTTATTTCTGCAATATAATTAGGTCTCATTCTGTAATTGTAATTAGGACTTCATTTATGAAGTTAATGATTAGTTTCCAATTTTGCAACTTAGATTAAGGTTTAATTCATGCAATTTAGACATAGGAATGTCCTAAAACCCCCCACACAACCGGTTTCATCTATAAAACATGTTGCTCTAGATTGACCTAAGTTATAGCTGTTTTGCCTCTTCTTTCGTAGATAGCCTTATACACTGCCCTATATTGACAAATACATTGAGAATTAATGATGGTATAACGACTACACATCATTTTGGTGCAGTTACCAGGGAATAATGTTTCCAGAAGAAAGTAAATAGTCCAATAGCTGTAATCAGACTAAGCTGTGAAAATTCAGGTTAAAATCTGAATACAACAGCTGAAGAAGATAACAACTATTGACTTAATTTATGTCATTTAGGAGTAAACATGAATGAGTAAGTCTAGGGATGAAAAAGGTAGAACTACCCCAAAGGATCCCTGACTTGTTCCATTAAGGAGATCTTCACGTCTAAGGGGTGAATCACCTGTGTTTGAATTACCAAAAATATTGATAGAAAAATCACCAGTCTCACCATCATTAGAACATTTTGAGAAAGGAAAATCACCAATTTTATCATCATCAGAATATCCTAAGAAAGACAATTCATCAGACTCATCATCAATAGAGAGGCTTGGACCTCTTGAGAGAACAATTTGGGAAGCTTTAAATTCTCCCAACAAACAGGAAACTATGGCATAAGGAGGCAATATAGATGGCCAACATGGCTATGTCCATAATGAAGGAGATGATCAGAATATGCTCCAACATTTCAGAACATTTGAATATCCTATTCGTCTGAATCCAACATAAAACTCTCCCATGAAGACCATTTCACCTTCAGTACTTCCAACCTTTCGAGGTGTTGTATCTGAAGATCCTGATCAATTTTTGTTTGAATTCAAGGTAGTGTGTTAGACCTATGATTATATAAATGATAATAATAAAATTAAGGTTTTTCCCTCAACACTCAAGGATTCAGCATTACGCTAGTTCATGAGCTTAGAGCCTAATTCCATAAGAACCTGGGATCAAATGGAAACTGTCTTTTTAGACAAATATCAGGAATATTGTCGTGTAAGGAATAAAAAAGATGAGTTATTCAGAATCAAGTAGGAAGATGATGAGACATTGGAAGATTATCTTGATAGGTTCTCCTTTTTTCAAAGGAGATGTGGACTTGTAGAACCAGAATTATGTAAAACCATCTTTTTGAGAGGATTGCAAGATGAATCCAGAGAAGTTCTGGATTTGATGGGAAAATGGGATGTAACCACTCTCAGTAATGATGAAATTGTGGATCTCTGCAAGAATTACTCTCGCACTAAGCAGAGAAGAAGAAAAAGTCACGCAAATGACACTAATGTGAAGGACCCGATAGAGAAAATTACAAATTTCAAAACTGATATTCTAGTGCACCTAAACACTACTTTAGGGGAAATGTCTGCAAAAGCAAAAAACACAGAACCTTTGGCAATTTATTGCCCAAGATGTAGAAATAAACATGCTTTACAGGAATTTCCTTTGAATAAAACATCTATCTCAACCATTTGTAGTATCTGTTCAAAAAGGCATTCAACTGATCAATGCCACCTGCTACCACAACTCAAAATTGTGTTAGAAAATCAGACTGAGGAACTCAACTATATTAGACCAAAATAAGGGGGAAATTTCTCTCAATACCAAAATCCCCCTCGTTTTCCTACAAATTGGGGGCATAATCCTGGTACTATGCCTTGGGGACAATCAGAACCACCCCAAAAACCTTGGAATTATCCTCAATGGACAAATTTCCAATAATGGCCACAAGCAAATTGGAGTAACCCAGCCTGGAATCAGAATCAAAACAACCCCTCATGGAATCAAAACAACCCATCTTGGAATCAAAATAACCCATCTTGGAATCAAAACAACCCATATTGGAATCAAAACAATCTAGCCTGGAATAAAAATTAGAATAATCCACATTGGATGCAAAACCAACCACAGTGGAGTCAGTAATACCAGTCCTATCCAAGGCAATAAAGGAATCAAGGTCAAACTCAGCATTTTTTGCCTGCACCTAATCAAAATTTTCAAGAAAAACAACAGTAAACACAGCAAGTGAAACAACCTCAATTGCCATCTCAACCAGTCACTAATCCAAACAACATTAGATAGACACCTCCTGTCTATGTGGCTAAAGTTGAAGAAAATGTTGAAATTAATGTTCTTGATTGTAGTAACATCCAACTTCGTTCAGGAAAAGTTGTACCTAAACCAGTTTCAAATGAAATCAAAGAAAATGAAGAGCAAGAATCATCAAAACCAGAGAGAATCCAACCAACAATGGAGATAGAAGAAAAATTGGAACCAGAGAGAATCCAACCAACAATAGAGAAAGAGACAAAAACAGAACCACAAGCAGAACAATTACCAAGGATAATTCCATATCCTAAAAGATTCAATGCAATACCAAAAAATTCTGAGTCGAAATTGGTCAAAGAACTCAAAAATTTGACTATATCATTGCCCTTATTACAAGCCATTAAGGAAATACCAGAGATTAATAGTACTGTCCAAAATTTGTGCATTAAAAGAACAGGAAGAAAGAAGAAAGCATTTCCCAAGACTATGCAGGTTGAAGGAAAGATAGATGATATCTTATCTGGAAAACTAGTACCTCCAAAGTATAGTGACCCAAGAAGTCCAGTTATCACAGTTACCATAGGTTCAATACCAATATCAAATGTTTTAGTAGATCTAGGAGCTGCAATAAACGTCATGACCAAGGATACAATGAAACAATTACAGCTCAAACATCTCAGCCCCACATTTATAGTTTTAGAAATGGCTGATAGGTCAGTTGCAAAACTTGAAGGTATCATTGAAGATGTCCCTATAGAAGTTTCTTCTTGGGAATTACCTACAGATTTTTTGATTTTACAGCCAAGAAATTCAGCACATGGATATCCCATTATTTTGGGAAGACCTTGGCTTGCAACTACAACGACCTTCATAGACTGCAGATCTAGAAATATGACTATTTCAAATGGTATTGATTTGAAACAGATTTCTTTATATCCTCCTGCAAAACCATCCAACAAATTTTTAGGTCAGTTATAGTTTTCTGACTCAGAGGAAGAACCAGAAGAGGTCATTTCTACACTAGCTACCTTAGTAGTAAGAGAACACACAGAAGACCTCGGTGACACAAAAAATTTAGAAAATAAAACAATCCTGATGAATGTTCTGCATGAACAAGGTTTAGAAGGAGAAACAACAAATATCCAACAGTTGTTAAGTAATGAGGAGAATCAAAAATCTGAATATGAACCATCTGTACTATCATAGGGAAACTCTATTTCACTACCATATGGATGACACCATCATCTGATTTTTCCTTCTCACTATTCCATACAAGATATGCTTCCCTCAAGCAGTAATAAAACAAAAACTGCTTCTTTTCTCCCATCTCAGCAATGTCCTCTTAATCCCCTAATCACCAGGTATGAAGGAGTGAATTCAGTCCTTCTAAATACAAAACAAATAGAAGTCCAGCTAGGCAAATTTTTGAACATTTATAGCTAGCTTACTAGGGAAGAGGAAGAAAAATTGATAGCTATATTGCAGAAGCATGTTTATGCTTTTGCTTGGGACTACAAAGAATTCATACCTTATGAACTAGTATTTGGTAAAAAGCCTCTCTTACCTATTGAATTTGAGCTACTAACATTGTGCACAACACTGGAAATTGGAATTGAATTGTCGTAGGCACAGACAAACAAGATTCTGTAACTGAATGCATTGGATGAACTTAGATTGGATGCTCTGCACCAAACTAAGGTAATTCAGGAGTAGAGGAAGCTGTGGCATGACAGTCACATTCAATAGAGGAAACTTCAACAAGGAGATTGGGCTTTACTGTTTGATTCTCGCTATGAGGACTTCCCTAGAAAATTGAGAACTAGATGGTTGTGACCTTATTGGATTGAGGAGGTATTTGACAATGGAGCAGCTCGTCTATCCCCTATTGATGGATCACAAAGGAAGTTGGTAGTGAACGGACATCGCCTTAGAGTGTACCATACACCTCTGACTAAAGAAGAATTCTTGTAGCAACTTGATAGTTTGGATACACAACAGGTGGAAGAGATTCCCTCTTCGACTTCAAAACAATCAGCATGATCATGGATTTCAAGAAAAAGCAGAAAATACAAAAAAACTAGAAAAAAAAAACAAAAAAAAGATGAATAAATTCTGAGTATGAATTCCTTCATAGGCATGGTTTCAGGGGAAATCATGAAATTCCTTCATGGGCATAGTCAGGATCAAGAAAAATCAAAAAAAAAAAAAAAAAGAGAGAGAAAAGGAGAGGTAAAAATGAAAAAAATAAGAAGGGGAAAATCAAGAAAAAAAAAAGAGAGAAAAATGAATAACTCAGCAATGAAAACCTTTTCTTAAGGCACTACTGGGTTGGTATGCATGAAAACCAGTTTTCTAACATGCATAACCTTGAGAAATTTCTGAACCATCATTGTACAAATTCACCAAGTGCACTTGTTTTGAAATGTTGCAGAAAATCTCAGTGAGAATATCAACAAAGGCGAGTCATTCTTCAAAGCGGCATTAAATGTTTTTATCAGGTATATATTTCTTACATTTCTTCATTGTAAAATTATTGGTGTATAATATATGACAATTAACCATTAGCATAAAAGGTATTCATAAGAGTTGGCATACTTAAAACATGTTTTGAAAATGAAAATATTGATTTCTGCCTAATATTCAAAACAAGAATGCCAAAAACAGTGTCTGTTGTATTATCTTCAGATTGAAATTGTCTTCGGAATGATAGCAAAATGAATGTTGCACTTTGTATTCAGAAAGAAAAATTGTCTTCGGAATGACAATTTGTCTTCAGAATGAAACTTAATATTTGGAATGACGACTTGTTGCATCATCTTCGGAATGAGGATCTGTCTTCGAAATGAAGCAGGATCTATCTTCGAATTGAAATTTTGTCTTTGGAATGACGATTTACCTTTGCAATATAGCTTGATATTTGGAATGAGGATTGATCTTCGGAATGAGGATTAATCTTCGGAATGAAGATTTAAATTTGCAAATAAGCAAGACTTGTCTTCAGAATGAAGAACTGTCTTCGGAATGAAGTTATAATCTTCGAAATGAGGATTTGTCTTCAAAATGAAGACTCATCTTCGAAATGAAGTCATAATCTTTGAAATGAAGTTTTTTACAATTAAATTATAATCTTCGAAAAGAGCATTTCCACGTGGCATCCAAGAAGACAAGGTACAACAAAATCAAACTCTTTTAGTTGCATACGATAAAGGAACACGTGTCAGTCAGCACATGGTTTGTTTTTGCACCCATTGGAAAATACCAGAATTACGGAGGACGTGACCAACCATATGCCACCAATTTTTGATGCCAATAAACATGCACGTGAGAATCTACAAGAAAAATAGAAAAATTAAAACCAAATGAGGTGGATCTTACGGTAAGGACGTCCACGCAATCATTGACGGATAGGTTTTTGGTACAATAGTAGAAATGTGTGCCACCTTTCTTTTCGAAGATGTGTTTGTAAAGTACAGTGCTCAAGTTACGGGTCATTTCGAAGAAGAAGACGAGAACAGGGTAAACGAATATTTCGAACTAAAACCCTGAAAATCTGCAACATAAAAAACCAAAGATCCAGTAGAGGAATAGCAACAGCAGTGAATGATTTTTAAACAGAAAAGATGGGGCGAAATATCAGAACAGAACCTGTAGATACCACCTACCTCTGAGAAAATTTGGCAGTCATGCAGATTTTTGAAGATGGAGGGTTTATGCCATTTCTAGTTAAGTTTAATGGGTCTTCTAAATATTTGGCTGGCATGTTCACCCATACATTCGAAACAACCGAGCACATGTTAACGACATGACTATTGAGGTAACCCTCGAAATTTTAAGTCAAATTACTAAGCTGCCATTAGAAGGGATTTCAATTTCTAGATCTGGCAAGAACACATTGGCAAATGTAGTTAATCAGTTTATAGAAGAAAATGATAGAGAACCGGAGTATTTAACCCATAACAACACATGCAAAGGGTTAAAAAGGGCCAGCCTGCAGGAACCCTGGGATGAAGTAGCCACCTGGGTAATTAAATTCCTAACCTGTGAAGGGTAGTATGTGCTGTTGTCAGGGAATCATCTACAAATTTTAAACCATCTCAGACATGGTGAGCAACAACCGAAAGTTAGGGTAAATCTTCCCCTGTATCTGTATCAAGAATTAAAAAACATGGCAAAAATATATCAGGAAGGAAAAGGAAGTCTTTGCCACCATGGTCTTATCAAACTAGTTTTCCAACACCATTTTAGAGGAAACCCTAGGAGTTTTGATAGGTTTTACTCTACCCTAAATGATGTCATTTTTAGGGATGAAGATGAGGAAGAAGAAGAACCAGATACTACTAATGTTGCTCCAGAAGAAGAAACAGCTGCTGCAAAGAATGTTGTAGAAGATGTAGAGGAAACTGTAGAAGGTGCGCTAGAAGCTATTACAGAACCACACCTAGCAGCAACAACAGAAAACCTTGCTCCTGAACCCTCAACTTCACAAACCAAGAAACAAAGAAAAAGAGGATCTAGAACTGGCAACAGAGCAAAAAAACAAAAGGTTCATTTTTCTAGAGTGACTATTGATTTGACAAAACAAGAAATAATAAGGGAAATAGAGGCATCTGAAACTGTCCCCACAACCCCTGCTGACACCAGGAAGCGGAGAAAAAAGAAGAAGTTTGCATCTGGAACTAGGAGGTCCACCAGAATCCATTTGAAAGAAACAGCAGAACAGGTTATGGAGGAAAAAGAAGGACAAAGCAGCCCAGATGTCACAAAAATACAACTAGCCTCTGAAAACTTTCCAGAGTTCCCTGAACAGATAGCTAAAGCAAAAATTGGGCAGCATAATTTGGAAGAGGCTATAGTTCAACAGGCTACAGATATGGTGGATACAATCATAAGCAGTTTCATAGAACCTGTTGAACAAGAACAAATTGTTGCAGAAGAAGAGATAATGGTTGAACAGCCAACTGCAGCTGATCTGTCTGCATCAGATTCTGAGGTAGAAACAGAATGATGAACATGGATGATATAAAGAGGATGTACTTGAACAACTTAAGGGACTGTGTGGCCGATTCAACAATTTTTGTGATCATAATTTTTTCCCAGCATTGTTAGTATGCAGAGATAGATGGGCTGAACTTTCTATGTCTTTGAGAAAAAGAGAACCCATCTCCCCCATCAACTTAGACTGGGTGTAATCCAACTGATTCAAATCATGCAACATAACTGGATAGGTCTTAGGTTTAGGCCTCCAACCATCATTACTCCAGTTCCATTCTACTTTGAGGAAGATGCCCAATCTGATGAACAATTTGAAGACTAGCTTAGAAATATTCAGGAAAATAGGGGGTATTATATAGGCAAGAAATTATTCTACAGGTCATGGAATCTAAATATGGACATATGTGATTCCATAGCCCAATAGAATGCATGAGGGCATGCATTAATATAAGTTGGGGGGAAAATGATGAGGCCTGGAAATGCCTCAATCATAACATGTTTTGAACACTAAAATTGCCTATAAACTCTTATTTTTTATCTGATATGTTAGTTAAGTTGATTCAATATGTTGTATATTAACCATTTTGCATGATCAATGTATTTGGAATATTATATGCTGATTTTTACAGCTTTTTACATAGTTTTGTGTTCTTTTTGCTATGACTTGCTAAAATGGGATATTCTTAGAATAATAGCAACATTTCACTAATCATGTTTTGATTTGTCTCAAACATTTATTTCACCTAAATCGGCATGATGCAAGCAAGCTATTCTTTGTCAGGCAAGAAACTGGTCTTTCCCATATAAATTCCAGCCAGCTGTCCATAAATAGCAAGACATGGAATTCACATGTGGAAAGAGATGAAGACCATTGGAATTTTATCTTAGGAGATAACCCACCTGAGAGATGCAGAAGAAATCACTGAAAAAGCACACGTTTGTTCATTCCGAAGTATCTTCGAAATGAACAGGTATCTTCGAAATGAGAATTACAGTATCTTCAAAATGAGAATTGCAGTATCTTCGGAATGAGAACTGCAGTATCTTCAGAATGAGCAATCTTCGGAATGAGAATTGCATTGTCTTTGGAATGAAGCCACTTATCTTCGGAATGAAAATAGAGTGTGTTTTTTGACTTGTTGACCGATTTTTGAAGCCGAAAAAAGGGAAATAAAGGTTGAAAAAGGTAAAGAAAAAGATCTTCCATCTGTCTTTGCCGTCATTGCCGACCAAAGCCATCATTAAGGGAAAGATCAAGTTTTAATATTCTTCTAGGATAAAACAAAAATTTGTTGCAGCATTGTAGGATTAGATCTTTTGAGATATTCTTTGTTTGTAATCAGACCTTAGGACATCTATAAATATTGCTCCCGTTTAGGTTGAGCCTAGTAGTGAGTAGTAGGAAGTAAGTAATATATGTAGAGAAAGTAAAGAAGAAAATAGGTAGAATTTGACTGTTACAGTCCTGTAACAGGCTTTTAGCAGAATTATTGTAATCATGTTCTTTAATCAATAAAGTGCACCAGTTCTATTTCATATTGCTTGTAAATGAGTGTGATTAAGATCTAGAGAGAGAGAGACTCATACCTTCTTCTGGAAAAGGAGGCTATCCACTTCCAGACCTAGGAGGAGGACTAACAAGCAGGTTTTTATTCTGATTTTGCTATAGCAGAATGAGTTGTAGAACTTGTTATTTCAATTGCTTGTAAACAATTGACAATATCTGCAGTCTTAGTTTATTTATACTTAGATTAATCTTGTGCTTAATGTTTTAGCTATAATCTTTACTTTCAGCAAAGCTTCCATTTTATTTCAAACTATTATTTCTAGAATTTGTTGTTTTCTATAATTTCCTGCATTTTATGTTTTGCTGTCAACTCTTACACAGAATATTGACAACCTTCTGTTACAGAGCCTTGACAGTTTTCATTTCTATGTTAGAATTAGAATTTCATTACTGCAAAAGTAATTAGATTTTCCTTCTGCAATTAGGATCAGACTTTCAATTCTACAACTGTTATTTCTGCAATATAATTAGGTCTCATTCTGCAATTGTAATTAGGACTTCATTTATGCAGTTAATGATTAGTTTCCAATTTTGCAACTTAGATTAAGGTTTAATTCATGCGATTTAGAGATAGGAATGTCCTCAAACCCCCACACAACTGGTTTCACCAATAAAACTTATTTCTCTAGATTGACCTAAGTTATAGATATTTTACCTCTTCTTCCGCAGATAGCCTTGTACACTGCCCTGGATTGACAAATACATTGAGAATTAATTATGGTATAACGACTACGCATCAAAATATGATCATCCCATTCATATTATGTGTGATAATACTAGTGCTATAAGTATCTCGAAGAGTCCAGTAATCCATGCCAGAACAAAGCACATTCCAATAAAGTATCACTTTTAAGAGAACATGTTACAGAGTAAAAAGTAATATTGGAATATGTTCC
Source organism: Wollemia nobilis (assembly GCA_028583015.1). Classification (NCBI taxonomy): domain Eukaryota; kingdom Viridiplantae; phylum Streptophyta; class Pinopsida; order Araucariales; family Araucariaceae; genus Wollemia; species Wollemia nobilis. Next base: position 19,369,395 of record JAQPPZ010016473.1, read on the forward strand.
TATAAAATATCAGATTGTAGACATCTTTAAAAAACCATTACCAAGAGAAGCGTTTGAGAATTTAAGAGAACAACAAGGAGTAAAGGTACTCCCACCCAAAAATTAATCACCTCAAGAAAGAAGGTGGTAAAGGGGATATGCTTAAGAGTCATATATTTTAGCCCCATGGGTGTCCCTTTTGCCATTAATGTCAAAGGGGGAGATATTTGAGTAAGGGGGAGAGCATTGAGTTAGAGGGAGCAACCTCCATAGAAAGTATTGAGTCAGGGGAGCAGCTTTGATTCTTAGAGATTGTTTTTGCAGTGATTGTGGTTTTTTCTTTAGAGGTGTTGCCATCAATGATTTGAGTTATTTTATGTTGTCATTGATGTCACATGAATCATTGATGTCATATGGATCACATTGAGTTTTTATGGGCAAGTGATATTTTGGAAAGCATGGATAAATTTAGGGTTTTTGTGAAAACCAAGGTAGGCAAAATAAAAGGTTTTATTTAAAACTATGGATGGTATATTTGAAATGGGTTTTTATTAAAACCCAGGTTGGCCTTTCGTTTTATCAAAAAATGTGCCCCGGTGATGGAGATATTTAATTTTAAATATTTAGTTTAAATTTTAAAATTAAAATTAAAGTTAGCACCGACGTCTAAAGAAAGAGGGAAAATAAATAATATGCCGACGCCATCAAAAATGAGGAGAAGACTATATGAAGGGGGATCCTACGATTCATTTGAAATTAATCCTTTCTCGTGTTAATCATTGGCTAAGCATCCGAAGAGAGCTCATGTGAAAATCATTTTGAAAAGGGAGACAACGAATAAATCCAAGGTTGATCGAAAGCCCAAGATATTATGGGCAGAGTGGCGCATTGGAAATTGGATTTTGTTAAGGTGTGTGGGAGCACTTTACGTCAAGGTTTGAATCTCCTTGACTACATTTGAAGGCATTGGAAGGAAAGCGCTCGAAGTGCTTTTGGTTTACATGGAAGGGAGGAAGGACTTAAGGCACATCATGCCTTTTCCTTTCAAACGAGTGGCTAGCTCGTGTGGAAACCTTATCCATGGCTAAGGTGCTCATAGTGTGTGCAAGTTACGGGTTCGAATCCCCTTGAGGAGGTAATTACATTTTGCTCAAATTAATTTTGTTGATGCCCTAGGATAGGAGTTATAATGTGGTTAAGGAATAATTAAAGTTTTTAATTAAAATTTATTTTTATAAGGGCTGTGATTATTATTTCAGAGGTGGATGAGTTGTTGATTTAATTTGATATTCATGAAATTGAAAAATTAAGATTTAGGAGAAATAAGGAGTTGTTATAAAATATTTTTGAGAGCCTTGTTGATTATTATTTTTGATAAGGATTTTTATTAAAAAGGACTTTGGTGGATGTGTTTATTAAGTTGGAGTAAAAGATGTAAATTGAGTTATGCTTATCTTGTGATTATTATTTGAAGTCCACTAACCCTTATTGAGATTGGAAAGTAAAGTTGTGTTTAGTGTGGCAAATTTTATGGATAACTTCTTGGCATCAAAAATGTATGGACACATTCTCCTATTGATTGTTTATGGTGGTTGATTTCTGAAATATCATTAAAGTGAAAAGGATTGATTGTGGTTTCCTTTTTGAAAGTGGTTTGTTGAATGCTTCAAGGTTTTTTGGTTTGATATTTGTGTTTAAACCTTATTTTATAAGCATAGTCATTGAAGATCATTGGTTGTAAAAGAACTTGAAAAGAACATGAGTATCATTGTTATGTGAGATTTGTGGTTGAGCATTGTTGGAAACATTTGAGTTGGTTGATACATGCTTGGACTAGGGTTTTTGTGAGAAAGAGTCATCCCTTGTGGTGATTAGTTGATTTGAGTTGATTAAGCCTAGTCAAGTGATTGTGTGAGGTGATTGGTCAAGTTCCATGAAATAAACTATTCCATAATTCTAAGTTGAGTTGAGAGTGAGATTAGAACATATTGAGTCTCTCACAATTATCTTTATGCTTATATGAGTTGACTTGAGTTAAGTTGAGATTGATTTGAGTTGAGTTGAGTTGAATATTGAGCTTAGAACATATCGAGTCTCTAACAATTCTTGGTGAGATTTTTAGAGCAGATTTGGACAAGTTCTTGGTGAGCTTGATAGAGCAGATTTGGAAAAGTTCTTGGTGAGTTTTTTGGAGAAAATTTGGACAAGTTCTATGTGAGCTTGTTATTTAGTTTTGGACAAGTTTTGTGTGAGCTTTTTATTCAATTTTGGACAAGTTCTGTGTGAGCTTGTTATTTAGATTTGGACAAATTCTATGTGAACTTGTTATTGCCTAGCTTTGAGCAGGTCAAATAAATCATTGTATTGGATAAGGATCTTTATTTTTGTGTGAAATATTATAAGGAGATTATCTGGTGGAGTACCCAAAATTAGGGGAACCATGTTAAATATTGTGTCTCAATTGTGTGTGGTGATTTGTGCTCTTGCTTACTACTACTATCAAAGTTATTAATGCACACTACTATGTTTGGTTATTGCAATTAAGGACATTAATTGCTATTGATTTGGAAAGAAAGTAAAAAGTGGTTTTATACTGTTCACCCCCCCTCTCAGTATAAGCTTGTGTTCTTCATTTTTCAAAACTGGATTACTAGAGGAAGGATTTATCAATAATAACATCAAGATGTCTAGTCAGTCCAGGGACAAAGGGAGGAAGCTAAAGAAAAATTTTCAAATATTCTAACCGCATAGAAACCACCAAAAATAGTGCCTTGAGGTAGATACTTGGCACCCTACATGACTAATCAGAATAATTTAATGGGTAAGACAAATACGATTCATTTTATCAGGCCCCCAATAGACTAGACTAGAAATGTTTCCCATGTGGTAGGTTTTGAAATAAAGGTCCGTCACTTCCTACCTATAAAATTTAAAATTAGTCAATTATAGAGCATGGAAACATAGGCCATGGCACTCCCAGGAACCTAAAGGGTGACTCTAGCAATTTTAGCCAACCACATTAAAGAAGTATGGCACACACACAAGTTGGTAATGGCCAAAGAGGATGCTATTGAAACTCACACTTTTTCCAATCCTATCCATTATGTAGCTAGTAGTTAGCATTGTAATATCCCTAAAGTGTAGAACACCTTTGATCAACTAAAGAGAGGATTGCAGAATAGCTCATAGAGGGGTAAGTATGGAGGCCAAGAAGAGGAGTTCATATACCTAGGAAACACACTCCCAAAAAAAAAACACCCATACCAAGCTTGAGCAAGATGAAACCCCACACTTGATGATAGATGTAGCCAATAGTATAGCTAACTCTAAGTTGTTCAAAAATATTAAGGGGTTGAAATAAGTTGCTTACTAGAGGACCATCATTAGGGATCCCAAGTATTCGGGCGTAAGAATTTTTAAAATTTCCTTGGCATACTACATGGTGTCCCAAGTATATAATAGCTATGATCTAGTGGTGGCATGTGTTTCCCACTATGAATATCAACAAAGGGAGGCTAGGGAGCTCAATGGTTGTTTCAAAATAGTAATATTGGCCTAGGCCATGCAAGACATGTTGGTAGTCCCAAAAGGACTCGAGATAAGCCTAGGGACAACCAATTACTTTACTCACACCTCCTAGACCATATGAGGATTCTGAATATTGAGCTCTAAGATAAGTACAATGTAGTTGTCATGCTAGAATTTTCCCTAAGCTTATCTCTCTTTAATAACGATGCCCACTATGTCCTGAGTATGACAATAACATTTTGACACAAATGACAAAATAATTCCTTAAGAGAAAATAGGGGTACTACATATGCTAATATGCGTCTCAAAAGAAAATCCCTTGATTTTTTATTTCAATAGTTTAATCATTGAACAAACAATATTTTTACCTTTCGATATTATCTTTTCCTAGCATATTTGGCATTGGCCCAAATTCTGTGGTTCTATGAGTATCTGATATCAAATATGAAAGACAAATATGGCAATAAGCATTCCATCTCTGAGTGGACTAGGGTCCTCTACCAAATTTTTTCTTATGACATCTTCATGGAAAAAGTCTTGATGCCTACCTTGAGTGCCATCAAGGTAACCAAGCCTCAATGTATTTCGAGGAAAGTGTAAAGTATCTATAGTGTGAGTATCAAGGAGAATAGTTCTTCGTTGAAACTACTACTATAGTCCACATGCATAGTTTCTCCATGTTGATATACCTACTATCAAAATATTCAACTGCAAGAGTTCTCTCCTTCAAGATGCTAAGGAAGTTGGATTTGATCGATTCCACTTTTGGATGTAGACAAAGCAAAGTGAGCTACTATAAGTTGTCAGTATACTTATCAAAAGTGTGATAACTAAAGAGAATATTGAATTCCCTCCTAAGAGGAAATTATATGAATTAGACCTCAAGAATCTGGAGGACTCTTGTCCTTATGAACCATAATACATATTTAAAGAATACTTATCCAAGATTTACAATACCAAGAACTTCCAACACCAACCAAGTCCACATATAGAGCATTACAGAAGTGCTACATAAGGAGTCTACCTATTACTCCAAGAAGTGGAAATCCTATCCGTTGAACAACACCAAAAAAATTACCTCACATTTTATACCCCATAGACAAGGTAAACCCTAGTAACAAGATCGCTAGGAATAAAAAGTTTACGCGGCTAGAGTTGGAATTGAGTGAAATGAAAATCAAGGCACTGTGGATATTTTTCCAACATATTTATGACACAACATTGATGTTTGGGAAAAATGAGCACAATAATTTTTTTGAAAAGTACTACGATGAAGTGCATGAATTAGAGCCTAATTATGTGTGGGAAGAAATTCGGGAAAAGTCCCCAAGTGAATAGTCATATCGATTAGAGGGGACCACCCAAAATTAAGTCCAAGTCCTATTTGAGACTCCACCAGAGACAGAGAAGCCCATTGTAGAAGCTCCTTCCATAAAACTCTAGGGCTTGATAGCTCCAACCCAACCAACACCTTCACCAAAGAAGTAGTCTTGGGAGGAAAAGAGTAAGAGTAAGGCCTTGAAAAATTAGCAAAAACTATCCCTAAAAATTGATATGTCCATAAAGTAGAAGAAAAGCAAGACTTGATCTAAGGAAATTTCACCACCACCTCCAAAGGGATTTCTTGAAAGTGCTCCAACAAAACCAAAACAGGCTTCCCCAAAAATTGAATTAATATTCACTCTATCCCCTTCCACTTCCTTTTCAAAAACCTTACCTTTGAGTGTCTCATATTTCATTCCTTCCATCTCTGCAGTCCTAGCCACTCCACCATACACTACCTCTGAGCCTACTTAGGCTACAATAGCCTCCATCCCATACTTTGGTGTTAAGTTTATCATTCTCTTTTGCCCTCTCAAGTCAACTTACCTCCATACCCTTTTTGAAGCTCTTGTCACTTCCTTCAAAGAGTCAGTTGCCAGTGTCTGGTGCAAAATCCATCACCTAAATCTTTGAGCTACTACTATATTATTAGAATACCTAGACATACACCCAACAACATGAGCAACAATAAGTAGAATGGTAGAACAAGAAGCCAACCACCATCCAATAAAAAACCACCTATCTCTTGTAGGATGCTACATTAGACATGGTTCATTTCTCATCCACCACCTCCAAAGCAGAGGATGATATGTTAGTCTAGAATTACCAGATGTCTACCATTCAACTCAATTTCAAGGATGTGAGGTTGAGGGATAGGGTTGAATTTTTTGTGCAAGCAAGCAAATTAGTGAGTCACAACTATGTGACTCAATAAAGAAAGCTAACAAGCAAGGAGAAAGAGTTGGATAAGACTAGGAGTATGCTCAAAGAATCCTAGGTTGGAAAACAAGTGACAAAGGCCTATATAGTTTGTATAATAATTCAATTGAAAGGGTTAGAGGTAACATTGAAGGAGAAAAATAAGAAGGTTGTAAAACTAGAGCAAGGAGCAAGTAGCATCAAGAAAATATCAAATATTAACCTAGTATTTTAAAAAGGGTTTGTCCAAGCAACTAAAGGACTTTGTATATCCATGGAATATCTTCCCTAAAAACTAAAATAAATGACGAGCTTGATCGGCTCAAAAGAGTGGCTAGAGTATGGTTTCAAGAGGCATAAAAGTTCCAAGTCATAATAGCTTGCATCGAACACCAATAACGGATTACATCAAGAATTGATAACAATGACACTATAACCCATAGAATTATAGAAGTCCTAATGGTCAAATAGGCTACACATCAATGTGATGAGAAACTCAAGTGCATAGCTTGTAGGGTGGAGGATTGGAAGGAGTGTATCTTCTCACTAGCATTGATCAATCTACCTTTCCCATGGACTTCCAACTATAAAATTTTCCCTAAATAGGAGTACTAGAAATGATTGACCTAATAGGTGAACATTCTAGTGCCACCAAATTCATCCCTCGATGACAAAGTTATTGGGTTGTGATACCTATATTCATGCTTAAAATTATCCTCCTAGAAACTAAGAGTGAATTCACCCCCTTCTTTATGCAGGAATTGAGCAATCTAGATAAGGATTACTTACAAATCACCTGAGTGAAGTTGCCTTTTGAAGAAGAATGGGTGGAAGTCAAACTCCTATCCTGACTCTACGTCTAATGATACGACCATTATATTTCAGTTCTTAATGACCGGTAGGCTGGAGATCCCTTGTGAATCACAATAAATATATGAATTTTTACTATATCCAAAACTTGATGATGAGGTTCTACCCAAACCAGGGTTCTGAAAGCAAGGCAGTTCAAGAAAGACATTGGAGCAACTATGTTCCTAGACAAAGTTGATATAAAAGGCCTCTATGAAAGTATGGTAATTGGACCAACAAAATAAAATAAAATAGGGAAATAGAAATAACCAAATAATTATCAACATATCAGGGACCTTATTACCTCCAAGGCTTCAATACCTAATATTAAAAGTGTCACCCCATGCCAACTAAACTCAATAGATATCCTAAAAGGACGATGGTCTGTGAGCATGACAAAAGAGGAAATGAGCCCACGTAGTCTATGTCAACCTTGAGATTGGAAAAATGCTTCTGTCATAAGTAATTACTATGATTATACGTACTACCTGAGAAAATTTCAAATTTTGAATTTTGAGCTAAGTGTATAAATATCCAGTTTTGAATTTAAACAAGGAGGAAAATTTGTATTTTCATCCCTAGTATTTGGCCTTTAGTATATTATTTCACTCGCTCTTATTTTGTGTGTTGATCTAGACTCGAGCATTGAGTAAATTTATGTATAGGAATTTGACCTTTTCTCTTTCCAATATATGTATATGAATGCTTTTGAACATATATAAAAGAGTTATGACTATATGCTTTATGTCCTGGTCTTTGTATGTATGCAAATTTGTATGAGAAGTGACTAGTATTTGTCCTAGTCTTTATGCTTTATAAGTAAGATATATGATTTTATAAAATTTTGTTTACATGATTTATGCATGTGTTCATTCATTCCATCAATATACAAAAGGTCTTTGTGATTTTGGTGCATCACCATTAGTAGCTTAGGATTGTTTCTTTTATGTCCCTTCTATTTCCTTTTCTTTCAGAAGAACTTGATAGCTTAGGAATAGCTTAGATATTTGAACATCAAAATCACATCTAAATAAAGAGCCAACCTTGAAAAAAAATCTTTGAGGTTATCCTTTTAATCTAGTTTCTCTTCATAAGACTCCCAAAATTGTGCATCCACATGTCATGAGCACTAGGCGCAACTAACAACTGCATTGGTTGGCCATTGTGCTCCAATCATTGAACCAATAAAAAGGTTTGTATGAAACTCTAACTCATTGAATTCTAACCTTCTATTTGGAATTTGAAAGTTTTATTATTAAATAATTATGGAAAAAAATGCTCTAATCAATAATAACACTCCATATATAAATATTAAACTTTTTTTTTGAATTTACATGGTGGACTCGATAGCCGCCACGAATCATTGTATTATAAATATTAAACTTTAAAAGCTAGTTCTCATAAATAATAATACTGCCATGAATATAAATGTTAAACTTGAGTGGGTTATAATTTTTTGTCAAAATTAATTAAAAACTAGTTACCAATTTTCATATGTAAGGTGAAATTTTAAAATAAAAATTAAAGAAAAAAATTAATTTAAAAACTACCTCTAGTCGACAACATCGTAACCTTATCTATGCATATAGACGAATGATATTTTATAATAATAATTAATGTTGAGACTAAATTGGTTGGTGAGATAAATGGAGTATGAATTGGTTGGCTTCATGCATCATATGTATGAAGAAGAACTATCTCCCTCGTACGGTATAGGTGATAATAAATCTAAGTAAACAAGAACATCAAACAATAATGTGATGTTTACAATGACTTGTTAGTTGGTAATAACATGCCACTTTAACTATCTTTAGGTATTAGTTGTTTTCTAAGTATTAATTGGTTTCATTGCTATAGTACAATGACTTGTTAGTTGGTAATAACATGCCACTTAATATTTATTTAGGTAATTTGTTATTTTCTAAGTATTACTTGGTTTTTTTTATATAACAGACATTGGCATAATTAAAAATGAGGTAGTGGTAATCCTGAATGAAGAAAAAAAGTCTATGATTCTAAAAAAATGAAGAATAACATGGCCCATTTAGGAGTGAAAAGGGGAACTTGGTGCCCAGCCCCTTTGAATTTCAAAAAATTAAGCCCTTCATAACCAATGCTCCATCCTCCCAACTATAGTTTTATCCTTTGTAATTCATTAGAGAGGAGAAAAATATAATTATAAATTTAGAAAACTTGGAATATATTTAGAGAAATAGCTAGAGATTTACCTGATTGCCATAGAATCAAGCTCTCTAGTCATGTTTTATCTTGAGTCCAAGAGCATTCAGACTATACTGGGTTGAAGTTATAGGAACCCTTCCATCAGTGTCACTACTAAATACATGGAGATATTGGGTTAAAGCTAGAGGATTGAGAGTAATTAACAATGAAATGAAGTACCATATATGATGTCAACAATAGTTAATTTTAGATCAAAAACAAAATATTCTCTACCTATACACTTAAACCCATAAACTATAGTTAATTAGATTTCTAAAAAGGGGCAGAATAGGAGGAGAATTATTCCAACTGATCATATTGATCACATCACTAAATAACAAGGAAAAGCAACAAAGCATGGATAAGCTAAAGTAGATAAAAAAAATCATTAAATTAACATAAAATTGAGGTAACATAAAGAAATAGATAAGTCAAATAATATTAGATTAAATTTCTTAGATAATTCAATAAGGATAGAATGAAATTTCTCTTACCTACACAATATCCAAGAATAAGAAATTTTAGTTGTATTTATGTAGACACAGAAAATTATCCCACCCAAGTAGGAAATTTTCCTTGAGTCCTTCAAAGAGACCCCTTAGAATTGCCTAAGGCAAGGGCTAGGTCTCTCTTCCCTTATTTTTTTCTTTTTCTCTCTTTATGCAAAATCATAGTCACCCTTGATGGGGCATGATTTTGCATAATGCAAAATCGCGGTCGGCCCTAATGGGGCACGATTTCACATTTTAGGGTTTTCTCATAAGGAAACCCTAATTCTTAAAGTTGGTGTGTTTGGCATCAACTCTCCTTGGTTTTTCTCACCCATTATGCTTTCAAATATGCCATATAAAGAGGGTTTGAAATCTTCTTTACAACAAGTAATTTTGGAATACCAATCTCACACAAGCTCTTTTCTTCAAATGATTTCTAAAGTGCTCTCTAAGTGATTTGTGTTCTTCTTATCCTTCTACAAGCAAGCTAACTCGTATTTGTGGAGTGTGATCTATTTTTTATTGCATAGGATTTTTTTTTTTCATTTACTTTTGTGGATTTGTGTTGGATCCCGAAGGGGAGATTGACTATTCGAGAGGTCTTAACCCTTCTGTCTTCTTATACACTATCTACCAGGTGTTTTCACATATTTTCATGCATGCATTAATTTTTTGTATGATGTAATTGAGTTCTCTATCATTATTTTATTTTTTTGCATAGCTTCTATAAAATCATACCCGATCTCCGTGGGCCATGATTTCATCGATCTGTGAAATCGTGGTCACCTGTTACAGGGTGTGATTTCACTTAGACCATATTTGCGGGCAAGTTGCTATCCCCAAGCCTAGATCTACATTCTAGGTTGCATATAGGACATACTACTATACTCTATGTTGAGATTTATCATTCTGTTCTACTATATTCTGTTATGCTTATTCATCTCCAAAGGTCAAATTTTGCTTCTATTTTCAAGGTCAACTAAAAGGACCTAGGGGACTTGACTATTGTACCTCCAAGTATTATTATACAGTGGCCTAAGTAGGCCCCATAATGCTAATCATATTTTTCAAGTGTTTTCCAACTTATCTTGAAGGAACATAAATTGTTGAATATCACCAGATAAAAGGATAAAAGAAAGGATCAACCACTGGATGAGATAAGTGCCCTAATTTAGTCTCTAGGATATTTTTTGGGTGTCTTCTATTTTTATTAAGACCCTAGATCTTATTGTAAAAGGATATATTTAATTGATTTCCCTAGGCATTAAAAGTAAAATAGCATATAGTGTGCACTTAGGGTTTAATATTGTTTGTGCATCTTCTCTTGAGACCTTGTTTGAAGTGTAGACACCTAAAAAACATCATGTTGAGGGTGACTACTTATATGGACATGCTACAAGACCATATGGAGGATCTTGAGAAGACTCCAAGATAGAGCAGTGGTTCTAACCACTCAATTTAGGCATTTTGGCCTAATCAGTCTGAATCATAGCCCAGACCTACGATCTCCAGTCTAAACTATGGTTGACACCTACGGTCTGCAGTCTGGATCACAATTGTGACCTGCGGTCTTAACTAAAGTTTAGTTAGGCCTTCCATCCAAGCCAAATTGGTTGGAACAACCAAAAGATCTAGAAGAAGGTAGTTTAAGGATGAAATATTCCAGAGGCTTCCATCCCAACTATCCTAACCACCCTTCTTGGTCTTGGATTTTACATGAAGCCACCCCTAGCCATAGGGGCATGCTATAAATACCCCTTCCAAATAGGGAGAAGAAGAGAAGCAAGCATTGGAGATTTGAGCAGTGAAGCCCTAGAGAATTGTACACTCAAACTGAGTATAGTAAGAGATAGAACTATTGCACTTAATACCAGACCCTTTTTCCAAAATTCATGATGAGTTGCATTATGGATGCCATAGGTGCTTAGGAGATTCAAGAAGCACAAATCCAAAAAAATGAAGGCCCTTCACATCAAATTAATCACCAAATCAGTCTGAGGACAATGAAGGTAACCCTTGAACATAAATTTGGACAAGGAGATCAAACCCACTGTCCCTAATTTTTAGGGTAAATCTATCAGAGGTTAAACCATGGCTGTCAGCCATGGTTCATAGTGCAGACCGCTACCAGAGCTATGATTTGCAACAGGTGATAGATCACCTTACTCTTTTCATTTTTGTTCGATTAAATAGGTTAGATTAATCATTTCTTAGGTTTAATTACAGTTTAGAAGAATTTTGATCATGGGAATTAGCTTATAATAGATAGTTTATGCTTTGCATTGATTAGGACATTTGTGGATATTTTATGCACCTTTATGCTTCTATTTTGTTATCTAATCCATGCATTATTAGATAACAAATCTTGATTCAATTAGCATAGTTTAAATGTTTTTATTTATGTTTTCTTGATGATTAGTTTAATGGCATTATCATGTATGTTTCCTTAAAGGGCCTCATCATGAGAGGCTTTATGCTATATTACAAATCTTGATTCAATTAGCATATTTTAAAGGTTTTTATTTATGTTTTCTTGATGATTAGTTTAATGGCATTATCATGTATGTTTCCTTAAAGGGCCTCATCATGAGAGGCTATCTATATTTTTGATTGTGTGCTATTGTTTCTTGATCGTAGGAAGATAGGTACAAGAGGAGTCTATATCATAATCCTTCCACATCGCGAAGAAGGGGGTCAACTCCACCCCAAGGCAGTTTGTGACTAGTTAAAGGGTAATATTAATGTGCCTACCCTATTGAGGGGTTTGGAAATTGTATAGACTGTATCATTATTCAAGTGATTCTAAGAGGGGCATATTTGTAACAGAGATTCATTCATAATCAATACAAGAAATATCATTTTGTTGAAATTATGCAATGTGTCAAGATTTTACACTTTTATGATGACTATAGACTAATACGGTAGATAGGTGCATGCTTTTTGGTTATTTCAGAAGGCAATCACGGTGGGACTCTGCATTTGTAGCCCCTAAGTGCTGAAATTCTTGAATTTTTCTTATCAAAGGTGCTAACCGTAGCTAACAACTATGGTTATTTGTTATCCCATGGCTTTCACCTGTGGTTCACATTGTAGCCCACAAACCAGAGCTGTGGTTTACAACACAAGCAAAAATCAGCAGAGAAAATACTTGGCATTAGATCATGAGTTGAGGCAGGCTCTATTTTTATTCTCAGTTCTGTATTTTCTTCTCTATGTTTTTATAGTAAGCATTAAACCGGTTGTAAATTAGGTACACTAAATAAAAAGGATGAATGAATAGTCCTAGTTTGCTTTCGCATTCCTTCCATTAGAAAGGCGCTGCTACGAACAACGGACCTATGATTGCAATCCACCCTAGAATATAGTGACCTTGATAAAAATTGAGTGGTCATTTGCATGCTTGAGGCCCAATTAGAGGCCATGTCATCATAATCACATTGTCATAACATCATGTAGGACATAGCATGCATACCTTTTTAAATTTGAAACGTTCCTTTTCTTTTTATGCATATCATGTAGGAATGATCATATGAATTATCTTTTATGCATTTGTCTTTATGCAAAGTAAAAGGAACCACACACACCAAATGTAGCTAAATGCTAGTGAGTTAGGCCTCATATCCAACCACTAGTAGGGTTTAATGACGATGGGTGTCATTTCCATCCGTTGGCCCAAATCCTACGTACCCTTTGTTATTAGACCATACCGGATCCAAGAATTTTGCACCTTGGAAAATTTACATGTACTTTCTTTGGAAGGTATAACGCTGACTGGGGGAAAATGGGTGAGGATCTAGGAGGACCTATTCTCCCTGATCCTGTGTGGGCTTCATTACCACACATTATAGGTTGGATTACGTGACTTGGAGTTCATCACCAAGTTATTGAGCTGCGAGTGTATAGGTGATAGCCAATTAAACTGAGAATAAAATCCAATGATTTTGAAAAACATGCGAGAGTTTCTCATACTTATTCAACACATTTTAAAATAACATCAAATAGTTTAGGGTTCATTTTAAAATTTAAAAATAATATAAGCATCATTGTATACCTTGTTTGATAATAAAAAATACATCTAGATGTTAGGTACACTATGGTGGATACATGGGGTGGTCGGCAAAGGTGCAAGCCTAAAGCCAATGACCAAGCCCCAATAGATTCACAAATACACATGTCTAGTCCTCAACCACATGAGAAAACTGAATGTCATTCGGTGAGCATTAGAGGAGGAAACTCAACATGAGGGGATCCCATTGAGCATACCCCTGATAGACTAGCATCAGTGCATTCTGCCAGATGTAGATTAGAGCATGGAGCTTCTCAGCCTGAGGGTGCTCCACTCGGAAGCCATTACCAAGACCATATTGCATGTGCATCCTTGGGATCAGCCAAAGAGTATGTTGTGTAGGGGACCAGATTGGTATCCATTCGCACTAAGTCTACAGGGTGTACTATACCCTCACCTTCTAAGTATAGAAGGAATAGAGATCTTACCATTCAGGGGCAAGTAGACGGGCTCCCTACTGAGTGTAAGTCTACCCATACTCCCATGCGTACTATAGCATGCAAGATCACCATCAATATATCGAAGGTGGGAGCTAATGGAACACCACCCCATGAGAGGTAGAGGTCTAGAAAACTAGATGGTCTAGGTAGTGTGTTAGAGTAGCTAGGCTGCAAGCCTTCAGCTCTGCCCACTCACGCTCCAAGTGAGCATAGAGAGAGTACCATTAGAACTACTAGAGAGCATGGAGAGGCTTCTAAGCGTCCTCATGTCTCACATACACCATCCACACATGGTGGCATGCAACATAAGACACAACATGATGCTGATGCCATCTTCACAGACAGAGGAAAAGGCACATCACATCAGTTCAATGGGTATAGAACCCACAAGGTCGCTCGTATAGAGCAAGCATACCAAAGGCCTCATATGACTGACCAAGTAGAAAGATCATATCAACTGACCTCTGAACAAAAACACAAAATCCTCCAATATCAATTGGAGGATGCTCACCTAGAGAGGCAGCACATTGAAGATGAATATCTTCATGTACATAGGCTTACTAGATAGAGGTTGTATGAGCAGCACTTGCACGAGGAGCACATCCTCATCCAGAAGGAGCATGTAGAGTAGGAAGATAGGTTGGCTAGGGCTAGCCTATATTCTTAGGATGAGCATAGATAGCAGGTGCACAAGAAGGCTCTTTCATAATATGACATGCACCATGAGCACGTAAGCATTCACACTCATATCATTGCCCATTAGAGAGAGTGACTGCCTTCGATTGACAATCAGAGGTAACAACATTAAGAAGGGAATAGATACAACTAAGAATATCCTCAAAGTTCCTGAGCTGTGGAGGAGGAAGAGAAATGTCCTCCACCTTGATATAAGAAGATTGTACCTCCCAGATCACCTCCGCGTTGACTTAGGGAGGAGGAATTTCTCTCTTTTGAGGCTTACAAAACTTTGGTCGATAAGGTCAAAACAATTGAGAAATAAGGCGCGGCTGTTCAAAAGTTGACATTGAGGAATATTCACAATGAACCTTTAGATACCTCAATGCCTATGCCCCCATACCCTGAGCATTTTGAGATGCCCAGGTTGGAAAAATTCAAGGGTGATGAAGAGGTGCAAGAACATGTCACGAGATTTCTAGATGCTTGCTTCTAGATAGAGAACAATGATGCACTATTATTACGTACATTTGTCATGACACTCTTTGGTCCAGCCCAAGAGTGGTTCAATCAGCTAAAGAAACATAGCATAACAAATTTTGAGCAATTAGCTTATGCATTTCTTGAATTCTATTCCTTTGGCATCAAGAAATAGACTAACCTTTCCAATTTGGTTGCACCAGCTCAGCACGATGACAAGCCAATAGAATAGTACGGAAAGAGGTGGAGGAGATTAATGGTAGAGTTGCCATTCCTGATTCTTGCCATAGAATTAACCCAAATATTTACAAAGAGTTGTGCCAAGCGCATCTGACTACCATTGTAGCTACAATAGTATGCTACATTCGAAGAAGCTTTGGTGCAAGCCAAGGTAATTAAGGACATCAAGGTGTAGGAAGGCAACTTGAAGCTTAAAATCAGGAAAGAGGGATATATGAAGAGTACCTCAAAGAAACAGGGCAAGCAGGCCCATGTGAATCAGGTGGTACTAAATCTCCAAAATGAGGATAAGGGGAAAAATAAATAGAATTATCAAGCCCATCCTCCTCCTACGCAATATGACCAATGCAAGAATAACTATAAGGGCAAGAACAAAGAGCAACGCCCACCTCGCATATTTACACCATTGATGGAATTATTGACATCGATTTTTCTTCAGCTCTACGAGGCCAAGGCAATAAGATTACCCAAAGTCAAGATGGTTGATCCTAATTAGACTAAGACCAAAGACTTTCAGGAAGATATGTTTTGCATATTTCATAGAGCAAAAGACCATGAAATCAAGGTATGTTGGTATTTTAAACATATTGTGCAAAATATAATAGAAAAGGGCGAGCTTGTGGTACCAAGAAATTCCCAGGCACCAGACAACCAAAATATGGGGATTTTTAAAAATATGTTACCAAACCATGAGGTGCCCTGTAACCACACCGGCCACATCAATCAAGTGCGAGTCGAACCACCTACCCAGGGGTAAGTCAACATGGTCAATGTCATTACCAGACATGGGAAGTATGAAAAATCAAATAAACCTCATGCCCCTATTCAAATACAGGCCACACCCTAGCAATGACAGAAACAAATTATTCCAGGCCCACCAACAAAACTAGTGGTGACCATTAGGAGCAGTCTGGTTCAAAACCTACAGATGACTCCTGCAAAGTTGTCGATATATGAGCTTATACAGTAGCCCCCTTGGAACAGGGGGACTCTTATGAAAATTTTGAGGTCCATTGAGGTACCGTCCCAGGATGCATAGGCATTTACAAACTTTGTGGGGCATATACAATAGTGTTAAGAACCAATGATCCAATTCTACGATCACGAAGCGAAAATGGTTTCTACAAGCATGGATGAACCGCCAATACATATCATTGCATGTGTTAACCATATGCCATTCAAAAGGGTTTTGATTGACGCTAGTTTGTTGATCAATATAATAATGACTAAGACACTGTACCATTTGAAATTGCCTAAATCACTCATCGTACCAACCACCTTTACATTGAGAGCGTTTCACGATGCACTATGCTCTACGGTTTGCATGGTTGTCCTACCTATTCAGGTGGGACTGAAGACCATTCCTATAATGTGTCATGTGATAGAGGGCGTTTTATAGTATAACATCCTCTTGGGGAGGCCTTGGATTCATGAAATGTGTTGTGTTACCTTGATATTGCATCAGTGTGTTAAGTATATACATGAGGGACAAGTTCACGTGGTTTCATCAAATGAAGAACCATTCAAGTTCATGAACTTAGCATATTTTCTAGGGGGCTTTGTACTCCCAGCAATGCACTTGGACATACGACCCACATCATCGGTAAGGGTTCCAAGAGGTAAACAAGCGGTGCATGTTCAACCATCGGTATCTGTATCAAACAAATATAAACATCTCTGAGATTGAGTGCATTAGTAATGCATCAGGATGATGAGAAATTAAAGGTAAAATTAGATAGGAAATAAGCAAAGAACGTGCCCAAAACAGTCACCATTGAGGCTGCAACTCCCATGGAGGTGGAGGAAGCCCAAGATCAAGTTGAGGAGGCACCTCAACCTGCTTCTCCTACATCATCAATAGGGTCATCCACACCATGGGTGACTATTCACCTAGCCAGTCCAGGTATGTGTGAGTATCTTGTGCAAAATGTGACCTTTGGTCCTATTTTAGAGATTGCACGAGACATGGGTCGATCGAAGGCCCATCGATATCTATTTGATCCATAGTACTATTGGGTGAGCCACACAACCAAAAAAAATTCATCTACGTCAGGTTGGATCAAGTTCCAACATGAGTTCCCATGGAGGTGGATGATGATGAACAATTCATGGTGAACATTCGGTACTTGTCCAACCCAAAGTATGCCATGCACATTTTTGAGCTCTATCATTGGCATGGATATGGCCTTGGTATTTTTGAATAAGGATGAAGAACCCCTCTTGAACTACATTATCAATTGGCAACTGATAGGTTCGAATTGGAATTGTAGATTCAGGGACATGATGATTTACTCATTGCATCATTGGATCATTTATACCCGAGTCTAGGGGATGATGTTGATTTTAATCCATATCATTCTAACATGTCTAGTATTGGGGATAGTAATCCAATGGTGTCATTCATCACCATTGATATACCAAAGCTTGAACATGAAGAGTTCTTAGAGCAAAACCCTAGAGGCAACCTGGGTCATCAAAATTGTATCACAACCAACGATACTGGTATGCAGGGGCACAAACCCGCCATCCTAGGAAATATTGACTCAAGAAATATTTGTAGTGAAGATGGAGAGGAGTCAACCTCCAAAATAATTGGACCGAGTTATGATGCAGATGGTGAGTCCTTGGAAAATGATCAATCTAAAGAGGAAGTTGAATGAGCCTTCATGGTTTCGGCATTTCTATGCCATTTGCTACCTAGAGAGAAATTAGATGAGATACAAGAGCATTTCATAGTCGGTACTGATTATGAAGACAAGATAGAACACACCTACTTAAGGCCTCATCCAGCTAATCTCCCAATATTTGTGGACATGATCGAGTGGTCTGCTCATAGTAGCAATCATAGCTATGAGGATGAGATGATCGATCCGAGGCTTGTATATCCGCTACATCTATTACCTATGGAGTTGAAGTATGTTATTGAGGTTGTCCCTCCTAACACTATTTTTTTCAAAAAGAAGTAGAGCAAATTTTTGCATTGGTGTCATATATACGATCGTTCTATCTAGTTTATCTAGATAGTGATGATAGTGACCGCAGAATCAGATACATGGGGCCACATATGGCAGATCACCCCTTGCATATGGGGGGAAGTGAAGAATTGGATTTGGATAGCAATGATGATTATTCATTGGATATGGCCTATTTGGGGCCTCATCACCTACGTAATCGAAATCCACCTCAAGGTCCACCACCTATCACAACTGTGGGCTTGCATCGAGAGATTAATCTCCAGCGTTGCCTCAGGGAAAGAATAAATCTGGAAGAGGAATATCAAATACTCTTTTCCCATCCATCTAATTATGCTGAGCTACTTGATCTGAGAGATCCCATTTTGTAGTTAGTGCATAGGGAGGATCCAGTTATCCGAGAATCCCACAAGGAGGACCCATTCATCCCTATACCATTTGAGCCAAATCTTAGGTACGAAAGCTACACAGACGATGTAGACTTTAGTCTGTGTGGTCTTGGAGATCAATTACATTCTATCAACATGGTCTCCATTGATTACCACTCCACTTTGTAATCCAGTAGATCCGTCCAAACCATTACATCTAAACATGGATGCTATTGATTGGGATCACACTGATTTGCCATTAGAGCCTGAAGACTTTTTCCTGAATGAAGAAATGTTGCAACCATTTCATTTTGCACCAAGCTGTGCTTATGATGTCTATCACACTAAACATGCTTCCAATGAAGAACATATAAATCTAGCTGATGACATCCATTTTAACCCTACGCCTCATCAACTTGAGGAGGGATCCCATATGTCAGTAGAGGAAACCTTCAAAGTGGATATCGGTAACGACCCCACCAATACAATGAAGGTTAAATTTGGAATGAGTCTCACTCCAGATGAGAGCGTTAGCATCATACCTCTACTAGAAGAGAGACCTAACCTTTTTGCTTGGATATACAAAGATATGCCCGATCTAGACCCAAAATTGGTTACTCATAACCTTTCGCTAGACCCATCCAAGAAGCTTGTCAAGTAGAAGCTCTGAAAGATTCATTCAATAGTAGCCCTGATGGTGAAATATGAATTGTAGAAGCTACTGGATGTAGGATTTGTCATTTCCATCGACTATCCAGAATGGGTATCCAATATGGTACCTGTAGGAAAAACAGATGGAAGAATATATATTTTTATGAATTTTAGAGATCTCAACAAGGCAACACCTTAAGATTCATTTTCATTGCACAATATCGATGCTCTAGTAGACGCTACTACAAGTCACAAAATGCTCTCCTTAATGGGTAGTTTTTTTGGTTACAATAAAATTCGGATTAAGCTTGAATACCAGCACAAAACAACATTTATAACGCCATGGGGAACATTTTGGTTCAAATTTATGCCATTTGGTCAAACAAATGCTAGTGCAACATATCATTAGGCTATGACATACATATTTCATGACTATATGCATAAGATCTTAGAGGACTACATTGATGATTTGCTAGCCAAGTCATTACTGTGTTTCGAGCATGCGGAGGTCTTGAGGAAAGTTTTTGATCACCTTATCGAGCATAATGTAAGATTGAATCCTAAGAAGTGCGTATTTGGCATAACTTTAGGAAAGCTTTTAGGATTCATTATTTCAAATCAAGGCATCGAAGTCGACCCTACAAAGGTCAAGGCTATTTTGGAGATACGTCCTCCCATAAATATTAAGGAACTAAGAAGCCTTGGCAAACTAGCCTCCATAAAGTGATTTATCGCTCAACTATCGGATAAATATCGACCCATGAATCGATTGCTACACAAGGGGGTCCAATTCAATTGGGACAAGGAATACCAAGCAGATTTCATTGAGATTAAGCATTACCTGGTTATGCCACCAATATTAGCTCCACCAAGGCCAGAAGAGCCTTTTTTGCTATATATATCGATAACAGACTTTGCGTTAGGGACCATGTTGGCCCAAAAGAATGTACAAGGTAAAGAGCAAGCCATATATTATATTAGCTGAACCTTGGTGAGTTACGAGCTAGGATATGAATATGTGGAAAAACTATGTTTAGCAGTAGTGTTCGCTACCAAGAAATTACAGCACTACATGTTGAGTCATACGACATATGTGATATGAAAAAAAATCCTTTACAATATATGATGAGCAAGACATATCATAATACATGTACTACAAAGTGGATCATGATATTGATAGAATTCTATCTAGAATTCATAAGCCATAAGTCCATTAAGGGACAGGTCATAGCAGATCGGTTAGCTGAGGCACCACTATCCAATAGTAGACCTCTAACAATTGAGCTTTCAGATGATGCAGTGTTTGTAGTATCCGAAGCTCTCGAACCCGAAGAACTAGAGAACAATGCTCATATGACTCTGTTCTTTTATGGTTTGAAATGTGAGCAAGGAGTTGGCACAGGGATAGGGTTTTTCACACTGCAAGGAGCTGCAATGCCATTTTCATTCAAAATAGACTTCCCATGCACCAAAAACAATGCTGAACATGAAGCCCTACTTTTGGGCCTCCACACAGCTATCGCCATGAATATTAAGAGATTGAAATTTTTTATGATTCCTTGCTCATAGTTAACCAAGTGAAGGGACTATTTTAGTTTTGATATTTGATACTAAAAGCCTACAAAGATCTTGTTGCCACATATCTAGCTAAAATGGAATGGTACAACATCAAGGCAATCCCTCGTTTGTTAAATAGGTTCATAGACACCATGGAATCTTTAGGATATTTAATCCCTTATAACCCATATTCTGACTTCACTACCATCCATGTCAAGACGCTCTTGCATCCTATAGTAGAGTGTGCAGCCTTTGATAACAAAGAATTTGTCAAAATTATCAATGTAGAACCATAATATGAATGGTTCTGTAGAGCTGAAGCCTTTCTTAAGAAGGCACCCTGGGGGTCGTTAACCTCTCAGAGTCCCATGGGGAGTGGTACTACCATTAACCATAGGGTTATTTCCCAGTTTGCATTTATAAATATAAATACACAGGGGGAGAAAGTCATCTTAGCAGTCAAAGCTGAGGCTTATCAGAATTGGATGTCACAAATTAAAGGCTTCCTACAGCTTAGTATAATCCTAGAGGGATTATCGTGCACTATGAAGTGCACATTTAAATAGAAAGTGGCCAAATATGTCTTAATAAGAGATGTCTTGTATCGAAGAAGCTATCATGGAGCTCTCCTTCGTTGCTTAGATCCTCAAAAGTCATCTTGGGCAATTTCAGAGGCTCATGATGGTATGTGCGTTGGCCATTTTAGCGGCATGGCCATCGTCAAGCACATCCTTTGAATGGGTTATTAGTGGCCCACTATGGAGAAGGATTGCAATGTGTATGTCAAGAAATGCATCAAATGTCAGCATCATGCTAATCTTATGCACTTGCCATCACAGGTACAACCCACCCAAGCGACTTGGCCATTTGTGTAATGGGGGTTTGATCTAATTGGCAAGATCTCTCCTCTGTCATTAGGCCAACATACATTCATTATTATGTCTACTTAGTATTTTACAAAGTGGGTGGAAGCCATTCCATTAACAACGACCACTAGAGCTCGCATAACAGAGTTCATAATGGAGCATATCATAAGTCATTTTGGGATACCATCCAAAATAGTTTCGGATAATGGAACTTCTTTTAAGAACAAAAATGTGCAAGATTTAACATCTAAATACCACATCAAACATAGTTTTGCAACTCCATATTATTTGCAGGTAAATGGGCAAGCTGAGACCTCAAACAAGACTGTGGTAGCCATCTTGAAAAAGATAGTGCAAGAACACCACAAGGATTGGCATATACAGCTGCCCCTTGCATTATGGGCTTATAGGACTAGCATTCGGAATCCCACTGGGGCAACTCCATTTTCACTAGTATATGGCACTGAGGCCATTATGCCCTTAGAGTTGAAAATTCCAACACTACGCATCGCATTGAAAGAGTTCATCAATGATGACACTACATGGTAAGCTTGACTAGATCAATTGATGCTACTAGATGAACATCATGTGAATACCCTAGAGCATCTCCGCATCTATCAGGAGTGATTAAAATGAGCTTACAATATCAAAGTCCACCAGAGAGACTTTGAAGTTGGAGATCTTATGCTGAAAGAAAACCAACAGAACTCGAATTTGCCACCCTATATGCGAGACAAATTTATGGCTAATTGACTAGGACCCTATATTATATCTAAAAATATTGGTACGGGTACCTATCGCTTGACGTCGCTAGGGGGTGTTGAAGAGCCTGAACCTCTCAAAATCATCCATATTAAGGCATTCTATGCTTAGAGAGCATAGTAGAAAAGGCTCCAAAGGCATCTGTAAGCCCTTTGGTCAGTCAAAAATGCACCAAAAATTTCTAAAAAATTGCTTGGTCAACCCAAAGGCTCTCAGAGTTTTTCCAAACTACTTGGTCATCCCAAAAGGCTCCAAGATCTCATTCAAGTGATTTGGTCATGTCAGAAAAATATCCAAAGGTATTTGTAAGCCCTTTGGTCAATCAAAAAGGCACCAAGGATTTCTAAAAATTGCTTGGTCAACCCAAAGGCTCCGAGGGTTACTTAAAGCCACTCGGTCATCCCAAAAATGTACCAAGGATTTCTAAAAAAATTGCTTGGTCAACCCAAAGGCTCTAAGAGTTCCTATAACTTCTCGGTCATCCTAAAAGGACTCCAAGCTCTCTTGCTGAGAGTTTGGTCAACTAAAAGGTTCCAAAGGCGTCTATAAGCCCTTTGGTCAATCCAAAAATCTCCAAGGATTTCTTAAAATTGCTTGGTCAACCCCAAAAAGCTCCAAAGGTATATATACTCATCGTTTGGTCAAATATGAAAACTCAAAAATTCATAAAAATTTGAAAATATATAAAATTCCAAAAAAATTGGTAAAGCATAAAATCCACAAATATTTGCTTTTGGAGTTTGCATTTTCATACATGCATTCACCTCATCATATTGCATTTAGAAGTTTGTCATCCGTTGCATTCCATAGTAGAGTGTAATGTATCTATGAAAATCTTACAAACGATTGCATGTTTGTGTTTCAATCATGTACCCTTGCATTTATCATAATTCATTGCACTCATACACGATTCCTGTTGTGGAGAAAAATGTATGTATATTAAGTTTTCCAGTCACTCAAACATACCTAGTGGGTTCTTCAGATATTGTAGATAGCTTGCTTTACTTTTATAGACAAGGTCATTAGTTGGGATAGTGCTTCAACATATCAGGATCTCGTCACTAAGAAAAACAATATAAAATCCTGCTAAGACAAGAGATGATGAAAGCTGCGAAAGTGGTCTTAGGTATCTAGAGAGATGGATTTCATGAACTACTTATCTTGAAAATAGTTCGGTCTAGAGTGGTGAACCTTGGCAAAAGGACAAGAATTTCCCCTACTCGTACATGATGAGGCCTGAAAATGCCTCATTTTTACACTATGTTTGACTACCATATTACTAAACATGAAAAAGTTAAATGCCAAATAGTTGATTATAATATATATTTGTTACTTTTTTGCATGATTTTATGTTTGGAACATTATACCCCTATTTTGACTATTTTCAACATTTTATGCACTATTTCAATTGATTAAGTAGCAAATAAAAATTGTGATAAAATTACATTGTGATGAAATGAAAAAATTCCTCTTATCAAGAACTACAACTTTGCTTTTTGAAGCAAGTCAATCTGAGCTGTAGATAAAAAGTTATGAAGGTTTCATCATGTTCATGCCTTAGTCTTTTCTGGAGTTTTTAACAGGTACAAATATGCATTAATGGTGACATTGGCAAATCTACTGGGAATTATCCAAAGTGATTTAAGATACCAAATTTATACCAATGGTACCTCATAGTATAGAGAACACATGACCCAAATTTTAAGGCATATGGACAAGTAATAAGGAAGTTATGGGGCCCGCAAAATGATAGTTTCACACTTTTTGATAGCTAGAAATTTTGGTGAAAATCTGTGTTAGAGGCCAACTTGACAGTGATGCTGGAAGCAACTCTTGAAGATTTAAGAGCTTAAAATTGAACCAAGTGTAGTTAATACAACCAATAATACATGGATACAATTTGATATACATTGGAGTTATGAGGAACAATTTATGAGCACTCCAAAAGGGTAGTTGGGCATGTTTTGACAACTGGAAAAATAGGATTTTCCATACAAATTCTAGCAAGTTGACATTGAATGCAAGGCATGGAATTCACACATGGGAAAGGATAAAAGCTATTGCAATCAGTTCTTAAGAGATAACCCACCTAAGAAAAGCATTTGAGATAACTTGAAGACCACACAGTTAGTCAATTCGAAGATCTTCGGATTGAGCAGACATCTTCAGATTGACAGAATGCAGTTTCTTCGGATTGAGCCAATTATCTTTGGATTGACAGAAAAAAGTACTTTTTGAATTTTTGATTGTTTTATAATGGTGGAAAAATGGAAATAATGTTGATAAGGTTAAGGGAAAATATCCCCCAGCTGTCTTTGCCGTCCTTGCCATCCAAAAGCCACCATTCATGGGAAAAGATCAATTGATCCTCTTCTAGGATAAAACCAAGAAATGTTGCAGCATAATAGGAATTGATCTACAGGATATAAATAGTATATTTTCTATTTGTAAATAAATATTATGCATCTATAAAAGGATATATCCCATGTCGGTTAAGCTTAAGGAGAATAAGTAATAGAAAAATAGACAGTTTTCAGCTTTGTAACAATCTGTAGCAGCAGAACTGTAATGCCATTTTCAAAGTAATAAATTGCAATTATTTTGTCAAATTTTGTTCTAATTTTAAATTAGTTAAGGAGTGTTTTTCACCTCCTTCTAGATCAGGAAGTATGGGCCCACTTTTAGATATAGAAGGAGGGATTTTATGGCAGGTTTTAATTTGTAATTTTGTTGCAATAGAATTAATAGATTGCTTTCCAGATTTCATTTTCTTATTTTTATTTTGTATTATGTGATTGATATTTTCTATTATGTTTATGTACAAAATTTATGTGTGTGTCAGATGATAAATTAGCTTAAACATTTATTTCTTGTTTCCTTTGCTTTCCATGTTTTGTTATTTTAATTTTTTAGCAACTTTCAATTTCTAGCAGATTTCATTTTGCTGTCAATTCCTATAGCAGAAGCTTGACAACCTTTTGTGGCAGGGCATTGACAGGTGTTTCATTTCCAAGCATCACTTCCATTCTGTACGAGTAAACTAGGTTTCAATTTCGCAAGTGTAATTTAGGAATTCATTTTAGCAACATTTCAATTTAGCAATTTCAATTCGGTTATTTAAATTTTGCAAAAGTAGATTAGATTTCAATTCAGCAATTTCAATTCATGTAATTGTAGTTAAATTTAATTTTCTAAACTTAGAATTAGTTTTTATTTCTTGAAAGTTCCATTCTACAGATTAGCTTTAATGTGACACCAAAAGGCTAAACCAAATTTGTTTCACCTAATAATTGCTTAAAATCTGAATGCTTAAATTGCAATCTGCCCTAACTTTCTATTGTAGACAGCCTTGGACACCACCCTAGATTGATAAATCATTGAGATTAAATGATGAGACTCAATGACACTCATCATTTTGGTGTCGTTTCCAAGGATCATGGTGTTGTTATAGGGTAAAATCAGTCAAATAATTATTATTGTGCTAAGTTATGAAGTTCAGAGTAAAATATGAATATAATAGCTGGTATAAATAATAATTATTGATAGTTGCATTTCAGTCCATTTAGAAAATAAGCAACCACAGGGAGGTGATATTCATACTTGGGGGTTAAATTGCCTATGTTTGAAATTCTTGATAAAAATTGAAAGAGTTCATCATCCTCATTATCAAGAAACATAAGATCTCTTAAAATATTTAGAAGAGCCATATGCTAGTACTGCCCTTTTTATATCCATATCATCAGGGTAGTATAAAAAATTTTGTACTAGGTGTTGGGAAGATATCAAGGTAGATATACAAGACTATCCCTTAAACAAAATAGCCATATCAGCTACCTGTAGCATTTGTTCACAGGGATATATCATTGATGAATGCCATTTACTTCCACAACTTAGAGATGAAAAATTTATTGCCTAGTATGAATTCTTCTCAAATAGAGATCCCAACAACAACAAACAAGGCAAGTAAATCAACCAGCACCTTCAACCAAACCTATGGCCAATATGAATAATACAAGACAGGCAACCCCTGTCTATGTAAGCTGAATTTATTAAAAAAAAAATCACAAAACTTTTGCACAATTAAAATAGGAGTATACAACTTAATGGTGATCCTAGATTTTTCCATTATTACTTAAATATTGTTAGGATTTTACCACGCTAAATTGCAACCTAGCAATTCTTAGCCTACACAGACAATAGTTGATCTCATTAGAGGTGATCATACCTGACAAGTAGTTGATCTACTAAAGTTGTACACTTCTTGTTTTATTGTGAAAACCAAAAATATTTCTTTTTTATCCCAACTTGTGATCAGTTTGAATAATACAATATAGGCATCCCAAGTCTATGTAGCTAAATCTGGTTAAAAAAAAAAAACTACAGGAAATGTTATTGACTGCAACAACATCCAACTGTGCTCAAAAAATAACTTACCTGAGCTTGAAGAGATAAAAGTCAATAGAGATACACAAAAACCCTTTAGTCCAGACACATAAATCAGCCTTGGATAAAGGAGAAAAACTAGAAAATCTGCACATAGAAAATTTACTTCCATTAAGGATAAATTATGTCCTCCTAAGAATGAAACAAACTAAAGTACAACCAAAGAAATTCTTGAACATTATTGGCCGGTTGACTTATGAACAAAAATCAAAATTGTTTGTTGTTTTGAAATAATATTTCAATCCCTTTGCATGGAATTACAAGGGTATGTCAAGATTTCATCTTGATGTATACACTTAACATACTTGAGAATTGGCATTGAATTGTTTCAAGTACATATTGACAAGATTTTGCAGATTAGGAGGCATGGACAAACACTTGATTGAAGAAATTTTTAGATATGAAGCAGTGTTTCTTTCTTCCATTGGTGATTCACAAAGGAATTTAGTGGTGAATGAATATTGCTTTTGGGTATACCATGCACCATTAACTAAGGAGGAGTTCTTGAGGTGAACAAGTGGATGTACACAAAATGGAGGAGAATTTATCTTCCATGTCAGATTCAAAGTGATGATAAAAGTTTCACCAAAAAAAAAAGAAAAATACAAGAAAAAAAAAGAATAATATTGCTTGTGAACTTCCTTCATGGGCACAAGCAAGACAAGAGAAAAATCTGAAAAAGAGAGAAAAAAAAAGAAAAGAGGAAAAAGAGAGAAAAAAAATCACCAAAAGGCATGTCCCACAAAATGGGGGTACATGAGGATAAACATAAATTTCAACATGGAGGAAGAACAATGAAGTCAACACTTCATTTCCAGTAATAATGAGTTAAATGATGACATAAGCAGATTCTTACTGCTCATTAGAAAGGAAGGTTGCATCATTGTTACAGATTTCAACAGAAAAAGATGGTGTTTTCATACAAATATTGACATGTTTTTGCAGAATAAGGATTTATTCTTATCCAAATAAGAGTGAGAGACATTCTATCTCATTGTAGCCTCATTAGAGATACTCTTTTTATGAGGTACTTGAAAAAAAAAAGAAAAAAGAAAAAAAAATGACAGAAGTTGGTTGAAAACCAGAAATGACAGCCTCTTTTGATGAAAAAAAAGAGATAAAAAAAATGAAAAAAATGAATAATTTAGTAGTGAAAACCTCCTTGAGGCACTAATGAGTTGGCTTGTATGAAAACCCGTTTTCTAGTATGCATTGCATTTTTGATCCACCCATCATTGTTCCACCATTGTAAAAATCTCACACTACTCATGTGTATATTTATGTTTTTAGATAGCTTTCTAACAATCATTAGAAGCGATAGAATCTCTAGGTTCTTTTGGTCACTCATCCATTTCTAACATCGCAATCAATCGGGCTCTGGAGATTTGGCGAGAAAATTTCTGTGACGGCGTCTGGTGTTGCTCGAGGGATTCTGGCCCGAAGATCTTGCCTGGGGCATTGGGGGGTTGATTTTGATTTCGTCTGAAGGTTCATTAGTGGTCCCGGGAGGGCCCGATGGGGTCTCCTCCAGTTTCTCCTGCTGGGAGAAAGACTTCATATGCTGAGAAGTTGAAGGATAATCCCTCGCCTTCCACTGATGGAGCTCAGTGGAATGCTTTTCAAACGATACTCAAGAATGTTGCCAATGGCCCAAATGCTCACCGCGTTAATGGATGCCTCCCGCAATCCACTTCCAGGCCTAAGATTGTAATAGAACCAATGCTGGTCGAAGATACAATCATCTACCGAGCTAATCACGACTTGATCTGCAAATTCATGGGCATCCGGCCCACACTAAATTTTTTGCATACCTGGGTTCGCCAGAACTGGGAGCCACACGGTGAGTACTCTTTATGGCCTATAAGCAATGGGTATTTCATCATAAGTTTCTCTTCTTTAGCAGATAGAAATAGAGCATTTAAATCAGAAAAGAGAAACCACGGACCGGCAGGGTTATTTGTCCAACCCTGGAGAGTGGGTTTCGACGCCCGCATCGAACCCACGGCTGTCCCGGTCTGGATCCGGCTGTACGCTCTCCCGATGGAGTTTTGGGGTGAGCAGGTGTTGGAACTAATAGGTAATTCCCTAGGTAGATTTTTGGGAGTCTCCAAAGATACCATAGAGGGTAATACTGCTCTCTTTGCTAGAATATGTGTAGAGATGGACATTAGTCAGCCTCTACCAGCTGAGGTGGAACTTGAGCTTGCAGGAGTACCCTGGATCCAGCAGCTAGACTATGAGGCCCTACCTTTCAGGTGCCGAGTATGCCATAAGCATGGACATTTGGCAATGTTTTGCCCAAACGTAGTTAGCACAAAAATGGAGGCTTCGAGCGGAATGTCAAACCGCCCTAGAGAGGGTAAGTCCAGTCCGGTCAATGAACCCTCTAGCAATTCTCCAGGTCCTGATGCTCAGCAGGATGGCTTTGAACAGGTGAAACGAAAAGAAACAAAAAGAAAAATGGCAAGGAGCGAGTACGACTCAAGCCAAACAATCGGTATGAAATTTTTAAGTCATTAGTGGATCGGGAGGACCAATCTATGGAGGGAGTGGTTGGGAATGGTGAGAATGTCAACACTCCACCTCTTGTTTCTCCTTCCTTCACTCCTGTAGTAGAACAGGTGACTGTGCCAGCTGAGAACCTGCAGTCAGAGAATCCAGGGGCATTGGTTATACACTCCCCAGAACAGCCGGCTATCAAAGATGTCACCATGGGAAATGCAGATAAAAATAGAGAAAGGTCTGCTTTAGGGATTACCCAGGTGGAAAAGAGATCTAGAAACAATAACTCTCAAGGAGCGGGAAGAAAATCCAATAAGGAACTACTAACAGCGCAAGGAGATAAGCTAATCAATGGAGGATTGATGAGGACCATTGATTCTTACTGCTCTCAAGGTTTTCAATGATTATTCAATCTTGGAATGTTAGGGGTTTAAATAGTAGAACCCATCAATATGTTGTTCAAAGACTCTTAGAAAACCGTAAAACAGACTTTTTGCTTCTTCAGGAGACCAAAATGTCTTTAGATATTATGAGTAAAATTGCTACTAAAATCTGGCGGGGTGCTGGGTATATGGACGTGGCTACCCAAGGAGCTTCAGGTGGAATTGTTACCCTTTGGAACCCTCTGGTCTGGACTGCTTTAGAACATATAGCTTGCAGGGGTGTACTTTCTTCTCTCTTCAGAAATAACTTCAATTCTGAGTAGGTCCTAATCACCAACTTTTATGGGGCCCAAGATCTTGATGGCCAGAGGCTCCAATGGGACGCTGTTCACAACATGAGAGCATATAGGGAGTGTTATGACTGGATTATTGCAGGGGATTTTAATGCAAAATTATCTGTTCGGGACCGGGGAAGGTGGCACCCCTGTTTTGGATCCAGGGGACCGGCTTCTGATTGCCCAAGTTCAGGCCTTTAATTTAGTGGATGTTCAAGGCCCTAGTGTTTTTTTCACTTGGAAAAACAAGAGAAAGGAGCCACATAGCAGGAAGGTCAAGTTAGATCGCTTTTTGGTCTCGGAGGAGGCTTTTGTTAAATGGAATTTTAAGTTCCAGATTTTGGAGGGCCCTATTTCGGATCATTTTCCCATTTTGCTTGAGGGAGGGACTTCGAGAGGGCAGCACCATAGGCCTTTTAAATTTGAGAATTTTTGGTTACAAAAGGAGGACCTTCGACAGAAAATTACTCAATGGTGGACAGAAGGCCGTCCACCTTTTGGGACAGCAATGTTCAAATTTCATAAACAGCTTCAATTTGTCAAAATTCAATTGAAACAGTGGAGGAAAGGAAACAAGTCGGATTTCCAGTCCCAAAGGGCCCCCTTGGTGGCTAGATGGGAGGAGGTTCAAAAAAATTTTAGGGAAGGATCAATTACTGAGCAACTCAAATTTGAAGATGATGAACTGCGTAAAGCGGTTGAGGACATTGACAACCAAGAGGAGATATACTGGAAACAGAGGGCTAGAAATACTTGGTTATTAGAGGGGGACAGAAATACAAATTTTTTTCATCGGTCAGCTTGTGCTAGGAGACAGATGAACAATATGGAAGTTCTCAAAGATGAACATGGAAATGTCTTTGATACTCTTCCTGGCATGCATTCCCATGCTATCGATTACTTTTCTAAATTTTTTAAGTATGCAGCAAGATGTTGAGGCTCATAACGAAGTTCTTAATGTTATTCCTCCTATTATCTCTGAAGAGGACAATCAGGCCCTGCTTAGACCCATTGAAAGGGATGAACTGAGAAATGTGGTCTTTGGTATGAGTACTGGAAAATATCTTGGTCCAGATGGCTTTCCTATTGAATTTTTTCGGGCTTTACGGGACACCTTGGAGGAGGATGTTACGGTCATTCTCGAGGAATCCAGATCCAATCGAAGAATGCTTAGGGCGATCAATCACACCTTCATTGCTTTAATTCCAAAAGGGGAAGCGAGGACTCATATCTCTGATTTCAGGCCTATT
Source organism: Wollemia nobilis (assembly GCA_028583015.1). NCBI lineage: Eukaryota > Viridiplantae > Streptophyta > Pinopsida > Araucariales > Araucariaceae > Wollemia > Wollemia nobilis. The sequence continues at coordinate 19,400,693 of JAQPPZ010016473.1, forward strand.
GCTTTATGCAATGTGATCTACAAAATCATCACTAAGATAATGGCTGAGAGGCTTAAACCCCTTCTTCACAGCATCATTTCTCTTGAACAAGGGGGCTTTGTTGCGGGAAGACAAATCTTGGATGGGGTGGTTTTGGCCCAGGAGGCCATCCATTCAATGCAAACTTCGGGCAACAAAGGAATGTTCATTAAACTGGATATGTCCAAGGCTTATGACCGGGTGGAGTGGTGCTTCTTGTCGAAAATGATGGTTGCCTTTGGCTTTTCTCAGGAATGGATTGATTGGGTTATGAGTTGTGTTTCTTCTCCCTCTTTTTCTGTTCTCATCAAGGGCCTTCCCTCGCATCCTTTCGACGCCACACGTGGTCTCCGCCAGGGAGACCCTTGTTCTCCCTATCTCTTCCTTCTCTTGGTTGAAGGTTTGGGCAGACTATTTCTAAGGAGAAGGCAACAAGGTCTGCTTGTTGGTATTAAGGTTGGGGAGGAAACTCTGACTCACTTGCAATTTGTGGACGATACTGGCCTGGTTGGTGCGGCCACTCTTCGGGAAGCTAGAGGAATCAGAGATACTTTGAATTTCTACCTAAGGGCTTCAAATCAGGTTCTAAATGTCAGGAAGTCCAAAGTGGTATTTTTCAATCTTGACCAACAGTTACAGGAGCGTGTTGTTGAGATCTTGGGCTTCACAAGGACTTCTCTTCTAATTGTTTACCTGGGCGTTCCTCTTCATTTCAAAAAGTTAAAAATTGACATCTGGAAGAATCTGTTAGCAGGCATCAAAGACAGAATGAATCATTGGGCCCATAAATGGCTAAGCTACGGGGGTAGATTAACCTTCCTGAAGTCGGTTATACAGGCTTTGCCGATCTATAAATTCTCAATACTGGCTGCCCCTCATACCATCTGGAAAGAGCTGGACAAAATGGCTAGAATATTTTTATGGGAAGGCGCAAAAGGGAAGAAAAAATGGGCCTTGGTTGGGTGGGACAAAGTTACCCAGCCTAAGGACAAAGGAGGGCTGGGGTTGAGAAGTTCTATGCTTAATAACAGAGCTTTGGCTGGAAAACTATATTGGAGGTGGATTTCTCAGCCATCCTCCCTCTTCAGAGAATTCTTTCCAGTAAATATTTGGGACATGTTCATCCCAATGAGTTGGGTCGCTTTCCCTTGGAAGGTATTGGATCCTTAGTGTGGCAGACTCTCAAGCTTGGGTCCCAGATTATCAAAGATCAATTATTTTGGAAAGTGGGGAGAGGAGACAAGGCTCGTTTCTGGACTGACTCTTGGGACCAACATCCACCCATTATTGTCATGTTCCCTGAGCTACAACCAATCATGACCGCCTTAGAAGCCCAAGGCTGGATCCATATTGATAATTATCTTCTTACCAGTCAATTGGGGGGTATAAATTTAAAAAGTTTAAGCGGTGGGAGGAGTGGCCAATTACTGTCTCTTCGGAGTTGGCGCCCATCCTGCAAAAAATCTTGTCAGAAAGGTTCCTCACGGGGAAGGATGAGGAAGATGAATTAGCCTAGGGCTATGGAAGCCTTGGGGTCTACTCAGTTAAGGCTGGATATGAAGAGATCCTCCCTGAGCCTCCCCCACACTATTTTCCGGTTCAGCATTGGAGAAGGATTTGGCATTCAAAGGGTTGGCCGAAAGTGAATTTCTTCGCTTGGCAACTTATGCATAATGGTCTTCTCACCTTTGACAATCTCAGACGTAGGGGTTTCAATGGCCCCTCTCAATGTGCTTTATGCCTCCAACATGAGGAAAGCCGTAGATCATTTGTTTTTTGAGTGCCCTTTTACTCATCAGATTTGGGAACGCTGGTTCTCTCAATTTAAACTCCAGGCTAATGGTGTTTTCAACCGTACCAATATTTGGGAAAAATGGAAAAGGGGCAGGTTCAATTCCTTAGCTCTCCGAACTGGTTGGCAGTTAGGCTTTCTCTTCATTTGGTGGCAAGTTTGGTTGGAGAGAAACGCCCGGATCTTTAGAAACACTTTCTCCTCGATTGACGGCGTTTGGCAGGTCATCTGGAGCAAAGTCACAGAAACTGTTGCTATTTTTGTTAATGAAGAGAATCAGGCTACTCTTGGGCATCCTGAAGAGGGGGTTGAGGGACATGAGAGGCAAGGCAGAGCATGCTGGAAACCTCCCCCTGTAGGCTGGATCAAGATCAATACTGATGGGGCTGCAAAAGGCAACCCGGGCAACGCAAGAATTGGTGTTGTTTGTCGGGATCACTCGAGTGCGGTTCTTTACTGGGAATTGCAGGGATTGGGCAGAGCCACGAACAATGAAGCCGAAGCCTTTTCCATTAAGTCAGCGTCTATCTGGGCTGTTAAGCAGGGTTACCGGAGGATAATTCTTGAATCAGATTCTCAAGTCCTGATCGGCGCTCTAGATTGCTTGTGGAATTTCTCATTAAAAGCCTGGAGACTACGGATGTTGATATCCCAAATCAAGGAGTTATGGAGGGAGTTAGATGATGTTATCCCTGTGTATGTGAGTAGAAATCTGAACACAATAGCTGACTTCCTTGCAAAGATGGGTGCTAAGAAAGAGGTAGGTGTTCAGCTGCACAGTGATATGCCTATGATAGATGAAGAGATTCGGAGTGGTCTGGAACGATCCCTGCATCCATGAGCTTAAAAATGACTAAGGTTAGTTTCTGTCGCGATATCGTGACATATTGCGCCATCGCGACCTTGTTTGGAAATCTGTCATGATTTCGCAACATGTTGCTCTGTCGCGACCTATCCTAGATAACTGTAGCGATTTCGCTACCCTTTTTGTTGCCGCAGCCTTGGGAGGAAAATTGTAGCGATTTCATGACTTGTTGCGTCATCGCGGTCTTTGATGAGAAGGTGTCGCGATGTCACGACCTTTTTGGTTGGTTTTGCTGCTGGAGGAAAAGTGTCGCGATATCGCGACGCTTTGAGAAAAATTGCGTGAAGGGGAAAAACCGTCACGATATCGCGACAATTTTTGTGAAAATCTACTCTTAAGGAAAATTTGTCACGATTTCGTGCATTTTTTGAGGAAAGGACGCAAAGGGGCATACCTGTAGCGATTTCGCGACGTTTTGAGCAAAATTACGCTAAGTGGAAAAACCGTCGCGATATCGCGACCTTTTTTGTGAAAAGCTTCCCAAAGGATAACCTGTCGCGATTTCACGACATTTTTAAGGAAAGGAAGCAAAGGGGCAAACCTGTAGCGATTTCACGACAGTTCTGGAGAATAAACTGCATGAAGGAAAAACGTCACGATTTCGCGACTAGTTTAAGAAAAGAGCACCATGGGGGAGAACATGTCGCGATTTCGCGACACTTTTGCGAATGGGGTGCCCATTGGAATTCTTGTCGCGATTTCGCTACACTTCCGGCCAACTGGGGCTTCAAGGAAAAGCCGTCGCGATATCGCGACACTTTCTCAAAGTTGCTGATTAAAGGAGAACTCGTCGTGATCTTGCGATAATTTTGGGGAGTAGGTGCCTTCAGGCTTTCTCATCACGATTTCGCAATGTTTTTGGCGTTTGGGTGATTTGGTGCTGTGCTGTCACGATTTCACGACATTTTTTGAGTGGTGTGGCTTCGGCGCTTTTTATCGCGATGTTGCGACATGTCACGATTTCGCGACATGTCATGTTATCGCGACTGGTTGTTGTGGCGCGGTGGTTGCTAGGTTAGGTGTCGCGATTTCGCGACATGTCACGTTTTCGCGACATGTCGTGTTTTCATGCCCTTTTTTCTTCTGGTCTCTTTGCTCTTGTTTGGGATGCCCTTTCTCCCTCTTGTAACTGTAATTTGTTTTAATGCAAGCTTTTTTCAAAATTTTCAAAAAAAAAAAAACAATCATCAGAAGCAGCTTGTAAGGTGCATGATTAATTTTTAGGATAGTAAGGCATGTGTTTCTTGCATTTAAGTCATAGTAAGTATTTAAAATTTAATGTATGATAATTGGTATTTGGCATAAACTATTCATACAATATTGGTAAGTTGAAAATGGAACATGATAAAAATGTCAAGAAACACCCCCTTTTGCCCTTAGTTGCATGAGAATTTCAAACCTGTACAAAAACCTGATTTTGGGACAGATATGGCATAAATTCTATCTCAATTAGTAGGGCAGGTTTCAGAAGTAGGACTACAAGTTTATCTCACAATTGGCTCATAAATTTGAGGAAGAAAATCTGGAAAATGCATGTAAAGATTCGGTTTTACTACTGCTGCAATAAAATAGCAATATACAAAATGAAGAATAACATCTAAACAAAAGGATAGAGAGGGGATTTTTGATGTTATGGAAGGCTTATACACACTAGATATGGGCCCTCAACAGAATATGTAGCTAAATTTTGCATATGAGATCATTTCTACATTTTTTTATGCATCTTCGAAATAAGTAAGATATTTTCGAAATGAGCGGGATATCTTCGAAATGAGAAGGATATCTTCGGAATGAGCAGAAACTATACCAAAATTGCTGAAAATGCTGTAGAATAGCAAAAAAAGTAGGGTACATCAAATATTGAGGTTCCTAAGGCTATACCACATGTAAGTACATCCCTTAAGCATTTCAAAATCAAAATTTTATCAATTTTGTTCAAAATGTGCAAACAACAAGAATAGGCATTCAAGCTGAAATATTGTTAAGAATAGAAAATTCCACCAGTAGTAGTGCATCTACCAAATATGGTTCCACAATAAGGCTATTGTAAGATGAGTCACATGATACCAAGTCTTTAAGAGGTACCTTGCAACACTAAAACTTGTAGAAGGGAAAAAAAAGAGTTAAAATTGTAGTAATTGCAGAAATTTCAATATTGAAGGATGAAAGTATAGAAGTAAAAAAGTTGCAAGTTGCAAATGAAAAAAAAATACAAGAATAAAAAACAAAACAAAATAAAAAAAATTGAAAAAAAAAAATTGCAAGGTTGTAGAAAAATGAAATACATGTGCTTAAATTGGAAAATACTTGGTGTAGTGCAGCAAGGAGCAATTTATCAAGTAGCAGAGGGCAAATGATATTTTTCACAAAGATAAAACCAACATATTACTATGGCCTACTAGGAAGCATGAGGCATGCATCAATTCAAGTTGGGGGGAATGATGAGTCCTGAAAATGCCTCATTTTTACACTATGTTTGACTGCCATATTACTAAACATGACAAAGTTAAACGCCAAATAGTTGATTAGAATATATATTTGTTAAGTGTTTGCATTATTTTATGTTTGGAACATTATACCCCTATTTTGACTATTTTCAACTATGGTGGATCCTGCTATGGATCCTACCTACCTTCAAATCCTAAGGCACCCAGCACATGAGAAACTGGTAACTGAAGTAGGCTAGTCCTCTAATCGATGGCCCTTGAAGTCTGCCCTACATATCTAGTCCTGGCATGCAATGTCACACCATGTGTGCTAGAGGACCTGTGCGTCCTATCAATATTGTGAGTCCTGTGACTTGAGCTCTCCATAGACTATCTGGAGGTCCTAGACCTGGTCCACTGAGACTCTGAAGCGAAAGGATCCTTAGGAACCTGTAGCCTGTGCATCTCAATATAGCCGACTAGCTGATTAATGCGAGTAAGCTAGGATGCATGCATCTCATTGGTCCTCATGACCATGCTACGTAGTCACTCTACCTCGACCATTAAATTCTGACCACCTGGTGAAGCTACCGTTGGTGCTGCTGGAGGCCCCATAGTAACCTAAGGAGACGACATAGTCCCCCTCGATGCTTGGAGGAGATCCCTCTTTGCATTTGTTATAGTTTATTGTGCCTATGCTAACTCTAGTGTAGTATGCAGTCTCTAAACTTGGATCTCTACATATGTGGCCCATGTAGTGAGATCCTATATCTGATCCTACACCTTAGTTAGGTGCCTATCCCTGTTAGCTACCTTCACATATAGAGTGGCGATAGTAGTATCTCGCTCCAGCTACTGTGTATGGAATCATCCAAGCTAACTCTTCAAGTTAGACACCTGAGCTAAGAGCAGCCCCTCTACGCTATCGAGAGTGACCTCAACCTCCTATAGAGCCTCCTCATCTGGGTCAATCTCAAGAGTCTCATCGGTGGTGGCATCTATGCCCCAACCGCCCTCTATCTATTGGTGCACCCTATGCCCATCGAGATCCACCTCTACCTCTCCATGATATGGCTCTTGGCCTAGAGGCCCTCACCCATACCATATGAACATGGACCACCATCCATCATACTCTAGAGTGGTCCCAACAGTCTCAACTCCAGTTTCCTGGTAGTCATCAAGAGCATCTCCTAGAGGCTCAGGAATTATCCACTACATATCAGTTTCTATGACCAAGCACCGATATCTGAAAGGGATATTTGGAATGTCCTGCACCATGTCAAACTATTGCAAGATATGAGAGTATAATTGATACTCTCTAATATCAGTCTTTTAGCTGATAATCCACCTATCTTGGTGAGCCTGTCGAAGCCACTCGTCTGCCTTAGGCCATGTGAGGCAATTCATGTAGGGGCACCAAACAACGTTCCCTGACTCGATTAATGCAAATCGAGTAATGTAATTCTCAAAATCATAAGCATGGATCTTGCTATGGGTACCCTCCCCCTCATGAGGCCAGTATGCAATGTATTACTGAGGATCAACATTTATCTCAGTAATGCGTAGTGAAATATTTGTAGGACGCTCGATCTGGATGTGCTACCACCCCCAGATCTGCAATAGAAGACTGCAGCTGATGCTCTTATGGCTACACTTAATAATATGATATAGTTCCCTATAGATATGACATAGTAGGGTGCTCCCCCATGATAAAAGTAGTGGCTCCTCTATAGAACTCTGAAGAACCCTCCAAGTAGTGGACATGAGGTTCCAGGGAATCCTCGCACCCAAAGAGTCTGGAAGGACAATATGTACTATCAAGTGCATGAAGAGGGCTTCTTATGGAGATAAGACATTCTCATGATACCAGTCACCGATGTGCACCCCTCCATGGTCAATCACCTCCTGAGCATCCTCACTCTAGTCATCGAAGATAGCATCGAAAACAACCTCCTTTACCTTAGAGCTAGAGGAGATGATGGCCACACCATCGATGGGGATATTGAAGATCCTATAGACGTCCTCTAGGGTAACAATCATTTCACCTATAGGCAAGTGAAATATGTTATTCCACGTATTCCAGCATAGGGCCAACATAGTCAGGTAGGCTTGATCTACCCTAATAGTGGGTAGATCCATGACATAGCCGAACCCAACAACTTGGAACCAATCTCGATCGTCATCAGAAAGAGCCTCATGGAGAGTCTTCATAATGTCAGGCTCCTAGGCTCTAGAAGTCAATTTATGAAATAAAAAACATAATGTAAGACAAAATATAGCTAAATAGAGCTAAAAACAATGCTAAAAATGACAAAAAAATCTAAAAATAATAATTAAAAAAAAATTAGCAAAATTAGTCAAAATTTTCTAAAGTTTTCCAACCGCGAGTCAACCCTACAGTTTGCATGCTGTAAATTTTGACCATTGGGATTTTTGAATCCTAATCATAGTTGAAACCTACAGTCCCCAATTTGCCAATTAGGAACAACAGCTACCAGCTGTAGTTTAGGAGAGGCACCTATTTTGGGTACCCTCCTAGTCTACTAAATCAAAAAATTAAAAACCTAAGCTAACCTAGACTAGTGGGGTTCATTACCAACAATTTAGTGAGGTTCATTATCCGCATTACTTAATGTGGTTCATTTTACCGATATTGAGTGTTAGTCTTACAATGACACTGAGAGGGGGGGGTGAATCAGTGTAGCTCTTTAAAACTTAAATCTTCAACTCTTAAAGTCGAAACAATGAAAACTTAAAACCAAATAAAGCAAGTATAACAAGAGAACATCACACAACACAAGATGTACCGAGGTTCACCGATTTGGCTACTCCTCAAAAATGACTGTTTGGACTCCCATCCAAATCTAGCCCTTGCAAAGCACCAACTTTACAATCAATTTACCAGCACCCACTGGAAGGAGCATCAACCCCTATCCCTGATTTACCAAAGACCAACTTGGAAGGAGCACCAACCCCTGATGCCAAGCACCAACTTGGACTTCAATTCTGAAACTAGAAGATTGACATAGAAATGCCTTCACTTTTACAAGACCCCGACTGGTCTATTGCTTACTCAACGTCTACCACAATTCACAAAACACACACACTCCTCGCACTTCACAACATAAAATCCCCAATTAAATTCTCCAAGCAACACTCCTTTTATAACCATCCTTTCTCTTTGTAACTCTAGTTGTAACTCCTTCTTTTGTATATATTGAGAAGGCATTTCGTCAAACACGTCACATGCAAAGAATTGACACCATATTCTCCTACCATGACTGTTCATTTTCTCCTTCATGACTGTTCATTTTCTCCTTTGTGCATGCATGCATTTTGGTTTTCGAAAAATCTTTTCGTTTCTATTTTGAGGCCCTTCATTTTCTTTTCTCCACATGGGCATGCATCCACTTCTTTCCATGACTGTTCGTTTTCTCCATCGATGACTGTTCGTTTTCTCCTTCATGACTGTTCATTTTTCTCCACATGGGCATGCATCCGCTTCTTTCCATGACTGTTCATTTTCTCCCTTATAGGTCCACGTCACTATGCAGTCTTCAGTTTCACTATCCTGGTGTTCATCACTAATATTAGATGCATTGTCAACTACTCTATTCCTTTGGAGAAAATGCAACATGTCGCGATATCGTGACACTTTTGTTTCTCTGTCTGCCTGCCCTTTTTGAGTCATAAAAATGTGACATGTCGCGATATCGTGACACTTTTGTTTCTCTCGCTCGCTCGCTCTTTTTGAGTCGCAAAAATGTGACATGTCGCGATATCGTGACACTTTTGTTTCTCTACCTGCTTGTTATTTTTGAGTCATGAAAATGCGACATGTCGCGATATCATGACACTTTTGTTTCTCTGCCTACCTACCCTTTTTGAGTCATGAAAATGCGACATGTCGCGATATCGCGACACTTTTTTCTCCTTGCTCTTTCTCTTCGCTTTGGACCACAAAAATGCAACATGTCACGATATCACGACACTTTTTTCTCCTTGCTCTTTCTCTTCGCTTTGGACCATGAAAATGCAACATGTCGTGATATCATGACACTTTTTTCTCCTTGCTCTTTCTCTTCGCTTTGGACCGCGAAAATGCAACATGTCACGATATCGTGACACTTTTTCTCCTTGCTCTTTCTCTTTGCTTTGGCCCACGAAAATACATGTCGCGATATCGCGACACTTTTTCTCCTTGCTCTTTCTCTTTGCTTTGGCCCATGAAAATACAACATGTCACGATATCACGACACTTTTTCTCTCTTGCTCTTTCTCTTTGCTTTGGCCTGTGAAAATACATGTCGCGATATCGTGACACTTTTTCTCTCTTGCTCTTTCTCTTTGCTTTGGCCCACAAAAATACAACATGTCACGATATCGCGACACTTTTTCTCTCTTCTCTTTTGGCCATGAAAATGCAACATGTCGCGATATCGCGACACTTTTTCGCTTTGCGATGTTTTACTTTTTCTTTGATCTTTAGCATATGGGCCACTTCGGTCTTCTTGGAAAATATGCAAAAATGTGGGTAAACATCCTCATAAGCATTTAACATCACTGTACATACTCTGAATAACCTCTGAACTCCTATCCACTGCATCAACCGATCTATCCGACTGTGTTGACAACAATGACAATATTGTCGCTGCACCTTGCTCAACAATCTCCCCCTTTGGAATTGTTGGCAACACACGTGCAATTTCCTTGTAACTCTTCTCCCCCTTTGACAACAATATCAAAGGGCTACTGCAAACTCCCCCCGAGTCCATGCACAACATTCTCAAGCAAAAATTATTACACTTAGCAAAAATCACAAACATGAGCAAAAAGATAAACAAATACACAAATGCTCCCCCGAAGAATGTGGTCCCGATAGCTAGTCAATTCTTGGGAAGCGTGACCACTCCCAATTTATTGCGAAGGTACTCAAAGACTTCCTTGGGCAACGATTTTGTGAAGATATCCGCTACTTGCTCTGTTGTTGGAACAAAATCCAACTTAACCTCACCTTCCGCAACTTTCTCCTTCAAAAAGTGATACCGGATAGCAATATGTTTTGTGCGAGAATGCATAACCGGATTCTTTGAGATGTTAATGGCACTGGTGTTATCACACTTAACTAAAATTGGCTCACTGAAGTTAATACCAAGATCTTTCAGGGTTTGTTTCATCCATAATACCTACGTACAACACGTTGTTGCTGCAATATATTCTGCCTCTGCTATGGATAAGGAGACTGACTCTTGTTTCTTACTGTGCCACGCGACCAACCTGTCTCCAAGATAGAATGCACCTCCACTGGTACTCTTTCTATCATCTACACATCCTGCCCAATCTGCATCTGAATACGCAATAAGGGTGAAGTCCTTACCTTTCGGATACCATAACCCATACTCCATAGTACCCTTGAGGTATCGAAGAATCCTCTTCACTGCTATCACATGAGTCTCCTTGGGACTAGCCTGAAATCGTGCTACCATGCATACTGCCTACAAAATATCTGGTCTGGTAGCTGTCAAGTACAGTAAGCTCCCAATCATAGATCTGTACATGGTTTGATCAACATTTGGAGATTTTTCATCCTTGCTCAACTTACAACCTGTCGTCATGGGAGTGCTAACTGGCTTACAATCCTCCATTGTGAACTTTTTAGCATCTCTTTCACATATTTAATTTGAGAAATAAATATGCCCTTCTCATTTTGATTAACTTGCAACCCGAGGAAATATGAAAGTTCACCAATCATTGACATTTCAAATTCTTTTTGCATCTTATTTGCTAAATCTTTACATGACTCATCTTTGCTGCTGCCAAATATGATATCATCTATGTATACAACAAGAACAATAAGATGGCCATTTTTTATTTTGACATACAAATTACTATCCACCATACCTTTCTTGAACCCTTGTTGAGTAAGATAGTTGTCTAGCCTTGCATACCATGCTCTGGGTGCCTGTTTTAAGCCATATAATGCTTTCTTCAACTTGCAAACCAAGTTGGGATCATCACCAAGTTGGAAACCATCCGGCTGCTCAATATAAACCTCTTCTTCAAGTTTCCCATTCAAAAATGCTGATTTCACATCCATTTGATAAACTTTGAAATTCTTGTAAACTCCTAAAGCCAGAAACATTCTAATTGCCTCTAGTCTAGCCATAGGTGCAAAGGTTTCCTCAAAGTCAATACCTTCAACTTGTGCATAGCCTTTACATACCAATCTTACTTTATTCCTGACTACCCATCCTTCTTCATTCAATTTGTTTCGAAAGATCCATTTAGTACCGATTATATTTTTATTTGCAGGTCTTGGTACTAACTCCCAAGTTTTGTTTTTCTCGATCTGATCTAATTCTTCATTTATTGCCTTCATCCAACTTTCATCTTTGCTTGCGTCAACAACATTTTTGGGCTCAATGTTGGATAATAGAGAGTAGTTACTTACTACTCTTCTTCTTGTCTGAACACCAACTGTGGGGTCTCCAATTATTTGCTCTCTAGGATGATCTTTCTGCCAGCTGTCTGTTTTGAATTTCTTATTTTCTTCCACTTCTGAATCACTGTTTGAATCATCTGAGTCAATTTTTTGTTTCTTTTTCGTTTCCTTTTCCTCATCTCCTTCAATAACCTCTTCATAAATTGGGTAGTTCTCTTCATAGCTAATTACTCGTTCCCTACCTTCATCAACTTTAACATCGGCACTATCCACAATTTTCCTTAGCTTCTTGTTGTAGCATTTGTAAGCTTTGATTTTTGACGAATAGCCAAGAAAAATACCTTCATCAGCTCTATCTTCAAACTTACCAAGGTTTTCTTCAGTTCTTTTGATGTAACACTTGCTGCCAAAAACTTTAAAGTATCTTATTGTTGCCTTTTTACCGAACCACAACTCATAAGGAGTTTTGCTTTCATGCATCCTCAACATGCACCTATTTTGGATGTATACCGTAGTATGGACTGCCTCTTTCCAAAATTTGTCTACTACTTTGCTCTCAGTCAACATAGTCCATGCCATTTCCTGCACCGTATCTTGTTCTTTCTTTCTACCACACCATTCTCGCTGAGGTGTCCTGGTCGCTGAAAACTGTCTCCTAATACCATATTTTTCATAGTACTCTATAAAATCCTCTGAAATGAACTCTCCTCCTCTATCTGATCTTAAACATTTAATCTTTTTTCCTGTTTGATTCTCAACTTGGTTTTTGAAAACCTTGAACATCTCAAAAGCTTCTGATTTATGCTTCAAAAATAGTACCCAAGTCATCCTGGAATAGTCATCTATACACAACATAAAATATTTGTCACCATTTATGCTTTGCGTTCTCATGGGTCCACATAAATCAGTATGTATTAGTTCCAAAGGTTTGCTTGTGTAGTACTATTTTGTTTTAAATGAGACTCTAGTTTGCTTCCCTTTTGGCATGAAGCACAAATGCTATTTGATGATTTTCCAATGGTGGGAATATCTCTCACTGCCCTTTTTGAGCTGATTTTTACTAGATTGTCAAAACTGATATGATCGAGCCTCTTGTGCCACAACCAATTTTCTTCTTCTTGTCCAATCAAGCAAGCTCCTTCTGAAGTCTCTAAGAGAGTGTACAGGTTTCTAGATGTCCTCGATCCAGTTGCTATCAACTTTCCACTATTTACTTTTTTGACTTCACAACCCTGCTTCTTAAAAATCACTTCATGACCTCTATCACAAATCTGACTTACGCTCAACAAGTTATGCTTCAGACCAACCACAAACAAGACTTCTTTTGACTTGATTTTTCTGTCACTGATCTTAACTGAACCTTTGCCAACTATCTTAGCTCCATCATTATTTCCAAATTTTACTGAACCACCTTCATATTGCTGTAACTTCTCAAATTTTTGTTTGTCACCTGTCATATGACTGGAGCATCCACTATCAAGTATCCATGGTGCAGATTTATTCTGTGCTTTAAATGTTGTTTGTACGATCAGGGATTCCTTTTCTTCCTTAGATCACTCTTTTTCTTTCCACACTGGTTTGATTACAGTTTTGGGCTCTTGTTTTGACTTTTCTTTTTCAGTAGCTTGTGCATGTTTTTCGAGAAATTTTCTATTTTGTCTCATTCCATTTGGTTGAAATTTTCTTCCCTAAAATTGATTTGATGCAAATGTACTTCGACAATTTCTTGCAATGTGCCCAAAATTATGACAGCTTATAACATTCTACCGCATAATCCATCAAAGGTGAAAAAATATTTCTACTGGTAAAATTCCTTGGTCCTACGTTATACTTGCAATCTGAAATCTTATGTCCATGACCATTGCATTTAAAACAAGTAACCAAAAAAGAGATGATTGAACCTGGGTGATGGTCTTTGCCATGTTGTCGTAGGAGTCATAAATATTCTTCTTCCTTGATGTGTGACATTGGTGAATCCATCATTGTCAATTCTTCTTTCGTGCCTTGCATTATTGCTTTCTTTTGCATGAGTCAATTTTTCTTGATCAACCTGTTTCTTATCTTCATTCTTTGATCCATTTGATGATTCTCCTTTGTCAAAGCCCAAACCAAATTTGATGCCTATAGTCCTTTGGTTATTTATGATCTTATCCAGCTTCATAGAACTTTCTTCACGTTTGTGATAACAACTAATTTTATGATTCATCTCTTCTATCTCGCATCCTTAAACCAACAAGTCTCTTCTTCTAGCTTACTGCAATAATCTATTTTCATGGTTATTTGCACTTTGAGATCTTCAGATATTTTCTTGGATTCTTCTATCTGTACTTTCAAACCGGTTATGATTTCATTTGCATCCTCAAGCTTTCTTGAAATTTTCTTATTCTTTTTTCTTTCTATCTTCAATTCATCCAGAGCTGCAATTAGTTCCTCTTCCAAATTTACTTCTGCATCAATTTCTTCTTCATCACATTCCTCGTTATTTTTCTATTTTTTCTTCTTTGAGTGCCATGAAAAGAGCTTCACCTATTTCCTTTTTAGAATCCTCACCGCAGATGTCTTCTGATGAACTCGACATTCTTGGAGATGAAACTTTTCTTCTTGAAGTTGCATTTTCTGAAATTTGTTTTTTTCTTCCAGTCACTTCTTTCTTGGTGCGATCCTTCATCACTTTTGTTCTTCTCATTAAGTGGACATTTAGCTGCAAAATGCCCAACGCCTCCACAATTGAAACATTTAAATGGTAACTTTCCTCTCGTATTTTCCTTTTCCCCTTTTTAGTTTTTGAACAAAGTTTGCTTCCATTTCATCTGATGTCTCTTCTTCCTCGGATTCTTGTTTTGCTTTCATATTTTTATGGGCTTTAAAAGCAGCTTCTCTGTCTGTGGGTTTAGATTTTCCTATTCTCATCTCATATGCAGTCAAAGAACCATGCATCTCATCCATACTAAAATAATTTAGATCTTTAGCTTCTTCTATAGCTGAAACTTTAGAATCAAATCTTTGGGGAAGAGATCTTAATACCTTTTTCACGATGACAGAATCTTTGATTTCCTCGCCGAGTCCTCTAATCGCATTAATGACTTCATTAACTCTCAGCATATATGCCTCTATGTTCTCATCATCATTCATATTTAATACTTCGAACTGAGCTCGATGTGTTTGTAACTTGGCCTCCTTGATCTTAACGTCTCCTTCATGAATGCTCCTCGCTTTGTCCCATATTTCTTTTGCCATTTTACAACTCATAATTTTTACCAGTTCACGGTCCACTAATCCGCACATGATAGCATTCTTTGCTTTTGAGTTATTCTCAAATAGTTTCTTACCGACAGCATCGATTGGAGAAGTGGTGGGTATTGTGTATCCACTATCTACCGAATCCCAAATGTCGTATCCCAGAGCACAAAGATATGTCTCGCATCCTGAGTCTCCAAAATGCGTAATTAGTTCCATCAAACAATGGTGTTTTTTTTATGAGAAGCCTTCACCACCTGCCATTGTGTCACTTCCAAGATCACCCTAGCTGATTAAGCTTGTTCAAGAACCTCACTCTGATACCAATTGTTAGTCTTACAATGACACTAAGAGGGGGGGTGAATCAGTGTAGCTCTTTAAAACTTAAATCTTCAACTCTTAAAGCCAAAACAATGAAAACTTAAAACCAAATAAAGAAAGTATAACAAGAGAACATCACACAACACAAGATGTACCGAGGTTCACCGATTTGGCTACTCCTCAAAAATGACTGTTTGGACTCCCATCCAAATCCAACCCTTGCAAAGCACCAACTTTACAATCAATTTACCAAGCACCCACTGGAAGGAGCATCAACCCCTGATTTACCAAAGCACCAACTGGAAGGAGCACCAACCCCTGATGCCAAGCACCAACTTGGACTTCAATTCTGAAACTAGAAGATTGACATAGAAATGCCTTCACTTTTACAAGACCCTGACTGGTCTATTGCTTACTCAACGTCTACCACAATTCACAAAACACACACACTCCTCGCACTTCACAACATAAAATCCCCCATTAAATTCTCCAAGCAACACTCCTTTTATAACCATCCTTTCTCTTTGTAACTCCAGTTGTAACTCCTTCTTTTGTATATATTGAGAAGGCATTTCGTCAAACACGTCACATGCAAAGAATTGACACCATATTCTCCTACCATGACTGTTCATTTTCTCCTTCATGACTGTTCATTTTCTCCTTTGTGCATGCATGCGTTTTGGTTTTCGAAAAAGCTTTTCATTTCTATTTTGAGGCCCTTCATTTTCTTTTCTCCACATGGGCATGCATCCGCTTCTTTCCATGACTGTTCGTTTTCTCCATCGATGACTGTTCATTTTCTCCTTCATGACTGTTCATTTTTCTCCACATGGGCATGCATCCGCTTCTTTCCATGACTGTTCATTTTCTCCCTTATAGGTCCACGTCACTATGCAGTCTTCAGTTTCACTATCCTGGTGTTCATCACTAATATTAGACGCACTGTCAACTACTCTATTCCTTTGGCAAAAATGCAACATGTCACGATATCGCGACACTTTTGTTTCTCTGCCTGCTTGCCCTTTTTGAGTCACGAAAATGCGACATGTCGCGATATCGCGACACTTTTGTTTCTCTGCCTACCTGCTCTTTTTGAGTCGCGAAAATGCGACATGTCGTGATATCGCGACACTTTTGTTTCTCTGCCTACCTGCCCTTTTTGAGTCACGAAAATGCGACATGTCGCGATATCATGACACTTTTGTTTCTTTGCCTTCCTACTCTTTTTGAGTCACGAAAATGCGACATGTCGCGATATCGCGACACTTTTTTCTCCTTGCTCTTTCTCTTCGCTTTGGACCACGAAAATGCAACATGTCGCGATATCGTGACACTTTTTTCTCCTTGCTCTTTCTCTTCGCTTTGGACCACGAAAATGCAACATGTCACGATATCGTGACACTTTTTCTCCTTGCTCTTTCTCTTCGCTTTGGACCGCAAAAATGCAACATGTCACGATATCGCGACACTTTTTTCTCCTTGCTCTTTCTCTTCGCTTTGGCCCGTGAAAATACATGTCACGATATCGCGACACTTTTTCTCCTTGCTCTTTCTCTTTGCTTTGGCCCATGAAAATACAACATGTCGCGATATCGCGACACTTTTTCTCCTTGCTCTTTCTCTTTGCTTTGGCCCGCAAAAATACAACATGTCGCGATATCGCGACACTTTTTCTCCTTGCTCTTTCTCTTTGCTTTGGCCCACGAAAATACAACATGTCACGATATCGCGACACTTTTTCTCTCTTGCTCTTTCTCTTTGCTTTGGCCTGTGAAAATACAACATGTCACGATATCGCGACACTTTTTCTCTCTTCTCTTTTGGCCGCGAAAATGCAACATGTCGCGATATCGCGACACTTTTTTGCTTTGTGGTGTTTTACTTTTTCTTTGATCTTTAGCATATGGGCCACTTCGGTCTTCTTGGAAAATATGCAAAAAGGTGGGTAAACATCCTCATAAGCATTTAACATCACTGTACATACTCTGAATAACCTCTGAACTCCTATCCACTGCATCAACCGATCTATCTGACCGTGTTGACAACAATGACAATACTGTCGCTGCATCTTGCTCAACATTGAGTGCGAGGTCTCAGTTTCGAGTTACCTTACCCGCACCCTAGCCTCGGCTAGTAGATGGCTGATCAGGATCCGCCATCGAGGTAGACGAGTGTAATTATGGTAGAGTGTCGTAGCATTTCGGGTTAGGGAATATTATCTCACTATTAGAGCTCTCAAGTTGCTAGTGATTGCAAGAAAATAATAAAAAAATTCAAATGGGAATCAAATTTATAGGTTCTCCTAGTCTCAAGAAATCGTAACTGACATCTGTAGTTTTGGAACTAGGGTTTTATACTCGTAGGTATGACCCACGGTTCCCAAAATGTGTAAAATTAAATTGCAGACTGTACCTACGATCGGTCGCTAGCATTAAATACACTCAAAACCCACCGTGGGAAGGTCTAAAAAATAAATTAATGACTCCCATTAGATAAAAATTCAAAATCAATGATACAAATTGCAAATTTGGTGATGTTAAAAGCACTAGGATCAATCAAATAAATGCAAAATTAAAACAAAAAAATCAAATAATTAAAAACCAAATGCGTTCCATATTCAGTGATTTATCCTATACACTTGGTAGTTGCAACGAGTTGCGATCCATGCAAATCCGACAAGATGAGTAAATCACCATAAGGAAATTTGGGGTAAAATTGTCATTTCTTTTATGACATCTTTCAGCAAATCATCGATAAATATGATTCAACATACGCCTAATTGCATTTTTATCATTTTGATTCCTTAAGACGGCTATTGTAGCCTAACTTCTCCATGGGATAGAAATGTGCAAATACTACTAAGAGTTGCAATCATTAGCTGAACTAGGCCTAGCCAAGGTATTAAAAGGCTCGAATATAAATTGTTCAAGATCATTCATTATGGTCAAGCAATTTTGTTGCTTCATACATTGTCATTACCCTCATCGACTCGTCGCTTGAGGGGGTAGTCATAATTTCATAATCATAATCAAAGTCAACATAAGATCCCTAAGATCGTAGATCCCCTGATCTTGTCAAAATTGTGTTCATTCTTGCGAATCATTGTCAACAGCTATCATAAGCTTCCCCCTTTGCTTGGGGTAAACAATAAATATTATAATTGGTTTGTAACTCTCATCCTTTGGATTTATGGGTCAAAATATACCCATACTTGTCATTGATGCTATCCGAATGTCTAATGACGAGTGCAGACTTGTCAAAATGTAAGACTTTCATGAGTTGGAAGAAATGATTCCAAGATGCACGTCATTTTGCTGGACCTAGGGTATCTAATGTTGATCCAAATAATGATCATCATAGAACCTTAGGCATCATTTCAGGATGTACATTTTTTCTCAGTGTTGTTTGATCTCACAACACATCTCAAAAGGATCATCTGTAGACACCTAAAATATGTCATGTCGAGGACATATGGACATGCTACAAGACCATATGGAGGATCTTGGATAGATTCCAAGATAGAGCAATGGTTCTAACCACTCAATTTAGGTATTTTTGCCTAATCAGTCTGAACCGCAGCCCAAACCTGTGGTCTCTAGTCTAAACCATGGTTGACACCTGCAGTCTACAATCTGGACTGCAATACTGACCTATGGTTTTAACTAAAGTTTAGTTAGGCCTTCCATCCGAGCCAAATTGGCTTGAATGACCAAAAGATCTAGAAGAAGGTAATTGAAGGATGGAATATTCCAGAGGCTTCCATCCCAACTATCCTAACCACCCTTCTTAGTATTGGATTCTCCATGAAGCCACCCCTAGCCCTAGGGGCATGGTATAAATACCCCCTCCAAATAGGGAGAATAAGAGAAGAAAGCATTAGAGATTTGAGCAATGAAGCCCTGGCAAATTGTACACTCAAACTGAGTATACTAAGAGATAGAGCTATTGCATTTAATCCTCAACCCTTTTGCCAACATTCATGATGAGTTGCATTATGGATGCCCTAGGTTCTTAGGAGAGTCAAGAAGCACAAATCTGGGCAAAAAAAGGCCCTTCACATAGAATTAACCACCAAATCATTTTGAGGACAATGAAGATGATCCTTGAACATCAATTTGGACAAGGAGATCAAATCCACTGCCCCTTATTTTGAGGGTAAATCTATCAGAGGTCAAATCGCGGTTCATAGTGCAGACTGCTCACCAGAGCTATGGTTTACAACAGGTGACATATCACCTTAATCTTTTAATTTTTGTTCAGTTAAATAGGTTAGATTAATCATTTCTTAGGTTTAATTACAGTTTAGAAGAATTCTGACTGTGGGAATTAGCTTATAATAGATAGTTTATGCTTTACATTAATTAGGACATTTGTGGATCTTTTATGCACCTTTATGCTTCTATTTTGTTATCTGATCCATGCATTATTTGTCTAATTATCTCCTTTATGCTATATTACAAATATTGATTCAATTAGCATAGTTTAAAGGTTTTTATTTATGTTTTCTTGATCATTAGTTTAATGGTATTATCATGTATATTTCCTAAAAGGGCCTCATCATGAGAGGCAATCTATATTTTTGATCATGTTCTATAGGAAGATAAGTACAATAGGAGTCTATATCATAATCCTTCCACATCACGAAGAAGGGGGTCAACTCCATCCCAAGGCAGTTTGTGACTAGTCAAAGGGTAATATTAATGCGCCTACCCTATTGAGGGCATTGACAATTGTATAGACTGTATCATTATTCAAGTGACCCTAAGAGGGGCATATTTGTAATAGAGATTCATTCATAATCAATGCAAAAAATATTATTTTGTTGAATTTATGCAATGTGTCAAGATTTTACGCTTTTATGATGACTATAGACTAATACAGTAGATAGGTGCATGCTTTTTGTTTATGTCATGAAGGTTTTCTATCTTGAAACCCTAGGGTTAGAAAGTATTCAAAGAAAGAATCATTCTAGGGTTAGCTCTTGTCTTCTTGCATACTGTATTTTTGCATTGTCCTTTATCTTTCATAGCATAGATCTAGAAAGGCCAAACATAGGTGATTGTCTTGAATCGAATACATCAAACATTCTTGAAAACCAGAGGACTTGGAGCGAGTCCTTAAACCATTCCTGGTGAACCCTTCCTCCTCTTTTACACCAAGTGTAGAGAACAATGCAGCCCCCATGGTTCACCTCAAGGCTTCTCTATGGATCCAACCTTGAGAATCGTACGTGGTAGGGCAGTTTTCCCCCTCTACATCTTTGGTGAACCCGACGTGAACACCTCCTTTTATTTTAAAACCTTAAACAAGATCATTAATTTGTT
The DNA here is from genome assembly GCA_028583015.1 of Wollemia nobilis. Taxonomy (NCBI): domain Eukaryota; kingdom Viridiplantae; phylum Streptophyta; class Pinopsida; order Araucariales; family Araucariaceae; genus Wollemia; species Wollemia nobilis. The sequence goes on from JAQPPZ010016473.1 coordinate 19,421,118, forward strand.
TGTTTGGTTGTAGATCATTAATAACATCTTTAAGAATATTTCTTTGTGTGCTTGTTGTTAGTATTCTCTTCTATCCTTTCACTTCTTCTAATGGCTCCCTTCCTTAGAAGTCAGTGAAAGCGCCTTGAATCTGATTATGTTCCCTCAAAAGATGATCAGATTGATAGAGAGGATCCTAACATAGATCCAGAAGAACAAGATAATGTTGAAACTGAGATGAGTTTTGATCCTTATGAAGGACCCAATGGTGGGTTCGTCTTTTCATCATTTGAACATATTTGGGGTTTCATGAAAGCTAATAAAGACAAGATATTGGAGGGTATGGAATGGGAGGCTCATCTTGAAAGAGGTGAGACTCCCCCACTTCCTCCTCCAGTAAGCTCTCCTGTGCTTGATCAAAATAACCCCTTGTCCAAATCATTGCATCTTGATAATTTGAGAAACCAAGCAACTGATGCCACTACTATAACCACCAACATTGGCAGAAATCTACAAGTTCCTCCAATTAGTAGTGTCACTCAAAATTATTTTCAATTTCCTCCTCAATCTTCTAATCTCAACACTTTTGCTTCTGTCCCACCAAATGTTGGCTATCCCTTTTCACAAGGTAACACATATAACAATAGTATCCATGCATCCAACCTAAGCCAAGCACTCGCTCCCCAACACACCTATATCCCTCCTTTAGGGAATCTGGGGATATTGCATAACAGTAATCCAGAAGTGTAGAATTTAACAAATATGGTAAAGCAGTTGGTTTCAAAAGTTGAGATGATTCAGCCTTCAAGTTTCACTTACAGTTATAAGGAAATGTGTAATCAGCCATTGGATCCTATTATTGTTGCAAGACCTTATCCTAAGCATTTTCCTATGCCAGTTTTACCTATCTACAAGGGGATAGAAGATCCAATAGAGCATTTAAGAAGATTTAGGACAACATGCCATGATCTCATATATGATGACATGTTGTTACTAAAAACATTCCCTAAAAGTCTTGGTGGCATGGCATTAGAGTGGTACTATCGGTTACCTAATTACTCCTTGAGGAACTTTGAAGAAACAACGGAATTATTTGTTCAACAGTTTGGTGCCTATATTGAAAAAGAAGTAACAATGAAAGATGTCTATAGTTTGAAACAAGGTAAAGAAGAAAGTTTTTCAGAATTTTTGGCTCGTTGGAGAAGTCTAGTTGGACGCTTGAGGTATACTTTACCTCCGAAAGATATGCTTGAGATATTTATTGGTAATTTACAAGAACAATTATCTTATGCACTAGAAACTACTACTATTACATCCTTTGATCAAGCAATTGATTTAGCTAGAAAGGTAGAACAAGCTCTTATCAGAAGAGGTCAACTCAAGGTTAAAGAGGATAAACCTACTAAGTCTCAACACAAGAATAGGCATACAGGAGGTGATGGTGCAATGGATAGTAGGCCTGTTAATAATGTTGTTAACAACCTACAAAAGATAATACTTCAGAAACCTCCACAAAGGAATTTTACAAAGCTTAATATGTCTATGGAAGCAGTTTTGAAACAACTTTTAGAAGCCAATGCAATTGAGTTACCTCCTATAAGGCAACCAGATACTACAACTAATTGGTACAAGGTAGGTCAACATTGTGCATATCATAGAGTGGAAGGACATTGGACAAATTCTTGTAAGAAGTTGAAACATGTGGTTCAAGATTTGATCGATGCAGGACGTATTGATATAGGGAGTTCTCAATCATCAAATAATCAGGCTCCTACTCAGCAAGCTTCAACAACAAATCAAGATATGGGAATATTCAAGGATCCATTACCAAAACATAATCAACAAGCAGCTAATCAGGTGGCTCATCAGAATGAGCCTCCTCCCTATGGTAATATGGTTGGCATGGTTGGGGTAACTACAAGAAGACAAGCTCAGACTCAACCTACTCAACATTCTCAGCAAGGATAAAATTCTGCATTGCAACCCAATTTGGTTTTGAAGAATAATCAGAGAAAGGTTTCAGAGATAAGGACTCCACCTTTAGTGTTGAAACCACAACCTAGAGTTTCATTTGATCTCCAAAAATAGTTGGCCAATACTCCAGCTAAAATTTCCATTTTAGAACTTTTGCAAACTTCTCCCAACCATAGAGATGCTTTGATGGAATTTCTAAGACAACAATCTATTCCCTCAGATATTTCTCCTAGTGCCATAGTTGATGTCGTAGGATCTTTTGGGATACATCACATCTCATTCTCGGATGATGATAAGCCTTCCTCAAACTTACAAGAAGATTCTTCACTTTACATCACCGCACTTATTGGGGATACCTTTATTAAGCGAATCCTGATTGATAATGGTTCTTCCCTCAATTTGTGCACATATCAATTCTTTCAAAAATTTGGATTAAAAGAGGAAGATTTAACTAAGTTTGATATCATCATAAAAGCTTTCAACAATGAGTCCCAAGAGGCTTGCGATACCATATCTCTTCCCCTTAAGGTTGGGCCTAAAATATTGGATACTTTGTTTTATGTGGTACATTGTCTTGCATATTTTAATCTTCTTCTTGGACGTCCTTGGATCCATGCAATGAAGGTCATCCCTTCTACTCTTCATCAATGCTTGAAATTTGAATTTAAAGAACAAGTTATCACCATTTCGGGTGACCCTCGACCATTTGAGTTTTGCTCAAATGTAGAGCGAGCTCAATCTGAGTTCAACCTTTGTCCTTCTATTTCTTCAATGGTTTCTCCATGTTCCTCATTTCAGATATCAAAGCAATTTCAAAATTTAAATATGAGTGAGGAACATATCATAAATTTCTCATCTCAAGATCATGATAATCAATTTCTTCAAGAGCCTCTTCTGGATCTTGCCAAGCTACCACCTTCACCTAGAGCCATGGGTTTACCCCATAAGAAAGGTGATGTTGTACACATTGGCACGTGTACCTTTATCTTCATAGGGACTACCTTCAAAGAAAAGATACATGGTAGCAACCCCTCTCCCATTGAGCATTCTTTTGCTCATTGTTACCTTTCCAATGACTACCCACTTCCTAAACAGATCCTATCTAGTATGGGATATGTAGGTAAAGGTTTGGGACCACAACAGAAAGGTATTCAAGAGCCCTTGGATGTCGAGATCTAGCCTGGGAGATGTGGCATAGGTTTCATACCTAGAAAAGACCAACCTTTACCATTTGACGATGATGATCATCTTATGACTTATGCTGAATACATGGATTATCAAAAGTCAGGAGTGGGTGATGAGGATGATGGTCCCCCTTATTCTTCTGAGATATTGTTTTGTAATATGATTGATTTTGTGTGCTCCAAAAATAAGCTTTCTATTTTAGAAAAGGATCCTACTTCGTTGTCCTATAGTGATCTTGCGAAGTTAGGAATTGCTCCTCCTTATGTTAAGAATAATGGTTGTGTTCGAGAATGCATTGATTATCATGCTATGGTTATCAAAGAAAAAGCTATGAAGGAGCCTCTCTATGATTCTAGTTATCGATATGGCTTGCCTTTTAGAGATTTCTTTGATGAAATAGTCCATGGTACACCTATTCTTTTTGTCAAGATAGGAGACACATTCAGACTTTGTGTCGACTATCATCCTGCTTGCTTAAATTAAAAAAAAATAATACATCAAATCAATCAATCATCATTTAGCTATGCATTTGCATTTTCATTGCATCCATCTGCTTGTTCATATTGCATTGTTGCCTATCATTTTTTGCATTAGTTGCCTGACATTTAACACAACCTGCATGCTTGAGTGTCATTTTTTGCATGATTGCTTGTTCATGACTGCTTGATCATATAGATTTTTGGGGATCTTGTGACAATGGCATGTGATGATACCTAGTTAGGTCACAGCTCACATGCATTGCACTTTCACTAGGGTTCTGATGCCTAGAAAAATCCCCACCTAGGGATTCTTCTCCAGCTTCTTTCTTGCTTCTTCTACTTCTTTCTTCCTTTGATTTTTCTCTTCCTTGATCTTGAAAGTATCATTTTCTTAGGTCAAGGATGATAGTTTGTCAATATGTCCTTGTCGCCCTTTTCTTCTTGAGATTTTCTTTGTCTTTTTGCTTAGACAAGGATATATATTTCTCTTTCTCTTCTCAATTATTTTCTTCTTTTGAGAATTTGCACACACTCACAAAGTGTTTTTCATATCTTTCAAACCCCTATCGGGGGTAGCACTCGCCTACTAATTCTTATCTACATATATTGCACCCCACATGGGATAATGTACATCCTAGCGGGTATCTTATTGGATATGATCCCCTATCGAGTTATACTCCTTTTGACTCAATGGGCTCAACACCCCATTACAGGATAAGCTCCTTGGCCATTTTAGTAGGCCTCGACATACATCCTAGTGGGTAATCACCCCATAGCAGTCAATTAGTGAGCAACCACCCATAGCGGGTCAGACTCCAACACTTCATCACTCATGGTGAGTACTACACCCATAGTGGGTTTAGCTCCCTATTTATGATTTGATTCATAGTGTTTGGTCACACTGATCTACCATGATCTATACTGATTCAAATACTATGTTTCACTTGTTCTTCTCTATTCTCGATGGTTGACCTTTGGTTCTTCTTTTTCTTCTTCTTCTTTCTTTCTTGTGTTTCTTCTTCTTCCATTTTCACATCCATCTCATCCATGCATTTCATATAGTTTTGCATTAGGTAGTTTTCATGCATAAAACATCATAAATATAAATAAAAAAACATATAATGCTTAATCAAATTATATCACATGCACACACATTAACACATAAAAGAAAGCAACTTAGTATTACTCAGTAAAAGAGAGATACATAAGTGTCTGGTTGGTGTACCACAATCCAATCCTGGTACACTCAACCAATCCCTAGCCCTAGCTCTGAGAGCCCATCTCCTCTGCTCCACCCGAAGGAGGTGGTCCAGGTAGCTGCATACCCATGGAAGGTGAGGCTGAGACCATCCATGATCGATATCGTGACCTACTAGCTAACTGTAGGGATGGAGGGAGTACCACCCTCTACCCCTTTGGTACCACCTGGTAGTACATGGCCTCGTAGAAGGTAGCCCACTGAATGGCCACCTCCAACCTCTCCCCTATCCTCCATAGTTCCACCTGTAGAAGGTAGATCCCATCGCTAGCCTGGCTTCTCCCAATGATAGCCATCCCCTCTACCCAAGCCCTCTAATGCTCTATGTCTAGATGGCTCACCTCCCCTCGAAGATGAGTAGCCTCTACTTGAGCTGCATCCCTCTCTATCTCTATGGTACTCAAAGTACTTCGTAGTCCCTCGATCCTCTTGGACCTATCCTCCTAGAGTAGGTCCACCTATCTCTGTAGAGTCACCACCTATGCTCGTAGCACCTCTACCTCCCCCCTCGGGTCCCCTCAACCTGAGGCCTAGCCTCAATTGGCTGCTACTGATGTGGAGGCCTCTCTCGATCCTCTACATGGTAGCACCCTAGCCTTTATGGGGGTAACTCTAGATGCCCCTACCTCCTCGATCCCTGTAGCATTGGTGGCCTCCATCACCAGCTCAATCTAGACCCATGCCTATCTCTGTCTTGGGGCTACCTGGCCCTACTACTCCCTCTTTGTGGCCCTATGAGCTACCTCTAAAAACATTGATTGCATTCTTGGGTCCATCACCTAGCACCTCTATATGGGTACTATAGGCCAAAAGTGGCTACATTCATACTTAAGCCAAAATTTTACAAAATTTGGTTATGTGAAGAAAACATGAAAGCGCTAAAAACTGCCCAAAGTTGAGAAGCACTGACAAGAGGTAAAAATGTAATAAGTCTAGTAAAGAGTGTGCTTATCAGTTTCCTTTGTACTCATCACATAGAAATGAAGAACGCTAAAAACTAAAAAGTGCTACGCAAAAATGGAAAGCGAAAAAGCATCGAAATCAAGCTAAAAGTGAGAAATATAGAAAGATCATGCTTCTCAACCTTCTTTGTGTCAAGCATGCAATTGAAAAATATTGAAAAGAACCTAAAACTGAGAAGCACTCTAAAACAAATAAGTCATAGAAGCCACTCTTCTCGATCATCTTCACATAATCTACACAAACTGGAAAGCACCGAGAAAAGGTTAAAACTGAGAAGTGTTGATAAGAGGTAAAAATAAGAATGAAAATTCATGCTTTCTCTCCTTCTTCGCATAAGCTACACAAACAGGAAAGCATTGAAATCAAGTCAAAAGTGAGAAGTGCCAGAAAATATGAGAAATAACTAAAGGTGAAAAGGTACGATTTATCTCCTTCCTTCATTGTCATCATGCAAACAAGAAGTGGTACTATAGTTATCTGATGGTTAGATATAGGGTATAAATTAAACTTCTACCTCCCTTAAGGTTTTTAAGTGACATTTTGCACGTGTAATCTAGGAAGTAAGGGAAAAACTAAAATTGATGCTAGAGAAACCAAACAGAAAATAGCTACAGTCCAGAACCTTCTAGAACATCCTACTAAACTAGATTTAGTTGTGATATTGACGAAGAGGAATTGATTTCAAGAATCACCAATATCAATGATGAACTCAACCAAAAGGTCCTTGCAATAGAACCAAAAGGGTGTAGTTGGCAAGCATCTTGAATAGTAAGTGGTTAGAGAAACCACGAGAGAATAAAATTTCCCTGTAATTCTTAAGAGTAAAAATAGCTATTGTAAAACCTATAAATAAGGGTAGAAACCTCCTTCCAAATGGTCAGCTATGGATTGTTTGCTTGCACCACTATGTAAATATTTGCAAATTGATAAATGAAGCATTACAAGGGATGTCGAATTTATGCCTATGTTGAATGATGGATTTGATTCTTAGATATTATCTTGTCTTACTGCTATGGTTAGTCTATTCTGTTAATTGGAAAAGATAACTTAGAGTAGATCGATTTAATTGTTATTGCATACATGTTTTATTGAGAATTCTATTTCTTTCAAATCAGGATATTGATCTTATTTTGCTAAAATTGGATAATCAATATTTCTAGATATTTGGAATAATTCTATGAACATGCAAAAAACCATTTCAATAATGTAAGTGCATAATTTATGAATGTTGTTAATCCTCTAGGATGCTTTTTTGAAATTATTTGTTAGAAGATACTATATGGATGTCTATGTTATTTGCTTCACCCATCCATATTAAATCTATTTTTTTCTAACCCTACAATTTCTATCCCTAAGCTTCCTATATTTACGTTGAATAGAGTCAACACTCATTAAGTTGACAAGGATCCAGTCTTCTCTGGAGGTTGAATCAAAGAAGTTTGATTCTCCCAATGTTTAGTTTGGGATGTGATCAGTGGGTTCTCACCTTCAAATCCTAAGAGATGTTAATCATAGTTCTAGCATGAGTTAGATGAAAAAATAGGCTACAAAAGATACTAGTGGGGAGACCCTCTAGGCCATGACATCTCTATACCACCTTCGATATCCAAATGCCACTCGCATAGTGTCCACCCTCGAATCCATGTAAGGAGGATCATCCAAATAGTCTTCTACCCACCTCAATAATTTAGGCTCATCCCTAATACCTAGTGGATATCAGTATACCCTTTGGTACTAGTAGTCCCTAGGTCTGGGATCCCATGCAAAATCTTGAACTGCCTTAGGACACTATCAAATCAAAATATCTTTGGCTCCCCTCTCTCCATGGTCAATCATCTGATCCTCTTGAACCTAGCTAGTTCTTTTCCTATCCTTAGCCCATCCTGGGTGTAGATGCTAGAGTCACCATATAATTCAAGCCTCTCTAAGCTCATCTATTACCCACCTCACTACTGGTAGATTCCTAGTGTATGTCCTCATGACTCGCTCAAAGGATCAAGACCATCTATATGCAGGTGGTCACTATGGGCTAGGTAATGGTCTTGGCAATGCATCCAGTATTTGCACTGCTATGTGCTCCTAGCTCCATACATGGAGTAATGTTGTACAAACCATTCCAATATTCTACTTGTACATGATGTTGTACAACATATTGTACAAGCAGGCCAACACATATGGACCCCATGCAAACCACACTCTCTAGTCTCGTATATTTGCTACTACACCTGCCATAATCTATGGTAGATTTCATCTATTGGTATGGCACATAAACATGCCCACCACCACCCCATAGAGCACAGTCATCAAGGGGTTTACCCCATATTTCCCACTAGTTCATCTACAACTATTGTGCTCTCTTACACCTGGTGGGTCCAGACTCTTGATAGTCACTGCAAGGTCACTGGCCACCCTCACACTCTATAAAATACTCTTCCCATAATGTGAATGTACAAGATGCATCACACATCCTCTAGTGTGATGTTTATCTCTCCCATGAACAACTAGAATATCAACAACTTTGGGTACTACCTCTCCACTAGAGTTGTTAATAGTGCCCATTCCACATCTACCCAAGGTATCCTCACCAGATGGTCTAGCCCCACTACTCCTAGTGCATCTCTCTTTGCCTGCCCAAGCTTGCACATATCCACCTCTAAGGATCTTGCTCATCACTCATGACTCTCAAGACCCAAAGATGCATTCACAAACATAAAAAAATATCTCATTAGTTTCATTAATCAATAATAAAAAATAATTACTAAATAACATTTGCATTTTGAGTCATAGCTTGCTTTCCCTCTTATCTCTCTCTTTCTTTCTTTCCCTTCTTTTTTTTTCTTTTATTTCTTTCTCTCTCTTTCCTTCTTCAGTGAAATCATGCCTCCTTTTTCAAGATCATGGTTTTGCCTTTGCAAAATCTTACCCCATATTTATGAGGTGCAATTTCATGAAATTATGCCTGATTATTTTCATAGAGCATAATTTTACCACTAAAAACCAAGGAAAAATCATGGTTAGACCACAAAATCTCACCCGGGTCATACACGGAAAACCCGCTAGATTTGGTGAAAAATCACCCAAAATTTACAAAAATTACAAAAATTAAAGAATTTTGGAAGGGTTTTTTATCTTACCTCTGTTCACTCTGCCTTTGTATCGGCCTCGCCACTCATGATCATTGATCGGTGCACTAGTAGCGCCATATCCTATTTTTATCCAAAGCTCTTTCTTCTCTTCTCGCACAATAAAAATGAATTAGGATTTTACTCCTTTTCACTTTTATCTCTATTCTCACTATTGTCTTTCTTTTGTTTTTTCTTCTTTTTTTCCTTTTCTTCTATTGCGTCTATCATTTCGAGTTTCCTCAGGGATAGTCCTTCCTTATGAAACTCAAGGGGGCACCCTGAACTAAGAGGTATTAATACCCATAATACCTTGATTTGTGTGTAAAACAATAAAGTATTTAGAATAACACCATTTTTGCACCACTCCTTTATTTTAAACCAACCAATCCTTTTTCGCTTGATGTATTTTGTTTGTAAGTGTTTACATATTTCTTTGACACATTTATTAGACCATAAATGCATTAGAGAGTGGGCAAAATGTAGACACAATGAATTGACCCATCAAAAGTAGGCAATTTTCCCTGAGTTATTCAGAGAGACCGCTTAGACTTTCCTACGAAAAGGGCTAGGTCTCTCTTCCCTTCCTTTTGTATTTTTCTCTCTATGTGATATCGCGATCACCTCTCATGGGGCATGATTTTGCATAATATGAAATTGTAGTCAGCCTTAATAGGGTATAATTTCATATTTTATGGTTTTATCACAAGGAAACCCTAATTCTTGAATTTGATGTGTTTGGCATCAACTCTTCTTGGTTTTTCCTACTCATTCCGCTTTCAAATCCACTATATAAGGAAGGTTAGAAATATTCTTTCCAACAAGTGACTTTGGAATACCAATCTCACACAAGCTATTTTCTTCAAATGATTTCTAAAGTGCTCTATAAGTGATCTGCATTCTTATTATCCTTCTACAAGCAAGTTAACTCACAATTGTGGAGTGTGACCTATTTTCTACTACAATTGATTTATATGTTGTTGTCATTCACTTTGGTGGATTTGTGTTGGAACCCTAAGGAGATATCGACCATTTGGGAGGTCTTAACCATTCTGTCTACTTTTGCACTATATACTAGGTGTTTTCACATATTTTCATGCATGCATTGATTTTTTAATGATGTAATTGATTTCTCGCATCATTACTTTATTTTTTACATAGCTTCTACAAAATCACACTTGATCTCTATGGGGCACGATTTTGTTGATCTAAAAAATCATGATCACCTGTTACGGGGTATGATTTTAGCCAGACCATGTCTAGAGGTAAGGTATTGTCCCCAAACCCTAGATTTTCATTTTAGGCTACATATAGGCCATACTGTTGTACTCTATGTTGAGATTTATCATTATGTTTTTCTATATTCTGTTATGATTGTTCATCTTCCAAAGGTCAACTTATGCTTCTATTTTCAAGGTTAGCTAAAATTACCTTGGGGGCTTGACTATTGTACCTCCAAGTATTATCATACAACAACCTAAGTAGGCCCCCTAGCGTTAATCACATTTTTCAAGTGTTTGCCAAGTTATCTTGTAGGAATAGGAATTGATTGATATCACTAGACAAAAGGATAAAAGTAAGGATCAACCACCGGATAAGATAAGTGCCCTAATTTAGTCTCTAGGCTATTTTTTGGGTGTCTTCTATTTTTATTAAGACCCTATATCTGATTGTAAAAGGATATATTTAATTGATTTCCCTAGGCATTAAAAGGAAAACAACATATAGTGTGCACTTAGGGTTTAATATTGTTTGTGCATATTCTCTTGAGCCCTTGCTTGAAAATTTTTTGACTTGAAACCCTAGGGTTAGAGATCATTCAAAGTAAGAATCATTCTAGGGTTAGCTCTTGTCTTCTTTCATATTGTATTTTTGCATTGTACTTTATCTTTCATAGCAAAAATCTAGAAAGGCCAAACATAGGTGATTGTCTTGATCGAATACATTGAACATTCTTGAAAACCATAGGACTTGAAACGAGTTCTTAAACCATCATTTGTGAACCCTTAACGCTATTTTACACTGTGTAGAGAACAACGTACCCTCGTGATTCACCTCAAGGCTTCCCTATGGATCCAACCTTGAGAATCATACATGGTAGGGCAGTTTCCCCCCTCTACATATTTGGTGAATCCAATGTTAACACCTCCTTTTATTTTAAAACCTTAAATAATATCATTAATTTATTTGTTTGGTTGTAAATTATTAATAACATCTTTAAGAATATTTCTTTTTATGCTTGTTTTTAGCATTCTTTTCTATCCTTTCACTTCTTGTAATGACTCACTTCCTTAGAAGTCAATGAAAGTGCATTGAATCTGATTATGTTCCCTCGAAATATGATCATATTGATAGAGAGGATCCTAACATAGATCCAGATGAAAAATATAATGTTGAAATTGAGATGAGTTTTGAACCTTTTGAAGGACCCAATTGTGGGTTCATATTTTCATCATTTGAACATATTTGGGGTTTTATGAAAGCTAATAAAGAAAATATATTGGAGGGTATGGAATGGGAGGCTCATCTAGAAAGAGGTTGGACTCCCCCACTTCCTCCTTCAGTAAGCTCTCCTATGCATGATCAAAATAACTCCTTATCCAAATCATTGCATATTGGTAATTTGAGAAACCAAGAAACTGATGCCACTACTATAACCATCAACATTGGCAGAAATCTACAAGTTCCTCCAATTAGTAGTGTCACTCAAAACTTTTCATTTTCCTCCTCAATCTTCTAATCTTAGTAATTTTTCTTCTGTCCCACAAAATATTGGCTATCCCTTTTCACAAGGTAATGCATATAATAATAGTATCCATGCATACAACCTAATCCAAGCACTCACTCCCCAAAACACCTATATCCCTCCTTTAGAAAATTTTGGGACGTTGCATACATTAATACAAAAGTGCAAATTTTAACAAATATGGTAAATTAGTTGGTTTCAAAAGTTGAGATGATTCAGCCTTCAAGTTTCACTTACAGTTATAAGAAAATGTGTAATAAACCATTTGATCCTATTGTTGCTGTAAGGTCTTATCCTAAGCATTTTCCTATGCCAGATCTACCTATCTACAAGGGTATAGAAGATCCAATAGAGCATTTAAGAAGATTTAGGACAACATGCCATGATCTAATATATGTTGACATGTTGTTACTAAAAATATTCCCCAAAATTCTTGGTGGTATGGCATTAGAGTGGTACTATTGCTTACCTAATTACTCCTTGAGGAAATTTGAAGAAACAACAAAATTATTTATTCAACATTTTGGTACCTATATTGAGAAAGAAGTAACAATGAAAGATGTCTATAGCTTGAAACAAGGTAAAGAAGAAAATATTTTAGAATTTCTTGCTCATTCAAGAAGTCTAGTTGGATTTTTGAGGTATACTTTACCTACAAAAGATATGCATGAGATATTTATTAACAATTTATAAGAATAGTTATATTATACACTAGATACTACTACTATTACATTCTTTGATAAAAAAAAAGGTTTTCAAGAGCCCTTGGATTTCAATATCTGGCCTAGGAGATGTGGCATAGGTTTATACCTAGCAAATACCAACCTTTACCATTTGAAAATGATGATCATCTTATAACTTATGCTGAATACATGGATTATCAAAATTCAAGAGTGGATGACGAGGATGATGGTCCCCTTATTCTTCTAATATTTTGTTTTGTAATACGATTGGTTTTGTGTGCTCTAAAAATAAGCTTTCTATTCTAGAAAAGTATCCTACTTTATTGTCCTATAGTGATCTTGCAAAGTTAGGAATTGCTCCTCCTTATGTTAAGAATAATGGTTGTGTTTGAGAATGCATTTATTATCATGCTATGGTTATCAAAGAAAAAACTACGAAGGAGCCCCTCCATGATTCTAGTTATGGCTTAACTTTTAGAGATTTCTTTGATGAAATAGTCCATGGTACACCTATTATTTTTATCAATATAGGAGACACATTCGGACTTTATGTTGACTATCATCCTGCTTGCTTAAAAAAAAGAGAAAAATCATAAAATCAATCATTTATCATAAAACTATGCATTTGCATTCTCATTGCATCAATTTGCTCTTCATATTACATTATTGCCTATCACTTTTGCATCAGTTTCCTAACATTTAACACAACCTACATGCTTGAGTGTCATTTTTTGCATGATTACTTATTCATGACTATTTGATCATATAGTTTCTTGGGGATCTTGCGATAATGGCATGTGATGAAACCTAGTTAGATCACAAATCACATGCATTGCACTTTTACTAGGGTTCTAATTCCTAGAAAAATCCCCACGTAGGGATTCTTCTCTAGCTTCTTTCTTGCTTATTCTACTTCTTTCTTACTTTGATCTTTTCCTCTTCCTTGATCTTGGAAGTATCATTTTCTTAGGTCAAGGATGATATTTTTCAATATGTCATTGTTGCTCTTTTCATATTGAGCTTTTGTTTGTATTTTTACTTAGACAAGGATATATATTTCTCTTTCTCTTTCGATTATTTTCTTCTTATAAGCATTTAAACACAATCGTAAAGTGTTTTTCATGGTTGTATCTTTCACACCCCTATTGGGAGTAGCACTTGCCTACTAATTCTTATTTACTTATAGTACATCCCATATAGGATAATGTACATCCTAGTCGATATCTTATCAAATATGATCCCCTATCAGGTTATACTTCTTTTGACTCAGTAGGCTCAACACCCCATTACAGGATAAGATCCTTGGCCATTTTAGAATACCTCAACATACATCCTAGTGGGTAATCACCCCATACCAATCAATTAGTAAGCAACCACCCAAGGTGGGTCAGAATCCAACACTTCATCACTCATGTTGAGTACTACACCTATAAAGGGTTTAGCTCCCTATTTATGATTTGATTCATAGTGTTTGGTCACATTGATCTGCCATGATCTACATTGATTCAAATACTATATTTCACTTGTTCTTCTTTGTTCTTGATGGTTGACCTTTGGTTATTATTTTTCTTCTTCTTCCTTCATTTTCTTTCCTTCTTTCTTATATTTCTTCTTCTTCTTATATTTTCACATCCATATCGTACATGCATTTCATATAATTTTTTATTAGGTAGTTTTCATACATAAAACATTATCAATAGAAATAAAAAATATATATAACACTTAATCAAATTATATCACATGCATACAAATTAACACATAAAAGAAAATGGATTAGTGTTACTCGGTAAAAGAGAGATACATAGATGTCTAGTTAGTGTACCACAATCCAATCCTGATACACTCAATAAATCCCTAGGGATGCATACCACAATCAAAATTGGTGTCATCTCAATACCCATACCTAACTTTGAGAGCTCGTATCCTCTACTCTACCCAAAGTAGGTTGTCCAAGCAACCGCATACCCATAAAAGGTGAGGTTGAGATCATTCATGATCAACACTGTGACCTTCTAGCTGAATATATGGATGGAGGGAGTACCATCATCTACTCCTCTAGTACCACCTAGTAGTACATGGCCTCATAAAATATAGCTTGTTGAATGGCCACCGCTAACCTCTCCCTTGTCCTTCATAGTTATGCCTATAGAAAGCAAATGTTTTTGCTATCCTAGTTGCTCTCAATGACAACCATACCCTTTTCCTAAGCCCTATAACTCTTTGTGTCTAGATAGTTCACCTCCCCTTAGATATGAGCAATCTCCACTCAAGTTGCATTCCCCTCCATATTTATGGTACTCAAAGTACTCTACAATCCCTTGATCCTCTTGGACCTATCCTCTTGGAGTAGGTCCACTTGTCTCTATAGAGTCACCACCTATGTTTGTAGCATCTCTACCTCCCCCCTCGAGTCCCCTCAACTTGAAGCCTATCCTTAGCTAGCTGTTGCTGATGTGGAGGTATCTCCTGATCCTCTACATGGTAGCACCTCAACCTCTATGGGGGTAACTCCACATGCCCTTACCTTCCTGATACTTGTAGAACTAGTGGCCTTCATCACTAGCTCAATATGAACCCATGCTTATCTCTATCTTAGGGCTACCTAGCCCTATGTTCGATATTTATGGCCCTACAAGCTACCTCTCAGAACACTCACTACATGCTTGGGTCAATCACCTAGCACCTCTGTATCGGTACTGGTGAGAAGACCCTCTAGGGCATGACTCCTATATACCACCTTTGGTATTGAAGGCCATTCCCATGTTGTACACCCTCAAATACATGTAATGAGGATCATCCAAATCCTCCTATGTCCTCCTCACCAAGTTAGGCTTGTCTCTAATCCCTATTGGGTACCTATATACCCTTTGGTACCAGTAGTCCCCCAAGTTTAGGATCCCCTATAGAATCCTGAACTACCTTGGGACTCTATCAAATTAGAATACCTCTAGCCATTTGATCCTCCTGACCCTAGCCAACTCCTACCTATCCTCAACCCATCTTGGATGTAGATGCTAGGATCATCATATATTTTGGACCTCCATCAACTCATCTATTACCCATCTTGCTAGTGGTAGGTTCCTAGCATATGTCCTTGTGACTCGCTCAATTGATCTAGACCATATATATGCAGTTGGTTTCTTCGGGTTGGGTAATGGTCCTGGTAGTGCATCTAATATTTGCATCGCTATGTACTCCCAACTCCATACCTAGAGAAACATTGTACATACCATCCTAGTATGTCATTTGTACATGATGTTATACAACATCTTGTACAAGTAGGACAACATATATGGATCCCATTGGAACCACACTCTGGTATTGCATATCTACTGGTACATCCATAATCATCCATGGTATATATCACCTACTGATATGGCAAATCAGCATGCCTACCACCACCCCACACAGCATGGTCATCAAGAGGTCTACCCCCCACCAGATAATTTACAACTATCATGCTCTCTAACACCTAGTGGGTCCAACATATTGATAGTCATTGCAAAGTTGATGGTTACCCTCATACTCTATAAAATAGTCTCCCCCTGATGGAGATGCACAATATGCACCACACATCTTATAGTGTGATGTTCATCTCTCATATGGGTAACCAAAAGGTTGAAGACTTTGAGTACCACCTCTCCACTAGAGCTATCAATAGTGCCTTGTCCATCTCTACCCAAGGCATCCTCACCAGGTGGTCTAGCCCATTGCTCATAGTGTGTCTCTCTCTACTTACTCACGCTTGCAAAACTCCACCTCTAAGGAGCCTACTTTCCACTCGCAGCTCTCGAGTACCTAAATATGCATTCATAAACATAACAAAATATCTCATCAGTTTTATTAATCAATAATCCAAATTAATTACTAAATAACATTTGAATTTTGAATCATAGCTTGCTTTCTTGCTTTCCCTCTTCTCTCTCTCTCTCTTTCTTTCTTTCCCTTCATTTTTTTCTTTCCTGCTCTCTCTTTCCTTCTTTGGTGAAATCGTGCCTAGTTTTTCAAGACCACGATTTTACCTCTACAAAATCATGCCCCATATTTGCAAGGTACAAGTTCATGAAATCATGCTCTATTGTTTTTTTAGAACAATTCCAATGCTATGAACCAGGGGAAAATTGTGATCGGGCCATGGAAATCGTGCTCGAGTCGTATGTGGTAAACACATCGAATTTGAAGTAAAATCACCCAAAATTTACAAAAAATTGAAAAATTTAAAGAATTTTGGAAGGGTTTTCGATCTTACCTCCGCTCGCTCTACCTCCATGCCAACCTCACCCCTCATAATTTTTGATCGATGAACTGGTAATGTCATCTCCTATTTTTCTCCAAAGCTCTTTATTCTCTTATTGTGCAGTAAAATGAATTAGGGTTACCCCTTTTTCATTTTTGTCTTCATTTTGTTGTTGTTTTTCTTCTATTTTCGCTTCTTTTTGTCCTTTTCTTCTTCTACATTTGTCATATCAATTTTTCTCAGGGATAGGTCCTCACTTATGAAACTCGAGGGGGAACCCTGGCGTAAGAGGTATTAATGTCCCTAATACCTTAATTTATGTGTAAAACAATAAAGTGTCTAGAATAACACCATTTTTGCACCACTTTTTTTTTCTAAACCAACCACCCCTTTTTTTCTTGCTATATTTTGTTTGTAAGTCTTTACATATTTCTTTGACATATTTAGTAGATCATAAATGCATCAAAGAGAGGAAAAAATGTAGACACAGAAAATTGACCCATCCAAGTAGGCAATTTTCCTTAAGTCCTTCAGAGAGACCTATTAGACTTGCTATGGTAAGGCCTAGGTCTCTCTTCCCTGCTTTTTGCCTTTTTATCTCTTTATGAAAAATCATAGTCGCCCTTGATGGGGCACAATTTCATATAATGTAAAATAACGATTGGACCTAATGAGGCATGATTTTGTATTTTAGGGTTTTATCACAAGGAAACCCTAATTCTCAAATTTTATGTGTTTTGCATTAGCTCTCCCTATTTTTTCTCACCCATTCTGCTTTCAAATCAGCTATATAAGGAGGGTTTGAAATCTTCTTTCCAATAAGTGACATTGGAATACCAATCTCTTACAAGATCTTTTTTTCATGTGATTTCTAAAGTGCTCTCTAAGTGATTAGCATTATTCTTATCCTTCTGCAAGCATGCTAACTTGCAATTTTGGAGTGTGATCTATTTTTTCTTGCATTGAATTATTTGTTGTGGTCATTCACTTTGGTGGATTTGTATTGGATCCCTAACGAGAGATCGACTATTTATGAGGTATTAACCCTTCTATCAACTTTTGTGCTATCTACCAAGTGTCTTTGCATCTTTTCATGCATGCATTGATTTTTTTATGATGTAATTGAGTTCTCACATCATTACTTTATTTTTTTCATAGCTTCTATGAAATTGTACCCGATATCTGTGGGATACGATTTCTTCGATCTACGAAATCATGATCACCTGTTACAGGGCATGATTTCACCTTGACCACATCTGGGTGCAAGTTGCTATCCCCAAATCCTATATCTACATTCTAGGTTTCATATAGGACATACTGATGTACTCAGTGTTGAGATTTATCATTCTCTTTTGCTATATTTTGTTATGTTTGTTTATTTTCCAAAGATCAACTTTCGCTTCTATTTTTCAACTAAAAGGACCTATGGGGCTTGACTGAAGTGCCTCCAAGTATTATCATACATCGGTCTAAGTAGACCTCCTAATGATAATCATATTTTTCAAGTATTTTCCAAGTTATCTTGTAGGAACAGGAATTGTTGAATATTACTGGACAAAAGGATAAAAACAAGGATTAACCACTGGATGAGATAAGTACCCTAATTTAGTCTCTAGGCTATTTGTTAGGTTTCTTCTATTTTTATTAATATCCTAAATCTAATTGTAAAAGGATATATTTAATTGATTTCCCTAGGCATATAAATAAAAACAACATATAGTGTGCACTTAGGGTTTAATATTATGTGTGCATCTTCTCTTGATCTCTTGCTTTAAGGTTTTCTATCTTGAAACCCTAGGGTTAGAAATAATTTAAAGAAATAATAATTCTAGGGTTAGCTCATCTTCTTGCATACTGTATTTTTGCATTGTCCTTTATATTTCATAGCATAAATCTAGAAAGGCCAAACATAGGTGATTATCTTGAATCGAATACATCAAACATTCCTGAAAAGCAGAGGACTTGGAGTGAGTCCTTAAACTATTCCTGGTGAACCCTTCCCCCTCTTTTACATCGAGTGTAGAGAACAACATACCCTCACGGTTCACCTCAAGGCTTCCCTATGGATCCAACCTTAAGAATTGTACAAGATAGGGTGGTTTTCCCTTCTACAATTTGCATGCATGGCCCTATACACATCCTCTCTATTGAAATATGTCTTTGTATAATCTTCCAATCAAGGATTATATCCTGAAGGTAATTCACACCACGGGTTTTGTATGAAAAGAGAATTCTAGAAATATCAATGGAGATGATAAAATATTAATAAGGAAGGTTCAAAAGGGTACAAGAGGATTACATGAATGGAAAGAGATTTTTGGTCGTCCACGAGGTGTCTCAGGCATTTATCGAGCATGTCCACACAAACACGTGTGTAAAAGCTGTAAATATCGATGTCTATGTATATGTCATTGAAATTTTTGAGAGCATTGTCACACATGGAGCTTTGGTTTTCTGAATAAAAATCACATATATTTAAACTATTATAGTCTTGATCTTAAATGATTGCATGAATCTAGGTATAGTCTATCATACCCTTATTATCATTCTTCACATCTAGTACTGCATTTCCTACCTTGAATAGGAAATAGAAATGGGAAAACATATCAAATAAGTTGAACATTAAGCCATTGCAACAAATTTGCAATAATTAAAACAACATTTAAAGTTTATTTTGAGTGAAAATATTTAATAGATTCACCATGATACCTTTGAGATTAATGATTTTATCCTAGATTTTACCATTGTTGTGATCATAAATCACTTCTGCAAGCTATGGAATGTAATGTCCTGGCACAAAAAAATGAGACTTTAGAGAACATATTTTATTTAAAATTCTACTCATCTTATCATTTGCTCCCAAAAATTAATCAAATTATAAATAGTTCATATTACACATGAACATAATATAATACAACGAGTCAAATGTAAGCATAAGAGAAAGGAATTTACAAGGGAAAATAACAGAGGATTTATCTTTACCAGCATAACTCTCTCTGGCTATATAAAACTCATGAGATTTGTACTCCAAAAACATTTGGAACCAATCCTTTGGAACGAATTTATAAGAAACATATAAGAATCCTCCACTGCAAATCCAAGTACAACAAAGCATTCATGTAATATTCAAAGGAAGAATGAAAACAACAGCTGATAAACATTAGAGCTTTGTAAATAATTTATACCTGTAATTTTATCTCCAAGTTCCTTCAAATTCGAGGATGCATTCATATATGAAAATCCAACTCCAAAAGGCACCTGTCAGCTACAGACATTACGAAGAATGAGAAATAGAGTTAAACTTTAAGTAAATGTAACATCATTCCCAAAAAACCACTCACTAAAAGTCAAAATGAATCCATAATGAAGAAACCCTTTCAATCCATTTTCAAAATTTACAAACCAAGAAACATTCAAAGAATCACTAAGGTACTACATAATTTGGGTGTTGAAGTTGCAAAGTGGTAGAAATAGGCTGTTTGCCTTGTCGAGTGAGCTATCCAAAGCCCGTATTAGGCTTGAAGCCTCTCCTTTTAACTCTCTTGCTCAGTCCCAATTTTCTTCCATTCAGTATGAGCTAAAAAAAGTTGATTTGTATGAAGGTAAGGATGCTCAGTTACGTGCTCAAATGCATTGGCTCAAAGTGGGGGATAGAGTGACCAGATTTTTTTCAACACCTCAGACCTCCTGTCCAGTATTCCTAGTTACAATCCATTCAAGTTGATGGCTAGATATTGATATACCTTTTGGACATTATCAAAGTCTTTATTTCACATTATCAAGGTGTTTTTGCTTCTCAACCCTTTATGATACTAGAAGGAAAGCTCTTACTAATTGTATCATTGTCCCCAACAAGATTTCTCTTGAGAAAATGATATTGTGACACTCCTCTTTCTCTGGAATAGTTGAAAAATGCCTTGTCACTCATGGCTAATGATAAGGCACCTAGTCTTGATGGATTCCCATGTAAATTATACAAATAATTTTGGGATATGCTTGGTTCTGATCTCCATAGAGTGTATCTTGAAGCCTTACAATGTGGTTCATTGGGTTCCATTATTAACAAAGGTGATGTTAAATTTATTCCTAATTATAGAGAATCTAAGATCATCACTAATTGGAGGCTGATCACCCAGCTTAATGTGAGCTATAATATTATTGCCAAAGCCCTTGTGCTTAAGCTTAAATCTCTCCTACCTTTGATTGTCAGACCAGAACAAACCAGATTTGTTCAGGGAAGATACGTCATTATTTTGTTCAGGGAAGATACATTCTTGATAATGTTCTTATTTTTTGGGAAGGTATGGAGTGGGAAAGAAATTCTGAACAAGATGTTTTATTCATTAATATTGATTTTGAGAAAGCCTATGATAATATGGAGTGGTACTTCATCACTGCCATGCTTTAGGCTTTGGGATTTGGGCCAATGTTTGTGAGCACCATTATTATGTTATGTCAAGATGCTTCAATTGCTCTTACTTTAAATAATAGTCAATCTCAATCAATTTCTCTTATTCATTCTATAAGATAGGGGTTCTCTCTTGCTCCATATCTTTATCATTCTTATTGCAGAGGCTTTTGGCTATTTATTGGCCCTAAGGTAGACCAAGGATTAATCAAGGGTATTGCTCTCCCCAATTCTGACCATCAGTTGGTCAACGATCATTTTTCTAATGATTCTTTTTAATGCTTCAAGAAGATGAGCAATCCCTTTCCTTGGATATTAGTTGCTTAGAGGTGTTCTATTTAGCCTCTGGTTCTTCTATTCAATGGAAAAAAACCTCTTGTTTTTGATAATATCAATCCTAATTGCCATGTTGGCTGCATCATTTCCAATGGACTTGGATTCAACCGGGTGAGGTGTTTAAATTTATTGGAATTCATTTTGTGTTTCATGGTTCCTCTGCTCAATTGTGGTAGTATGTTATTGAGAAAGTGGACAAGAATATTTCTTACTAGACTAGTAAGAAACTTTCTCTAGCAAGAAAATTTTAGATTTGTTCTAAGGTTTTAGCCACTACCCATGTATATTATTTGTCTTGTTGGGTTCCCTACAAATCTTGTTATAAAAAGATAGATAAGCTTCTAAGAGTTTTCTTATGGGCCAAAGAATTTGTTAAATGAGGTTTTCATTAGGTAGCCTAGCAAATTTATTGTTTGCCCAAGGACTATGGAGGCATGGGTTTTTTTTATTATCACCAAAAAGGTTTTGCCCTTTGTGCTAAATGGATCACCCGATATTTAATTGGGGATGAATCTTATAAAGTGTTAGTCAGGCATTGCATTTCTTCTAGTTTTCTTCAAGAGAAGAAAATTTAGAAATGGGTGGGATTGCAATCCATTCTTACTACCCCTATCTCTGTTAAAGTTAAATTAAAGGTTCTTTTATCATTCAGAGTATTTGAAAATCCTGGGAGGCCTTCAAACCCTGGCTCAATTGGAAAGAAAGTTTTTGCAAAGTAGGTGCCTCTTTGCATTCCATAAAAAGTTGGTGGTCTCCTATTATCACTTGGTAGGGCTCTCCCCTAGCTTTGGTACAATGGGTCAAAGCGTAGAGGTTCTATAAGAGTGGTATTGATTCCATTTTTTATTTTTACTCTAGACATACCAGGATTTGGATACCCTGGGAAATTTCTCATCAAATTTATAATTTAAATCCTGGTGATAGATATAATTATGAGGTGGTTATTGATAGTATTCCATTTTATATTTGGTGTAAACTATATAAACATTTTCAAAACCCTTGGTGGTTAGATTGGTGTTGGCTTGGGGAGCTTCCTATTTTGCAATATAAAGCTCATCTAGGTTACAAATGGCTCACCACATAAGTTCCAATGGTTGATAAGCTCACTATGATATGGGACTTAGTATCTCTTACCTCCTGATGGAATAAGAGATTTTAGATTGCCTGGGCTACTTATATTTAACCTAAACAAAGTTTTTTTGCTTTGAGCCTCTTGCACCAGGGGTTTCCTGTTGGCAATAGTCTCAAGCATCTGGGAATTCATAATTCCATTTTCCTAGTTTGCAGATAGGTGGAAGATTTACTGCATGTTTTTTGGTTTTATCTTGGCTTCTCCATGAAGCCACCCCTAGCCCTAGGGACATGCTATAAATACTCCTTCAATTTGGGGAGAAGATATAGATGATTTGTATAGCGAAGCACTGACGAATTATCGATACAGAGTTGATTGATCAAAAGAGCAGCGAAGCCCTATCGAATTGCATACTGAACACGTGCATTTGAGAGCTACTTTGCCAATACTCTAAAGATCAATTAGTCATGGATGCCCTAGGTGCCTAGGAGGATCAAGAAATGCAAATTCGGGCAAACGAAGGCCCATCACAGTGATTTGACCACCAAATCTATCAGAAGGACATCAAAGGCGACCCTTGAACATCAATTGGACAAGGAGATCAAGCTCACTACCCCTAATATTGAGGGTAAGCCTATCAGAGTGCTAACCATGGCTGTCAGCCATGGTTTACAGTGTAGACCGCTCATCCGAGCTACGGTTTGCAACCGATGAAATATTTCCTTACTATTTCTTTTACAGTGCACTTAATTAGGTTAGATTAAGCATTTTGATAGCTTATTTCATGTTTTAGAGACACTGACCGATTCAATTAGGGTTTTACATGAGTTCTTGTCATTTGAGCAACTTTGTACTAATCTCATGTTTCCATGAATCATTTTATGCAATTAGTCTATTAGATAGAGAGCAGTACTCTTCATTTCTATGTTTCAAGCAATATTTATGAATTTAGTATAAGTATAGCATGCTTTGATCATTTTCTTGATTTCATTAGTGTTGTAGCATCTTTATGTTCACATTCCTCAAAGGGCCTCATCATGAGAGGTTGCCTATGCTATTAATGCTTTTGTGTTGTTTCTTGACCGTAGGAAAATAGGTTCAAAGGAGAGTCAATCATCTAATTCCTTCCTCAACGCGAAGAAGAGGGTCAACTCCACCCTAGAGCAGTTCGTGTCACCCTACAAAGGCGCATTGAGCATCACACCTATCTTGAAGAGGATTACAATCACAAGAAACCCTATTGTAATATTGTATCAACGTGATTATCCCTAAGAGGGACGTAATTGTAACACAAATTGGACTTCATGAATAAATAAAGTGTTTATCATACATCTTGTTGTCAATTTTGTCTTTTACGCATGTTGCTTATTCATTTACTATTGCAATAACGAGATTCTTGCCTCGGGTGTGAGCCTTTCTGGTGGTTACAGATGGCGATCATGATGGAACTCCGCATTTTATGCCCCTAATTTTTAACCCATGTGTTTTTTTGATATCAGGTGCAAACCGCAGATGATAGTTGTGGTCTAATTGTTGGCCCGTAGCTGCAACCCACGGTTCATACTGCAGCTCATAGACCCAACCTACGGTTTACAACAGACGCAGCAGACAACAGAGGGATAAATCTCCATCAGATGAGGATCTGAGGTAGGTCCAATTTTTAGTCTCTGTCTCTGTTCTTACTGTCTGTGTTTTTCCAGAATGCATAAAATGAAATTTAATTAGGACATTTTAAGAAAAAGGAAAATGAATTAAGTCCTAGATTAGCATTCTATTTTTGCATCATTAGAAAGGCGTTGCTAGGAACAACGGATCTCTGATTGTAGTCCACCCTAGAATACAACGTGCTTGATAAATATTGTGTGTCGGTTTGCATGTTTGAGGCTCGATTAGAGGCCATTCGTCATTGTAATGTGCATTGTCTGAAATAGCATCTACATTAATTTGCATTCTCTGAATTTGAAACGTTCTTTCATTTTGCATATCATATAGAGAATGAGCATGAGTGCTACATGATGCATTTATTTTTGTACAATTAAAAAGAACCACACACACCATGAAACACTTAAACGCTAGTGAGTTGGGCTTGGCATCCAACCACTAGTAGGGTTCAACGACGGTGGGCGTAACTTCCATCCGTTGGCCCAAATCCTATGAACCCTTGATATATAGACCAATACCGGATCCAAGAACCATTCGTAGCCCAAAAAATTTGCATGTACTCCTCTTCAAAGGGTATAACACTGACTGGGTGAGATTGGGTGAGGATCTGGCAGGACCTATGCTCCTTGTCTGGGTGTGGGCTTCATTACCACACATGGGGATTTACGTGACTTGGAGTTCATAGCCAAGTTGTCGAGCTACGAGCGTACAGGTGAAATCCATTAAACCAAGAATAAAATCCAACAAGTTTTACAAAAACACGATAAGAGTTTCTACAACTGATACAACACATATTGAAAACACATCAAACAGTTTAGGACTCACTTTTAAAACTTAAAATGAGATAATCATTGTTGTATACCTTGTTTGCTTAATAATAATACATTTAGACTCTAGGTACACAATGGTGGACACACGGGGTGGTCGACAATGGTCCAAAGCCAACGTCGATGACCAACCCCTAACTAGTTCACAACAATACGTGTCGAATCCTCAACCACATGAGCGAACCGAACATCGTTCGGCTAGCATTCGAGGAGACAACTCGACACGGGGGAGCCAGCAGAGCAAACCCCAAATAGAGGAGCTTTAGTACACTCCTCTAGGCATAGAGTAGAACAGGAAGCCTTCCAGCATGAGGGTGTTCCACTTGAGAGCCATTACCGAGACCGTAATGCACGTGCATCCACGGGGTCGACTGAAGAGTTTATTGTGCAGGGGACCAGGTTGGTGCCCCTACGTACTAAGTCTACTAGAGGATCTATGGCTCCACCTTCTGAGTACAGAAGGACTAGAGACCCACCCATTCAGGGGTAGGCAGATAGGCTCGCAACCGAGCATAGAACTAGCCATACTCCCATGCGTGGTCCAACACGCAAAATCACCATTGACATATCAAAGGTGGGAGATAATGGTACACCACCGAATGAGCGATGGTGGTCTAGGTAGTTAGAAGGTCTAGGTAGTGTTCTAGAGTAGCTAGGCTACAAGCCTTCTGCTCCACCCACTCGAGCCTCGAGTGAGCATAGTGGGAGTGTCATCCACACTACTAGAGAACATGGGGAGGCTTCCAAGTGCCCTCATGTCATGCACCCACTATCTACACATGGTGGTTCACAATATAGGACACAATAGGAGGCCAATGCCATATTTATAGATAGAGGCAAAGGCACAACATATCAGTCTGATGGGTACAAAACCCACAAAGTTGCTCATACAGAGCAAGGGTATCAAAGGCCTCCCACGACCGACCAGATCGATAGGTCACATCGACTGGCATCAGAGCAAAAATGCCAACTCCTCCAAGACCAATTGGAGGATGCTCGCCTAGAGAGGTAGCATATCGAAGATGAAAATATTCAAGTGCAAAGGCTCATGAGACAGAGATTATATGAGCAACGCATGCACGAGGAGTGTATCCTTGCTCAAAAGGAATGCGTAGAATAGGAAGATCGGTTAGCTAGGGCTGGCCTGTATCCTCAAGAAGAGCATCAAGAGCACATGCATAGGAAGGCTTTCTCACAAGCCGAGATGCACCAAGAGCATAGAGATGCTCGTACTCATGTTACTACCGAACAAAGGGAGCGGCTACCACCGCTCAATATTCAAAGGCATAGACAACATGAAGTAGCAATGAGAGATGGATACGAATAGGAATATCCTGAAAGCTCCTGAGCTAAAGAGGAGGAAGAGCAAAGACCTCCATATTGCACAAGGAAGATAGTACCTCCTAAGCCACCTATGCATCAACTTAGGGAGGAGGACTTTCTATCTTCAGA